>MU375907.1:0-665101 GCA_022495235.1 Xylaria curta | reverse complement strand
TTAATATTAAAAAAAAAAAAAAAAGAATGCTTGAACAAAAAAATAAAAAAAAAATAAGTAATAGATTATTTATTTTTAAGTACTACTTAATTAAATTTTTAATATTTTTTATGTTTTATAATGCATTAAATTAACAAATACGTTTTTTTTTAGTTTTGTTTTTATAATTAAATGTACTATTAAATAAATTAAAAAAGGTTTTATAAAAAACAAAGTTTTTATTTAAATATTTTTTATATATAATTATTATTATAATAATAGTTTTGTAGTAGTTAGTTATAGATTTTTAAATGTTAATTTGGGTTGTATATTAAGCTAAACTATTTGTATTAAGCAGAAATATAATAAATTTAGCTGGAGGCTTAAAGGGTAGTTTAAAACGTTTAATAATAAATATAAAAGCTATGTTAAAGCAGCAGCAAAAATTATATAACAAAGTTAACAGTAGTATAAAAATAATATAAACAACTACAAAAAAAGAGTTATAAAATGATTATGTTAACAATATTAATTATAATTTTTAAAAAAACATATAAGCGCTATTTAATAACTTTTTAAATTAACGCTTGCTATTAAAAACTTTTATATAAACTGCTGCTTACTTTTAAAAGGTTTTTTTTTAATAAAACAATAAAGAACTATATAATATTTTTTTTAATATTTTTTTTTTAAAAAGCTTTAGCTTTTTTTATACAAAAATTAAAAAATTATATTGAACTACGCGGGTTTATAGTTTTGTTTCGGCAGTTTGGGCTGTTTTTATAGTTTTTAACAAATATAACAAGTATGTAGCAATAAAAAAGCTTTTAAAAAAAGTACTGTAGCTTATGCGCTTATAATAAGCTTTTAAGCATTATGCTTAAAAAAACAAAAAAACAACTTGTTAAAAATTTTATATATAAAGTAAATAATAAAAATTTTAAAGTTATTTTTTAAACTAAATGATTTAATAATATATATAAGCTTTTTATACGTTTTAAAATAAAGCTTTTTAAAATAAAAGCAACGGGTTATACTTGATTTAATATTGTTTAAACCTTTTAAAACTATAGATTATATGTTATATTATTTTTAAGTTTTTAAGAGCTATATTTTATATAGCATAATTTAATACTATTATTATAAAATAATAAATGTTATTTTTTTTATAAGTTAATTGTACGTTTAATATTGTTTTATTTTTTAATAGTATTAAACTAAGTTTATATTTAAAAAACATTAATTTATAATTATTTATAAAAATATTAAAATAATATAATAAAATTTGCTTATATAAATTATTTATATAAATTATTTATAACTTATTTTTATATAAAAAAACAAGCAATAAAAAGTTTAATTAAAAGCTGGTCTAGATTATTATATATTTGAACCTACAGATTTACGTTTAAATTAAAAACTTTTTATATAAAAATTTACGCACACATTATAAATAAAAAAAGTAAACTTAAATTAAATACTTTAATTAATTTTAATATTTAATACACATGTATAAAAAGCTATTTAATAAAATATATATTGTTTTATATAGTTATTATTTATTTTTTAATTAAGGCTTAAAAATATATAAGTTATTTGCGGCGGTTTTATTATAAATAAAATATATAAACTTAATTAAATATTTTAAACTAAAATTTTTTTATTATATGTTTAATTAATAAACATAATATAAATTTATTAAAAAATTAATATAAAAAATTATATTTAATTTAAAAAGTATAAAGCAATTATTGCTTATATATTAGCTTTTAACTTTTTTAAAAAGAACTAATAATGCTTTTATTATTAATTAGTTTTTTTTTGTTAATTTTTTTTTTTAAATTTTTAGTTTATATTTTAGCTAGTGGCTAATTAAAAGTTAACTTATTACTATAATAAAATAGTAAATCGATATAAAAAAAATAGAAAATATAAAATTAGCTAAGCTTAAAAATATGAAGTAAAAATTTAATAAGCTAGCATAAAACTTTTAATGCTAAATTAAAAGCTATATAAACTATAAAAAATTTTAATAAGTTAGTATAAAACTTTTTTAATAAATAAAATATAGATTTTAAAATAAAAGCATAAGTTTTTAAAAAAAATAAATATTAAAATATTGTTTGTTACATAAATAATATTTGTATATTTAAAAGAATGTTTTATTTTTTGTTTTTACTTTTATATAAGTTATGTGAGCTTATAAGTATAAAAAAAAACTTTAGTACTTTAGCATTAAACTTTTTAATACTAAATCATGAGTTGTACGAGCTTGCAAGTATAAACAAAGATTTTAGTACTTTAGTGTAAGATTTTTTAAAATTAAATTATAAGTTGTATAAGCTTGCGAGTACAAAAAAAAACTTTAATACTTTAGCATAAGATTTTTTAGAACTAAATTATAAGTTGTGCAAGCTTGCAAATATAAAAAAAGATTTTAATATTTTAGCGTAAAATTTTTTAATATTAAATCAAGATCTAAATTAGTTGTATTAAAAGTTAAAGAAGTTATAAAATGGGCAATTTTATTATTAATAAAAAAAATAGGTTTAAACTTTTTTAAATTATTTATTTATAATTAGTTAAGGACGTTATAAATTAAAATATTAAAATAAAAGATATTGTTATTAATTTATATAACAAAGTTTAAAAATATTAGTTTTTTAAGTGTAGTTATAATAATAGTTATAATTTTTTAATAAATAATAGCTATAAATTATATATTTATATAGTTGCAGCAAATATTTATTAATAGGTTATTAATATGTTTAAACTTTAAAGTTATAAAGTTAAGTTAATGTTATATATAATAACGAACAAAAGTTATATAAACTTTAAAGCATTATAAAATATAGCATAATAAGTTGTTTAATAAAGTTTGCACTTTAATTTTTTTAATAGTTTTAATATTGTTTAAGCCGCATATTTTAGTTTACGTAGATTATATAAGCGGTTAATTTATATTATTAATTTTTTAAATTTTAATTTATAATTAAATTAGTTTTTTAAAAATAATTTAAAGTATATTATATTTAGTTTTAATATTAAATATTTAATAATGTATTTGTATAAAACGGGAATATAAAAGTAAGTTTTATAAATAAGTTATAAAAATAGTAGTTATATATATTAAAAAAGTTTATTAAGCTTGCTATAGCTACTGCTTATTAAAAATTTTAAAAATGCTTGTTTTTAAATTATGTATTATATTAATATATAGTATGCTTTAAATTAAGTATATTTTGTTTTATTTTATGGCGCGGTTTAAATTGCTTTATTGTAGCTTTAGTTTAAAATTAAAGGCTTGTCTAGCTTTTAGGGCGGATTTGCGCTAGTTTTTTTTAGTTTTTAAATATATTTACATAATTAATTATAATATTTTTAATACAACATAGTATAGAATTTTAAAAATAAAAAAGTAAAACTATAGTTGTATTTAAAATTATATTAAAATAGCTAAAACTTTTTAAACAAAAAATATAAAAAAAAAAAAAAGAAAAAAATAAATATAATTTATAATAATTATAAATATTAGCAAAAACAATTAAAATTTTTAACATAAAAAAAAGCGATATTTTATAATAATAAGCAAACTTTTTAAAATTATTTTAATATAATAAAGCTTAATAAGAATTTTTAAAAAAAATATAGCACTTTTAAAAAAAAGAAAAAAAATAAAAAGAAAAAATAATTATGGGCTTTTTTTAACGGATTAATAAAAAAAGCAAACAATATAAAAAAAAGCTTTATAAAATTAAATAAAACAAGCTAGTTAAAATATTAAAAAAAAACAAAAGCTTTTATAATATAAAATAAATAATAATAACAAAGCCGCTATTTTTAGATTTTTTATTATAATTAAAAATTTAAGGATTAATATATATAAAGTAAAATTATACTTAAGTTTAAATTTTTAATTATTTTTATTAACTTATTAAACTTTTAATTAAAATTTTTTAGCTAGCACATTAATTAAAAACTATGTTATTTTTATTTTATATTAATTTAAACGTTTTTAAAGCGTAGCAAATTGTTTTTAATTTTAAATTATATAATTATTTAAATTTGCTAAAGCAGACTTTTTAAACTAAAATAACTATTATGCTTTAATTATTTAAGTTAATTTGCGGATTTATTTTGTTATTAAAATATAAAAAGCAAAAGTTTATTTTAATATTAGTGTTTTATGCGCTGGATTAGCAAATATATATAAAATTATACGATAATTTAATAATATGTTTTGTTTATTTATTAGCTGCATTAAAAGCTAAAAGATCTGGTTTGTTTATAAAGTAAATAACTTGTTAAATTTTATTTTATATTAGTTTAATTAAACAAATAAAATTTAATTTGTTTTTATTTTTTATTATTTTTTTATAAAAAATTATATTATTAAGTTATTTAAACAAAAATTATTTTATATTTATTATAATTATAATAAAAAAATTGCTTATTAAATAGTTATAAAAATTTTGTTGTAATAATGTTTAAACTAACAATATTATTAATTTTAATACAGCTTATAAATATTAAAGCAGCATTTATTATTATTAATGTTATAATTTTTAGTTTATTTTTTGTTTTAAATTTTAATAAAGTAACTAATATTATAGTTTTTAGCTTATTTTTTGCTTTATATTTTAATAAAACAACTAATACTACAGCTTTTAGCTCATTTTTTGCTTTATACTTTAATAAAGCGACTAATACTACAGCTTTTAGCTTATTTTTTGTTTTATATTTTAATAAAGCAACTAATACTATAGCTTTTAGTTTATTTTTTGTTTTATATTTTAATAAAGCAACTAATATTACAGCTTTTGTTTTAGTTTTAAAACTAATTTTTAATAAAATTAGTATTAATAATAAAAAGTTTAAAAAAAAGTTTAAAAAAAAGTTTAAAAAAAAGTTTAAATACGATAAATTTAGTTTATTTAATAATAGCTTAGTACAGCTAATTAAAAAAGCATAATATTAAGTTTAAATTGTTATACGGGTTAGTAATTAATACAAAGTAATGGTTAGCTAGATCTGCTACTAATTTATTGGCGGAAGCTAGTGGGCCAAGGCTTATTATAAATTATTTAATAGAGCCACTTAGCGCAAGATTATTTAAAACAGCAAAATAAGCGCAAGATATGCAGGCGAGAACAACCTTTAATTAATAAGTAAAAATAAAGGTTTTAGCTAATAGTAATAAGTGGGTGAGTTAAAAAGTAAACATTAAAGAAATAGGGTTAATATAAGCGCTCGGGTTTTAAAATATAATTATTATTTGGTTCGTTATATACAGCTACATTAAAATATATTACTAATATTTTGGTTGCAAGGTTTATATTATAGTGTTTATTAATATTAATAATAGTGTATGTATAATATATTTATATTATGTTTTATATATAAATTAGTTTTTAGTTTATTATTTTATTATTAAAATATAAATAAAACTTTAAATAAAAGTTTTATTTTTATAAAGGATATTAATTATAATACGTAATTAAAGATAATAAATATTAGTTGGCAATAATTATAAAAACTACTTGTTTTTGCAGAAAAAAACTAATAATAAAGCATTAAAGCTTAATATAAAGTAAATTAAATGTTATGTTAAATTTTTAGTTACTGCTGCAGGCTACTAAAATATGCTTATATATTTATATTATGTTTAAATATGTTTTATATATGTTTTTTTTTTTTTATAAGCTTTAGTTTTATATGCTATATATATATTTATTATTAAAATTATTATTGTTGTATTTAACTAAAGCACTTTTTATTTGTAATATTAAGCAAGTTAAGCGTTTAAAACTTAAAGATAAATAAAAGGTTAACTTTTTAATTAAAAAAAAAAAAAACTATAAACTTTAAAAGATTATAAAAAATTATTAGTTAAATAAACTTAGTTTTAAGTTTTTAAGCATAAGCTTTTGTTATATAAGCATGCATTTATTATTTTTGCTAGTAAATATAATATTTTGGTTAGTTTTGTTAAGCTGGAGTAAAATATTAAAGTAAAACAAGGTTTTTATAAATCAAGCTTTAAGCCTACTTTTTAAAAAAAAAGAAAAAAAAAAAAAGGAAGAAAAAAAAAGAAGCGTGAAAAGACGTGCTTATTGTTGACCATTTTTGGCTACTTTATTTTTATGCTTTTTTTTTTAAAAAGGAAGGAAAAAAATGAAAAACCAACATGATTTCATTTACGTGCAACATTTCCTGTACGTGTCTAAGCCTTCCGCGTTTGCTAAACATGTAGTAGATACTACTTGCATGTATTTGTAAATAGTGCGTTTAGTTACGTTGGTACGGAAGGAGATTTCCATTAAATCTCTGCCCCTTTTTTTCAGCTATTAAAATAAAATTTATTTATGGCGGCATCTGCATTTTGATCCTGGGACACTTCGTGTGACCTGTGACAAAGCGTAGTTGTATTTAAAGCATAAATCTGCTTGTAAAATTAGAATTTAGGATAGTTTATCGATAAATTCTGTTCATTGTATGAAGTTAAATGGGTATCATCATTGATTCTTGAAGTGAACCCATGTTTTGGAGGGTATTCAATACATTGATTGTATAGACACGTTCTAGTGTATTTCTCTCATAGTAGTAGCTTGGAGTGTTCTGCTAATGTGCGTAGCCCATAAGTTTATCGGCCCCTATGATATGGCTGGACGTATGTATCAGCTGAGTGACGTTGCAAAGCTGATGGCAAGCCCAGTTTCATGATCTCGCGCATTCCACTAAACCCATTGACGTTATACCATCGTAGAGCGTAACGTAGACTACCGCTTCTTTTGCCGTTGATATCGTACTTTCGGGAACTCAAGTGGTAGGGACAGCACTGCCATCTGCACCTGTGTCCCTTTTTCTGCGCCCGTCGCCTTTTTAATTCTGCCGCCAATCTCACGGAAATATTGTCCGAATTGCTTGTCGTCTAAGCCTAAATCGTAGCGAATTTTGCTAGTCTCAAATTCGAAATTCGACAAGATAGCTGCAAGAGCACAGCAATATGTGTACAGCAAATCGCGGTGGAATTTGTCTATCAGTTGATTAGAAGAAAATTTCCGCCTGATACTCTGAATCACGGGTTCGGGAGCTGGTTGTAGCAGTTGTCGAAGCTTATCCGGGGGAGGAATTCTGGGTGTCCTCCCCTTTACTAATTTCGAGAATTTGATGAGAAATTCTAGGTACCGTAGAGCCTTTAACCTGACTGCTGAATCTGGTCCTTCGCCAATAGGATTGAGTCGAGAAGCGATGAATGCACTCGTCAACATCTTGTTAGCACCTTTCTTAACAGCATCTTGCCAGTCCTTAATAGGGATAGCATTTAACAGTTCGCCTCCAATCAGCCCTTGAGGGGTGTAGACGTCTTGTATCTCTCGAGCTTCGAAGTTGCCCGGGGGGACGGGTTTCGCCGCATCAGCCGCCGCTTGGAGATCTTCTTTGGACGCCATGGTATGCGTGACCTCTCCGATTGCTGTTATCATGGCCTGAGACGAAGCAGCAAGTTTGTCCGTCTTTCGATCATTATCGATGATAGCATTTTCTGTAATTGCTGCAAGAGCTTTCTTGGCCTTCTTTGTACCGAAGGCCTGTCCCAGATCGTTTCGAAGTTCCATCATATTCTAGGCATCATGTTAGCATCGACGCCTGGAAAGTGAAGCGAAACACATACCTTCGAGGCTATCCTGCTCTCTACATCTTCTTCTTTCGGCTGCTGCGAGCGAACAACGCCCCTAACGGCCATTTTCTTAGCCTCGACGACCGACAGCTTGCCGGTCGCTGGGTCAAACACACCGATGTAGTGCTTGAGGTGTGATTCCCGACCACCAGGCCCCTCTTCCTTTGCTGTATAATCCAATTTGCTGTGCGAGGAGGAGTGGAGTAAGAGACTTGATGAGGGTGCGGCATGTTTGCTGTGTTTCCTTTTCGGCTTGGACGGCGCAGCCTTCGAATAGGCCTGGAATTTGACGGAGCTGGGAAGACAAAGGCCAGGATGCGTAGCTGGCACAGCAACAGTGAGCTGATGATGGAAACCAACTGATTCAAAGCCCACTCACCTATTACTGGAGGACAGCTGCTGCCCAATTGCACAGAGGCCACTTTAATTGTATTTGATTGAGGCGCTTCGGAAGCTGTCTGGACGGCTACTTTTTTCTTGGGCTGGACCGCGCCATCTTGCTCTCGTTTCCTCTTCTTCTCTTTGCCGCTCGCCATGTTCGAGATAGGGACGGTGTGTTGATTGGAAACAACGATATGCTGGCGCCAGTAAGAGAGGGCTGTCAAAAAAAGACGGGCAGAGATCGTGCTGATTGTAGGCCGGTTATGTGGCTATACTATACCTAGCATACCATACCTCGACGCTTGCAGGTATGCTATCTATCTAGGATCCCGTAGAAAAAGTTTTGGATTTGCCAATTGGTTGGAATTCTAGGCTGCTTTTGGAAAGCGGTGAATATACTACCCCACCAATGGACTACTACTATACTACCTACCTAGGCTAGATAGGCCCGCAAGTGGCCTGGCTTGATACAAAGATATAACTTACGTAGTGACATGTTGGATCGTCTCGCTTCTAACTGCCAACAATTATTGCTTTGGGTTGCTAAAGTACATGTCCGCTAGAGCGTTGTTAATAGTGTTGCAATTGTCAACAAGCCTAATTATTGAGCACATTGTGAAATAGAGGACGATGTAATCTGTAGATAGTGCACGGTCACACTGCACAATGTGTTTTGTGGGGTCAATAATTGCCATTCAGCTACCTAGGAGGCTGCGTCGTGAATTCATATTCCTTCATGCTCTGACCATGGGCTGCAAAGGCCAATCCTGCCCACAACCCGTGCTGAGTAAACAGCTTCCGTTTCCCACTCGATGGTGATTGACCAACTGTCCTCAATTTGAACCGACCCTTGTCATTCTGCCAAACCCGTAGCGTCACCCAGCCCATTTCTTGAGAATGCAATTCTTCCATGTCGTCATCTCGTTGTTGATGGCAGTCGGGGTTGGAGGGGAATTTAATGTGCTTGTACTGTGTGCGCGGGCGGATTTGTTTTGCTGTTGTCATGATATTTGGTGCGCATCATCGAAGACGGCTGAGATCGAGTAGATGCGAGTTGTTTACTTGCTATTAAACAGAGCTGGGTCAGTGTTGTTGGGGACTTGATTGTTACAAAAAGTCAATCTTACCTGCGGGCCCTCATCTTTCTTCTCTTACGCTTGAGGCGACGAACTCTCTTCTTTCTCCACTTAGCTCTCATCTTGGCGACTGCGAAGGAGCATACGTTAGCATTGTGTTGCGAGACTCCGTTGTGAGATGGATGGGTATGATGTCAAATGAGGTACAAGGCGGGGTGATGCCCATATCTGGCAGAACAAGCGCGGGCAGAGTGGGTGACTTCAAAAAGGCATGCAGCACAACAATGATGCGCGGGAGCGATTGATAGTATTAAGGCATTGGGATACAGACGGCGAAGATGGGAAAGGCGCGCGGATATAGACTTACAGTTTGCTGTCGATGAGGTGCTGTGATGATGTTGCTGGAAGGAGAAAGGAAATTTGGCAAAGGCGCGGGACGAATTGAAGTAGGCCACTGGTTAGGGTTGTGACCGCCCGGTTATTGTTCGGATGTGGCTCGTGTGGTGCCCGAAGCGGGGGAATGCAGATGGTTTGGTGGGGTACGAGTGTACGTTCGTTCAGAATGACGACAGTGCAGTGCCATGGTTACATAATCACTTGTTCCTTCTTGAGGAAGGTCTCAAGCCTGTAGGTATGCTGTGTTTCGTAAATGTACCTACCTACCTGACCCAAATCAGGTGCTAGAATATCCAGGTACTTGATGATTAGGTACTAAGGCAGGCAGGATGGCAGGAAGCACTCATATACGTGCCTAGGTGATTGAAGGAAAGCACGAATGGAGAGAAATTGTGTCCAAATGTACAACAACTCTTGCCAATTCACTTTAACCTGAATTGAATGAAGTTGTAAATCATCTGTGCATATTCATGAAATCTTGATGTCACTAGGCACGCAGTTCGAAGTCTTAACGAGAGTTCAGCAAGGCATTTAAACCTAAATTAAAAATGCCTGACTGCCATGCTATTGCACAGATCTTCTGCCGCTACATCGAAAAGCCCTTAGCGGAACATATCCGACCAGGTATGAAATTTACTAATTGTTGATCTCTTTATCTTAGTCTAACGGTCCTATAAGGTAAAGGCTTTATAGACGCTCAGGCACAACGAGATGCATGTTCGATCCCGAACGTTCAAGCCTCATTAGACGTTCTTCTATTTCCCAACCAAACCCTTCACATTGGAAGGGACTCCAAACAGAAGTATGTTCGCTATCTGTCATATTCATCCCAAGACAAGTTGCTGATTTTGTGGTGGGGTTCAAGTGATGTTATTATTCTACACCCATATATTTCAAGAGAACATTTCGTGATATATTCGATTGAGTACGAAGACGGTGCACAGCCACTCGTATACGTGCGAGACTGCAACTCCCTGAGTGGTACTTATGTCGATTGTCATTCCTCTCCACGCGTCAAGTCACCATCCTCTTCAGGCTATTTACTCGATCAAGATGATGTCATCCAGCTTGATCCCTACTGGGAATTCCATATATCCCTTTTGGATATAAAACCCATTATCCCTTCTATAATTGGACCACGATCGAGCGAGACCGACGTACGTCAGGATGTTAATCACTTGGAGTTTATTCAAAGCTGATTGATACTCGTAGCTCTTTCGTGACAGATTCCTTATCACTGGAAGAGTTCTGGGAAGTGGCGCTTCTGCAGGTATCCATCTTGCTGTAAACATACAAACGGGACGGCAAGTTGTCTGCAAGATCCATCGATTTGATAGCTTTCGGCGATCCCGGGGTTCCCTGAAAGTAATTCGGCGCATTCTTGATGAAACCAATATACTGAGTCGACTGACGCATGTATGTGTCACGCTGTCTTTTACCTCTAATAAGTACTAACCTATAGAAGCCTAATCTCCTAAGATTTGAGGCTGCATTTAGATCTTCAAATGCATTATACACTTTCACTGAATTGGCGACAGGCGGGGATCTCTTTTCGAGTAAGAAAACCATTTTCTTGCAATTTTCAGAGCACGCGATTTTCCTTCGGGACCAAGTGCCTAGAAGTTCCCCTAATCACACATTAAATGGAGATAATTGACTCCAAGTTCTGTAGTGCGTCTCAAATATCCGGATGGTTTGATGGAGATGGACGCGAAGATTATTATCCGACAAATACTAGAAGCTGTCAGTTACCTACACGAGCAAAATGTAGCTCATCGCGACCTCAAGCCTGAAAAGTAAGTCCAACTTATTGATGACCCACGCTGGAATTGGTCAATACTGATTTCTTTGTGAAGCATATTCTTTGCGACGGGGCCTTCACATCTGACCCGAGTCATTGTGGGGGATCTTGGCTTTGCTAAAGTAGCAACCCTAGGTCGTATGGTAAGTATTATTGGCACTGAAAAATATGCGGCTCCGTAAGTAAAACACTCTGTGAAATCTCTGCCCTACTAAACATTGATAGGGAGGTTTATCATGGAGGACTCTACAGCACGAAGGTTGATATTTGGTCAATTGGCATGATATCACTATTTCTCGTCGCTTTTGACTGGGATAGTCTTGACTTTTTCGAGGCATTTGATCAAAATGCCGTTGATGAAGGTCTCACAGACGTCTTCAGTGATTTATCCCAAAGGCATAAAGCATTGTCTGATGACTTTGAGGATTTCATCCGAGCATGTCTTACCATAGCGCCATCCAAGAGAATGACGGCGGACGATTCTAAAAGCCACAAATGGTTTCGTTCGTCACATGATCGACTAAAAATCCAAATCGATGAGTTTACGAGAGGCTGGAAACAGGCCTGCATTGCTCACAATTCAACAGAGGAGTTAAGCCTATTTAAACATACTGACACTCAGTCCGTACTGTCTAAGGCGCCTGCCAGCAAAAGGAAGGTAGAATCTGATGAAGAGGTGGTCGTGGATTCTCAGATTTCGCGATATTTCACGAATAGCGACTTGACGAGGCACGAGCAACAGAAAGCTATTCCACCGCTTGTAATAACACGCTATAATGGAGAAAGTACTCGCTACATGGGTATCTAATTGTTCTATTTGTATAATTGCCACTGTAACAATTTGCAGATCAAGAAGTTCATGTAGGGGGCAGAAATTTTCATGCCGCTATCAGGTTTTACAGTATAGTAGGACGACGTAAGGCAAGAATGCCGCGTCAAAGAACCAAAATGATTACCCCGTCCATGAATGGTCATTGTTTCCTTTCATTTTTCGAACTTTTTATCTTAAATAAAGCGTTAGCACAATTTTGAAACAAAAGTATCAATGACTTTGTCTGTAGTCGACATTGATTTAAATCCGGGTCTTCTTTTTCTGTTCGATATACGGCAAGTATTGATTGGAAACAAAATGTTGTCACGACAGGAGTTCCAAGTATCATCTTACGAAAAAAGCTCAACCTCAACTAGTAAGAAAGTTACTAAATCTACTGCAGCGCCTAAACAAGCACGACCGTCAGTAAACGTCAAATTAGCTCAAAACTATAGAAAACAAGAAGATTTACCACCTATCGAACGGGGAAGTCCTAGACTGAGATTTGACGAAAACCTATCAAGCCAGGAGGCAGAAGATATTCAAATACCACTAGGTGAGAGTTCGAGAGAAGCCCAGCGAAGGACCGAAAACACGGACGACGGACCACCTAGAGACTACGTTACCGGTCGCATGCTATCTGAATACGGGCGCTCATGCCTAAGATGCACAGAGAAGGGACTTCGATGCACGTTCAACTTTGTAGGCAAAGAGAACGAGCCACAGTGTGTCGCTTGTCGACGATCTAAAGAGCCGTATTGCATTCGATTCCGGCCGCCTAAGACAAATAAGAAGAGTATTCCCTTCAATGGCCCGCCGTGGAAGAATCCTAACTTCGTCGCAGGTACCGCCGAAGATGGAAAGACAGCCCGTCTCACGCGTAGTGACCTAGAGAATCTCCTGTGCGAGTTCTATCACGGGGAATCGGGATATGTGCTGGGCAACTATGTCGCGGAGCGCGATATGAGCAATTATGTATTGCCGCCGTTCAACGGCGGTGATCTACCGATTGCGGATCGCCCAAAAAATTACGAGACGATGGATTGGAAGGATGTTCTCCCTGACTGGCGGAATAGGAGTCTAAGGCCGCAGAAAGGAGAAGGTGACGAGGAGCGCGAGAAACAGAAGACAAGGCTTGCTATGGCGAGGAAGCGGTCTCTTAACCCGAATGAAGAGGAGGGAGAAGGGGAGAAAAAGCTAAGTGTTCTGATGATGGAAGTGGCAGGGAAGAGCGAGAACGACGATCAGATCAGATTTCTTAGGATCATGAGGAGATATTCGCCCCGGGAGCAAAATCTGAGTGACATATTGGGGGAGACTTGGTGATGTTATTTGAATAGCTACATGCGTGTTCTAGATAGATAGATTTTCTAGTAACGAATTATTAATTATGAATTTGATGACTATCTGCTACAATATATCCCCGATCGAAGACTAATCTGTCCTTGGGACAAGAAAGCTTGAACGGTTTTGATAGATAGGCCAGCTTACAATCGAAGATATAATATCACATGACAACTTTAAGTGCCTCGCTTAGTGGCACCTCAATAGGGCAACTAATATTGGTCTATTGATATAGGCTCAGATACCAGGACTTCACAATTTCAAGGTCGTGTAGTATGAACACCTGATAGTGGCGTATAAGTATAGTTATACAACTGCAAGGCTTTGTGCGATGCCTCACTATTCAGTTGCCCTATATTGTCATTTCTTATAGTACCCGGTGGCGGTTATACGGAAAGCAGAGAAGTAAGGCTATTCGGGTATTTAAGCTATAAATCTTACTTATTTTCGGGTGTTAGGAATTTCTTGTGTGAAGTAATCAACATGTATTCAATTGCCCTTGAAATTCGGACTAGTCGTTGTTCCCTGGCATAGAACTATCCAAGCCACTCCGCCCAGTTGAGCAGCGCAGTGCCCTGTTCATCGTATTTAACTAGAAAATAGTACACAGGCGGCACACAGCAAAATAGTACCCGTAATGTAGTCAGCATTTTAAGTTGAATACCGTTGCTAACACAGAAAAGCCCGATGAAGAGACGAGAAGTAACGGATACGCCAACGAATATTAACAAGTACTTAGCCGCGGCTAGCTTTTTGGTATGCCCCGTGACTAGTGCGAAGATGACACTTAACGACACCTTAAAACTGGCCAAGATAGGCATTATGAGGCAGGGATACACCATAGCCTTTTCACTACTCGTCGGGTGAGACATCGAAGGATTGAGATCGTTCATCCACACTGGAATGACCACAAGCGACAACCAATTGCCGCCGAATGGACCCTTTGGAACCTATGTATCCTACACAAGAGGATTGTAAACGCGATGTGACTTAAAAAGACATATTGCTCCCAGAAAGGTCGAGAATAGATGAAGGTTGAGGAAATGGAGAAAATGTTCGTTCGGTATATTAGGACTCCCCACAGTTCTTCGTATCTTAGAGCCCTCATCTGGTTGCTGAGTAGACGTCGCAGCAACACTTCTCACCGCTATTGTACTCTCGGGAAGTGTGCCGGACGTCTTCCCATTCTACGCTCTACGCGGAATCAGATTCATCTAGCCCTAATACCTTTACTGCGACGACCAAGGCTTCGAAACTAAACCAAGAGAGAAGATAAATGGTCCCGCAAAATTGAATGAGTGTGATTCCTGAACTTCTAAAGAGCTTGATGATCTGAGGTAGGACACCCAGGCCGAAACAAAACCATCGAACGCCCATTTGAACCTTAAGATCCTTGAGTACAGCCCGCGCTTTCGTAACATCACGAGACACCACTAATTTTTCCAGAG
This sequence comes from Xylaria curta, assembly GCA_022495235.1. Lineage (NCBI taxonomy): Eukaryota > Fungi > Ascomycota > Sordariomycetes > Xylariales > Xylariaceae > Xylaria > Xylaria curta. The sequence continues at coordinate 650,187 of MU375907.1, read as the reverse complement.
ATGCTTTGGCAGTGGTCACAATAGATCTGTAGGGTAACAGGGCACGGCGAATTTTCTCTTTTTCTTGTGGATCGTCCGCGGATACTATCAGTTGCCCGGGCAGAATTTCGGACTCGGTAGCTTCAATTAATAAGGTCTGCAAGGCAGCCAGAGCTCTATTACCTTCATGAGTTTGAAGTTTGGTAACATATCGATTGAACGGAGCTTCAACTGTGAAAGTTCGAGATATTCGATGTTTGACGGCGTCTTTCACCTTCTCAATATCGCGAGATTGAATAGTCGCGGTCCCCTTCTTAGGGATGACGTTCTCCACCTCTGCCGCTGCGAACGCCATGTCATTTATCGCACGGCGAGCTTTCGACAGATCAAGGACTTCGAAAAGCCCATTTCCTCCCGTCAAGCGGCCAATCAGAGTCTCCGCCGTGGCAGCCTGTATGATCTTCTGAGCTTGTAATACGTCATAAGCTAGCTAGCGATCATACGAATTCCATCACATAAAGACATAAGCGGGGATATTCGTAAGAGCCAGCAAGGCTCGAACCCAATGCCGCAGACCGATCCGGATGGTTCTGCCATTGCTTTCAGGGCGAAACGGACCATCTAGAATAATACGGTCGGGGCTAGCGGTGGGTTCATCATGCATCGCTCCTAATACGGGAACGTCATCCATAGCGGCGATAGTATCTGAGAAAGCAGTAATGAGTACAATTTCGAGTTGATAGGATTCTGACAGAGAAATCCTTAATAGTTCATTGGAGCCAGGTGATCTGAAAGGCGTGCTCCGCCTTTTATTGATGTTCTTTGGTGTGTTTAATTCAGGATCCTCCTGTGAAGTCAAATTCTCACAATTTGTGGAACTAGGCACATCGAGTTACCGACAATTTGTTGTTCATTTAGCTTTGAGCCTCGTCGCTTAATCTTTTTTTTTCCCTCTGAAATTAGTGTCTATCATCTTGGTATGAGCTTTTACATATTTGGTATGATGCAGAACTGTGAAGCTTGCCCATTGCAATTTAGCGGCACGAATTTAAATATAACAAAAGTGTTCACAGTTCATATAATAAAGAGAATGTAAATAGCTAAGCGCACTTGATCATAACAAAATAGAATCCTCGTGAAGCTATACTTCGAACGTATGTCTATCTACATGAGCTTTCTTTATTTCCTACGTTTTTTACATACTCTAGGATACCTTATCCGATTTAATGCCCCCTTTACAGAGCAAATATGAATATAGGAGTTGTATTCAATATTTTGATACAGCAGAAACAAAGAGGATCATATATACCTTGATATGATGAAAATGAAATATTGAACACTCGGTAAGTGGTCTGCTAACCGCCCTCATAGTCACTGACGTCGCATCGACACTCCAACTCCACCAAAGCATCATGTTGAGGACGGAATAGTCGGAAGTTCTATGCCTCGATGCTGTTTGCGCTGCCACACCTCTTATATTCCATTCAAAACGCTCTGGGCTTGCCGGTTCGGTTTCTCCGGTTTGCCGCGGAAAGCGCGTGCCAATAGCTAATAGCTTTCAAGGTAAAATTAGTCAAAGATATTTTGCCTATAGCAATTGTCCATCTGCATACCTCTCTGCCGTGTTTGCATGTGCTTGTTTTGTTGTTTGCGACTCCATGCAGCAGGTTTAGCCGGACAGTTACGTCTGGTCCAGGATTGGGGTACAACCAACTCTGGAGTTATTCGGATATACTTCGTATGTCGGTTCCGTTAAGCACCTGATCTTAATACGTCTGCCGATTGTTAATCCATAGTGATTGGATACCAGAAACTAGTAACAGCTCAAAATAGTAAAATGTACAGGAACTTGGTCTACCCGTACCTGTCACGGACCAAGATCGCCGGCACGATTATGAACCATTCTCGTCTACAGCTATCCCATTTAATGTTCTACCTAATGCTACAAATAAGAGGTGCTTGACATCTCGTCTTGGAGGACCATTTCGTACCTCTATTCTACACCTCTCTGATCTAACGCGTCACAATGCTCCGCTACGCACTCACCACTTCGATTCTAGCATGCCTACGCCTCGTTGCCGGCCATGGTGGAGGCCAGCATTATACCATTGACGGAGTTGTGTATAGGGGGTTCGTATTTAATAGCAAGCAGTTTTTAGCCTCTAAGCTGATAGCTAAAAAGCAACTGGGACTTTTCGAACAATACCGAGGGCAGCATTCAGAGGCAATGGCACTTTGATTATGTCATTGATCTGGACGACAAAAGCATGGCGTGTGGCAATACCGGCAAACCAAACGCAAAGTCGTATTATGCGCCTATTAAAGCAGGGAATATTGTCAGTGTGAATTACACCGTTTACGAAAACTATGGCAACTACTGGCTACCCGGTGACCATTGGAATCACGCGATGGGTCCTATGTCTGCGTACATGGCAGCATGCTCGGATGAAGGCTGTGAAGAGGTTGACGTTAACTCGCCTATTTGGTTTGTCTCTGTCACATATGACATCTAACCAGCCGTAAGTACTAACTATCACGTCCAGGTTCAAGATCTGGGAGACAGGTTTGTTGAATGGGACCTGGGAAGATGGATACTGGGCACAAAGAGAGGTCAAAAAAGGCTTCAATCTGGATATCCCGACTCCAGCCTCCATCAAGCCTGGAAAGTATCTACTTAGGCATGAGATGACAAATCTCGAGAACGCTTTCATACAATGGTTCCCCAACTGCATTCAGCTTGAAGTCAGCGGATCGGGTCACAACCTTCCAGCTACCGAAGAACTCGTTGCGTTTCCAGGTGCTTATGACAAGGTAAGTCAATGCACAGAAATTTGTACGGATCCAGATCTCTTTGATTTGCTAAGCGAACCTTGCAGGATGTTGATAAAAGCTTCGTCCTTACTTATGCCTGGGCGTGGCTCGCAGACCACGCTAACGACACGGTCAGTGTACCACTCCCCGAATCCTTAACATGGTGTCTTATGTGTTCAGGTCTATCCGATTGCGGGCCCGCCGGTTTGGCGAGGATGGTAGGTTAACAGTCTTCAAGGAACTGAGGTGTCGATTCAACTAACCTGGACAAATAGAGCTCGTATCGTCTAGGAAACTGCAAATTGGTAGTGTCAATTTGACACTACAGAGGAGTCAAGAATAGAAATGTAGTACTACACCGTTATACTAGTAACAAAAGAACGTTGTTAAATCGGCATTAAACCGTTTGAAGCTACCTATGCATACGCCTACCCAACAAGGATATCAACCACACATTTATATCTAGCATACTTGGCGATAACGTTTGCACTCCTAGATGATATACTAATACTAAGGTTAAGCTCTAGTTCCGTATTAGCGATACTTTATCTACATTGGAAATATTGTACACTGCATACTGAAACTTTATTTCCCTCGTCAACAATGATAGAATTTTGAATTTGACTAAAAAGAGTGAGTGATATATAATGAGTATTTGGGGTGGTGCAGATGAAATAGTAGAGTTTTTCTCTTCCATCTTGAAACAAGGGTTGTTGTCCGTAGCAATTCAAGGCCGGGACTTCCTCCAGTCTTCCCTTTGCCAAACTGATTACTGCTTCCAGACGTGTCCCATCTCGGCACGACACAACGCCAAAGCAACGATCTAGATTTTATGTAAGCAACGCATTAAAATTGGTAAGAGGGAATTATACCATTGTCATATCGGTCGCGGTGGCGACTCGAAGCTCCCAAACGCTGTTATCCTGATCTCCGCGGAAGGTCTTCGTATTATCAATAGCCTTACGGATAGTAGCAATAATTGTGCCATCAACGCTGATAGTAGTCATTAGAGCCGCCCCATCATGTGGTCGCATGAGAACAAGAATATCTTCGCCCGCAGCAGTGCGCACAGTCACATCGATGGCCGAATGATTGATAGTCAGTTGGTTCTTGTGAACAAGCGAGCAGAGCTTGCGACCTGTGGTGTCTTCGACCACCCACCGGTTCTTGAAGTCCAAGCTTTCATGTCGAAAGTCGAAGAGGTGACGATTGTTAGTAGCATCAAGCACTTTCCGTCTCCAGCTCCACGATGTTCCCCATGTCGTGCCCTCGACACGGAAGACAGGGTTTCTTTCCGCGTCGACGGCTGTGGCTTTCTTAAAACTGCTATCGTGACAGTGTAGTGTCAAAGTTGTTTCCTGCTGCGATAAATAGCCGTCCAGCATGTTCACTGGTGGACTTAGGCTTTGCAGTTTTATGTCCATGTTGGGAGAAAACCAATGCAAGACTGTAATAAGGGATGAATTTAAGATACATGGATCGATGACGAGAGATGTTTTGGTTCTCTTGGCTGCGGGAATTGGATCAATTATAATGCAAATAGCTGCCCCCGGCTCTGAGTAAGAGCGCGTGTCTTACAAGAGATTGCATATCAAGTACCATAAACAGAGCCCCTTGACGATTATCTTCGCCCCCAATCGATCCCGCCTGTGCCGTCTTGGCGGTTGATGCTACTGCGCTGTAAAAGGGCCCTATTTATATCTGCCAAGCTGTTCCATTGTGGCGGTGGCAGCTGTTGGTTTCATGGCAAATACTCTACAGAAACATAACAAAATTAGCGAGCAGTCAACCTGCAACTCAACGTTGTGCTGCAGATTGGACCTAGTGGCTTTGAAGGTTCTGTATTGGGGGCCTTTTATTTATATCTATAGGTTTAAGACAACTTCATAGTATTAAAACTACATCGTGATCATTTAAAAATGATATCTCGATATATACTATTAGTGAGGAATTGTGATCGCAAGATCAGGAACTACCCGGCTAAGCTGGAAGTTGAAGTTTTGCACACTTCGTATGTGTGATAGATTCCAGCGAGACGAAAATTGAACTTCCACAAGTTCGATAATATAGCCAATGTATGATTCATTGATAACAATCGCCATCTTAAGCATTACATGGTCCCAGATGAGTGATCGGCAACCCGTACTAGTCAATGTTAGGAGAGATTGGAGCACTCCTGTTCATTTTGGGGTAGTATTACTACATTGCCAAAAGCTATATTAAACAGACCCCAAGACAACCAAACGTTTCATCTGTATACTTTTCTTTCAACGAAGGTCGTACACCTAAGTTGCGTTACCTGTGCATGTGACCTAATAATTTCTTGACTATTATATTTTTACTATCAATAGGTCAACCACTTGAGAAATATCTGTTGAATAGTCCACAGAGTTCTGGCAAGTTCCGGTTTAAAAAGCTGACTCTAAACCACATCTAATCTTTAACTCTCCCATTTCCTATTCACCTCATCATTATCTTTGCTCATTCTTCTTAACCTATCGTTCTTACCATGGAAGCCCGGGAGAGCGGCACCGACTACCATCCCGTTCATCTTGGCATATGGGCCAATTGGTCCCGTGGGCACATTTTTGGTCTCACCTTGACGCTTAGGCGATAAGACGCTGACCTGCTCATTGCTTTTACTGCGTTCTTCATCGCGATTGTATCCACGCGTATCTGGCGAATCGTCTGCTTTGCCTTCCACCGCCAATATGTTACACCCATTCAGCAGAACGTTGTGTATCATCAATGTCAAACAATCCTCCGGAATTCCTCAAGTGCGGAGAATGGGATTGAGCTGCTCACTCGCGTGCTGTGGGACAATCGCAGAAAAAGGGGGACCATGCGTTTTGTCGCAACGGTCGTGGTGGCTGCGGTTTGTATCGTAGCCTCAGTAGTTGCAAGTGGATTTTCCTCATAGATCTCTACCACGGCCGAGAGCGAAGTGCTAATTAAAAGTGCCAACTGTGGACGTATCATTCCCGATATCGGCAGTGATAATGCGACGTTGGTAGCCGAGGCAATCAATAATGCGGCTAATTATGCTCTACAATGTTATTCAAACAGAAGTACTGGAATAATTGATTGTGGGCGATTTATTACGAAGAATATTGTTGGCCATATTGATACACAAGCGAATTGCCCCTTTTCCAACAGCATATGCCGAGTTGGATCTGCAAACCTACGCGTTGATTCTGGTTTTATAGATAGCCATGATCACTTCGGCCTTAATTCTCACCGTAGCGAAAGAATCTTGACAAGACATGTTTTCCACTGCGCCCCAATAAAAACGGCAGGATTTTCCAGCCAGTTAACTACCAGCTTCGGCGACATAACGCTCTACCATTATGGTAGCATGCGGCTAGGTGATGAAGAGGTCGATTATATAACTACAGCTAGTTCGCTTAGTTCTCAGTACTCGCACATACGTTCGAAGGAAGCCGTGGAGGGCTATACAAATTACCAACTGGAGTAAGTTTTCCCTTTTCGATATCGACTTTTTGGGAGATCAAGCCTGTACTTAGCTAATGGAACATACATAGCACAATGTGGTCCGATTGAAAGATGGGGATATTGATGCCCGAAATTCCGACTTCGTGCCAATAGATCCGATTCGCAGGAATGACGCAGACACCAATATTGTACTCCTATCTGGCAATGGCGTTCTATTCACAGCACCTTCAAGCGATGAGTGGTATCGCGTGTCGCCAACAGCGTCGAAGCTTATCTTAAGCAATGCCTCGGATACTGACAAAAGCGACCAGATATATTTCCCTCCCGAGCCGGGATCTCCGTTAGGTTGTGCAGAGCAATTCCAGTTTTTTCATAAAGATATTGAAAATTGTGGCCCAGTAGCAGGCTTTCATGACGCTCTTACTGGACCTGCACCATTCTTCAATACTACGCATGACGAAGCTTTAAACTACGTGGCCAGGACTCCGAGCGCGGTTAATTTCGCATATTTAATAAATGTCATAGCTAAGACCTCACTTGGGTCGTTAGTGAATGTGATAACGCAGCTTGGGCCAGCAAGTTTAGCTTCGCAAGGCGCTAAAATGGGGCTCTTTCAAATCTTACTGTCGTCAAACCAATGGCAACTTGATGTCGTGCGCTGGTCGGAAATATATTGGGCGAGTCTTCAAGCTGGGTTTCCGAACACAGCTTACTTCTACCCAAAAAACTCGTCATTGCTTGGAGTGCGCACAAATTTCACGTCCCAAGACTTTCTGAACTTATGTAATAATCAGGTATGACATAATATTTCGGACATACGGTATCATTGACAACAAGTGTTGATAAGTTAATATCTCACCAACAGAAAATAAGAAGCACATCATACGGCTCATTTAGCGTTTTTGGCCTCCTTTTCACCTTGGTTGTCGGCCTTTTTATTATTTTAACGTCTTACCTACTAGAGCCTATATCGAAGATCTTATATAATAAATGGGGATACAAGACATATGCACACTTGGGATGGGCTACCAGCGCAACGCTGCAGCTCCAACGACTAGCACACGAGGAATTAGGCTTTGGTACATGGACCAAAGGCACAGGTAAAGTGCCCGCGACCGAAGAAGGTGAATTACTAGCCTGTTTGGATCTTACGAACCCGATCCATCCCATGTTGAGCCTTGCGAACATCCCATCGCAGGAAACCGAAGTACCCCAAATCCCTCAGGAATTCCAAGCCTCTGCAGGAACCCTGAGCACAGCTGTAACACGTGAACATGAACACCTTAGTGTAGGGATGCTCACGAACTAGCTGTGACGAGCCCAGCTTGAACCTTATTCCATATCAACTGGCTCAAAATAGCCAGGTTCTATCACATGGATGAGTACGGGAGTGGGGCGGAACTTAGAAAAAGGGGAGAGGTTTCCAAATACCACACAGCTGAACATCCAGCACCGTCAGGGATTGTGGATTGTGCCCAAGACCTGGATTTTTGATGTTAATAGAACGAACAAGCTTCACGATTTTTCTTCCCATTTATTTGGATATATGCTAAGGCTGGTGTATTGATTAATTTATTTCTCTTGAGAACATGTCTCACTCCTAATCAACAATAAATCATGGCAAATCTCAAACTTTAACGTGCGAGATAACGGCTGATCCAGCCTTGGAGAATTCAACTCTGGCTCCGAAAGTTCAGTGCAATATGGAGACGTTACATGATCTTCTTCTCCAATGATGACGAGCAGTAGTGAGCCGCTAACTCAGCTTTTGGTAGAGGTTACTTAAACGACTGGGTAAGAGAAATGCATATGCCGACAGAAGCAATTCATCTACTAGGATTCCATGAAGACCACTCCTCCCCTTCAGCCAGATGGCGACCTAAGGTCTATGTATGCGAAAGCATCGCTTTTCTTTCCCGCTTGCGTTCGCTCTCGCATAGCTTGTCTTATCTAATTAAATTTATATATATGGTAGCAGCTGCTTATGTGATTATATACATGATATGGCAGTCCTGGTCCAAGGGTTGCAGATGTTGTCTCGACCCCTTGGGTCGCGTGATACTAATAGCAAAATTAGAACGTGGTAAATTCGGCATCTGACCATTTGCAGCTGACTACGTACATCCTTACGGTTAGAACTACAATACAGATGTCGCTAGTTACATGGAATTGTAAGCAGGATACTTATCATTAACAGATTATTAAAGAACTAGGGCCCGGAGCAAGTTGGGATTATGGTAACTCAGAGATCTGATAATATATGGATCTAAAATAATGAATGTATGTGTGCTAAGCTACTGCGGCCTGTGATTCTTCCAAGTCAGTGTTCTCAGTCTACCAAGCAAAGGCGAAGCCACGGATTTGCTCGACTTCCCCAAACACATTAACCCTGCCATCCTGCCTCTGAGACATATACTCGAGTGTCTGCCGAAAAGCCCAAAAGTCGTTACTGTCGCAGTCAATGGCAACAGCCTGATTGACTATCCCGCCGCCAGCTTCATGAGCCCAGCCCCTATGAAGCGCAATGACGGTTCTGTTGGCATTAAGGATAGGACCGCCAGAGGTCCCTAAAACTTACTGTGAGCATAATAATAAAACTATTAATACCGATTGTATAGTAGTTGATATCGAACGCACCTTTCTCAGTATCACCCTCATGCTCGAGCATTCCTGAAGGATATGATTGACTATACTGTATAGGACACTTGCTAACGCATAGGCCATCACCTGGCGCATAGTCAGACATGTCATACTGAGACCCATAGACACTCGCGTCAATGCTATTACGGGCGTCTGCATGTACCTGATGGGCCTAACCGTGTTGAACGGCCTCGAAAGGCGGATAAAGGTGAGGAGTTGACATGTTAGTTGTAGTGATCTATGAGATTATCGCCATAAAAAACGATTTAACTCTAGCCGAGGTCATCGCGGTGGTCTCTATATGCAATCAGATCCGCGAAGGGCGATTTTACCTCCAGGGGCAAGTGCATAACTATCGGTAGCCTATCTTCTCCTTCGTCTTTGCCGATATCCTTTCTTGTGGCGATATAGATATTGCTGGCCCGGAAACTCATTACACAAATGGCCCCCTTCAGTTTCTAGAAAAGAGGCACAGGAGCGATTAGCTGATCACTACCGTCTTATCATTTCGTTGCGCTTAGTATTGACCCTTCCCTCGTGTCATCAGTAAGAAGTAATATTGGATATTTAGTGAGGATGCCTCTGCTGATTCATCGCAGTGGTTCTCTAAGCGCTCGCTCGTTATGACCGCCAGCCTTCTAATTTTTCTACCGGTATCATGACTCTACTAACCTATCGGATTAAGGAAAGCGTAACTATCGAGGTATATAGGATCTAGCGTAGTTAGGGTTCTCGTCAGCTTTCTTTCGTTATAGTAGGACCTGTGGCGCTAATACGGATACAGGATCAAAAGTTACAAATCGCTCTACGCAAATGAGCACAACATGCAGATTTAGCTGAAAGCTGAAATGCCTGATGACACAATTTCCGAGGCCACTAGCGCCATATACCACCAGCGACAACTTATCGATGCCCGGATCGCCTTAGGGGTTCACTTGAACATTTTTCTTTTTCCCTTCGCCTCATTTAACACACAGAAACCCAGATCTGCAAACAAGAATCAGTGATCCCACAATGAGCTTCGAACCCGTTCCCGATGAGGTCGTGGAGATTGGCACCTTCTATAATCCTCAAGAGACTCGGCACGAGACTTTTTTCCTTTCATCATGGGACGAAATTAAGCACGCGAAAACGCTAGAAATTGTCTACGAAGAGGATGGCTACCTTTCGTGTATCAGACTCGCGTACAATGGCCAAATTTATAAATTCGGAAATCCACCTCCAGAGGCGGACGTTTCACGCACGCACATCATCCAGATCAACCCGAACCAATGGATTGAGGGCTTTGAGGTGATCATAAGTGACCCGATTGAGAGTCGTGAAGCTGGCCCAGTTGGTATTGTCAACGTCGATGTTTGGATCCACGGCGCAGACATCGAGTACGGCAGTTACCGCCCGAAGGATCGATATCATCGCCTTTTTGTGCCAGCGGATGGCAAAGCTTTAGTGGGTGTATGTGGCTCATCCAAGGGCAATCGGATCAACTCGTTCGCCCTCATTCAGTCCAAGGGTGACCAGAGGCTTCCCCGGAGGACCGTCAACGACGAACTAACGCGAAGTCTATCATGGCGAAATGGGTTACCACCGCCGCACATCCGTGTTCTTCCTGATAGCCTAAGTGCTCTCAGCAGCACTCAGCGGAGAGGTTTGCGAATGGAGGGACTTCTGTTCGGTACCGACGAACAGCACAAAGACCCCACTACCATCGCCGCCCGACTAGCAAAAATATCGGCTTCAGGGGACGCGAGCCGTATAGAACTCACCTTCGCTGGTGAGCCCGAAAAAAGCCCTGCTATAATGCAAGCGGCCGGCCCGGACCATAAGAGTCCCCTCAAGAGCATGGATATAGATGGACCTGGAGGCGAGACTATTGTCTCCGTACTTATGCCTCCGATGCCTGACAAAAACGCTAATTTTGAGTGGTATGTTCCTAAATGGTTCGGTGTAGTGACAAACCGTGGTACACAGGGCATTTTTGGGCAGCAATCTACAATCGAGAAGGCATGTCTCATCAAGCCGTCTCCTGGTTTTACTGTCGTTGGCCTTTTTCTCAGTCCTGCCTTCATGCAGTACTGGACTTTGGGAGCTTTGATTGCACCAACCGCTTCATCTCCCACCTCTATAAGCCCAGTGAAGGTTTTACGAGATGATCAAGGTCGTATCTGGGATCCAGAGCCACCGCCGCCAGGGTGGTCTCTTTGTGAGCCATGCGTGGGCAGTGAAGACAGAGAGATAGGAATTTTCGATCCTGATTTCACGCAGCGAGAGGATGAGAGTAAGGCCAATGAGTCGGCAACCTATTTGGATCTGACGCAGCCTGTTGTTTGTTTCAGGGGCCTCTTAGCGGCGCCAATGTGGCGCCGTCTCGATCAGATAGGTGGATTCGAGGTACAATTCGCAAATGTCCCCAGCCGCTTTATCGGGATGCCTCTTAGCGAAAATGAAATTCCCTTAATCGAAGAGGTCAGCTATGAAGAGTTTCGTGCAGGAATTACTACCGTGGTAGCAGACGGCCCTCGAATCAGTGGATCGGAGGTCCACGTGAAAACACAGAGTGAGTTACAGCTGCAGAATAGTGGTCCTGGCAAGGAATGGTATCCCGGCGGAGAGAATCGAATTGCTACCGTCCATGTTTGGGGCGGAGGCTATTTACACGGTATTCAGTTTGAAATGGAAAACGGTAAAAGCTCTCCAAAATGGGGAAAGGCGGGAGGAGAGCCTAGTATCTCTTTCAGGACCAATACCGCAAGTCAATGCAGACCTTCGACTCTCAATCTTATACGGAAACTAGTGCATACTGAAGAAAAAGGGAGGTCTATCCAAGGGGTTGTGGGCTTGAAATTTGTTATACGCAAGAGTAAAGGCTTTGGAGGTGAGGTACCAGGACCTGTCATGATACAAGGGTTCGCTCAGCAGTAATTGCTGTTTTAAAAGGCAAACGAATATGCCAAGCTTCCGAAATTTTGTCTATGTAACATTTTGGATAAAATGTCTTCTTGAAATAGATTATAGCAATATCAATCAAGCTATACATCACAAGAGACATTGAAGTAGAACGAGTGTCCATATGATGAAAAGGTCAGCAAGTGTTGGAATATTAATATCTAGGAAGCAGTACCTTCCTCTTAGATCTCAATTATATTATTTCACCGCTGAAGTTGGGGTAGCGGGAGAATGATTAGTATGCTAGAGTCGACGCGTGTTGCGAAACACAACTAGATCACGATATAACCAAAAGGCAGAAGTCTACCACCGAATCTTACAATAAAATAACTGTGTGCATGGCATGCAGGCCTCTAGCTTTGGATCAAGATTCAGTCTGTCGGTGTTTGTGGAAAGTCATGTACAAGGGATGTCTAAAGGAGTATTGCATATTACTATATGTGTTAACGTAGACAGAGTTAATTTCAGCAAGAACGCAATGAAAATATACCAAATATCAACAACCACTAGAATACATGAGACTAGCTAGGAAAAGCAATATGTCAAGGGGTAAACAGTAGCTGAAGGCTCAAAGCTATAACGACCGTGCGTAGTTGCTGTAAGTTATGTCACGTACAGGCTTATTCATGTCCCTAGCCCTCAAATTGATCCCATGAACGACCATCAAAAAAATAGAGCTACAATGAACCAAAGCGAGTGAGTATTGAGCATTTCCCCTGTTATGTTAGAAAATGAACCACACTTCATGACTGCAATGCCAACCGTGCCAGCCGGTCCGCCTCCTTATTGAATTCCCGGGGCACATGGTACCATGCAACCTGAACACCCACCATCGACAGCTCCTCGACTGCATGAGTTAGCTTTGCAAAGCCATCACTGTTCTGTACTGCACCCCCTTTCTTCATATAGATCCCGTCCACTATGGACCATTTCTCGATATACTTGCACATACATTCGACAAGGTAGGACGAGTCTGTGGCCACGATGAGGCGGAACCTTTTGATATTTATAAGTTGATCTTTCCCGATACGAGGGAATGAACCCCAAATCAATGTACGATAGGCGGGCTCGACATTCTGCAACACCTGTTGCAAAGCCTTATTGCTGCCGTGATCTCTGCAACTTGGTTCGTTGGGGTACCGTCGCTGTTTAGGCGTTCGGAGATGTTGTATCTGACTGGGGGCCAAAGTAGACGCCAATGGACGAGTTCACTGCGGACAACATGCCATTGGAGGGACACGCACCGTCCGTGAAGACAACAAGGGAGCGGTCGGTGCCGGCATGGTGTGATGGATGGCTTTGCACTGCTTCAACTCCCGCGTCTCCCTTCATCCAGGTGAGTTGGCATTCATCACAGTAGTACATGCTGAGGTGGTCTGGAGTAAGCGGCATTGGAGTATCAGCCAGATTCCGTTCGATCATGGAAGTATTGGCTGGCCCGAGGAGTTGTTCATCCCACTGGGGCATGAAACGATTCACGCCTGTTCCGAGAATGAAAACTCGCTCATCATCCTCAGAGCGGCGCCCAGTTGACCGGTAGTCTACACAGCAGGTACCGCATACTCGACGACGATGGTCGAAGCAGACAGCCCTTTTGTGAGTGTCGTAAGCGATCAACGGCTTATAGTCGGGTAGGACGGACATTTTCGTAAGCACAATAGAGAGAAGTTCAGAAGTCCATGAGTAGGAATTATCCGATGATAATCACAATGGACGGTTTCTACGTGTGGGGTGATAATGCATTGGAGGGTGACACGAGCAGCCACAGTAAAATCCCCCAAGTTTCCGCCGTGCATCCAAGGCTTGGGAGTGTCGTTCCAAGTGCTACTTGTTCGTTTTCCTAGCTTACCATATTGTCGGGGAAATCGATTGGTTTTATTACATAATAGCTTTTGGCTGAATATAAAACCTTAATGCTGATTATTTAATCATATTCCAATTGGTAAAGTTCAATGTTCGACAATAGATATGAAGAAGGTGGTGATGTTCAGTATTGTGCTAGCAATATTAAACATCTATTAAGTCATCATGGGGGTACGCGGCCTAAATCCTACCCAGCGATAAGAGATCTCTCGGGTGCATAAGAGGTACCTATCGCCTCACCCCATTCTCAAAGCGGTGAGATAGGTAGCTTATGGGCGCCGTCCTCTCTCTATCGACCATGACTGATATTCATCGTTTACACCGAAGAATCATGAGTTTTACATACGGTTCATTGCTACCGATTCTGCTGCATAATTGCATTACCATCAAGCTCAAAACGAGGTCCTTCATCAGCTGGCAGTTCTTTGGGCGGCAGGAAGTACGGAGCCGCGTCGCGAGAGCCCTCGGCCGTGTATGCCGTCCGCGGAGAAGATGGCGGTACGGATGGTGATAGAGCCGTTGGAAACTGCGTGTCGTCCGATGACCTTGGCGTCTTTTTCCGTCGATAGAGAAACCAAGCTAACAAAGTAACAACAATGACGGCTGCCGCCGCTCCCACCCCGATCCCGGCAGCGGCTCCAGATGAAAGCCCAGACGATGTCTTTTCAGGAGTGGATGTGCCTGTTGAGGTGGGCAAGGATGTGGTCGGTGGAAGGCTGGTAGAAGGCTACTTCTGATTAACACTGGCATATTATATCGCATCATTTGTTAACAACATACCGGTGTAGTGTACATCAAGGCTAGCGCAAAGAGGTGTTCATATGTATGCCTCGTTCTCATTTCAACGGCAATTGTATTCTGGCTGAAGTCCGTTCGTGTCACCTTAATCACGTCCTGGCTTGCGTACTGCGATACGCAGCGGAACCACTCGGCATGATTACCGGGAGTCCAGGTCTCGGGCTGACAGGTGAAGTCATAACCCGAAGGACAACACGTTACAGCATTAAAATTACCGTTTTGGCAAGCTGAAGTGTATTGAGGTGGACAACCTGAGCCGGCGTAGGTGATGGTGGGGTTCCATGTCGACGCAAAACAGTTTGTTGTCTGTGATGGCCCACCAATGACAGTCCGCGCATCCGTGTTTCCAGCGTCGAATTCCCAAATCCAATAATCATCCGTGCGAAGGCAGCCAGCTGAGGTCGGGACCCAGTCTGCTGGCAGAGTGGGCGACGCGGTCGGCGACGGTGTCGTCATGTTAGCACGGTGTTGTCTTCTCCCATCTATCGAGCCCCTCAGGTCGTCGTACCCGTAGTAGAAGGGGTAACAGATAGAATGATGGCCATGGGATGGGTACCTCAGTAATTATTTTGAAAGCAGGAGGAGGATTGGAGAGAATAGCTTTCGCTCAAGAAAAATGCCTACAGCTCCATTGCAGTTAGGTGGATAGAGCCGAGAGCCGTATAGCCGTATACAGCACAATGAAAAATATACTAAGATCAGCAACGCAGATCCTGCGAATCGCAATTGCGCATGTAGATTGCCAAGTAGGATGCTCGCTTCTTGGCCTAGTACGTATTGAGGTAGTACATTAGTTACCGTATAGGTAGGTCAATATAAATCCTTCAAGAGCCGCGACTCCCTACAAAATCACCCAGTACTCACTGTCAACGGAAGACGGCGAGTGTTGGCCATGAAGTTAAGACACAGTCATTAGTCGAATATTGCGAAAGAAGCATATTCACATTGGACAACGCTTTTATATACAGTACTACTGGGTCAGCTCCCACCATAGTGCGATCTCATCTACTCCTGCAGATTTGCCAAGACGCTACATTAATAGCACTTCTTGGCAGATGTTCAGGGGTAAGACCTATATATAGCTATACCTATCCACTGCGGCCAGGCACTGATATTCCATCTCGGTGATGTCTGCAAGAGGTAAATGTGTCTGTATGTGGTAAGAACGGGACGCGAATCTTGAGCATATGTACGGATCTGTACCTGGATGAGCCACACTCGGTTCACTCAGCTTCGTACTATATTGGCGAGCCGAACTTACTTCTCCACTCTTAGCGTTGTGAATATAATGTTTACAAAGTTAAATAGTTGACAACTAAAGTTCTTCAATATATCCATGAAGTTGTAGTCATTCCAAACGGTCCTTCCTCTGAAAACTCCTTGGAAGAAAGAAAAGGTATCTGGAACCCTTCAAACCGCTCATTGACGCTATGGCTACGGAGTGAGTTGAAGGGTGAGGATAGCTGTTATTATTGGTTCCCTATTGAGTCGGTCTTGCATACTTGCATTCATGAATCTATACATGCCTTCTTCTGGCTCTTTGTGGATGAAGATTATCCGAAGTTTGACGAGCAGGTAAATAAGGACGGCCACGGATCGATGTTTATTGAAACGCTTCGAGTCACTGGGGAAAGGGTAGAGGAACTAACACAGTCTCACGAAAGGAGAGAGGCAAGAAAACGTGATCCTTACGGCCCTAAGAGCCCCGATTACCATCCCATTGGGCCTCCGGGATTTAGGAGTCCTCCCGGCGGCTTTCTTCGTGGTGCTTTTCCTCCCAGAGGTTTCCCACCCAACGGTCCTCCTCCTAGAGGCTATCCACCTAGAGGCCCTCCGCCTCACGGCTATGCACCTCGCGGCTTTCCGCCTAGCGGCTTTCCATAGGTAGACTGATTTAGTAGTTATTACTTTTACTATATTGAATAACATATAGAAAGTAAACCAGCGTACTGTCTCTAATCTACGAATCCCTAGGCGTATTCAAAGATTTAATGTCTAGGTTCCATCTACGAAAGATAATCTAAAAGTGCATGTTTACATATAAAATCTCAATTTTGTTTTTTATTTTATCTTCCCGCAGCCTTATTTAGCATCACTTGGAATCTGTGACGGGAAGATTTCTTAAAGTGAGGGTGATAGTAAATTCCAAATATCCATTTTTGACCTGTATTGAAGGCTTCCATAGCAACTCTTTAACATTTATGTGCAAAACTTGTACCGCCCATTTTCTTGTCAAACTCGCCGCAAGCCGACAGACCACAAAGGTCAAACACATCACGCACTCCACCATCGATCTTGCCGTCAGCCGTGTACCGCTCTTTGATCTCACCCGTCTCCTTGAGCTCGCGACAGATCTCACGCATGCCAAGGTAAACGCTCGTAAGACCGGCCATCGGCCAAATAACGATTTTGTAACCCAAGGCCTTAGCTTCTGCGGCGTTGATAAGTGGTGTGACTGCGACAGTTACGGTCAGCGTGTTTCATGTAAAGTAAAGTCGTGACCGCGCTTGGAATGATATGATGTCACCATATCGTGAAAATACCTTAAACCAGAGTCTCGAAAATAGATAGAACAAGAATAAAATGACTCAACAATCACTTACCACCGCCACCGACCATGTTCAGAAAACAGGGTGTAGGCGCAAGGTCCCTAACGACCTGTGCCATCTGCCCCTTAGTACTCATGCCCTCAAGAAAAGCCACATCCGCTCCCGCAGCCACAGCGGCCTTCAATCTGTTTACCGCCTCTTCGTACCCTAGGGATTGCAGCGCGTCCGTACGCGCGATGATGACGATATCGGATTCCATCCGCCTGCGCGCCTCGGCAGCGGCTCGTATCCGCGCCACGTAGGTAGCAGTGTCGACGAGCTCTTTGCCTAGCAAGTGCCCGCATCGTTTCGTCGTCACCTGGTCCTCGAGGTGGAACGCCGCAACTCCCTGGAGAATATACTTCTCAGTGGTACGCGCAACCATCAGCGGACCGCCGAACCCCGTGTCTGCGTCTGCAATCACGGGCACCGAGCGGTCCAGCCCCGCGATTATGCCTGCGTTGTTTGCCATGTCATCTACTGTGGTCAAGCCCAGATCTGGCTGGCCTAGGCGTGATGCGGCAGTTCCTGCTCCGGTCTATAAAACAGAGGAAATCTTAGTATTGGTTCTCATGGCATGTAGTTTCTTCGATAGCCGGCGTATGCCGGATGTGCTTGGAGCCATCTGCCAAATACTCAGCAGACAAAAAAGATTCAGGAGTGAACATGGAGAGGGGGGACATGGAACGGGAAAATTACCATATACAGGGCATCAAAGCCCACGTGCAAAGCCATACGTGCAGTGAGACCATCGTGTACTCCGGGGCAAACGACAAGCTGCTCCGGGTCCGCAAGCATCTGCCGGAGCCGGGAAGCGGCTTTAGTTTGCGCCATGACGTGGAGATTTGCCGTTGCCAAGGAGTTCTTTTATGAGGAATACAATCTACGGGTCCGTTTTCGCACTTTCCAAATTGTGCAAATAAATGAAGTTAAACTAATCGGTTCAAGCAAGCTCTATCATCTTATGACGTCGGAAACTAGGTACCTAGGGGTTCAAATCTCCACTCTCTCGGACACGACTTGCCTTTACCGTAAAGAGTATTTAGTGGCCCCTCATTATACCAGAGTATATGTAACTACATGCTGGGATACAAGCTTTTCCAATGTCACTGTTGAGGTCAAATATATCATAGGAATATCTAATATCCCAGAATGAAAAAGCAAGATTGAACACTTGTGCCCTATCAATGCCACCGAGGCACACAACGCGAGGTATTTCGGTATTGGAGAAATAGAAGTAACCCAAAACGGACCTACTCAGTATGTGTTGCTTAGTTTATAGTTAAGTTGCGGGCTCGGTGGGTAAATCAATTTAGAATAGGAATGTCCAGTCCTAATGCTGATATCTTTTCTGGAGTAGTTATATTTAACGGTTTAGCAAGTTTATTTCCTATAAACGTGGTACGCAACCTAAGACGCCACGGAATTTTGTTCGAGTCATCCACCAGGGATCCTCGCCATATATACAGTATTATAGCGATTAGTTTCCATAAAACCGTTCTATTATGACCATCATGCGACTAGAAAAGAGCTCGAACAATGCGCATAGCCCAGTTCCCCTTTTTATTGCTAGGATCGTCGAATTCTGAAGGTTCCAAGGGGCGAGAGCCGGATACCAGATCAATGTCTGCAAGGGGAACGTATAGCTTCCAGTCACGAGAGAAGATCTTCCAGAATAGATAAAGCCCTAACACAACAAATGCGGCAAGGTATGATGAAAAGAAAGCTTGGGCGTTAGGAGTAGAGTTCGGGGTTGGCTAAACGATGGTTGTTAGTCTTCGCAATATTTCGGCCAATCGGTTTTTGTAGAGACAGAGACTTACGTAGAGCGCATTGTAGAATGTTGCAATCAAACAGATGCAAACCAGGGCAAACCCGATCCAGCTTCCCCAAACGCCCAGAGGTGCCTGATATGGTATCTCCCTAAAATCACGCCCTTGAGCCTTCCAGGCCATTCGGAAACGAATGTGGGCTAAGCAACAAGAGCCCCAAACGAAGAAGTAGGACAGACCAGAAAGCGCAAGGAGCCATGTAAAAGCGTCGCCGCCTTTAGGAGCATCAACTACATATCCTAGGAGACCGAACAAAAGCTGGATGACAACGGCCCATAAGGGTCGGCCATGCTTGTCGACGTAGGCCAGGAACTTAGGACCCATACCACGTTCAGCTAACGCCTGCATAGTCCGAGTCGAGCCGAAAGCAGACGAGTTGGCCACACTGATGACGGAGACGGTGATGACGGCGTTAAAGATGGATGGCAACACCTGAATACCAGCGTCCTGAATGGCCAAGACAAAAGGCGAGAATCGAGAGTTGGAGCCCGATGCCAATTTAAGACGCTCATCTGTAGACTTGAAAATCAAGCCCAAGACGAACAGGTTTACGACGTAGAAGAAGAGGATTCGGAAAAAGACTTGCTTAGCAGCAAGTGGGATAGCCTTTCGAGGATTTGCCGACTCAGCAGCCGCCAGACCAACCAACTCAGTTCCGCCGAAGGCGAAAGCAGCGACAACAAAGACGCCAGCGAAGCCATTGAAGCCGTTTTGAAATGCGCCTGGATCATGCCAATACTTCGCACCAAGATAGCCCTGGTTGCCGACAGCACCGACGTTAATCACTATGCCGAGGATGATGAAGCCAATGCACGCCGCGACTTTGATAATACTCAGGATGAATTCAACTTAGATCATGTTAGTAACCCAACCGAGATATCGAATTATCATTACGTACCTTCACCATATCCACGAACACCGAAGATTTGAATTAGAATCAGGACGACCAAAAACACAGTAACCCATACAGCGGAGTTAATATCAGATCTCCAGAAGCTGATTGTACCACTGGCAGCGATAAGTTCGAACGGCAGAATAGTCAGCCAGCCAATGGCGTATTGCCAGCCGACAGCAAAGCCCCTACAGGTAGAAAGAGATTAGTTACTTGACAGGTATCTAGTGCAAGTCGGGAGGTCTAAAGAAGAGACGAACCAGGAGGGGTCGATGAAGCGGACGACATATGTGTAGAATGCACCGTTCACGGGATATAATACAGCTAGTTCTCCCAATGCCTGCATAGTAAACAGTAACATAACGCCGATGACAAGATATCCGATAATCTGACGCGTGAATTAGTCGTTGGATCGATAACACATCATGGAGAGTCGCAATATACAAGCGAGGCAGGCCCTCCATTGTGGAGAGCACTTCCAGAACCGATGAAGAGACCAGCACCGATAGCACCACCTGTTGTTACACGCGTTAGTTACAGTCATAAGAATATAATTTTCGAAATGAACGGCGACTTGGCTTACCAATAGCAATCATCTGCATGTGGCGACCCTTCAGGTCGGTCTTGAGGGCAGCACTCTTGTGGACAATGCCCACTTCCTCATCCATATGGCTGCTGGCATATTGATGCGAAGCGATGCCGACATCCTTTTCCTTGCTATCCGACTCCGACATGATGGCACAAGTCGCGAGCGTTCTCGCTGTACAGTTGGGGATTGTAACTGTAGGCGAAGATCGTCCAGAGTATTCGACGGTAGTGTTGTCAAAAGGGAAGCAAAAAGGAATAAGAATCAAGTCCAGCAATGGAACGAGCCAGGGAGAGTGACCCGAGAGATATATACCCAACCCGCATATCGCCGTAGGGAGTAAAACGCAGACACCTCACTTTCTAACTTTGTATTGTATAGTCTATGTCTAACAAGGATGATAAACGTGAGGGGGATGTAGTCGGTTTGTAGTTTCATGGGTGTTTTGTGCGGGAAACTCTCCACTCTGTACCCATGGTATCTCTGAGATATGCTATGCAAGGTACATGCGTCTACTTGCGTGAATGGATACCGACGTCTTATCTTTAACAAGCTGAGAGGAGGCCCATGTTATGAGGCGTCTGGCGGCTGTCTACCTTGCACCCCCAGCTACTAATTTCATTAAAGCTCAACTAGGTCAAAATGGGAAATGTCTAATGATAACGAGTAAGGTCCGAGACATTGGTGATATGATAGTAGTTTTCTGTCTATGATGCTGTAATTGATATTGCCAGCTAGAATTCGCTTTGCTATCTTCCTCTTTCTCAACAACAAATTTGCGATACCAGACAAAGGTATCTACAAAGTTCACGGGCCATCTTAGAAATAAGAATGATTCGAGTATCATACGTATTATACCACTCTACTACACCGCTATAGAGGTATGTAGGTCCCTGCATGAGTACGTACTGGAACGGGCTTGAGATATAATCATCAGCTTGAGATTCTAGAACAATGAGGATTGCATGATTGAGTGCTTAGCAATACGAATTTAGTTAGATAGCGCACATGTATGTAGGCATCATGCAGGTAAGAGTGCGTGCCTTGGCTGAAAGCACAGCCAATCACAACTGCATAGATCCCTGGCATATGGATTGGAGGATCCGAAGACGGGACAAGAACCGGTAGAGCAGAACTAGACCACCCACTAACTGGCCCATGGCATTGGTACAGCTGTCTTGGGCCTTTTCCCCGTGTTTAGTCTTGTTATCTAGCTATACCTACGACCTACTTTGTATGAAGGAGATCGACTCTGAGTTGATAAGAACCTAGCCTTATCTAGGCAGGTGTTATGTTACATTAGACTTTTATTTGAGGTAAGTTTTGAAGGCTATGGAGTGTAATTAATTGCCGTGGGCAATTCGTTTCACTCTAATCGCAGCGCAGTTCTTCGCTTGCCGCGCAACCATCAAACTCGGTCAGCTCAGCTCCTTTTCGCACAATTCTGAAATCCTGTCAGCCGCAGGTCAACCTCTGTCAACAAGCTGACATATTTCGTTGTCGGGCCCCTTTGTGGTACACACCGTAATCATTCAACAACCACCAGGAGCTCGAGCCTCGCCTTATCAATCTGCTCGTCTTCCTTGTTTCGTCCGAGCTCGCTTCGGTCGGTCTGCGGTTTTATTCTCATGCACTGCAAGCAACAACGGCCCCGAGCTGGACAAACCCGCCAAACAGAACTAGTAACAGGGCTAGTAGAGATATTACCTACTTTAAGCGAGACCAATGAGATCTATCCGCCCCAAGACACCCGTTCCTTCACTATCCTGGCAAGTATCTCAATGTCCGCCTTGGCCCCAGTAGCTAAGCCAGCCAAGGATCGATGTACCCCGTGACCTATGAGAGGACAAGGACGTTGAATGCTTCTGGAAGTTTTGTCCGAAAAGGCCTGTACATGTACGTAGTAGCGTGTAATACTAGGTTCGCCTGTCTCAGTTGAGGGCGCCAGTATCATGTAAATCTGTGAGGTTATAATGCGTACCAATGATACGGCAGCCGGCGTAGCGCAGAGGAATGTGCAGAATGGCGCGGATAATGCAGAAAATGTTCTCTTGTCACTTACTATGAATGCCGTATTCCATTGTCAGGGATACCAAACAAAATCTGGGGAAACCAGGACGATTGGTTTGCGGCTCTATCTCAACCCGTACTCTTACGTCAAAGAAACTCCTTTTTAAGCTAAATCTGCGCGTCTACGAGCACACGATCTAAGCTAAGGCTAAGGTAAATCGTCATCCCCAGATTATCATCACAACTCAATTACGACGACGACTATTTCCCAGCTTACATAAAATACTTCTCAGAAATATCGCATACACCTTTTCGTTTGTCTTGCAAAGTTTGCGCTTACTTCCCGGCCTACCAAGCCCACGCGCCAGGGCTAAACCAGCAGCGCTTGGTATGTCGGAACGTATTCGTTGCTGGGTATCTGCTGGAGGGAATTGTCCCAAGCTTGAATGCACACGATCATCTACATCTTCCTCAAGAGGTTTCCGAATGGAAACATATGATAACTACAATTACCTGGCCATACACATACACTAGTTTAGGTTGTTTAGTCTACGGTACCTTATCTTGTTCGGGACCCCCGAGCAGAACCCAAAGCTTGGCGTCAAAAAACCAAACCATTGAACAAGCTACTTAAGTACAAGGACTTTACCCACTAGCCGTCGATTCCATCTGGTTTTTAAATGAACCTTGCGCGCCACATAGCTTGGGGCTTGCAGGAAACACCGAATCTGACAAGCAGTATGGTTTGAGGTTATACCGAACCTTGACGTGAGTAGATCAAATCGGTTGCAATGCACGGCCCGGGATTGAACCAGCCGGTAGATTCCAAAAGGAGAAAAGAATGCATTAAAATGTAGTAACAGACAGCTGACTCCAACTATCCTTAGATCACGTTTAGTCGGCTCGGATTCTCGTTTAAACACCTTAGTGCCGCAGCTGGTCCCCGCTACCAAACGACTGGCGGCTTAAGCTGTTTGATAAACCAGTTCTAGACGCAGCGATCTATTTCGCCTCACTTGGCATGTGACTACGCCTCGTGCGAGACCACCTGACCAACTGGTAATCCATTACGCCCAACTTGCTAATAACTTAGCAAATATCCTAACGCCACCGTATTGTTGGGGCCGTAATGGCATGTTCCGGACACCGAGCTTCGATAACTAGGACACATACAGCATTAACCGAGTCACTGGCCCCAGTGCCACGCGGCAGACCCGACTGCGCCTGAGTAGCAAATGTACATGCCCAATACAACTTTACAGGATGCATATACACACGTATAGTAGCTCATTGCAGCAAGCTGTTTTGTCTGTAGAGGCAGTGAAGAGATCAAATCACTCGTGTTTGAATCATCGTTTCACACTTTCGCTCAGTATGCGCAATTAAAATATCGAAATATCATCCTATTAGACCCTTTTCTATTAGCAATCTCTAGTACATACAGATCTTCTGTTGTTCAAATTATGGCAAAGATTTTGTAGAAAATAGACTCAACTTACATCAATTTTTTCAGGGGTTGGTACTCTTCCATTAAAAACGCTTATCCTGTCCATATTACAAAGAATGGACCTCCCCCTAAGCAGAGGGACTATGAACATAAGGCCTTTCTTTTTGAAATAAAATTGTCAAGCCTTGTGGTCATGTTGTGTCACACCAAAAATTACATAACAAAGAAACTTCTACATATGTCCATAGCAAGTGTGACGCAAGTTCTCATCTCCCTCTCATCTATCTTCCTAAACACTCCATAATACTTCAAAGGCACTCCTAACCATCAACGTATTCACCAATTTTCACAACAGACGCAATAGCCCGCCCTAGCGGTGCTTTGCCACCAGTTAGCCTGGATTTGGTTTTAGTGATAGCTTTACCATTCGAACACCCTTATGAGATTCTACATTCTAGACCAAAATAAATGCTACGATTCTGTTAATGTGCAGTAGAGATCTAGTACCTCAGCAATAGAATTCTGCACAAGCCAAACATGTCAAGCTGCAACTACTTGCTTAAACGGTCGATAACGCATTAAGTTGATTTCACACATGTTTAGTGTTAAGTCGAAGAGAATACCCCTCCTATTTTCTCATTCACGTATCATTCTGAGTAGAATAGTTTTGCACACGATCAGTACTTAGATAATGATGCATGTTGTTTCCCACTTTGATTGAGCAGTGCAGGCTAGTCTTAGGGAAAAGAGTTAATTATGTGTAGTTTATATGGGTTTAAAAGAGGAAATATGCATGTCATGTGAAACGAACCGAGGTTTGTTGTTTCTATCGTTTTGATTAAATGCTTCATCGCTACCTATCTAGTGTTGGTTAATATCATGAAGTACCCACCATTGACCTGGATAAATTGGCCTGGCCTATACCACGCCTCTCTAACCACATTTCGGGGAACTTAATGAAACGCAAGAATGGAGGTAGCATTATTACGTAGCGGTGCGCTCATATACACATTCACCCTCAAGCTCTTCTCGATCCATGAGTGACATCAGCAAATTCCTCAGGACTAAAGATCTAGTGATTTGGCACTTAGCCACAACAAAACTACCTCAATGACAGTTCTAAATTTTAGAAATCGACAATGAGACTCTTCATCGCAACTCTATCCTCCCTCGTCACCTTATCTTCATCATCTCCTATTGTTCATTCCGCAATCCTACGCCCAACAAATGCGGTACTCATCCCTACGACAATACCTGGGAATGTAGAGTGCAGCGCAGCTGTTAGTATTATCAAAAATCACACCATCCTCTATTATCATACCCGCTGCTATCTAGAGCACTGAAGTGCTGACATTCAAATTAAATCAAAAGTCTTCTAACACCGTCTTCCAGCTGACGTTTATCAGCTATGGGAACTGGACAGCGCTCCCGTCCCAAGAAGAAAACCCCATCCAGCACCTCGAGTCTATCTCCTTCGCCGTGTCTAACTTGGCGAATGGCGTGAGCACCGTATGTGCATTTGCCCTCAGCGATACGCTCTCCGCAAAACTCGAAGCACTAGAAGACTTTACCTTACCTATAGGCTCGTTGCCTTTCGTAGGAGAGTCGTTTCGCACTACCACCGCTGCAGCAAGCGACAACGGTGTCATCAGTAACGGGAAAGCTGCTGGACAATCTGGCATAGGTGCGGCATGGCAAGCATGTGCCGATCGCCAGGACACCGACGGAAAGCATAGGTTCACCATCGCGACAGGCGCTATGTTCAGGCTTACAGAACGAAGTCTGAGCGTTAATCAGACATGGTTCTGCCACGACGACGCAGAACGCTTGTAAGTGATGGTTCTCTGAGCTCCAGCCCATATTACAGGTTAGTTAAGGACAAACATCGCTAATAAAAGCATTTCAGAGTCGCGTTTACGGGTGTAGCGAATACGACTCTGAACTTGACGTGCTCCGAAAGTGAGGTATCTGGGTACCATCTCCAGAACTGCACCTCAGTTGATCTTGCACTCCCTGTCACATTACTTTAAGATAAAAGGCATATCTTCCTACTTTTACATTACGATGGAATGGACGTGGCAAATTATTTTTAACAATAAGTGAGGTGTTTTTATCTATACCAAGGCGAGTTTAATTGAGATTATGAAGTTCTGTTAACGCAAGTCCGCTACAAAATTTACGTAAATCTTCTAAAATCATCTGGATCAAATGCCCAACTCCCCTCTGCTCCCTTAAACCTTAGTGATGCGATCCTGGGATCTGAATTTGAATCTGTTAGTAGAAAAAAAATCAGCCATATGATCAGTTCCTAACGCAATAGGTTCTGGATCGATTGCAAAGGCGTACAAAGGTTTGGTTCTCCGATTAAGCCGGACATTCTAGTACTATCTGGGAGAAATATTGCTACGTCGTTTACCGGTAATGTTGTCCGTGTGTTCTTGCATGACTGGAAGGACCCCAGGACACTCGTTGGAAAGGCTCATCGACCTCCTTCAACAATTCAGACACTCTCCATCTTATGAGATTGGTCTCTTCGGAAATGCCAACCTCAAGGATAACATTGGATATCAGGTATATGCGAGGTGATCTTATAGCAAAGTCCGTTACGGCGCGCTATGTCTTGATCATGAAGCGTATCAATAATGTGCTAAAACGAAAGTCTCCTATAAAGGTGGGACTGGATGGACGTTCAATCAATGCACTTGACTTAGAAAACGGTCGTTGCTAATCTTCTAGAGTAATAGAGCTGTAAGATCTTGGGGGCTGTTAGTCTGCTTTCTAAGAAGGGAGAGGCAGGATCACAGCTGGCGTGTCGGATTCCAGTTCCGAATTGTCCATTCAAATCACTTATATTAGCTTTTTGGTTCCCCCACTGTGAAATGGAAAGAGACGAAGAAACTTTCAGCCTCTCTGTCAGGATCTCGTGGCAATTCATTTAGTTAGTATTTTTGCTCTGACGGTAGTGATCTAATGAGGTTTTGTCATGGCAGCTCTTGTTATTCAAATTGCTCTGGGCAATTGAGTAGATTCAAACGCTGGTATCCTCAAACTTTCCAAGCTCCTTGCCGACATCTGCAACTTGGCTCAGGAATTCAATAATCTTTTTGTCGGTCCACATATATAGGTACCTTTCTCCTACGTACTGCATCTTATAATTTTTTTCTGGGTGTTCTTTAGTAGATGTTGCTTGAAGGTGCAGATAGGTTCCTAGGTAGGTTCCTACATATGGGCAGGTTTGCCTGAGGCTGCTGTCGCCAATACCTAAACTCCTAATACGGAAGGCTTCCCCACTTCGAATAACACCGCCTACCAAATTGATTACAGCAAGCTACACGCTATCCAGGTCCAGCAACGGGTTAGCTAGAGTGAGCTGGCGAGACATCTTTTGCAGCTTCATTTTTTGAAACCACTACCACCATTACATTCCTGGATTGCTACACTACACCATGAGCCTCTAGCCTGACGCAGAAGGTTTCGCCAGTATGTCTACAGTAACAGCGACAGCGCTGCAAAGCGCCAACCCTCCCACGATACCCCTCCCATTCAATTCCAATCAACCAAACACAATTCGCCTGTATCCTCTCTCCAACTATACATTCGGCGTTAAGGAGACACAACCGGAGGAAGACCCCTCTGTCATCGCGCGTCTCAAGCGTCTGGAGGAGCACTATTCTGCCCATGGCATGCGCCGGACATGCGAGGGCATCCTCGTCTGCCACGAGCACAACCACCCGCACATATTGATGCTGCAGATAGCCAATGCCTTCTTCAAACTACCCGGCGACTACCTACGACCCGAGGATGATGAGGTCGAGGGCTTCAAGACACGCTTAGATGAGCGGCTGGCCCCCGTCGGCAGACTTGGCGAGGGCGAGGAGGCGGGCAACTGGCAGGTCGGTGACTGCCTGGCTCAGTGGTGGCGGCCCAACTTTGAGACCTTTATGTATCCCTTCATCCCAGCCCACGTCACGCGTCCCAAGGAGTGTAAAAAGCTCTATTTTATCCAGCTTCCAGAGAGTAGTATGTATTAGTTGCCATTTTGTCCCCTTTCTCTTTCATGTGCATGGCTAATCCTCAACTTGACAGAGATTCTCAGCGTCCCCAAGAACATGAAGCTACTTGCTGTTCCTCTTTTCGAGCTCTACGACAATACGGCTCGCTACGGACCTCAGCTCTCAGCAATTCCACATCTGCTCAGTCGGTACAACTTCGAGTTCGTAAACGAGGCTGGTGAGGTCGTTGCTGCAACTCCCGGGGTTGGTCCCGAGGGGTATATACCCAAGACAAAGGTGCTTTCCGGCGGAGATGAAGACATGAAGGATGTGAGGACAGAGAATGGCACGAGCTGAGATATTGTCACACCGACATTAATTACGTATTGGGAAAAGGCTGGCTATAATATCAAGGCGTTAGGCGTAATCAAGATAATGGCGTAAAGCGCCGGTTGTTGACCAATTCGAGCCAACTGAGAACTAGGGAATGAAAACCGAATTTTGCATGCAGAAGCAGGTCTATTATTTCTTTGATCATAGTACTGCTCAGGCCTTCTCTCCCTGAATGGTTGCCATCACTCGTCTTGTATGCTTTATATCCCGGAACTCAAGATACCAGATGCCCTGCCACGTTCCAGTTGCCTTTGAAAGTCAGCTATCTCCCAGAGAAAAAACTCTTACCAACTTACAAGTTTTCCGTCCTTGATCGGAATAGTAACACTGGCGCCAATCAAGGCGCTCTTGATATGAGCCTATCAACAGTTAACCCTGCTAGATGCCACTCAACAAACCAGCATCAACACACCGGCATATCGTCGCTTCCCTCCGCACTATGCCTGTAAAGCTCCTGGCCCTTCGGTCCGGCCTCAGGCGCTATCCTATCTAACGCATCGCTCATGTCGGCGCGCACGTCCTCATCCCAGTTCTCGTTGAGACTAAGCGCGCAGCTCGTGTGCTGGACAAACAGATTGAGCAGGCCAACTTTGTACTGTCTGATCTCGGGTAGAGCTTCCATGACCTCGGACGTGACGAGATAAGAGCCGCGCGATCGAGGCGGGAGCGCAAACTGCTTCTGGAACCACATGGTCACTGGGATTGGTGAAGGGATTACGTCACGTTTGGGCGCTTGTGGTGTCTGGCCGAAGGGATTCAGATAAGTGAATGGTAGGATCCAGAGGTAGTGGAAGAGCCCGGGAAACAAGGCGATCAGTAAAAGAAAGAAGAGCGCAAGTGTTGATAAATTCTGAGAGGTGGACGAAGTGGATGACGGCATTTGCGATACTGGTGGTTCTGGTGGGGTTCCTTGCATTGGGAGTGGTGCTGCGGGAAGCTCTCTTACCAATTGGTGTTTGTTTGAGCTCCACCACGGATAAGCTAAGTCCTACTTCCCTACATACTTCTTCATCTCAAAAGACCACTGGCAATATGACCAGACAAGTTATGAACATTTGGGTGTAGATACACCTGGGGTCCGTTAGGTCTTTCATACAGAGAAATAAATAAATAAAAAATGGTTGCTTGAACCCCAACTATATATTGTCTTGCAGCGGGATAATATTTATGTACACAACTGGCCTTGCTTTTTCGCAAGATATCCAGTCCGAACGATCCAGGTCTATTACTGCATCGTACAGCTCCTCCAATAACCTTAAAGCCGCAGGGTTAATCTATGCAAGGGGGTATGATGTCTCGGGGAGGGATTCGAGATGCTTTCGGTTGTGCTCGTTGGCCTGAGATATTATATCAGCCTCCATGCTCAAGATATATACTAAACCATCCTATATCGAATACGTATTTTGAGCACTTCAAGAACCCCAGGAAAGCTGCACTCACAAACGGGAGCCCACAATAGTTGCAAGTGGCTATCTCTGGCTTGTCTGTATTGATAAAGATCTTGGGGTGTCCAGCAGGCCCGCCGCCACCGTCACAGGCAACCATGCGGTCGTGGGTCCATCGGACGGGTTGTTTGTGAATAAGCTCGATGGCTGCCTTCGAAGCAGGCTGGGATCGCCAGTTAACAGCCGATCAATTGGCCGATTGCCATGTCATCTCACCTGGAGGTCGAAATCGGTTTGCTCGAACCGGGGGCCGGTCATGGCTGCCGCCCGAGGCTTCTGACTCCTCGACCAGATCTCGGTGCGGTTGGGCGCCTGTTTTAAACCTCGCTCGGCATTCTCAGTGAGCCCTAGGCTATCCTCCTCGCTCTTCGTCTCGGGGGTTGTCTCGCCCTTGACGCTGATGGGGTTTTTTTCACCGAGCCGGGCGGACACGGTGAAGGCGCGTCGGGCGAAACATGTTTGTTGCGGAAGCCTAGCCGCGCTTCGGATTGAGACGCGCGAGATCATAATTGTCGAGATGTGTTGTCAATTGGCGACCCTTTGATGATCTGGATGGTGAAATCGGAGGTCGAACAGGGCAATCGACTTCCCGAGATGCGCACGAAGCTCGGGCCACCTCTAGCTCTGTATCTACCTAGCCGACTTAGTACTAGTGGGCGGCAAAAGTCCAGGGTCTTACTCTACCTAGTTATCTACCTAAGGTAAGTATTTAGTTATCGTCGGCGCAATAACTACCAACCAACCTCAAAAAACTCCTCTCGGATTCAACAGGCGTCGGCAGTCTCTTGAGCGATAATACCTACCACTTGCCTAAGAGCTGAGTATAAGCCTGGTATTTTCTTTTTCGGTAAAAACAGGCACCGATTGGCTGCTCAAATTTCCACATTAGCTTTCTCGTCCAGCGAAATACGAAGAACGCTGTGAGAAACTTTCACGCGCCCTTACATATACTTGCATTGCTCTATTACTCGGGATTCTTGCAGCAGAACGTGGCGCAAGATGGCATCCCCAGGCACTCCGAAGACGATGTCTTCTAGACTACTGACCATGAAGTTTATGCAGAGAGCCGCTGCTTCTACACCTTCCACCCCAGGCACTCCCCCATCTAACGACCAGTCCAACAAGCGTCGCAAAGTCTCGCACAACACCACGCCACAAGAGAATGTAGATACGCTTGTGAACCAAGCTGCTATTCAAGCGGCTATCGCAGAGGAAGAGAAGAAAGTCGAAAGCGCTTTGCTCAAGCGTGCCGAAGAACTGGGTGACGCCCACTGGGTACTCGATGTTCCCCCGCAGGCTAAAGGTCATACGGTGCGGACCCCTCTGAATGTTATACAAGTTGGCTTTGCGCAAATCGACTCTTCTGATAATCTGGGAAATGAATCCGATCCCGCTGGTACTTCGCACGAAAGTGTTCCAGCTTTGCGACGGTATAACATGGATAAGAAAAAGGTGCGTTGCATATCATCATAATTATTCGCAAATAGCGTTCTTGTGCTATATGCTGCTACCAATGCTAACATAAATGTAGACAGCAAAGAAAATTTCAAAAAATAGCAGTGACTCAGGCTCCGAGTCTGAGTCTGGTTCTGACTCCGACTCCGACTCGGATTCAGACTCGGATATTTCATCCTCCGAAGAGACATCTGGGCGACAGTCGTTTGGCTCCAAATCACGAATCACATCTACGATACAGTCTTCCGCTAGAAAAATACCGAAAGGCAAGAAAAGCACAGAGCAGCTCAAGGCCATGGAATTTGCAGAGAAGCGGCGGAGGAAGGAGGTTAAGTTGAATAACCCAAAAGGTGGTATAATATCTATCTCGTCCGGAGGCGGCCCCTCTCCGCGCCCATCCGTGAGTTTTACTTGCTTTAAATGTGGCCAGCGTGGGCATAAAGCCATAGACTGTAAAAATCCCGGGAACCGGCAAACAAGATGACGGGCCTTCTTTCACTGCGCTAGCATATATTGCACCGGCATTGTCTAACTAGGATGGTCGTTCATTATTTTTTGACATAATAAATCCTCGTATCGTGCGATTCCCACTATGGCTTCAGCAGTATCCCTGCGGCCGCCTCGCGTTGGAGCCAAGAATATACCTGGGTAGAAACCCAAATATAATGAAAATAGACACGAAAGCCCTTTTATTTACTGAAACAGGTTGCATTATTGTAGAATATATTGATCCATGAACTCGGTCGCCTTGTGAACCCCAACCACTCTGCTCCCAAGATGTATTGAATTACTGTCCCTCTCTAGTAACCACAACCGACACAATTCAGCGAGCTGAGAGAAGCTAATGTATACAGCTCGCGGACCGAGCTCTCTTACTAATTAATCACTCTTCAACCACTACGTGGGGAAATGAAGCTATTAAAAACTATTTTGAGAACAAGCACTCGGCCTACGCCCATGTTGAGCGTGCTTCCCAGATGCCATGCTGGCCAATATATAATTGCTTTACTACCTAGGTAACAGGATAGTTAGGATAGGCGTGAGGGTGATAGGTATGCTACATCTTCCTTACATCGAAGGGCGAACGAGAGCAAACTATGAGCTGACTACCTACTCGTGACATCGAGGGACTATCACATGATTTTAAACACGCTGTGTTTTTTTTATGATGATTTGGTACATCTCTTCTATCGAGAGCAAGGATATGCCTAGGCAGTCAGGTTAGATTGTGTTACGTCTCGGTTTTCGTTGCTCCGACAGGCGACAGAAATTTTCCATATCGTCCCAAATTAAAGCGCATACTATCCCGTCCATCCATCAAATCAATCTATACCGGAACACAATAAACTCATCCGCACCTTGAGCGGGATACTCGCGGACATCCAGCCTCTTTTTTGAAATTCAAAATAATGCTCTCACCGATATCTATGCCACAGCTGGAAAACAATTTAGAGATCCTCCCAGATTCAAGGCATCTCTTGAAGATTCGACCTAGACCTAATAAACCAACCATAACGAGGTAAAACATGTTGTCCATGCTCATTCACTTCCATCCCAGCCACTACATTCATATTCATTGCACCTAACCCATACCGAACACAATAGCCTCACCCCCAGCCTCGAATCAGCTGACTTTTGATGACCAGGATCTTAATGATCTGAATTTGAACCAGCTGAATATGGAACAGCACGATTTGGAGGCTATTGCCGATAGTTTGAAAACTATTTTCAACAATGTCGAACTTTAAGTACAGTAATCTACCTGCGTTCGCTAATGGTCTACGACTAATCCAAGAATTCCGGCGTGTCAGACAGGACATTCGGACTATGGATTGGCATACTGGTGTTCGCCTACGAGCTGTGTAAGCTATTTACTCATGGTTTCACTGACTCTTTTAATGCTTGTGGTTTTATACTTAGTGTTTTCGCCAGGCAACTCGCTAGTTTGGCCAGGGAATCTAACAACATCGCGCGACTACTAAATAGTACTGTTACTCGCCGCTATGTACGGCTAACACCGCTTCATACAATCGAAGACGACACTCCCATTGCAGGCTTAATGCGCTGGACGGTACATATATATTTTTCTATATATCCTAGCAGTATATAATATTGGCTAACACATTTGGTAGAAAATGCACTGGATAACATTCTCAGGCAGCTTGGCCGGGAGATGCAGGGTACCGTGCAGGGAAAAATGACACAGACTGATGGTGCTCACGGGTATCTCCAACTCGGGATTGATTGGTTCCCAATCTTGGACTTGCCGAGTTGCCCCCTCAAGTTGCCTGACATGGCTGGGAACAGAATCTCGTAGTGCCGTTGGGCGCTCGTGAGTGCTGCAAGATGCACTTGACCTTAAAACTGCCGGTTTGTCGATCCAGTTTGACCTCTTCGAATTTGATGGTAACACTTGTTAAATGCAAGCCTTTCCCGGTGTGATGATGTTTCAAAACGTCGATTTTTATGGTTTCTGTCACCTTGGAGGCCTTATGTAGGTCCCTGCATGCTTAAAATACTTATGATAAGTATCAGGGCTTAGCTACATACGAGACTGGAGATCAGCTCTGAAACATACCATCCGATAACTTCACATACATCATATCTTCATTTGCTGAAGTAGTTGATGTGGAAGCTCACCTAGACCTGCTAAGAAGTCGTTTGGTGGATTTAGTTTGCCTTTAGGAGCACATCGGCGATAGTGGCCTGTGTACAGATGTAGGTGCTTTATTAATCAGGTTTCTCGTCCACGTGGGGGATGTTACGTGCATAATAAATTAGTAAACCCTATAGTACTTTCAAACCTATGATAGACAAAAAGTCTCTGTTTTGAGGACCCTGTCGGGCACCGTTGTTGCACTTCCCGCCTCCTGGAGGCAGTTGGAGTAAGGACTC
This sequence comes from Xylaria curta, assembly GCA_022495235.1. Taxonomy (NCBI): domain Eukaryota; kingdom Fungi; phylum Ascomycota; class Sordariomycetes; order Xylariales; family Xylariaceae; genus Xylaria; species Xylaria curta. The sequence goes on along the minus strand of MU375907.1, from coordinate 616,165 downwards.
ATGGTAAGGCATCACGACACGTCGACAAGAGCACTCCACATCCCTTAGCCAACTTAGCCAATGAGCAGAATACCCATTTCTCGGCACTTGCGCAGAAAGGATGTGGAGGGCTGTACACCTTGTCCCAATTAAATAGTAAGAAAGCTGTTATCTAGGGGGTTTCAAAACCAGATCCTTGGATAAGGGATCTGCGGTTCTGGTTGCGGAAGCGAGGTCAAAATCCCTGTGCCCGCTTTCAGCTCCCCAGCCCAGGAAGCCCAGGAACATATCAAGTATATCGGCTGGTTTTTCCTTGGCTCCCCCAGGATCAAGGGTAGAAAGTCCCACAACTCACGAAACGTATAAACCCCCAAGAGGAATCTAACTGGCTATCTTTAACCTTCAACAGTTGGCACCTAGAGCATATGCGAGGAACAGGATTGTCAGACATTCCTAACAAGGGTGAAGTCTAGTCAAGAACTCCAAGTGGATTGCTCTTATCTGTATGGTACTTTATCCGAGACATCGATAGGCGGTCAGTAAGTTGACATTAAGAAAGACGGGACAAAGCAGTATCAGCAAACACTTACTTTCGTGTAGAAACTTGGCATAGGGATATGAGATCGAGATGTGCTTTACGTTGCTTATCTAGTGTTGAGCCAGCGCATGGTGGCGAAGCTTCGAGAGGCAGCCGTTCGATCTAGGCTTTGATGTTGAATGCGTGTTGAATAAGTAAGGCCATGAGTGTGTTCCACTTGAGCGAGTTTCGTCTCCAACCAAATTCCGAGGTTCTGGTTGTTGCGGCAGGGAAGTAGCCAGATATACAAACTGCATATCTTATGTACTTGTCTCCCTGACCAGCCTCTACTGTCGAGAAGCTTCGTATGTCAATCATGCATGCATGTAGTGCTAAAAAGGGATATTCCCATGAGGCGGGCTACATATATTACGCTAGCAGGATCTGATGCCTACGCGAGGTGACGCTGGCCACGTGTTGCTCGACCATTCCGTGGCTTCAAATCTCCAAAATCTCCGTTGGTAATATGAAGGAAATAATGGACTTGACACAGGACGTGCAGAGTAAGGATCGATCGCTCTTCTCCATCCAGATGCTTGTTATCTGTAAGAAGAGGCCTACTTCAATGGCACCTCCCCCCTTCTTTTGTCTTCTCGGACAATGTTATCATCCCAATTCATAATTACAGTGCTTCAATGCATCTGTGTTCCAACCCCTCATCCCTTTCATGACTCATGTCTACCGTCAAGATGATCCAAGGTGTTACGACTTGAACTTATGAGCGAACTTACAGAGACCGGTAAGCATGCCGAACAAATAGGCGTCTGAGATACTCAACTGCAATCAAGGACATTCCAGGTTCGGTTCAGAGACACAATCCCTGGCTGTTTTGCGCCCAACCATTCGGCTTTTGCGACCAAAGACCAAACGTGAGGTGGTTTTGTTCATCTGGAACAAAGTTTCAATCAACTGAGACCTGTGTCAGCGCTATTATTTGGCTCGCCAATTTGCGCCGCCTGGTGTCTGATTCAGCCGGGCAGCTGTCTAGTTCTGAGGGTCTGGGCAATATAAGGCTTCGTTAGGCCGTCCTATTCGACGCAATTCTGATTTATCCCTGCCAAGACTTTTGGTAGACGGCGTTTCCCTCAATACCAACAGCCGCAAAGTACGAGGTACATCACAAATCATACCCTCGGGGTTTGTCACCCGGCCGTCCACCCATCTCCAGAATAGGTATCTATATTGTCCGATTGGGGGCATCCTTGTCTGCCAGGGTTGTTCGTCATCTTTGCGCGCTGACCACTCACGCCTTACATGGACACATAACATAGCGTGCTATATCCCAGTGAAAGTCTTCATCTGCCGCGGCAAGATATTCCGCAGTCCACATTTGCAAGTCGCTGGTTCTTTACGCGCAAGCGGTCGGCTAAGTCCGCAACCTCACATAATCAAGCGCAAGGCGAACCCGAAGTTGATCTGTTGGCGCAGGGATCTTATCACATCTTCTCTGACCGCACAGCCTCACCGTCAGGGTTGCTTATCGTCTCTCGAGTTTCACACGAGTCAAGCAAGGCATCACAGCATCACAGCCGCTCTTACCTGCGTTACCGCGTTGGACCCTGCTTACGCACGACAGTGCAGCAGCAGCAGCAGCAGCAGTAGCAGTAAGCTTCTGTGGTTCTTGATCGAAGAAAGTTTGGAAGGGTGGGCGAGCGGCTCGTGGTTAAGACGGCCTCCAAACATACAAAAGGGCGCCAGACGTACGTGCTGTCTAGCGCTTGGTTGCCGAAATTTCACAAGCGGAGTCTAGGCCAAATAATCGTCATACCTCCATAATACTACCTACCTATAACCTCTCACATACTCATACTGGGGGTACCTTCATACAGCATACGTACGTATAGGTATAGATATAGGTATAGGTATACATTGGTTGCCGCTTCGACCTGCAGCAAACTCGCAGAGCGTTATTTTCGATTCCAACGTCCGGCCTCCGCCTCCGCCTTTTGGGGCAGACACACACCTGCAGCTCTGCAGCTTCCAGTCTCGGCACAACGCCTCTGGTGGACGACCTATAGCGAACGACCCTTCTCCATCGTCAGATATTGAAGGTGTACATTGAATTGGGTAGTGCTTGATTTAGGTAAGCTGTGCGCACACGCAGGCCACATCGGACCCCTTGCCGCGCGTATCAAATTGAGGCGGGCGGTCACTAACTAGCACCCTCAACCCTGTCGTCTTCTCTCCTGTCTTGCCTGTCTCTGCAGTTTCACTACCACGCTTTCCCCAAGACGGAACACTTCTCGCAGTGGTTGGCGTACCGTTCGTTGAGCTGGCTGGATCGTTGGAGGGGAAACGAGGCGCAGGCTGTGACCGCGAGAGCAATCCGACAGCGACTTCTCGGCACTAAGCACATATACACATACATACTTATACGTACTTGTATTATATGTATAAGTATAGGTATAGGTATTAGTGTCTTCTTGTCGCTTGGCGTTGTTGGAAGCGCGCGTGTGGCCCGCCTGGACAGACGTTGATCTCACGCGGGAGTCAATTCCAAGTCGCCGGAACCCATCCTTGGTTCCTTCCTTCCTTGCCCACACACCCCCGAGCCTTTAGCGTCTCCACTGGTTTTCTTCGAGTCGGAACACTCTCCACTACCCAGGCGAGCCAGGTCTTGCCCAGGTCTTGCCCAGGTCTTGTCCAGGTAGACAGGCAAGGTGCGACCCTGACTGACAGGCCTTGACAAGCGTGACAGGCGTGGCAGAACCTTGCCGGTCCCGGATCCCAAACCGCAACCGCAACCGCAACCGCAACCGCTCTGCCTCTGCCTTTGCCTCTTCCTGCTGCTGCTAGTTATCTCTACCTGTCTAGCGCTGTTGTACATTCGTAGTACATACAGCACCTACCTCACTTGCAGCTACCTACCTACCTACCTACCTACATAGATCTTACTCGAGGGTGGTAGATCTGCTCTGCCTCTGCCTCTGCCTCTGCCTCTGCCTCTTCCTCTACCCCCTGCCATTGCCGCTTCTGTTGCCACCTAGGTGTGGTTTTTTATGTCATCTGGTCCCGCGGCTTTCGCATTGTGGTTACGCCCTCTTTTCCCAACGTTAACTCTTCCCAGACCCCCCTCGCCCCCCCGCGTTGTCAGACCCGACCCGACCCGTGCCGCGTCCTTGCCACAGCCGAATTGTCCATCATGAGTCCCAACACCCCGCGCCAAGGCGAGGCGGGATTGCCTCCTGCGCTGCAACGGGAGACCTACCTGAAACCCGTCGAGCGGGTGACCGATCAGCTGGAGATACCCTCGTTAGATGATCGCCAGTACCGAGTTGTTCGGCTACCCAACGATGTCGAGGCGCTGTTAGTTCACGACCCCGAAACCGATAAAGCTAGCGCCGCCTTAGACGTAAACGTCGGAAACTTTAGCGACGAGGATGCTATGCCAGGCATGGCACATGCTGTGGAGCACGTACGTGAATATCCAAACTCTTGCAGTTGAGACCAAGACTGACCGGTCATCGCGTAGCTTTTATTCATGGGCACCAAGAAATACCCCGAAGAGAACGCTTATAATGTATATCTTTCCTCCCATTCTGGCAGTTCTAACGCATACACTGGTGCTACCTCGACCAATTACTACTTCGATATCTCAGCTCGGCCGAGCAATGGCGAAGAACCTTCGGATACAAATCTATCGCCCCTACATGGCGGCCTGGATCGATTTGCGCAATTCTTCATTGAGCCCCTCTTTCTCCCTTCGACGCTAGACCGAGAGCTACGTGCGGTTGACTCCGAAAACAAGAAAAACTTGCAGAGCGACCAATGGCGCCTCCATCAATTGGAGAAATCACAGTCTAATCCCAAACATCCTTATTGTCATTTTTCAACAGGCAATCTAGAAGTGCTCAAGACTATCCCAGAGGCTCAGAATATTGATATACGACAGAAATTCATCGACTTTCACGAGAAACATTATTCTGCCAATAGAATGAAGCTTTGCGTATTGGGAAGGGAACCGTTAGATGTACTAGAAACCTGGGTAGCCGACCTGTTCTCGGCTGTACCAAACAAAAACCTCCCTCAAAATCGCTGGGAAGATGAAGTACCTTTTAATAAAGACAATCTCGCAATGCAATGCTTTGCAAAACCAGTTATGGACTCCAGAGAGCTAAATCTCTTCTTCCCTTTCCTGGATGAAGAGAAACTCTACGAGAGTCAACCAAGCCGATACATCAGCCACTTGATTGGCCATGAAGGGCCCGGCAGCATCATGGCCTATATCAAATCTAAAGGATGGGCGAACTCGTTGAGTGCTGGCGCATATAACGTATGTCCAGGCACGCCCGGGATCTTTGACTGCCAGGTTCGCCTGACGAAAGAGGTAAGCACCCTCCCAACACTGAATATAGGTTGAATGTTTCGTGCTGACACTGCGCGCAGGGACTCAAAAACTACAAGGAAGTAGTAAAAGTGTTTTTTCAGTACATTTCGTTACTCCGTCAGACTCCTCCACAGGAGTGGATATTTAATGAACAAAAAGAGATGGCCGATGTTGAATTTAAATTCAAGCAAAAGACGCCAGCCAGTCGCTTCACCAGCAAGATATCTTCTGTCATGCAAAGGCCCTTGCCGAGAGAATGGCTACTTAGTGGGCAGAGCCGTTTAAGAAAGTTCGATTCCCCAATGATCGAGAAAGGTATTAGCCTTCTGCGCCCCGACAATATGCGAATGACCATTGTGTCCCGGGACTTCCCTGGAGATTGGGATAAGAAAGAGAAATGGTACGGCACAGAGTACAAATCAGAAAGGATACCGGAGGAGTTTCTGACTGAGCTCTCGCAAGCATTGGAAACACCACCTGGAGAGCAACTGTCCGCTCTACACTTGCCGCACAAGAACCAGTTCATTCCAACCAAGCTAGAAGTCGAAAAGAAAGAAGTTGAAAAACCAGCAACAGCACCTCACGTGATCCGCAACGACCATGTTGCGAGAACCTGGTGGAAGAAAGATGACACGTTCTGGGTTCCAAAGGCCAGTCTTATCGTCAGCATGAAGAACCCTATCGTTTTTGCATCAGCCAAGAATTCTGTCAAGACAAAGCTCTTTACAGACCTGGTCAGAGACGCACTCGAAGAGTACTCATACGACGCAGAACTGGCGGGACTGCAGTACAACGTCACGCTTGACTCGCGCGGGTTGTTTGTAGAGGTCTCGGGCTACAACGACAAATTGCCAGTTCTTCTTGAGCAGGTGCTTATTACTATGCGCGATCTCATTGTCAAGGATGACCGGTTCGAGATCATCAAAGAACGGCTGACGCGTGGATATAAGAATTGCGAGCTGCAGCAACCATTCACGCAGATTGGAGACTATGTATCCTGGCTTACCTCTGAGCATGATTATGTCGTGGAGCAACTGTCGGTAGAGTTACCCGCAATCACCGCGGAAGATGTTCGATCTTTCCATACACAGGTCATGTCACAACTGCATATCGAAGCTTATGTCCATGGCAATGTGTACAAGGAAGATGCGTTGAAATTGACGGATATGATAGAATCGATCCTCAAGCCTCGCGTCTTGCCCAAGGAAGAATGGCCCATCATGCGCTCCCTGGTGTTTCCCCCAGGATCGAATTACCTCTACAAGAAGACTCTTCGAGATCCGGCAAACGTAAACCATTGCCTCGAGTACTATCTTCACATTGGAGACAAAGGTGACCGCTCGCTACGAGCTAAAACGCAATTATTGGATCAGATAATTCATGAGCCCGCCTTCGATCAATTGAGAACCAAGGAACAGCTCGGCTATATTGTCTTCAGCGGTCTCCGAGGTTCCGCGACTACATACGGTTTCCGTTTCATCATTCAGAGCGAACGGACTTCGGAGTACTTAGAATCTCGTATCGACTCATTCTTACAAGCCCAGGCCACCGCTTTACGGGAAATGACCGACGCGAGTTTCGAAAGCCACAAGAGGAGTGTTATTGTCAAACGCCTGGAAAAGTTGAAGAACTTGGATCAAGAGACGGGACGACATTGGGCCCAGATATCCAACGAATATTATGATTTTGAAGCTGGTGAGTTTTTGTTACAACCACTCGCATTATGCAATGAAATGGGACTATGGACTAATAATATCACTAGCCCAACAAGATGCTGCCCATGTAGGGAAGCTCACCAAAGCTGAAATGATTGATTTTTTCCAAACTTTCATAGACCCGGCATCACCAAGTCGGGCCAAATTAATAGTGCAACTTATTGCCCAAGGTGTAAGCTCCAATCCTGAGAAGGCTGACGCCAAGAAAGAGGAAGTAACGGTACCGATCTCGAATGGGACCCAGCCTATTCCAATAACAAGCGTACGAGACTACAAGGCTAGATTGGCGACTACAGCTGGTGCCCGTCCAATCCATGACCTGAGTGAGTTCGAAGAGCTGGACTCGAAACTCTAGAGCAAAATAATGGAACTTTCATCTTGAAAGTATAAACACACAAATTACGTTGGCGCTACAATAGTGCATAATGAAATGTTATGTGTCCAGCCGCCAACTCGGCTAGCACAAGAGCCTTGGCAACATCAACCACACTTCCGGTGGCACTGTCAGGATGGGTTTGGATATTTGGGTAAAAATGCACGCAAAGAGTAGGTACTGAAGGGCTCTCTGCATAATGGGAACTGGAGAGAATAGGCATAGAGGCTAGAGAGAAATCACGGGCAGAAATGCATGGACTCCAGACCTACGTAGAATGAGGGGTTATTCACTACGCCCCATACATGCATGCATGTACGCATGCCCTTTTTCATAATAGAGAAACAGCACTGGCTAGAATGAATACGAAAATGAGATACGGTTTGATGAAATGAGAAGATTTTCTTGTTCTGATACAAAAGTTACGGCATAAAAGAACATATACTCTGGCTTGACATTTAAATCCCGAACCTGTGGAAATATTTGAAACGAAGGTAATGCTCATATATCTGAACTCAGACAAGGCAACCCCTTTTAGATTATAGTAATAAGCAATTGCATCGCTAGCATAAGAAAGACTGTTTATCAAGAATTACTGATAGAGATCATGATAAGTTGTGATCCAGGACTTGACTCAGGGGAGAGATACTTGCCACGATAACAACCATGTGCACCTCAAGCTCACCGCTTTTCATTAGCATTAGCAGTCCTCGATGTCAACGTCAGTCTTCTCCTAACCCCTGTAAGGGATGCATTGAGGGTCGAGTGCCCATAAACCAAAGTCTTCATAATAGACCAAATGATACCCCAGTACTTGAGCAGGAAAAACGTATAATCGCACTCCTAGTAGTGTATATGTATTGTCCTCCCTACTGTCGCAGAGCTCCTACCTAGGGTGCTGTTGAACCAAAGCGATGGGTAACAGAGGAGTGGGCAAGAGAAGGAAAGTGTAGGTATTTGGCATCGGTGAGGCGAGGTGAGGCATGAAGAAATGACAACTAAGTACCAGGAGCGGCAGATGCTCCCCCGCTATTCGTCGAATTGTGTGCTGTGACTTCTGTTATGTTGTACTCAAACGGAGCAATCACAGTGCGTAGGGAGAAGCAAGGTACTTTAGCATAGGTAATACTAATGACAACGCAGCCCTTGTTTACATCCCCAGTACAGCAAGCTTAGGCAGTTCTATGTGCATACACACTGTCTACTTGTAGGTCAGGTCAGCCCTTGGCCTTTTTTTTCCTGCAGCGTTTTTTAAGGTTACCTGGGGCCAAGGTTTACTTATGCTCCTGAGTAAGTTGGCGCCTGCTAATAGCGTTACCTGTAAGCCCGTGTGTACCTGTAAAGTTCTTCACCTGAAGCAATAAGAAATTATGTGCACTTATTCAGTTCTACCCATCCCGGGAACCGAAACAACCCACATACCTTGCACTTACAGCCAGCTTACAACATATATAGAACTCTTCGAGGTGCCAACATAGATTTGACGTCTTTTTCCTTCTACCGTCGCCATCTACCTCCACATGGTGTAACGAACGCTCTGAAGTTTGACCCTCGCCGTGTACCGGTCCCTGTTTTTGAGAACGAGCCCATCACCACTCCCTCCCACTTTCACCCCCACCAAAAACCAACACCGATACTATCTATAATCAGAACCAGCACGGCACAAGCATTCGTCACGGCAACTCTTTGCGCGTGCAGCAAGCCGGCGACCCTGGCGACCCGACATCGTGTTACCCGTTGACCAGAGCTGCGCTGGCAGCTCGCCGCCAAGACGTCTTCCCTCAAGAAAAGGAAGATTACACCCCGACCGCCTGCGGCAAGAAATGAAGAAATAGAACCCGTCCATTCGCCCGACATCCCCGTCCAGTCCTGCGAGCAAGACAGCGACCTCAACTTCTCCTTCACCTCGTCGAGCTTTGACGTGCTGCCCGCCTCGCCGGCCTACGTCCGCGGTCACTCGCTCCCTCCCGCCTCCAGCCTGCCTCCCCGGTTGCAGACGAACCATACGGGCTCCCCAACCCTCGCCGAAGACGGCTCCTCTGTCGCCAGCTCGCCCTCTGGCGCGTACGCCGACCTCACCATCCACGACCGTGGCGCCGATACGCCAGCTCCAGATTTCAACAATTACCCCAGGGGAACCTCACCCTTCACCAAGACCACCCACCATCGCGCTATCATGGGCGGTGCTTCCGAATTCCCAGAGCGTGCATCTTCGCCGCTCAAGCGTCGTGCTTCGAGCATGGAACCAGAGGGCGAGGCACAGAATGCCGACGTGGATGTAGACATGGCCAACGTGCCCCCTTCCGGCGCAATGTGCATGGATTCACCCTCCCCTTTACACCAAAACGCATCGAGCACGACCGACCTTCCGGAAAATGTGGCTGGCTCGCAGGAGAACACACAGCCGGGTACGGCAGACATCAACATGGCGGTTACTGTTGATGCAACTCCGGGTACTTTCATAGATCTTTCGTTTTGTGCTTTTTATACGATCCTAGTCTACTAACCTGTCCCAGCATTGCAACCTCCCGAATCGATCGAAGCTCATGTTAGTAGAATTCGCGCGCTTGTTGAAGAGTTCAATCAAACACCTTGTGTAGACGGGCAGGAGTGTTACATTGTGTCGAGACTATGGCTTACATGCGTGCCCCTGGACTCGACGAGAAAGCAAACGGCCGGTGACTTGTCTGCAATTCTGCCAGTCGACAATTCAGACATAATAGAAGAGGTTATCGACGATCCTTGCGTGGGTAATGGGGTCATCGATGTGATGAAGAGAAAATTTGTCCGATTGAAGCATGGTTATGGGGAAGAGCATTTTGTTCCATTCCCTCCCGCAGCCTGGGAGCTTCTCATGCAATGGCCTGGCCTGAAAGAAGGGCAGATTCCTATTCGCCGCACTGCTACTGACAATAGCTTGCATCGAGATGGGACAAACGTTCAAATTGAATACCACCCACTTGTGCTCACCGTGCACCGCCTCTGGTCTGCTCACAGCCAGATTCCTGTTGACGCGTCATTGAAGGCAACCAATCCTCCCCCTCCCAGGCTTGCCCGCAGCAGCAATATGAAGTTTCAGGCCTTCCTAAAGCAGGCGAAAGCAATGGCCAAGATCGACTTGACGCAGCGAGTCCGGGGTTGGTATATACCGAATGCCACGGAATCTTACCCAACAAGCGCGATTGGGCCAACTCCGCCTCCCGGTCAACTCGAGAGTGCTGCAGATTCCAAACCACAGTGGGATCACCTGCTCGTAGATGTGGAGTCCTTCACGAGACTAGAGAGAAATGCAGACAGACTATTGATTGAATTCGGGGATTTGACCAACGACTCTCATAACAAGTCGAATAAAAAAGCCGAATCTAACCAAACTCTACGCTCCCTCGGCATTGCTAAAGATCAGCCTATCGTTCTTGACCCTCATGAAGAGGGCACACAATGGACTTCGAATTATATCCCATCAGATACCACGACGCTCCCGAGACGTACTAGTTCTACAAGCTTGACAGTTGAAAATCACACATCCCGGGGTGGCCGGGCAAGTCCCATATCTAGCGTTATGACGCGCGGTAGAGCAACCAAGTCTGGGCGGACTCTGGGATGTGTTGGCCTTACTAACCTTGGAAATACGTGCTACATGAACGCCGCTCTCCAGTGTTTAAGAAGTGTCGAGGAGCTGACGAAATACTTCCTGGCTGGCGAGTGGGAAAAGGAATTGAACAAAGCCAATGTCCTTGCTCACAACGGCGAGGTTGCCGCTGCTTATGCCCACCTCCTCAAGGAGATACACAAAGACCCGCCTCCGAGCTCTCTCGCGCCGCGGCAGTTCAAGAACACTATTGGTCGTCATGCTCCCCAATTCCAAGGTTATGGGCAACAGGATTCTCAAGAATTTCTTGGCTTTCTACTAGATGGTCTACAGGAAGATCTCAGTCGCGTTAAAAAAAAGCCTTATATTGAAAAGCCGGATTCCACAGACGAAATGATTGGCGACCCCGCCGCCATTCGAAAGATGGCCGAGGAGGTTTGGGATATTACAAGAAAACGTGACGACTCGGTCATTGCAGATCTTTTTACCGGTCTTTATAAATCGACTTTAGTCTGCCCTGTGTGTGACAAAGTCAGCATTACCTTTGATCCATTCAACAATTTGACCTTGCAGTTGCCAACCGCCAACAAATGGAACCACACAGTCAAATTCTTCCCACTCAACAGTAAACCCATTGATATAAGAATTGAGATAGACAAGCACGATAACATCAAGGCATTGAAACAATTCATCTCGGCGCGGACAGGCGTCCCGGTTGAGCGACTTCATGGCTGCGAGGAATGGAACAAGAAATTCTATAAACATTATCTCGACCCCACAACTGCCAGCGAGGAGATTGCGAACCGTGACAATGCATGGGTATTCGAACTGGAGGGCAAACCCACAAACTATCCTGGGACGGTGGCAAAGCAGCAGAAGTACCGTTCTATGCTTGATGACACTCCAGCCGCACCCGTTTCATGGGACGATGCAGACGCAGCACATCTCCTTGTACCTGTCATGCATCGTAAACCTGGAACTGGAAAAGGCTACCAATCTCGCAAGTGGGAAGGTGCGTGTGTGCCTCACTTTATCATGGTCACCCCGCAAGAGGCAAGAAGTGAAGAGATCATTCGCCGCAAGGTTTTGGAAAAGGTAGCAACGTTCACAAAGCACCCGTTTTTTGCACGCCCGGATGAGTCCGATTCGTCCGAAACCACCGAACCTGAAATCATTGGACCCAATGGCTCCGACACAGCATCATCCATCGGGGGGAAGGTCATTGCTCAGTCTGATGGGAGTGAGGATGATACTGTTGATGTGCGAATGATAGACCCTTCAGATAGTAGGGGCACCGTTGGGAGGTACGTATGAGCATAATTTTCGCTGCAATACTAGATGCTGAATTCTCATCACAGTCACCCATCACAAGTTTGGAACAAAAACAGGAGGCCAGCCTGGATAAACCCTAAAAGTTTCCTCCCAGCTCAATTCCAGAATTTATTCGAGATGGGGATCTGCACGGAAACTTCCAGTCCCATTCCTACAGGTAGTAACAGTGTCTCGGACGATAGAGATTACCCCAGACTCTCATCTCGGATTCCAGCAGAGTCCCCCTCTTCAGAAGACCAATTTGATAACGCAACCAATGGTACAGCTTCGAATGACGATACTAGTTCAGATGAAGCACCCCGGCGAAGCACTGATTTGCCAGTGACGCGTATGAATGAAGAAAGTGATGACGAGGATAATGAGCAGCCCATCAAGGTAATTACAAATCCCCTTTTCAACTCCCAAGCCGAATGAGCCGCACAATCAAGCGAACTCACAACAAACAACGACTGATAAATCAACAGTCATTTGCCCATCGGCCCAAGCCCAATCGTCCTGCAAAGGGTAACACCAAGCCTCCTAATGGTCGTAAAAAGATGAAGTCGGGACGGCACTATGGTAGCAAAGGGGCCAAAAAACGTCTACGTCAGCAGCAACGTCAACAACAAGAGAAGCAAAACGCAATCAATTTCGAAGACCCTGCCGATCTGGACGATCCTGTCCCTGATGGTGGCCCGCTCATTCGACTGAGGGAAGGTCTTGTTGTTGACTGGTCGGAAGATGCCTACGAAGAAATATTTGGTGCCGGTGGTTCATATGAAACATGGGATGCGTGTGATGTCTTACCCGACCCAGATCTAGAGAGGGCCCAAGAAGCACGTGCTAAGCGCCGGAAGTATGGCCTCACTTTAGATGAATGTTTGGACGAGTTTGAGCGGGACGAAGTGCTTTCCGAACAAGATATGTGGTATTGCCCTCGCTGCAAGGAACATCGCCGAGCCAGCAAAAAGCTGGATCTTTGGAAGACGCCAGATATTCTCATTATCCATCTAAAACGTTTCAGTTCCAGCGGATTCCGAAGGGACAAGCTGGAAACTCTCGTGGAATTTCCCACAGAGAATCTCGATATCACCTCACGCGTGTTGCAGATCGAGGAGGGAAAGCAAGAGAAGTATGATCTGATCGGGGTCGACTGCCATTACGGAGGACTGGGTGGTGGCCATTACACAGCTTATGCGAGGAACTTCACCGATGGACAGTGGTATTCTTATAACGGTTAGCTGGTTTCTAGTGCCTCTTACCTAGTCTTTCTTATACTGACAGTTCTCAGATTCATCAGTATCCAAGGTCACAACCGACCGCATTGTCGATTCCTCCGCATATATGTTATTTTATCGTCGAAAATCCGATGTCCCTCTAGGAGGCCACAATTTGCACAGGGTTCTTGAGCGTTTTGTGAATGACGAGGACGATGAGATGTCCGGATTGGGGGAAGGTCGGCGTCTCGGCGAAGGCTTCTCCCAGAATGGGTCGTCGAGCGCGTTACAAGGAGCAGGAGTTTCTCACCTGGCCGGAAATCGTGGTTCTAGTACGGCTTCTTTTGCAGAATATAGAGGTGATGACGATATTCCGCTGCTTGACAGCTCACGTTTCCAATCTGGGCAGGCCACTGATGAGGACGAAGGCATCGAGCTAGAAGACCCGAGGCCAAGCGCGCAGCCTTTTGCACTCAGCACTTGGAATTTCGAGAACATCCCCACTGACATAGGAGACAGCCCCTTTGACTCAGGAGCTGCTTCCGACGAAGCCCAACATGACTCCTCCGGCGACGAGCAGGCCCTGAGCCACCGGGATGATATCGACTCCAATTTTCCAGGGATGTCAGAATACAAACTATCACAGACAATGGAGGATCCCCCATCATATCTAGACCACCCAACAAGCGAACGTACAGGGCAACCTTTGTCCGCTGACAGGAATGGTATCACACATAAAGTACACGAAGTTTTGCCTGATGGTGAACAGGAGCCGCAATCAGACGATGCAACGGAGATCCACCTAGACGACAATGACAAAATCAAGGTCCCTTAGATGTGTGCCTCGTACATGTCAAGAACTTCTGCGTGAGCTCGTCCCGCCTTCGACCTTGTTCCAAGCACCTACATTGTGTGCGGTTTTACGCCCCCTGTTGATACCTGGGCACGAAATGTCACGAAACGCTTTAGCATTGATTGAAAAGGCAATTTTTAGTCCCAACTGTCAAAATACAAGCGCAAGGTCACTGATCGACATGTTACGTCACCTGAAATATTTCAAGACAAGATCGAGGCCAAACAGCACCACACGCACAACCGTACATATAAACGAACAGCATGGTAGCATGATCAACCCAGGGGAAATGGTAGATAGAACATAGGACACGCCATGACTCGTTACCAAGTGACCGCGAGTAGGTCTCATTTGAACTAGGTTTGGGTTCCGACTGGGTTGACCCATTGAAAGAGGGGATCACTTGATCGTGACTGGTGCATTGCATACCCCGGTTGTCACAAATTGGGTTGTGACTGGCCAAACGGGGTTTTGGCGTTCTTTGTTGTTGTATGAAGTTCTGATAGAGTACATGAACCTCATTTGTTATGACGAGCATCTTACACTTGTTTGGTTTACATGTTAGACACATTCTTAGGGGAATATGACTTTTGGTCTTATCCAGAACCTACCTCTGGTCGGCAGGCTTGTTTCTCGGAATATTGCTACAAAAATGTGTCGTAAATCTATTGTAGTTGTTGAACATTGGTGCGGTAAGTCGATATATATGACTTGTCCTCGCACTTCTTGCCTGGTCTTCATTGAGATGCCTATCGTGACATGGATGACACCCCTTTCTTAGAGACTGGTATGAATATCAATATGATCTGTGGAGTGTTTCTTTGGGTTCAACTCTTTTATCTTATCTGTTCATGCCTTCATAAGTGATGGGATAATCGTATCCTAAGAGCGTTAGATTTTATTATCCATTCTTCGTTTCTCACCAAGTTATTGGGCAGTCGAGAACAGCAAAAAATCCCAAATTCAAACTGGCTCACGTCTATGGCAAATTGACTCCTCAAAGCAACTACATGTGTCGAGTGTTAGTATGCCTTTTTGTCTTGTTTTACCTTACCTTGTCTTTCATGCTGACGGAGAACATGGCACGAATTCCTCTTGCTCAGCTTAGACAGCAATATTCTATTTTAAGTTTTATATGGACAGAGCTGTTTTGTTATTGAGCGAAGCACATGAAGATCTATTGGGTATCTCATATTACTCTATGATTTGTTGTCTTGGGTGTACACCATAATAGGTCTCAAACTCGCGGCGATGATATTTCTTAGAAGGAGGTTAGGATGTAGTGTATGTATACCTACTACTATGTTTAGGGGCGCAAATCTTTTGTTCGGCACAACTTTGCCTCTATTAGGTTGATGAACCTGATATGCTCTGCGTATACCCGTTTATTACAGCGTGCCTATTCCATGAATTGCTCTGCTTCCATCTTCAATAAGTGAGCAACAATAGCTAAGTCATGCATAAATGAACCTAAACGCGGCCATCAGATCTCTTCCAGAGGCTAGTTATAGGGCAGGTAAAGACTACAGTTGCTGCACGAAGGGGTCTCGATCGCCTTCGTAGACTCAGAACTATGCACTGTATTATTTATTACAGAAGTAGCCTACCGTGATACCGCATGCTAGAACCTAGGGAATGCAGTGGCGAGTGTGACAACTGCAGAAGCGTGGGATTGCGTCGCATTGAAGAACCTCCATTACCTGCGATTTTCGTATTGTAACGAAGCAGTCACTTGGTGACATGGGTCAAGATGACTTACACCGCCGAAGCAAATTGTAGGATCCGGCATTTAGTCATGGGTTGCCTCAAGACTGATCGTAGTTTGTAGTTTGTGTGTCCTCTCATGAGACGATTAAACCAGGCTTATTAATCCCATCCTTGGCTTATCTATAGGTGACGATAGGTGGTGATACTGTGACGATGTCTGTCTGATATGTTTGGCAAGATCTTCGTTCGTCTGACTCGTATCTTAACTTCCCTCATCCCTGGGGAAAACGATACCCATAAGTTTTATGGCGTGATTCCCGTTTCTTTGTTTGCTCAATAGTCGTGAGCTAACAGGCATATATTTGCCCTTCTACTAAGTATCACGCATTTGGAATATTCCCCATGGCAAGAATAAGAGACCGCCATCGGTCTACAATAAATCCCATGTTGGATCCGAGGGCCGTTTTCTCAGGCCGGCTGCACATCGCAGTAGCTCGCAAGCTTAACCAGATAATGATAATACCAAGAGGAATACTTGCGCAGACGGTGCCGAATGCAGGGCTTCGCGGCGACGCTACTCGCCCACGCTATTGAATACTCTTGGACCCGTTTCCGTGGGCTAGGGATTACCACAGTCTCGGGTTCACCTTTGTAGTCCCCGTAGATCCGGGTTTAACTCGGCACTGCGGATACCAGCGAGACCAACAGTTCCACGCCTGAAGTACTGTAAGCAGCAACCTATGCTAGTGAATATCACGACACTTTATCGGTTATTGGCGTTCGACAAATAACCATTATTCGAACCGCCTCTTAATAGATTCAGAAGTTCATGCTGAGCCCGCGGGCGCGTCGCGTCGCGCCACAACCCCGACTGCTTACCTGTGGGCCGTGGCTGGCTGAAGATATAATGGATGGTTCGTTTCGGTAATGATGTACGTAAAAAAGTCCACCGCGTTTCATCTACACCACACTGCAGATAGAAGCGCACTTATTCATCTGCCGAGCTCGTTATATTGTACTTTGTGTGGCGAGATATGTACATGGGTTGGAGGGTTCCGGAAGATGCATGGCGGCCTTCGTTTTTGCTTCTTAGCACGTTGGCTCTGCATTCCCCTCGTCACTCATGTTTTCATGATCTCGTGGCTTCTGGTATCTGTATTTCTTCGTTAATATTTGCGAAGCGAACTTACACGTAGCCTGACGATATTGGTGTGATAGGAGTTTCGATGACCCTTTCGAAGGATTTCAGAAGCGGGGAGCCAAGTATAGAGGCGTACCAAGACCACAGCCGTATACGCACTACTACGAAGACAGCTTAAGTGTAGAACTATGTATGTAGTTAGTTCTATGCAGTTAACTCTTAGCGCAATAGTCTGTACTATAGCAGTCCGTTTTTGTTCGCCATGCCATGCCATGCCATGATGCAACTCAATGTCGACTCATTAGGAAGTTTATCGTATGCCTAGTGTAGCGCTTCGGTGAGGCTGCATGAAGATTAGTGTTTGACCAACTAGTATATCCTTGATGGCACAACTAGTGTCTTGGCCTATCTCCAGGTTGTAATTAGTCGATAAGAAGTTCCTGGCAGAGATTCTGCTGCACCACCGACGAAGCCTGGCCGTCCAAACTGGTTTAGGGTAGCATAAACGTTTGATTAGGTTCAATGACTGATTGGCGGAGCAGGACGGGAGATCAAACAGAATACCCATGAAAGCACGACATCCCTCAAGACTAGTGAAGTACGCGGCACGAAATCCTAGGCTCCAAATATCTTATCAACTTTGATAGATGTATGATCCGATAACGGAGTTAAGATAGGCTAGTCGACTAGTTGACTGGTTACGATAGAGGCTGTAATTGGATAGTCGAGCAAGAATTGTAAATGTGTGCTGATAGTATTCTTGCTAGGGAGCAAGAGCCTTGTTCAAGGCACGTGTGGTGTGATTTCGACGGAGATATAGTGTGTCGTTGACTGCGGGGACGGCTGACGCAACACACATCTAGCATTTAAGACTAAGTGCTGTATGCCTTTCTCTTAGCCATCGGTAGAGGCGACGGTCAAACGATCAGCAGCAGATAATCCCCGACCATCCGAAGGATTGTGTGGAACGGCAAAGCGAGGTCAATGGACTGCCTCATTAGGAACGATTCCTGAACTACTTTACCGGTAATGGGGTCGGTCGGGGTACGATTGCCTTTCTGGTATCTGGGCATTGTCGGAGGTTATGGGGAACCAATACTATGTTTAGTAAAGTTCCCAACTACGTAAGCAGTAGTAGGTTGATCTAGTCCAGTCCGTACAAAAGTCCGCTCCGTTATTATTAGCCCGGCCTACAAAGTAAACGCTGTGTCCGAACCCTCGGGTCTGAGAGACAAATTGGGAATTATCAGAACGACGGGCTCGCCTTTGTTTCTACGTCGTGCCCTTGCGTGTTTCTTTCGCGAATGCGTTTGCTAATGTTTCTTTGGGACAAGTACTGCCCAGGAAAAAGAAAGAAGGGCTAGTGACACAGGCCAAGGGAGCCCTCGTTGATGCAACACATCTGAAGCCGGCCCGGGCCTACACCGCATAACTTAACATAACCAACGAACCGGGTCCCCTTCAGGCTGCGTTTGGCAGATGTGCGGCTGCAGACATATGTCTATATCGGTGCGGCACCATTCCGTGAACTATTCACATCTCGTGGCCTAAATAGTTTTAGCTGCCATCTGTTCAGCTCTGTGGGACACTAGCTTATCTACACTCTTGCGCCTCTCAACCTCCGAAGTCCTCAGTTGTCCTCCTATCATAGCCTTGTGAGTGTTTGCGGGCCACCAGCAGGGCCGTGTTCGGATACGAGCAGATGACTCCATCTTCGTTGTACATGTGAGAGAAACAACTGGATTGGGAAAGCATTAGCGACTGCGAATCCTCGACCACTTGTCTTTGAGGGAGAACGAAAAGGCCTGCACTTCTTCAACGGGCCATGCTCTATTTCTGCACGTTTCGTAGAATTTGCATAGTTGCCTATCCATGTCATGACATTGATTATCTGCGCACGTGCCGCGCGGAGCTTCCATGCACGGGAACGCCAACGAAGTTCTGACGTGCAGGCGGATATCCTTCCTATTCATGACAACCGCGGCGCTGGGATCGGCTAAGCAGGGTCCAGCACACCGGGTTGGCTGGTCTTAATCAATCTTGCATCATCCAATGAAGCTGTTGCTCACGGCCGCGGAGGCGGGAATACGACTTAGCAGTCGCATGGCATCGTTCCCTGACAAGTTGACATGCTGTAATGGTGGGTAGTAGAGTACACTGCAGCACACGTATACATGGACTACGGCATTGTTAAAGACAAGGCACCCAGAAAAGGGTATTCCTGATCGATAGATGTCACAGTAACCCCCGTTCTGCACTTGTTAGATGCAGTATCTGGTTTAAAATCTGGATTCTGATTTAGACGCAATATATCCGAGTGTGGGCGGCGGACCCGGTATATCGCAGCGGGCTTCTCTGTCTGTGATCTGTCTCCACGGTAGCTGCTTGTAACTGTTCGCCTATTTTGTTGGCACGAGATAGAAGAGATCCAGACGGGTAGGGTAGGTAGTATTGCCCCCTTCTACATGGCTTGCCGCCCAAATTTGAGAGATACGAATAGGAAGTACAGTATAATTCCCGGCAAAGATGGCATTGGCAACAGTGATGAGGGCTCATTGGGTTAGCTACCCCACAAATAGACGATTCTAGCACGATCAAGGACCCGTCGTCTCGTCTCTTATTTTGTGGCGAGACCCGCAAAATACGGTGGTTTCGTCTGGGGTACAATGCGAATGATGCAGCCAAGCTCTTCCCCAATACCAACAGAGCTTGATATTCCAGACAAGGTAAAACCAGAGAGGCGATAGCGGTAAACATACACTTAGTGGGGGAATATGCCGTTTGATGGGGTTTAGGAGCCCATTGCTGGGTCGCATTCCGTCAAGCCGCTCGCAGCCTCTGTCTAGATCAAGAAGGTGGGAGAGATACGCCATGTCGGGGCGCTGCTGCAGAGATCTAGTCGAACCACGCTCGCCACGTAGTATAGTAAGGATACACAAGCCCACAAGGGAGGTTCAAGGAGAGTACTGGCGCCGAGGCTTCATGAAAGAAATATGAGTAATCGAGGGGTATGTACAAGCCTGGCGAGCCTGGGTCGTGTACATAGTCGGAATGAATGGATCGATCAGGTATGGAGGGGCAGAGCCGTCTTCAAACGTCATTAGCAGCAGCATGCTTATTAAGAGATATATGCACTGAAGGAGGGACGGCCGGGATGTTCCAGGTTAGGTTAGGTGACGAAAGAGGCCTGCTTGATAAGGAAGGTCGCGCAGTTGTCCACCCAGAGGGCCACTGTACAAATACACTTGCCTGGAGATGTGTACGGTAGGTACTGTATGGACTCTATCGTCGCATTGCTCCTTTGACCCCCACTTACCGACCGACAACTACAAACTTACCAGTATGTACAGTCTGTAGTATGAGCAAAAAGATTACCATCCCTAGGTTGGGTTGGCCCAGAAGGTCAAATAACTTGTATGGAGATGGCTCTACAAAGGACAAATGTCATCATCCGCGTTATAGACTACCATGCAAGTTGTTGATTTCAAAGTCAGCATGTATTCATAACTCCTCGGTGCCTAAGTTTGGAGTTGCCATCGTCTACACTTTGCTAGCATCATGCTTATGTTGGAGTCCTACTGCCTAATTACTGTCAGGCCAACTCATCTTGACCTCGATTTATGTTTTTTTTTTTTTGTTAGCTGCCGTGGAAACCTAACGCTTCGCTCCGTCTCAGTCACGAAGATCTACAGTCACCAACAGTAGCAAGACATCCCAGAATCGTTGTCTTCGTTGTAGGCTGTTTTAAGACGAAGTTCGATGAACAACCATACATAAACATATCGTCATAAGATAGAATTGGACGTACCGGCTTGACAAGTGCTCGTTCGGAGCCGAATGACAAGGTCTAACTACCTAGTATGTGGAGACTAAGCTGTTCGGGGTTTCCGTTCCCTTTTTCAACAGGCACAACTTAACATTAGCAGTTCATGCCTATTGAACAGGCCGTATATACTAAGTAGACAGCCGAAGGGGGCTCCGAGGGTACGGTACTAATAAATAAGCGCCAAGTGAGACTTTGATGGAGCAAATGGGCTGTTCGGTGGGCAACTTTGTTCTGACAATAAGATCCCGATCTGTACATGCTAGATGCCTGCGGATGGTGATTTGAACCTCAGCGCACAAGGACGGCAAGTCCGGTCAACACCCGACTGCAGAGGTCGACATACAGAAGAAATGCCGGGCGCAGAGTAATGAGATTAAGCGATGTTCGAGCAAGCATCCAGGCGTGCAGGTCGCACAAACGCGTCAACTGATTGATGAGTAAAGATTTGTAGTGTAGAATATCCACTTTTCAGTGCATGTTCGACACAGGCTTCGATTGGGGCTTCGATGAGAGTTCTCGAAGCATTCCAAGAACGCCGAGCACGCGCCGTGTGGGCACAACGCTGGTAAGGCGGGAGAGCTGCAGGGGGTGACCCGGACAGATGCAGGAAGAAGCAGCCAGTCATCTCGCCATGTTCCTTGAAGCTAGAGGGTTTGCTTACGATGCAGCCACATAGCGTAATCAAAGGCCTTCCAGGGACTGAGTCGGGGCTGCATGCTTAGTGGCTGGAATCCTCCGAAACAACTTTATTAGCCCGCACCCAATTCGTTGGTTACAGGCAGGTAGTTGTGGTTATTTCGTTTTCTGTGGCACATCGCTGTCCGCGATTGTGGGTTCACGAATGAGCCTGCAACCTCATGTGTGATGAGATGGACCGAAAGGTAGGTACAATAAATAACAAGCTTTGCTGGGAGGTGACGGACATGTGTGGTAATAGAGGCCAAAGTCAAAAGTCAAAGTCACTGGTAGATAAGAAAGGATGGAATGTGGATGCTGAAACGGCGCAGAGGATCTGTCGTCAGCCGCAAGGGGCACCTAGGTAGTTAGTACTGGGTAACATTCGAAGCCGTTTGGGCACATGCACAATTTAGGTAGAAGAATATCTAACATCATTCCCATTCCAGCTTCGACGCAGCTACAGTCCATCTCAGGCCGATCGGTCTTGGCTGGAAGCCGGTACGGTAGAAGGAGAGCGAGTGAAGGGCGCATAGTTATAACACATTCCAACCAAAGCAGCAAACAGGACGGACGCGATCATGCAAAGAAAAACTGAGCAGGTCTTCTTTCCCTCTCTCGATGGATGGGATGAACATGTGTGAGACATGGTGGCATCCGAGATACCTCCTACCTAAGGTATGTGAGTTATCGTAACAAGCACTTGGATAAAAAGACAAAGTGGGTACCTGCCTACCTAGTTAAGGCGATACCCCTGGAATACCTCTGTGACTGGTACTTGACTGCCATGGCGTTCTCGTGTCCACTCCACTAACCCCAAAATGAATAAACAGAAGGTTTCCAAAAGGAAGGTTCCAAAGTCTCGTGCAATACTGTACACGCTGTTGCGATACCTACCTGGCTAGAAGCCTGGCATTGCATAATTTGAAAGTGGACATGGTCAAGATTCAGGGAAGACTACCAGCATATTAAGGTTGTCACAGCCCCCTTCCCCAGCTGCCTTGGTAGAGCTACCACCCTGCTACTGGTATTTGCTAATCTTTATGTATGTATGTATGTGTACTCCCTTCATTTTTTGCTAGGGCTTTGCGACCTACAAGTGCTGTACGCCTGTAGATAGCAGGAAAAAAAAAAAAAAAAAAAAAAAAAAAAAAAGTGCCTGCAGTACTTGAGTTGATGTGGATAGGTAGGCACGTAGCCTGTGGTGCCGCTTGCCTTTGTACACCGGCACTGGTTACGAGTACCTCGCTAACAATCGCCCGTCGCTCGCTGTTACTGTTGTTGCGACACAGTGGACGTTCACCACAACCCCAAACCTTCCCTAGCCCGCTGCTACCCAAGATACGGACAAGACAGTAGCTACCTGCCTACCTACTTAGCACGCGCTCTAGTTCTTCACAACTCATTCACTCAACTCATTGACAGTTTCTGTCCCGTCCGTCTCTTCTTCTCTCTGTACATACATACATACATACTACTTACCTCAGTCCATCTACCGCCTCCCGGCCTATTTTTCTTGCGCCCATCCATATTAGTTACCTGACACACTTACTTACCTTGCATTCTGGACCAAACAACCTGCAATATTCTACCTACCATTCGCTTGTCGAGTCGGCGTCTCACCTACCTACAACGCCATCACTGTCTAACAACCTCACCTACCTACCATTCCGTCGCGATTCGTATCAGCCGATTTTCCTCGCCTTCCCTCGGCAACATCGCACCATTGTTATAGCTTGTGTACCTACTTAAGTTCGCCCGAGAGCGTCCGTCACGGTGGTTTCCCATCACATTCCCATTTTTGCGCAAATCCATAGTCTTCCTATTTGTCAACGTCGCCTCGACCCTGCCATTCCCCTCGCCGCTCAGTTACCACAGTACCGGCTCCTCGTCGCCGCGCCTCAGAGTCCGCCCAAGCGATAGCATTCTGTAGTGCAGCACTCCGTCTCAAATTCTCCGTTCGAGTGTGTGCCTGCTGGCTTTACTATCCTAGTCGGCGCCTTACTTTACTCTTTCCTACAGGTTTCCTATGTTGATCTCGACCTGCTCCGTTATATCTCCACTGGTCGCTTTTTCTGTCGCAATCTCGACAACTGTCCGCCTTGCTGGCTATTCTACTTCTGGTATTGGATGCTCGGTAATTCTGTCCTGGGTCAATCGTCGTTGGTAGCCGATCGAGTTTTCGCCCGAGTCTCTCCAGTTCCACGTTGCGCGCCGACCGATTGCCGGACGTGGTACACGAATTCGCGAACCCCTTGATAGAACGGTCGCGGGCTGAGACATCTCTTGGTGATCAGCCACTACTGGTTCACGCGACTTACCTCCCGTCTCCCTTGCATAAATTAGCACCCGTCATTGCTGGTTTGTTTCTCTCTATCAACGTCTATTTGCGGCGACAAGTCCATTTCTAGGTGGAAGCGCTCCAGTCGCAGGGCTGGATGCCACGGTCCGCCATCATGGAGAGGAATACCTGCAATGTCATTTATGTAGACCGAAACGTCTACGAGGATCGATTAATCGAGTCACCCAGGGAATTACTTGAGACAGGAGACCTGCAGGCTAATTTAAAGCTGCTATTGGACGCCTTTGGCCACGGTGAGTTTGTGAGATGCGGCCGACATGTATTGTTTACTAATATCACATGCTACAGTGTATTCGTGTAGAAATGGTGCCCAGTGCTTAGAGAGGCTCATCCATTTACATGATGCTTCAATAGCCGAGTTGAGGCCAACGCTTATATTCATAGATACACCACACAATGAAGTGCCACCTGAGCTGCCGCTCGTGTCACGCGACCCCTCACCTTACTCTTCAATTCCCTCTACCGACGCGAAAGAAGATGGTTTAATAAAAGATCTATATGGAATTGGCCTGCTAGAGAAAATCGTATACGAGACGCAATTGAGGAGCCTTTCGAAGTTGGTCATGCCTATCCCGATTGTTAGCTCCCCCTTATTACGAACCCCACCAGCAATGGGCGCAAAGAATGAAGAACCATTGCAGCCTGCATACGCCGAGTACCTTACCGAATCCCAGGGATCCTCGACTGATTCGTTGACAAGTCGCGCTCTGCTGCGAAGGTGTCTCGATTCGGGTGCTGTAGATGTTATGGCGAGCCCGCTTCATGTCAAATCTCTCACGACGCTCGAGGTTCACGCATACCGGGCCCACAAAGAAGTCGTCAGGGATCAACAAGCATTCGCAGAAATTCGCAAAGGCCGGAAACGATCTTGGGTTGGAATCCATGAGGAAAAGCCGTTTGCATATTTGAGGGAGGCCATGGTGTCTGGCTTGATGGGTGGTATCTGTCGCTCAGGCGAAGAGAGTGAGAGTCGTATCTCAACTGTAAAGATTGACGTCCCGTCCAAGCATCGTGCTGAGATTGAAGAGGCGTTGGGGAAATGGCATTTCTGCGCTCCTCGCTTTGACGATGATTCGTTACTCATTGCGGCGACGCTGATGTTCAAGCATGCGCTAGACATGCCAGAACTAGAGAAGTGGCGGCTACCAATAGGTAAACATTATCTCGCGACATAAAGGCATCGGTTTTTCTTTTGTGTTGCATTGCTCGGCTAACATAGATGCAGATCAGCTGACGACATTTCTTGTTGCATGTCGCGCAGCGTATAATCAATTTGTTCCGTATCACAACTTCCGACATGCAGTCGATGTGCTGCAGGCTACGTTTGATTTCCTAGTTCGCATCGGGGTTTTTCCGCCGTATGGTTCTACATCGCACTCGTCTTCTACAGATGTATCTCCCGTCACCTCGTTTCTTAAACCATTCGAAGCTCTGGCGCTTCTTGTTAGCGCTATTGGTCACGACGTGGGTCACCCGGGCGTCAACAATGGGTTCCTTGTCGTCCTCAATGCCCCCTTGGCTCAATTATATAACGATCGGTCTGTTCTCGAATCGTTCCACTGTGCGGCCTATTCGCAGATTCTTCGAAGGCATTGGCCTCGAGTATTTGAAGACACAAGAATGCGCACTTTGATGATTAGCTCCATTCTAGCAACGGATATGGGCCTACATTTCGACTACATGAAGAGATTGTCTGATCTTCAAACTAAATTGAAATCGGAACCCATGATTGATCAGTGGTCCGAACGCACACTCGAGGACCAGAAGGCCTTGATATGTTCATTGTTGATCAAATGCGCGGATATCAGCAACGTAGTAAGTAGCATATCTATATGTGGAAAAAGAAGCATCATCATCTAATCCGCAATTCTAGGCTCGCAGATATGATGCTGCCCTCCAGTGGATGAATATTTTGTGCGATGAGTTCTCTAGGCAAGCTGCGATGGAAGAAGAGATTGGGATCCAATCGTCACTCATCACACCGCCCAAGAAAGATTTCTTGTCACTCGCTCAGGCGCAGCTCAAATTCGTGAGAATGTTCGCTATCCCGCTGTTCCAAGGCGTGGCCGAACTGCTACCTCAGATGCAATATACTGTCTTGGAAATCGAGAAGAATACGCATCATTTTGAGACAGCAGTCGAGAAAATCCCAAATATGGCGGACGACAGGATGAAACTCTTTACTCAGCAACCACTTGACGGCGACATCATGAGGCTGGTCAGATGCTTAGCCCTGAACGAGCAACATGCTATCATTGGTACGGAGAAAGTCGAACTGATTCGAATTCCCACGAACCATGCCGAGATGATGGAAGCCAGCTTGGCCCCCCCTGGCAAACTGAGTCAGATTCCCGCTTTGCCACTTCAGTACAAAGAAATCAGTGGCATCAATACTTCGTCGGACTATGGAGTAGATTTTGCTCACGAAGATAGATTCGTAGGGGGCCACAATGGAAAGCAGTGCTCGAGTGACACAACTGAGGGGAGCAACTCTGCCCCATGTTCCGGCGACTGGCAGTCCCAAGCTACAAGCGCTACTACTGGTAAAATGCCGCTCTCTCCGAGCACGCAAGGGACGAGCATCGTTAGCCAAGACTCCTCGGACCGGCCATCAAGCGATCCAACAACAACGGTGACAGCTCCAGACTCGTCTCGCACTACTACACCAGTCGCAGCAGTAGATTCGACACACGCCTCGGAGGAAGAATCGAACGGTACCCTAAAGCCCGATGGTACTCTGAAGAAAAAGACGAGCCGTTTCAGGATGAATGTCTCGACGTTCTTCAGACGGAACAAAGGCGCGGGTTCTCCTGCTTCTGGCGGATCGGGTAGCTGACGGCATAGCTCGATTGAATTTACGATACCGAAGCATTAGCACCTCATCGACGTGCTTGACAGTTTGATGAGGAAAACCTGTTGCCATTACGATCTAAAGTATTATGATACCCAATAAAAATAGAAGACACGGGCGGCGAAAGGAACGAGCAGCAATTGTACAGGGCCGGCACAGGATTGGATGCATGCTTGTTTCTACGTACATACTGTATATTAGCGTTGGAGGGACAAGGACCCCGGCAACGCCAGGGGATCGTCTGGTCAGACGCATGGAAGATGTTGCGACGATGCCGGGGAAGCGATTAAAATAGCATTGTTACTGGCTGCATACACGGCGTTCAGGTATCCAAGCGGTTGACGAGGATCAGCTCCCGTTGAACCGAAGTTGCGTGTGGGAAGGGGGAAAGAAATGGTGGAGTCTATATTATAGGAAGGGCGGTTGTTCATGAATTTTGAGTGATACCTCTTCATCTGGCAGAAGCCCGAATTACAAATGCAGGCCTATTGCGAGAGCCGATGCTCGTAACGCACAGATTATGGTCCATTGTGAAGTATTGTGTGTTCTATTTTTCATTGCGTCGTGGTACGCTGTTGACTACCTTTAACTATGCCCTGCTGGGTGAAACAGCCGGGCTTTACAGTCTAAGGGACGGATCAAATTTGCCCTTTGAGACGATATACTCTCCTGTCGTCAGTCATGGCCTGAGAATTTACATTACGAGCATGTGTTGTAGACTGGCACGGACCTAAAGACAGCAAATGCGCGACGAACTCAAAGAGACGACGGTTTGGTGAATCATGACGAACTCGACCTGATCTCCTACTCAAAGATATCTTATCTCCTGGATTGGTGATGAGGGAAGACATGCATGATATATCGTCATCTGGCCCATAAACAACCACGAATCCGACTTGCTCAACGCCACCCAGTGCAGTGCAGTAAGAGTGAGCCGCGTGAAGCGCGCATCCAGTCGTTCTTGGCGATTCATGGTATTGAGGGGGTGGCTGCTAACCTTGCTAACCTCCTGTCAGGAGATAACTCGAAGTTTCAATGAACAAACGGCTTCACAGGTAGGCTAAGCAATACATGTTGGTGATTGGTCGATTATGCAACTACTAGTGCTCATTGACATCATCTCCCACCTACTTACATGCCCCGGTGCTGCTACTGTATCTGTTGCTGTGGATCTGGTGATATCGGTTTCAAGAAATTGCGATCAATGATCAATGATCAATGACCACCTAACCTCGGTATTTCGTGTTTGTATTATATATCTCCTTGTTGCGCCGGTGTTTCTGTTTTGCCTTGTCGAGACGTTGAAATGAGTCAGGAGAGAGAGCCCGAGACAATGCAGGCCTCTATGGGGCAGTTATCAATACTTACAACTTCTTCGGGTAGTTTATCTGGGCTTATATGAGCTTGTTTGCTTGTTTGTCTATCAACCTAGTCTAGGCCTGGGCATGATTATCAGTCAAACCCCACGCGTTTGGGTAATGAGCCACGGAATGCCACATCCGCAGGCGCATCTTGGGGGCACAACATGTCGATAGTTAAAGAAAAGGCTGTTACAATGAATTGCCGCTCAAAGACAAGAACTAACACGTTATTCTCATAGATCCTCATAGCTATCCTTACAGGTATCTTGAGAAAAAGGCGCTTCACTCAATTGCCATCGTGTCATTACCTGATTGATAAGATGCCTATCAACTTGCAGTTTAGATATCTAAATACCACCTGGGCAGCAGACATTCGCCCCGTTGTGCATTATGAAAGGTTGGAACAGTACTCGACCCGGCATGCAATATGTCATAGGGGCGGGTGATCTACAGGGTTCCCCGGCTTTGAAGATTCTGTTTTCAGCGGCGGCATTAAGGCCAGTTGGCCCACCGTCCAAGTACGCAGTACCTCCCAATGTTGAGAGTAAGCCATCAGTGATCAGTATATGTACAAACAAGCCCAAAGATGGCGTCTAGATGGTCCCTCCCCGCAGTACCTATCTCCAGCACCAGATAACCTATAGATATCCAGGTACTACCTCTCTTTCTTACCCTTACCTAACAGGCCAGAAATTTGCCCAGGATCAATACTCGAGCCAAACCCCAACTCGAGAATAAATATTCACAAATCTTGGGATTCCCACTCCCGTCTACCGGACCCTAGACTATTAACGCTTGAACCCGGCCTTTGTAGCATTTGTTTTTCTATCGCACGATATCCCGTCACCACGCATCATCAGCTTGAGCCAGACTCGCGCCTCTCTTCCCATTTTCTTGCTACCCTTGGTTCGGTTTTGTTTTGCATTCGTCGTTGCCCTTTTTCTTCTTTCGCTTCTCTGTATCCGGTATCTGGTGTGATCTCCAAGTCACTTTTCCTCACCAGCACTATCCGCCGTTTGTACGGTATTTATCGTCATTATCAATTATGAAACATATCAGTGGCGGCCAAGAACCCGGTGAGCTCAAGTTGTTTGCTTATGCTGAGACTGCTGTACCCATCGCCCCCAGACACTGCTGACACCCGATCCTATCGGTCCAGGCGCCGACACTGCCCATACTCAGGATGATCACCAGCAACAGCAACAGCAACAGCAGCAGCAGCAACAGCCTCAGCGCGGCCGGCTACCCGCCAGGAACAAGCTCGCCCCGGAATTACAAATACCCAAGAACCGGAGTACGGGGAACCTTCCTGCCGTCGCCGAGAGCGATTCCGATGTGGATGACCACACGCCCAGGTTTCGCTTTTCTTTCGATGCGGGAGCCATGCCCGTCGAGCCTGGTTCTGCCAAAAGGTAAGTTATACATTATCAGTCGTGAAATAGGGAGAAGAGGCCATTATTGCGCCATCATGCGGGCGAGACGGGGTGAGGTGCTTGTAAATTTTATAGTAGTCTTCTGCACCGCATCACATCACATGTCATCACATGGGCACGCTTGCTCAGCCTCCCTCTGCGCACATGGGCACCTTGAGACATTAGACACAAACACAAACAAACACCCCTAGCTTTTCTCCGATGACTAACTTTACACCTGCCTCGCCAGCCGATCTGCCTCCATAATCACCGAACATGATCACGGGCTCGGTCTATCTGGTCTTCGACGCATCCGTCAAAACCCGCGCAATCCAGCCATTCCCTCAACTGCCGCGTCCTCTAGAAGTCCTTCCACCAGTCTTGCGCGCTCTGCTTCGCTCAACATAATGGTTCCGCAAGGGCCCCTGGCTTCGGGGCCTTGTTCCCCAAATTTCGCGGAGGACCTCTCTCGCTTTCCTTCAGAGTCTTTGCACTCCTTCTCCTTCGCGCATCAGTCGGAGGACCTTATACACAACCGCCAGAATGTGTTAAAGCGATCCATAGAGTTCATGAAAGACCGGATGGGATGGGCTCTTTCGTCTAATGCTGCCCTCGCGAGCGCCCAGGCTAGAGCAACTGGTGACGTGGAAACCCAAAACATGCTCGACTTACTTTCCCGAGCACAACTAGTTGAGGCGGGAAACCTACCTAACGTGGATCCTACATTCGTCAACCATCCCCTGAGTGGCCCAGCACTTGTGTCGGGCGAGAACGTCTTTGATCGTCAATTCATACCCCGAACTAGTAGTCCCGAGTCGTATGCGACTCCAATGATATCCCCCACCGCCACTCGATCCTCTTCGTTGTTGCCGGAAAATGCTCCCAGTGTCAAATCCAAGCTCGAGGAGAAGGCCCCAAGCTCTGGTCACCTTGAAGTGAAATACGATCACACTGATTCGGAGAACTCATCCAGGACACCCACCAACGAGAGTAACTCGACCACGAAGACCTCACCGCCCACGACAAGGCGGCCTAGCTTACGACGAACTTTCACGGACGTAGCCGCGGCGGGCGTTCAGCAGAAACTCATAGATGCTATGGCCCAACCCTTCGTTGCCAGCCAGTCAGCCGGCTATCCCGAAGCATTGTTATCCCCGGCGATGCCGTCACGGCCCTTCACCTCTCTTGCCCAATCCGGTGCTCTCGGACCCGCAGTACATGGCCATTCATCAAGGTGGGTACCCGCTGCACAGGCTATCTTCACGACTGAATCTCGACCTCCATGGACAATCATCGCCGCAAATGACTTGGCTTGTCTGGTTTTTGGTGTAACCAAAGCAGAGGTCCGGAAAATGGGAATTCTAGAAGTTGTACAAGAAGAACGGCGGGAATGGTTGGAAAAGAAGCTCCTTCAAAATGAGCTAGACGTTGGAAACCAAACCGCCGACGTTGTACCCACGCAACCAACCCCATCAACGGGTTCGGCCCTGCTCGGCGGTCGAGGCGGTATTACGGCGCAATTACTAAGCAAACCCAACTCCAGATCCCAGCCCCCTAAGGCTCCTGCACGTCGGGCTGTAACGGTTCATAATAGCAATCCGTCGGCACCTAAGACGCGTGGTCCGAACTCTCATTCTCGGTCGAGAGGCGTGTTACTATGTGGAGATGTTGTACCGATACAGAAACGCAACGGCGCAACGGGTTCTGCCAGTCTCTGGGTGAAAGAGAAGAAAGTCGGGTTGATCTGGGTTCTGGAAGAAATTCACGAAGACGTTGCCTTCTTGCACCTGGACGAAGACGGCCTTGTCACTAAAGCCACGGGTGACACATCACTTATATGGGGACAACAACAGATTACGCCTGGGATAGATGTCGGCAAACTAATTGCCCGCATTCCTCGGCAGGGTATCGACCCCAGGTTCGGTGCAATCGATTACGCTCAAATTGCGAAGCGCAAATATTTTACCTGCCGGAACGGTGGGAACGTGAACATTCCTGCTACAATTACTCAGACAAGAGGCGAGACGGAGCTTCGGGTTTCCTGCCTCCCTCACATCGCAGGCATTATTGTGGTTAGCACCGATACGCTAAAAATCAAGAGCTCGAACTCTGCATTTTGTGGCGCTCTGTTCGGTCACGAGAAACCAGAAGGCCAAGCGATCAATGCCCTTCTACCAGATTTCGATAAGATACTTGAAGTTCTCCATCAGCAAGATGGGCTGCTGACCCGGGACGGAACTGTCATTCCGGAGCACAGCTTCAGAAAGGCCTCGGCCTTAGTAGGTGTTCACGAAGGCCGCCCTGATGCTGCAACAACCTTTCTTAGTCCTGATGGCTTACTAGCTAAGCATCGGGACGGCACTGAGCTAAAGATAGATGTGCAGATGCGAGTAGTGAAAAGCGAAAAAAGCTCGGGCCACGATTCAGGCACAAGCGATGACGACTCATCCGCCGATGAGACTGCCGTGTCGAACTCGGAGTCGGAAATGGTGTATGCACTATGGATAACATACTCTAGGCATCTACATGGCGCTAAAAAGTCGCCTGCGGCCACCTTACCCCTGTTATCCGGTGATATGAGTCCCCTGCACCAGCCATCACCGGGTCAAACGCCAGCACATACGCCTCCTGTTATCACATCGGATTCTGAGGACAGTAGACCGACCTCTCCGCCACCCAAAGCTTCGTTGTCCCGGCAAATTAAGAGTGTCGCCCTTAATGCTGCCAAGAAAATAGCCGGCGTTTCCACTTCACCAGAGAGGAAGACATCTGCCCCCGAAGTCGCAGCGCCCCAAAAGAAGACAATAGATGATTTCGTGATTTTGGAGGACATGGGCCAGGGCGCCTATGGCCAGGTCAAACTGGCGCGGTATAAGCACAATGGTGGAAAGAAGGTTGTACTGAAATATGTGACGAAACGGCGAATTCTCGTCGACACCTGGACCAGGGATCGACGGCTCGGTACCGTACCGCTTGAGATACACGTTCTGGATTACCTCCAGCGAGACGGCTTGAAACATCCCAACATTGTAGAGATGGAAGACTTCTTTGAGGATGAAACCAATTATTACATAGAAATGACACCACACGGCCTACCAGGCATGGACCTTTTCGATTACATCGAACTTCGCGCGAACATGGACGAAGATGAATGCCGTAGCATTTTTGTTCAGGTTGCGAAGGCCATACATCATCTGCATGTCAAGGCGAAGGTGGTTCACCGTGACATCAAGGACGAGAATGTGGTCCTAGATGGTGAAGGAAATATCAAGCTCATCGACTTTGGGAGTGCGGCGTATATCAAGAGCGGGCCTTTTGATGTGTTTGTGGGTACTATTGGTAGGTTTAGGGATACACTATATTGACCCTTATTGAGAAACTATTATTGACCTAACAATATTTAGACTACGCCGCCCCTGAAGTTCTAGCTGGGCAACCTTATGGTGGGAAAGAGCAAGATGTGTGGGCTCTTGGCATCCTACTTTACACCATCATTTATAAAGAGAATCCCTTCTACAGCATCGACGAAATAATGGATCGCGATCTGAGGGTACCGTACACGATCAGCGACGAGAGTATTAACCTTATCCGTTGCATGCTTAATCGCAATGTTTCGCAACGATATGATATCGACCAAGTGCTACAGCATCCTTGGTGTCAAATGGAATGAAATGTGGGTTTTCGACAGATTAATGAGGAGAATGCATTATGAGACGAGAGTGAGCCGGCCTAGAAGTCTAAGGCACGGAGGAAATGGAAGCACATGACAGCGGGACGTATAAAGATACAACGTCAGGAAGGCCTCTATTTTCATGGCTTTTCTAATTGCTGGCGGCGGACGAGTGATACCCTTTGACAGGCTTGCTTTCTTTCTTTTTTCTTTTTTTTTTCTTCTCTCTCTTACCTCAACTTTTAACTGAAGACAGTTGATAAAGGGAGCGCACGGGAACACGACTATCAATTGACTTTCCCCTTTTCCGAATTGAGTTATAGAAATCACATATACGACTTGGGTACGTACAGCATTCGGCGGCGCTGGGAAACCTTTATAAAAAAAGATTCACATAGCAATATATACAGGCTCATCATTTTCTACTCTTGTTATCTTCACGTCTCTGTATTTTATTCATTTTCCTGATCCTGGGAAGCGGCAATGGATGATGACTTTGTGAGTAATCGGCAACGATATCATTTATACCATGATTACGCTATGTGCAAACGCATGCTGCATGTGACAGTTCGGTCTATTCATATCGATTAATTCTTCCAATGTGAATCGTAACCTGCCTACCTGCCTACCTGTCCCCTTTCCGTATGGGCTCCAGCCCAAAGATATCCTCCTCGCGAATCGCGTTCCCGTTGGCGTCCGAGGGGACCTCGCCGAACAGGAACGCCGTCCGCTCGCGACTGGCGTTCGCAGACGGCTTCCTGCGATGCGTGTCGGACCTCGAGCCCGACGACGATGCGATGGGCCCGAACATGGAGCCGGAGGAGGCAGACGTCGAAGAGCTCACGTCGGGCTCGAGCATCCACGAGAACGACGACTGCGCCAGCGTCGAGCGCGTCGGGATCGGAAGCTGCGGCCGCTGGAGCGTCTGGACTGTGCTCGAGGCCTCGACGCCCAGGGGGTCCGTGTCCATCTTCTCGGCTGCTGCAGCGACGGCGTCTTCTGCCACGGGCTTGGATGACGAGTCTTGTTCTGGTAGTGGCGGGGATGACGTCGCCTTTGGCGTCGTGTCGGGGTTCGGCGAGTCGATCACCATGGGCGCGTTCAGCGCCATGGCCGCGACGGCGTCGCTCAACGGCTCTGAATCGAGTTTCCGCTCTGCTGGCCTAGGGGAGCTGGGGCCAGGGCCGTCTTGGCTGTCTTCTTCGTCGGGGAGAGCGAGGGTTGAGTCCTCCAGGTAGACTTTGATGAACTGGAGCCTCGCGACAGCCAGCGCGAGCGCATCCTGCGCCTTCTGTTTGTCCTCTCCATCATTGACCTCGGTCGCGGTGCCTGCATTCACAAGAGTTGTGATCGGCTCGTCCAGCATGGAGGCGAGCCGCCGATTCCGTCGGTCCATGGCGGCCACCGCACGGATCGTATTGTTGGGCCGGGGCTCAGAGAAGAGATCTCTACTGGTCTTCATCGAGGTCTTGGCCTCCTGGACGTTGCGGCGGATCTCGACCACAGCGTCCCGCACCGCCTGGTTGATACCCAGCCTCTCGCCTTGCTCGAGCACGTTCTTAGCCGCGCCCTGGAACAGGGCCTCGACACCGCCGGGCGGTGGACGGAAGCGTGGCGGCGAGAGCGGGGATCGGGCGCCTGTCA
This sequence comes from Xylaria curta, assembly GCA_022495235.1. Lineage (NCBI taxonomy): Eukaryota > Fungi > Ascomycota > Sordariomycetes > Xylariales > Xylariaceae > Xylaria > Xylaria curta. Next base: position 581,575 of record MU375907.1, on the reverse strand, counting down.
GTTTTTTCCGGAAGCTTGGGGGACCCCTCCTCGGTGTCGTCGGCCTTGATGCCCCTAGTGAACGAGGGGATCGTCCCGTGTATTTTGTGATTAGCTCTGCGCCACCGGCAGTGTGTTGGTGATCCCGTAAGTACACGGCATCGTCTATGAACGTATGTGGCCCATTAGGAGCCTGTGGTACTGGATATTTGAGGAGGAGTTGTAAAGCCACACTATAGTCAGCCTCGAGCACTATTTTACGTTAGCGGAATGACAGCCTCTTTTTTGATCTCTAAGATATTCTATCTTACAATCCCATCTTATCCTAAGTAACATCGAAGTACAAATGAGATCTATAAGTTTAAAAGTTGGATCAAGAGAGAATAGGGTATCCCATAGTTCAAGCATTTGTTCGAATGGGAATTCGCGGCTGAACAACAGTCGAATCCAGCGACTGGTAATTGATGTAGTTAGCATATTGCATTAGTATATTACAATATAGAAGTCAGTCACTATAGGGCTTACATGAGAAAGACTTGTGGCAGAACCTCGATACTTTTAAGATGAACAGAGAGCTCTGGGTCTACTTTGTATAAGCAGACGTCGTGAATGTACTCACTCTTTTCGACAATTGAAGACCTCGTTGACTGCATGTCGAAGGCGGCATTTCCTATATTATTACCCGAAGATTCGCTAGTTTCGTAGAATGCCTTTGCACTGTCCATGACCTTGGAGAAGAGCGTAAAAGAGTCATGTTCAATAAATGAAGCGTCCAGCATCTCTACCATCCTCAGGTCGTTGGAAGCATCCGAAGAAGCATCTGCGGGATCGATTGCGTCTTGATCGACGACGTAGACTATCGGGGCGAGCAACTCATGCATACCCTGGCGATACCCCCCGATGTCGGGGTTGAGCTTGCAGTAAATAAAAAGAACATCCGTGATGAGTGTCTGGATGTGTGGCTGGTGGTAAAACGGCTCGTCCGGTAAGCGTTGGACGTCTTGTATAATCTCAGCCCGCATTACCTCATCTTGACGGTACGTATTCCACGGCGACTGCTTCTTGTCAGTCATACGTACACACATACACACATATGGCTGCATGAGTGAGGTGCAACGGGGTAACTGACGTCAAGGTCGTCCGCCAGCGGATCCGAGTTTCCTGCCGTCAGATACTCTGGATGTTTGCTGTATTTTAAAAAATGGTCTCTGAGGGACGCGTAAGAGCTCCGTGACTCGAGAAGCGCATGAGTCCAGTTTACGGTGTCAGTCGTCTGGTTCAGTAAGAACGCCTGCGCCGCCTATCAGCGCAGCCCACGAGAACAAGTGAAAGAGGCTTGCAGACCTTCCAACAGACAGACCGACACCCTGACACGCATGGACTGCCGAGCCCATTGTCCTTAGTGGCGCGCTGCAGATCGGCCAGACTGGAGCTGTGCTTGAGAGTCTCTTGCCATCGCGAGCTGAAGACACAGGCGTGTTCATTAGCGTCTGTTATCTTTCAATAGGTATCGTAGTGTCTATCAAGCAGCAAGCTTACGAAGCATCGGTCAGAGATCTCATCCTAGAAACGTTGAATAAACAGTAGTTGTATTTTCGGCGTGTAGAGCAGAGCGCTGTTCATGAGGAGGTCGGCTAGTGCGGTTAGTTCGTGTTGAGGCTGATGGTATGTATAGTGACAGCGGGCAACCAAGTAAATGGTATGACCCGCAATATTAGGTGGTTTGTGAAGTATGTAGGTACTTACTTTGGCATGCTGTCGGCCCCACCAAAACCGTCACAATTTAAAGCTGGTAGGGCTGATCGCATATCACAGAACGTTAGATTGTTCAGTCTAGGTTGCAGTAACGAAGCAGTCCACTCATTGTTACTATTGCATGTATTCCGTGATGAGACAATATGCGGCATGCCATTTGTGATACGTTGATGAAGAACAAGATTATACTACCTGGTAATTAGTCCGAAGCCAAGTTCCAGTACAGTAAGTATAGATACTTAATTTAGGTACCTAGGTAGGTAGGTAGGTACATATGTAGTATGTAGATAGTGATATCTTGGCGAGAATGCTACCCCTGCAATCAAGCGGGCTTCAGTCTAAGTAAGGTCTCTCTCAGCTGAATGACGTATCAATACAGACAGACCCAAACATCCCGTCAACTTGTCTTGTCGACTCCCGGTCTACTTGGCAAGCCCTTTTTTTAAGCCTCTCCAAACATGTCCGCAGATCTCTTTGCCGCCTTCGAGGATGCCTCGCAACAACCACCGCCACAACAGACTCGATCGAAACCTCCCTCAACCCAGTCGGCGTCCGCCGCGCCGTTCTCTTTCGGGTCAATCTCAACCTCCTCTGCAGCAGATGCCACGGGCAACCAGCAATGGAGTCAGTTTTCGTCCACCTCGAACTCGAACCAATTCCGATATTCGTGGCAGCCCCAGCCCCAGCCTTCACCAGCACCAGCTCCCAGCACACGGCCAGCATCCATAGCCACGAACGCTTTTGCAAATATACAGCCTATAGGTAATAATGACACCGAAGAAGACGACGGCTGGGGCGACTTCGAGGTTGCCCCAGATACTATTCCCTCACCCGCGCCTTTACAGGTAGCGCCAGCAGCCTCAAATCTGAGGAACGTCAAGCAGCCAATAGCAGTGGAGCGACCAACGAGGATTGTGCGGGCTTCGACGATGGATTTGGTTTCTAACAGCTTAGTCGACTTACAAGGACCCTCAATGCAGCTCAGTCGGCCAACAAAACCACCCATCCCGTCAGCAAAGCCAAGTCCAGGGCCTCCGAAGTCTGAGGTGCAGACGAAAACTAACAACATCGACCCTAATGTTTTGTTCGATGCCGATGATTTCGAAAGAGAGCAGGAGGACGAGGGGAGTGATGATGATTTCGGAGAGTTTGAAACCGTACCAACACCTGCCCAGCCACCTCTAGACCTCCTGTCGAGTGGTCAACCCGTTCACTCGTCGAACGTATCGACGACCAAAAAAGCTTCCGAGCTATTAATAGGCTTAGATATAAACGAACCAACTCCTAAAGCTTCTCAAATAACACAAACAGATTACGCCCAAGCACAGCCTGTGGCTCGGAAACCAGAGCTTGGCGGATCCAAGCCATCTCCAAACACAACACAGCCACGGACAATACATAATCATACGAAATCCCGAATACCGGGAGATAGCTGGGGTTCTACTCCTCACTTGCCAAAGCAACCTGTTAGCTCACAAACAACAACGGTAGAGCCTACCTGGGACTGGGACTCGGTGGAGTCACCCAAGCCAGCTAAAACTAAAAACATTTCGAAGAAAAAATCTAAGTCACAAAGCAACGACGAGGACGCCACTACTGACGATGATACTACATGGGATTGGGACCCTATTGATACGAAGACCGAAATTGTAGCCGAGATTGAAGATAGCGCTTTGCCGCCGATTAATATCCCACCACCGTCAATTTTACTGTCTGCATTCCCGCAACTATTCGATGAGGCTCACGAATACTTGTATAAACCAATAAGCGGACAACCACAGAGCATTAAAGACCGCGTGTTATCAGATACCAAGGTTTACGACTTTTTAAGGGGTTATCTGAGTTTAGCGATCGTAGCAGCTCGCATCATTGCTGGCAGGCGAATGAGATGGCACAGGGACAAATTTCTCTCCCAGAGCATGTCTATTTCTGCAGCTGGGAGCAAAGGCATGAAACTCGCTGGGGTAGACAAGACACAGACAGTGCGCGAAGACCGCGAGGCAGCAGATGTTGTAAGCAACTGGAAAAATCAAGTTGGCCGTCTGCGGTCCATGGTAGCCTCTGTAAACTCGGTGAAAAAGAGCAGTGGGAAACCATTGAAAGTTCCTGAGATCACAGACACCATACAAGTTCAAACGGCCAAGGATGTTCCGACAGACCCAAAAGCATGTGTTATATGCGGGCTCAAGAGAAACGAAAGACTTGCGAAGGTTGATCACGAGGTAGAAGATAGCTTTGGCGAGTGGTGGGCTGAGCATTGGGGTCACGTTGCCTGCAAGCGTTTTTGGCTACAGCATGAAAACACACTCAGACAGAGATAGGGTTTCTGCCGTAGGATAGCATTGAACTACGGAGCGTGACGAATACAGCAACATGCCCGTAGATTATACGATGCAAGATTTCGTGGTTATCTTGTTGAAGTTTGATTCGGCCATGCGTGGAAGATGGTGGCCAGTAGCTGTTCATCTTCAAAGGCCAGAACAAAGCAGCAACTTATATGCCAAGGGCATAGTCACAGTCCCGTATATCCGTGGCATTTGCGAGGCATGCCCTCATCTCGTTAAACCAAAAACAAAAATATCGAACCAACCTCAGCAGCTGCCGGGGCCTAATTTGCTTTGTGAGTATAATTATCAGCGAAGTTATTCCTTACCAGCCAATGGTGTTAACGCTCATCCGTATCCCCTCAGTATCCTGCTCTTATTGGGCAACAATTCGACTGTGCATATGCAAGACTGCGGGGCTTCTTGAGCCATCGGATAAGCTTGAGTGATCAGCTCATGTCTTGTTTGAATGATGGCGTTGCCTCAGCGTTGGTAACAACGGGTTGGCCCCGTCTATTGGTTCGGCCTATAAGTCATTAGTCTAGCCACCCAGATTTTGCTACAAGCGTTTATTTGACACGGCTATTCAGAGAGAATATGAAGCGCTTCGGCAAGCGAAACATGCGGGCCTCGAAGTAGATTAGGTATAGTAACGAGCCACAAGCGTGACAACAAAACAACGACAGTTGGCGAGTTAACCCATGAGTGACCAACACTACCTATATAAAACTCAGATTGGAGAGCAGTACTGCGCGGTATGACCCACACAGGCGGCCGGTTCAACGCTACTGTATCTTCGGGTTGTACTGTTCAATTGCTCGCCCACGCACCCCGCGGGATGTTATGCAGGTTAAGCGACCCCAACCAACATGTAGCTGCAAGCCGGTCTTGTGAAGGTACCGTGAATGCGAGTCCTCCGATGAAATCGTTGATCGTCACTTGGGAGCATATGAATAGCAATTCTAATCGGTCCCATAAAGCCAGCGCGGCATGGCTGGGTACAAGAAAGTCGCGATACCAATACCCGTAGTACGGCCTTGTGTTGATGAAACCAATTCCAAGTGACAGCGACACGTGTGAGAGCCACTTCGGATAACACCTTGCAATACATGCTGGACGTCAGCAGATAACAAGGGGTTTATACTACCTACCTACTTGAACGAGTAGAAGTTATATCATCACTTATACGTAGTAAACATACTACGCCCATGAATTGGAGCAGCAAGACGACGAATCCCCCACGAGCTTTTGGAGACAACGACCGGTAGCTTCTGGGAACTAACCGAATCACCCAAAGGCCACACAACCGGCGACCAGAACTGAGATGGCCAAACAAATAGAGATCCAGCAGAGATGACGTGCTACTGCATGCTGTGGGAGGGATGGGAGATTCTAGTTGGCCGACACTGACGTTTCGTCCTCATGTACGACTACCAGATAGGAAATTATATGAAACCGCAAGAGAGACATCCTCGGTAGACTCCGGTCCTGTGCATCGACGCACAGTCATAAGACTCTCGCTAGAAACAATCTGCTTACACAAGTGCTGCATCACAAAGCAACCTGACGCTCATCTCTCGGATGACATGTATTTCCGTCTACACTCCTGAGCTTCTCCTCGTTATATATCTCTATGTATTGGAAGGTAGCCAGTGTAGAATCTCCAGTACCCCTATACTTAGGTCATGAAGAGCAAGGAGGAGTGGTTGTCCGTTAGGATACCATATATAGAGATAGCCCGTGGGCAAGCAGATTGTTTGATATACTAGGTGAATTATCATGCCCTATTAAACATGTATTCTTCCCAAGGAAGCCAAACACATATATATGCTTGCTACTAGGTAGTGTGGACTTCCTATGTTAATGCATAGGTCGCTGCATCTTCAGAGGTAATATAACCAAATTTGCCTTCAAATAACCAACGCATAAAAATCGGCTCACGTACGAAGATCAAAGGAGGAACGCCTTAACTTGCCTACCTATGAAGTAAATACTTACCTAAGGTAGGTATCTTGATAGAAAAATCTTAGAGAGCCCTTTTTTAAGGTCTGCTTGGAGACCTAAGCGACTACCTCAATTTCCATCACAATTCTCTATCATTGCCTATCCACTCGTTAACTGGTCCCAAGCTCCTTTCCTAATCTGTAAATAACTACCTGGTTAGGTACTTGATACAGGTGGGCAGGGACTTACTGCATTGAAGATCTTCTATGTCCTCGTTACCTTCAAAGTTACATTTCCCACTCATCCCCACTTCTATATTTGCTTTGCAAATACGCAGTGCCGAACCTAGCATACGTAACCCGTAGAGAGACTTACATCGGTCGTCGCCCAGGACTAGCAGGGCCTGAAAAGATGTCGGGTCCAGCGAGGTGTAAGTGCTAGGGAGGTATACCCAGGCCGGCAATGATGTCAAGGTACATGCGGAGTTCTAGGCTTGGGAGGAGACAGTGGAGAGTGGGGACTCTGGTAGGCATTGCCTTGTAGCGTAGCAGGCACGACTCCACTGTTACTAACTAGCAGTCACCCACCTACCGACAGCCCAAGCGCCATCGCAGGTCCAATTGGCAAATCAACAACTGAAGCCAGTCCCGACTTTGGAGCTTGGCCTCGTCGGTCTCATTCCCCTCCCTCCTCCCACCAAAAGCTTCCACCTTATTTTTCCTCGCAATGATCCCTTACCCCCCAACCCACCTTACATAACTTCATCACCGTTCTCGACAAAGACACTCGCCCGTTTTGTCGCTGAATCCTCAACCACACATCTTCCCACCTCTCAACTCTCCCTTCTCTTCTCCCCCTCCTCCACCCCGTCAACCTTCCATCTTCCATTCCACCCACCTCGCCCTCTTCGCCATCATATCCCTCTTTACCCCATCTCCCGATATCCCCATCTCCCACCTCTCACACCCCCTCCCCGTCGTCCCGTTTACTCGGCCAACCCCCCGGCAACTTCAGCTCGAAAGCTCGTCTTGCCCTCTTTGGCGTCCCTAACAGTTTTGGCCATTCCTAGCAAGTGGGCCAGGTTCTTCGTACAGCCAGCATCCACTCACTGGTTTTTGGACAAAGACGAGCTGCACCAGCAACATTGTCAGCTTTCTGCATTGTTGTGGCGAGCAGGCGCGTGTACCCGAGTAAGTACACACCAGTTTTTCATTGCTTTTGTTGCTTTTATCTACTCGTACATATCAAGAACAAACCCCAGCCGCCATCAACCGTCTTTATCCTCCTCTCCCATAGACATAAAATGATAACCCACCCGGCCGGCCAAGACCAACCCACGGAGCTCATGCCAAGCACCATCTGGGTCCTTAGGTCATATTCCGTCTACCTAGTGACAATGCTACTTCTATTTCTTTACTTGTCTTCTCAAGACGCAACACGCCACAAAATATGGCAGAACAGTACACAGACGTCTGGCTTCGATGGCGGATATTTTACAACCCCGCCAGCTCGCAGCTACTAATGTCCGAGCGATATCAATAGAGCTATTAGATTTACACGCAACGGGCCAGTCTGCAGGTCATAGCATATCCACAACTTGTACATGAGGTACTGAAGTACGCACCGCCGCAACAACGCGCTGCATCAGTCCCTAGGTTACCTTAAACCACAAAGGTCTGCAGAACCCCGCCAGTCCCCAAGCCACGCCTCTTATTGCGCCTTTTGGCTCTGCCGTCATGAAACCGTCCCTTCCGCATCCGCTCTGTATCATTTCTTGGGCCACTTTTCGAGATGGTCCAGATGCAACGGTTTTTGGCGTAAATAAGAGCTGGTACTATTCCTTTTTGCGCCCCTCGTGTCAAGTGGCACCCAAGTGCACACAGGGCAGCTGTTGCCCTATTCTGCATATCCAAGACTGCTATTTGAGCTTTTTTGTCGATTTTCACTTACCTCATCTCACATGAATAACAACCAGCTTCCCCGCAAAATCCACATCAGCTTATCAGAGCTAACCTCCCACCAGTCACACAAGCTGCTTGTCCTAGGGTCCTATCCATAGGCTTTCATCGCATAACGTTGCAACCTGAACTCATTTCGCCGATTTTCCTCGCGTACATCGATCATCGCAAGCATAAAGTGCGCAGTCGCCTGTACTATCAATAGGTCACTGAGAACTTACAGCAATTGCGCATATCGATTCTCTTGCCGACGAGAACATTCACCAATAGTCACCCCTCGCGCCTCCGTTCACTATGTCTGCCACTCAGGATGTCGTTCCTCCAAATGGAGCTGAGTCAGTGCCTATGGAGTACAAGCTCGAAGACAATGAGCCTCGATTGGGACCCGATGGCGAGCCCGCCCCTAAGTCGGACGAGGAATACGCAAACACCCAACTGACGCTTCGTGCTATTGTCTCCTCTAAAGAGGCAGGTGTCATCATTGGCAAAGGTGGCAAGAATGTTGCGGACCTACGAGACGAGACTGGCGTCAAGGCTGGTGTAAGTAAGGTAGTACAGGGTGTCCATGATCGCGTCCTGACCATCACCGGTGGTTGCGACTCTATCTCTAGAGCGTATGCTCTGGTAGCCCGCTCTCTACTAGAGGGTGCTCCCGCCATGGGTATGGGAGGTGTCATCCAGCCAAATGGAACTCATCGTAAGTTTCACACACTCCATTTCGCCGTTGATAAACTGACAGCGAATTCAGAGTTGAAGTTGCTCATTTCTCATAATCAGATGGGTACAATCATTGGTCGACAGGGTCTTAAGATCAAGACCATTCAAGATGTATCGGGCGTGCGGATGGTAGCGCAGAAAGAGATGCTTCCTCAATCGACAGAGCGCATCGTCGAATTACAGGGCAATCCCGACGGTATCCAGCGAGCCATCTGGGAAATCTGCAAATGTCTGGTCGATGACTGGCAGCGTGGTACTGGCACCGTGCTTTATAACCCGGTTGTTCGCACACAACCGGGTAGTGTGGGGTCTCTAGGTGGTGGTGTTGGTGCTACCGGCGGAGTACCATACGGCGGATCCAATAGAGGCGATTATGGCTCATCGCGTGTAATGCGCACAGGAAACGGAGCCGATTTTAGCAACGGCGCGCCACGTCAATTCAACCGTCGTTCTGATTCTGACGCCGCTGCCCGCGGCCCACCTACTCACGATGAGAATGGGGAGGAGATACAAACTCAGAACATCAGCATCCCGGCAGACATGGTTGGCTGTATCATTGGCCGGGCTGGAAGCAAGATCAGCGAGATCCGGAAGACTTCTGGTGCTCGCATCTCAATTGCTAAGGTACGCCACTTTCCGAGATATAGCAGAACGCGACAGCTTTGTGACTTCGTAGTTCATGACACTATATTTTCTGCTTGGCGATAGCGCAGCTAACCGAGGCATAGGCACCTCATGACGATACTGGCGAACGGATGTTTACTATAATGGGAACGGCCAAGGCTAACGAGACTGCTCTCTTTTTGTTGTACGAAAACCTTGAGGCTGAGAAGATGCGACGCAGCCAGGTGCAGTCGCCTGAGTAATGGCGGCCCTTGCTTTTGCTAGGATTGGATGGCGCCCGCGCCAAAACAGAAAGTTGATACATTTGTCTAGGACATTTCTACTGTGTGGTCCGGTTTGATGACATGCCCCGCGTTCGGGGAGACTTTCAGATCTGACTTGCCGCAAGGCTCCTGTTCCGGGTGTGATATCTACGAAACGACTTAACGACTACGATTTCTCCTCTTCAACTACCGAAAAAGACAGAAAACCCACTCATCTTCTCATTATCCGCTTTCCTAATCATGCCCGTCCCCAAGCCAGCACGACATGGGTAGTCTGGCAATCGAACTCTGATCTGCAGGTGTAACCCACGATTCTGCAGTCTCGCAAACAATCCTTATCACAAATCCATTCGGTCACATGGGTGGAGGGCAAGCTACTATCTGACGACCGCCAGACGCAGTATTAGGTCCTACTTAGAGCTCATGTCTTACGTCTCAAGGTTTTCCTGTATCGAACTTTGGGCCGCACGATTATACGCCATCTTGAGCATGGCCGTAGCCCTAGACCTTGGACCTTGGTACCTGCATTGCGCGCCAACCTACCCTCGCGGCCCTTTGTTTCATATTCTTACAAAATCCTACACAGCCCACTGTCACAGGCCGAAAATCGATATTGTCTTATTAACCCTCTCCTGTATTCTTCTCACGGTGAATGTCAGCATAGCTCATTTTAGGGCCGGGAGACGAAATGGGTGCAATACTCGAAAGGCGGCCCTGATCTCTGATATCTGGTGTTGGTCGGTCTTGTAAAGGTTATTCTCAAAGGGGCACACGCCTACCTAGGCTTGGCAAATCATAATAAAACCATCCTTCAACCCGCAATGCTACATGTGATCTCGTTGATCTGTTATCTATTCCTAACTGTTATGCTAAGTTTCCTGTGATAGCAACCAGAATGGCGCGCTCACCATGACTGACTACAACAACTCCTGTCTCGTATGTGAGGTTAAAACCTAGGTAGGTTGACCTAGCTAGATGGGACCCCACCCCCGGAAATTTAGCATCTGTTAGATACCTAGATAGGTTAGGGAAGGTGCTCCGTGAAGACCCTGATTTGACCGCCTACCTGGGTGGTTCGGCCCCTGTCCGATCTGATCGGGTGGACATCTTATCTGATGATTCTGCCGTGACCCGGAAGGGCCAACTGTCATCAGTGATCTGGAGACCAACTTGTTGTCAACTAACCTACCTACCTATACAATTTACTTACTATCCTTTTGTTGGCAGTCTGCTGAAAGCCCGTCAAATCACAATTTTGTGTATTGTTCATTCGCACTGACTTGGTTCTTGGTGATTATACATACTGCCTTTCGCCGGCGCCCATTCCCTGGCCTCGTCCTTCTTGGAGAATGGCGCGTACCAAACAAGCCCGTCCGGTAGAGCGCCAGGCGTCCTCGGAATACATATCGCATCAATCGTCGACACCATCGAAACAGCAACACGCTGTCGCGCCGCTTCAGTCCAACGGCGCAACTCGAAAGCCAGCGCAAGCACCAGCGTCGACAAAACCAGACGCCGGGGCGGCGCAACTCGTGATCGCAGTCGCTGGCATATATGGGTCTTTGTAGGTCTTTATCTATACACCAGAATACCAGACTGGCCTGCGGGTGACGAATTGGCTCAGGACTAACACGGCGTGGTTGATGGCAACAGTCTCACATGGGCGTATCTCCAAGAGAAGCTCACAACGACACCACATGGCCCGCCGGGCAACACCGAGGTCTTCAAATACCCCGTATTCCTAAACACGATCCAATCGCTGTTTGCCGCAGCCACCGGCGCGCTGTATCTGTGGTTTAGCACCCCCAGGGGCTCGTCCGTCCCGCCCATCATACCGTCCTCGCGCATCCTGATGCCGCTGCTACTCGTCGCCGTCACGAGCTCCCTCGCGTCGCCCTTCGGCTATGCCTCTCTCGCCCACATCGACTACATCACCTTCCTGCTCGCCAAGAGCTGCAAGCTGCTGCCCGTCATGTTCCTGCACATCACCGTGTTCCGCAAGCGCTACCCGCTGTACAAGTACATGGTGGTCGCCGCCGTCACGGCCGGCGTCGCCGTCTTCACGCTGCACTCGGGTAAGAAGAGCAAGCGCCACGGCGGCGGCTCGGCCGCGACGGAGCACAGCAGCGCCTGGGGTCTGCTGCTGCTCGGCATCAACCTCCTGTTCGACGGCCTCACCAACAGCACCCAGGACTACATCTTTAGCTCCTTCCAGCCCTACTCGGGCCCCCAGATGATGTGCGCCAACAACCTCATGAGCATGGCCGTCATGGTCACCTACCTCGTCCTGAGCCCCTGGCTCGTCCACACGGGCATCGGCGAGTGGGTCGGCATGGACATCACGGGCAGCGCCGGCGAGCTCGAGGAGGCGCTTGCCTTCATGGCGAGACATCCGAGCGTGTGGTCTGATATCCTGGGCTTCGCGGCCTGTGGCGCCGTCGGACAGGTTTTCATCTGTGAGTCCCCCTCTTCCCTTCCTGCCACCACGCGCGTAAATCGCCTCTGAATCCTAACGAATTAAAACTATAGTCTACACCCTGTCGACCTTCTCCTCCGTGCTTCTCGTAACCGTCACAGTTACGCGCAAGATGTTCACCATGATGTTGTCCGTCGTCGCCTTCGGCCACCGCCTGACACACATGCAGGTGCTGGGCGTAGGTCTCGTGTTCGGCGGCATCGGCGCCGAGGCAGCCATTGCGCGCCGCGAGAAGATAGCGAAAGAAGAGGCCAAGAAGGCGGCTAAGGCTCAGGCTGCCAAGTCCCAATGAGAGCAGGTGCATTGGAGAAAGGACTTTTACTTTTCTCTTGAGGGGGCGTTTTTTTAAAATCATATTTCATGCGTTGTATATATTTGCTGATAGAATAGATAACGAAGACTGAAAGAAGGAAAGAAAGAAAGGAACGTTACATACATATAAGTAGAGAGAAGCAGACTCCTTGCTTGGCTTTTGCCCTCTGCCTTTTGGGTTTGGCTCTGTGTATATAGATAGAAATCGTTAAACAGTGGGCAAGTCATCTTATGTATGCATGTGAGTGATTAAGAAAATTGATACCAGGGCATCGATCCTCGAACCACGACTTGATTTCCATGGTTTTATTTCAAACATGATTTTGGACTACGTCACGCATTCTTCGTGATATTTGTATAAGAATGTAAATGCATTTAAATGAATTCGCGCCATGATGATATTCACAGAATTAACTGACAAATGCTGACGACAGCCAGTGTTGTTTGAATATGTGCGCGTTTGACGCGGCTTTTGATACTGTCATTTCATAAACTATATATACAAGATTGGTGAGGAACATATTAGATTCCTTTGTGTTTCCAAAACATCACACGATAGATAATATGTGTAGGTATGGCCTATTCCTCTCCAGCGCACCTTTCCAGACTCCTTGAGAACGCCCGATCCGCTCCGTGCTCGGCGCTGAACGCTTGCTCGCTTGCTTTGCTTGCGGAAATCAACTCGCTAAGCCCCCTGGGACGTCGACCAAAGTGATGCTTTGCATGCAAAATGTTTCCTGTTGTTTAGACTTCAACAAGACTCCCTCTCCCTTCCCTCTTAGCCGTTTATCCCACTGAAGCGCTACTCGCCAATGGCCTGGTCCTTCGCCGCTGATTACTCCTTTACTTTTTTGCTCAGACGATTGTAGATTATACATTGGCATTGGATTCAATGGACATCATGAACCACGAATATGAAGTGGAAAAACCACATGATGACCCTTCCCGTTGACTTTTGTCCGCATCGCAATTGCGCCGCCCGGGGTATCCGGTATCGCCTTTCCGGCGATTGTATATGCTGAAAACCAGAAACAAAACAAAAACAAAACAAACATAGACGATGTGAAAACATTCAAATCAAACATATAAAAAGACGGAGGATTAAACCCCGTGTGGATAGTAGGACGATTTGTCAAGCAGCCATTTCACGGGCTATAATACATCATCAATAGATCGTGTAATTGGTGTCTCTCCTTTCGTAGGAGGACTCCTTGGATCTGCGATTTGAGAAGGGCGCCCAAAGGGCAACCAAGGATTTCTCGGAAACATGGTTTCCCGCGGAGAAAAGAGACCTTCGGTAGGTGTTGGTGGCGATTCAACAAACTTCATGCCCGAGAGTTCCGAAAATGAATCATGGAGTGGGTTATTCGTCATGGTCTCGACCCGTGGTGACATTAATGTGTCATCCTCTGGTAAAGCCGGAGCTATTGCCATATCCCGAGGAGGCGATCTCTGATCATGGTTTCCAAATGGATCCTGACGCTTGAGGCCTATATTGTGATCATGAAATCCAAAAAATGAGGGACCGCTGGATAAGCCCTGAGGAGGGAATCCAGGGGATGGTGGAGGCTTGAAGAATGACGATGACCGGGGCGGAAACGCCTGTTGCTGGCTCGGCTCTGGCTTCGGTTCAAAAATTGTAGGTGGTGCAAGCGTATCACCAAAATTGAAGCGAGTTTTAGGTTCCGACTCCTTCCCTCCCCCGCTTTCTGACCATGAAAAGCTGGATGGCGCAGAGGACGGCCCAGGGGAAATTGCCTCAATGTTAGACGTTGATATCCCGCGGGGATGCAACGAGTCCCGGTCTGGGTGAGAATCTTTAGACACATCTTCTTTCTCGTCGGGCAATGGCGCAGTCATAGGCTCCTTAGGCTTCAAATCTATAGCATCGGCCGATAATGTGAGCCTATGCTTCGTAGGGCTTCTCCCGCTCCTAGGGCAGGCAGCTGAACGAGGCGGGAGTCTCTTCTTTGAAACTTCCTTTTGGAAATCTTGTAGACAGTACATCAATCGCATGTTCGGGCTTATCCATTTACTCTTTGCTTGAGCAGCATAGTAAGCGTCGTTGACGGTCAACCCCGGATTCTGGTATATGCCATACGCGATGATTAAGCTTGCTGAGCGGCTTGCACCTTGCTGGCAATGTACAAGCACCCTTTTCCCTTCCTTGGTTCGCTTGTCGATTGTGTCGCAAAGGGTCATCAAGTCCGTCGCAATGTCTGTATTATGATCCCATGGCATATGAATATACTCAGGCTCATTCCATGAAACAGCTTTAGGTGTTGTAGGGGTTTCTGAGCCAGATTCCTCACGAGGTGGATATTCAAACGCGGTCGAGAAGCTATCATTCGTCATAGCAGTATCCGGGATAGGTGATTGGACCATCGGCTCCGCATCTGCTGAATTATGCTTGGTAGCTGAAGCTGCAAAAGGGTTATGAACTTCTCGCGCCACGTTGATTACGACGTCAAATTTGGAAGCCTCCTCTGCTGTGGGTTCCAAGTACAAATACACATTATCGCTATATATCGCAATCGGCCCATCCGGGTAGCCTGGAGACTTTTGGTCCTCGTTATTTTCCGACTCGTCATGGAAGGGCTCGAAATCCATAGCGGCCCGATTGGCTAGCTGCGGCTTAATTGGAGAGTCCTCTTCCATTATGGTTGAGCCATAGTCATTGCCCACACTGCCCAGCTTCGTTGGCCGCAATACTTCTGATAACCCTGAGGTGCCTCGTTCAAACACTGTAGGGAAAGTCATTCCACCGGCGGGGCCAAATGTTGATGACTTTATAGTTGAGAGCATATGTGGCGATGAAGTTGAATGCTTCAGAGACCGGCGCTGCAAGATAGGTGGTAGACCGGGTGAACCTGGAGCTTCAGCAACCATCGAGCGAAGATTAAGGCATTGGGAATCAGTTTTAAGACTGAGTAGACTAGGTTTTTTCCTAGGACCAGGGATTTTAGGCTTGATAAAACAAGGCGAAGAAGGCTCTGAGACCAAGGAATTGCTTGTGAATGTCGCAAATGGTGGTTGTATAGAAAGACCCTTCATGTTCCTGGGTTTCCTGGGACCTGGCGATGTCATCGGCCGCTCGAAAGTACTACCATTTGTGTTACGGTCGATTTGGAGACCGTCCATATTTGTTGGGAGTTCGCCAAAAGTGCTCGAGGGGAACGAGCTCAAGGGTATGAGATTGACAGGTGAGTCGGGGGACGATGAGGGCGAAGGATCCGACAGCGACGATGTATCTGTAGTGAGGGTAGGAGAAGAGTCCGCGGATTCTGAATTCTGCGTCGACGTACTGTCATGATATCGGTGAGTAGGGTCAGATGGGAGTGGTCGTAAATGTTGGCTTGTCGGTTGAGCCATCTTGTGGTCGTTGTGTTTGGGTGCAAAAGATGAGTCTATCGCGAACTTCGACTCAACGACTGTGACCATCTCCCTGTCCCCTAAGTTATCGGTCTCTGGGTCTATTATGGACATTAAAGAGGGTATCTGGTCCTCGTACATCCGTCGGGCGGCGGCGGAAGGCATATTGGATAGTAGAATGAATTCTGAGCTACTGAAAAAAGAAAGAAAAAAAACTTGACTAGATCTCTCCAAATGCGCACAGCGGAGGGTCAATGTCGTCGTTTCTTATATTTCCTTTCAAGATGCCGTTGTCTGCGGGGCACAATGGCGCTTGTTATGTTGAGAAGCGTTGACCAAAGTGGTTTGTTTGTTTGAATGTTAAAGAAATGGCGATGGCCGAAAGGCGGTAAAGGTATTAACCAGGACCTCGTACTGGACAGCGCTGCTGAATCCTACTCCTCCTGCACCTCACTCCTTCTCTTGCCGGTCTCAGAGAGGACCGTGCCGTCGATCAAAAACTCCCAAGATCCTTCACCAAATTCCAATATGACAACAAAGAGAACTCGTCGTTCACGACGTCTGGCGGTGAATTGATTTGTTGCTTTAGAGTTTGGGAGGAGAACAAGGGGCCAAGCAAGGCAGGAGCGAGAAAGAAGAAACAAATGAGAAAAGTATGTATGAGGCGGCGTAGTGGCGGGTGTTGGATGGTAAAATTAGAAAGGCGTGCGTGTCTCGGGTGGCTACGAATCGTAGGCCATTGAGCAACGGTGGAACTTGGATGACCAAAACGGTTGGCAAGGGGAAGAGACGAACATGCGCCGGTCAGGGTAGGTTGCTAGGCACGGCGGGCACAGCAGGCGCTTGACGATTTGGGTGCGCTGGATACGGTGCCACCGGCGGGCGGATGTGAAGAAGAAAGGACGGGAAAAGAAGCGAAGCGAGGAAGAATATGGAGAATATGGCAGCCAGATTACGGGGAGGCAGGCGTGTAAGAGGAGGAGGGGAGAAATGGGAGTTGGACCAGGGAGACAAGACGTCTACTTCTCACTCACGCATAGCAAAAACCCGCTGGCATTGGCTACGCTACCTAGGTGTAGTATAGTAGTATAGAATAATTCGAAACAAAACAACTGGCTCGATCGCTGCTGGGGAGAGAGGGGAGAGATCTCGAAAAAAGCAAGAGGAAAGGAGATTGAATGGATGGATGGACACGATACAGTGGTTGGGAAGGGAGTTGGTTGGTTCCATTTACACTAAAGAGATACAGCAGACTACACTAGAGTAGGTGGGCGCAGGCGTTAGCTGCCGGTGGGTGGATGGCGCAGAGTCATGGTAGCCCCCAGTGCGCTGGGTGCAGCCAGCAGCAGTAAACGGAATGTAGTGGACAACCGGCCCTGGCGCTTGCAGCAGGGGTTGTCTCTGTCGGGGCTCAATAGTGTAGCGCGACAATGAGCAGTATCTACAGAGTCAATTCTCGCCTATAACAGCGCCTTTATTGACAAGTCAGAGACTTGTTGCCGCCGGTGATCACTATCGCAGCCCACTTTGTGGGTCTGCTCCTCAGCTGCACCTCCGCGCGGAATCGGTACCTCGAAGTGACCTTGACTCTCCCGCTTTTGAAGGGCTTGTTCTGGGTCCTTGTCACAGGGCTTGATCTTAGTTATTACTCGGCTGAAGCACCCCTGCCTCTAATGATATTGTTTCATAACATCATCTACACGCTCCTGTGACTACAACTACTACCCTCTCCTATAAATTCACACACTGGGAGCCCTCGTTTGTCAAACAATCAATAGACCTGTTTAATACTTCTTGCCACACTACTGTCACTTCGCTACGCACTGCGGTGTACGTTGGTGTGCGTGGTGTATTCTGCGGTACTTGCAGATGGTGTGTTCCATCATCTGCGTGCCGAGTTCTGCGGCCTCCACTCTACTGAGGCATGGAGGAGTATCTCGGCACATGAGTGGTTGTCTTGGGAATTAGTTGGGCATGGATTGGTTGTTTGCGAAACGAGACGCCCGCCAGAAACAGGGGTAGTCGCTGGTGACGGGCTTCTATTAATAGCCCCCTGCAGCCAAGTCGGCGCCAAATCTCAGCAAATCAGCTCGCTGTATTCCAATTTGGCAATGCAGCCCGTCATTTTTCAAAGCCGTCGATCGTCTTTCCCTCCAACTGGCAAATGCAACTTCGCCAAGTACGTCGAGAGGATTCGGCGGAAGCAAGAAGCGCGAGAGGTGTCCTTCGGGCGGCTCTTGACACCCGCGGACTCTAGTGTACGCTGCGATCAATTATTCTTTGTTGAGGTCGTAGAATTCGATCGACATTGCTATAAGAAATTAGTTGTTTAAGTAATCGACCCGACGCCTCAATATCTCTAGGCCTATATAGTCCTCACGTGGTTTGCGCAGCCTCATTAGAATTCTTACCTGCTTAATGGCCTGCATGGACCCGCTGATTCTTTCATCGGCATGTGAACGAAAGCGGCCGAAAGAGAACTAGGACAAAAATAAATCATTGTCCATTACGGGCTGAAAAGGATCGCGGACTCCGTTCACGTTCACGATATTTTTCCAAAAGTCAAATGTTGGTTTCCGGTTTGAGTAGTGCTGCTCGTCGTGGACCAGGGACTACCTAGTTACATCGAATAGATGCATATTCATTTTCTGATACCTATATCATCTTATGCCGATGTTCGTAAGCTAATAAGAAAGGCTTTTCCGCATTCGTATCTAAAGACCCGGGGCTATATATAGATTTGATTTGAAGGAATGCAATGATATGTCACGGATGATAATACAATTAGCATACAATGTGAACAAGGCCCCGTGAGGACTTTACACAATTTTCAGTCTCAGTCTGTACAGAATGTTGAATAAGTAGGATGAGACCACGTGTGTTGTACGGATTGCTAGGTATGAACTTGGTGGCAGTATGTAATCATACAACAGGATGACTTTAGTCTAAAGAAGACATGATACTTGCAGGGATTGCACTCGCGAAGTTAGAACGCTCGCTATAACTTGTTATATCGAGTGATGCGTTTGTTATAGGCTAGGTTCTAAATTATTAGTACCCAAATTGGATTTCAATGAGCCTGCGATGGGCAGCCTAGTTATTGTATATTATTAGCAGAGGATAGTCATCGGGCAAAATAAACGCCATATGTCAGCGTATAGTTGAATAGAAATAATGAGGTATAAAATACTTGTTAAACATAAACTCAATAAGTAGGCCTAACTTCGAGGACCCAATAATTTCCATATTCAATTTCTGGTTATAAACGTCACTCCGTCACTCCGTTACGTGATAATTGGATCTCTCAGTCTCAGTCGGCTTGGCAAATCTGAAACGTCGGGGCTATACTAAGGTTCCAGCAAACCTAGTTCGCTCGGTTACCTAACCTATCTAGTTTTGTAGCCGATTCATTCATCATAAAAAACTATGATTATTGTCGCCCACCAGCCATGACAGAACCTAGCAAGTAGTCTGATGATCACTTGCTTGGCAGCTACGTATGAAGGCACAAGTCTGACACTGATCAGGCGTCGCATCGGACGAGTCTGCGACGAAGGAACGCACAAACAAACCACGTTTCTCTGCAGAGAAACGTCCACTGAGGCTTGCCAAACATGCGTCCGTTCTCATCAACCTCGATGTTCAGTTAGATCGCATTTGCGTTATTCAACGTTCGGACTTAAGGCGAGTGATGAGGATTCAATGAGCCGCACGGCTTCACCGTAAGTAGTTCATTCCTTCGGGTAGCGTTGATTTGACTTTGGTTTTTGTGGTTTCATTTCCAGGCGGCCGGGTCTGTGATTTTTCCTGGGTTAGCCTTCCTTTTAGCTTCAAAGTATTCTAGGAGGCAGATCGTTAAGACGCTAGTGAGAAGATCCTCATTAGTGTAGAAAATAACTAATGTACCTTTTTTTCTCCCATCATGGCATTTGTCACCTTTAGATGAGGAAGTCTAAGCCTTTTTACTATTGAGCTGACTTCGCGAAGTTAGAGCAATTTGCCAAATTACATTATCTAACTATATGCTTTCAACTACTGACTTCTCCCCGTCCATCCCCAGACCCATATGCGCAAATATGGAGCTCGGTCGAGGATGGCGGATTCTAAGCTAGCGAAGGCACGGCTCTCACTTTATCATAGTTAATAAAAAAACATATCTTGACTTGACTTTCCGTAGGAAGCATTTGAGATGCATGTCAGCACGTAGTGTCGTGATAGCGCAGAGGTCTGTATGTCATATTGATAGATTGACAGGTTGAGAAAGTGTCTGTACGACTTTCACGCTATAACCTCGAGTAAGTGTTCTGCCTCGTCCGAACGGATGGAAGGTCACAGAATAGGTATACTAAGCTGACATATCGAGTAGCGCCGTCGACTGCATGGACTTTGCTCTCGGTCAGTAAATACCGAGACCAGACAGCAGTCAGACCAAAGGATTCATTCCACGTCGCCCAGGCAAGGTCAGTTCCTTGAAGGTTCGTACGCTGGACCAACTTCTTGACGTTAAAGAAGACGTGGGTGGGCTCTTCTGGATGACCAGGCAACACCGAGTTATGAGGACTAGGATATGCCACGAGGCTATCAAATACCAGCCCCAGCGTGTTCAAACCAACATCCTGGCAATAATAGAAGTTGACGATACGAAAGGTCGAAGGATTCTCCAGTTTCACGCACCCCCGTGGCAATCCCCAATTGATATCGAGGAATTATGGTGTAGGCATCGAATGACATAGAATATGGAACATACGGAAGAGCGGAGTAGCATTGCTCGATAGATTCCCAGGCTCAAACATCTGCGCAAGAGCGCAATTGTTTTCAAACAAGTTTGGTGCAAGTCCCGTTCCAGTGATAGGTGGCATTCAATCGCAGTATACCACGCTATACCTAACCCCAACTTCCCTGGTGATGAGGCTTCGACGGTAGTTTGATCAGCACCGGCAAAGGCAAGCGAGCTGCAAAGCCCCTTATATTTCCGGTTGCGGCTCTTAACTGTGTCTTTTCGGACAGCTGAGCCCTGTCTGCTACAATTGAGCGTATAAGGGTCTACGGGGTGCGGAGATGAAAGGACAAGTAGTGTCGTTTTGGACGGATAGCTTTCCATCGGTAGTTCCCCGAATTCCGGAAGCGACGCACGAGTTCGCAATGCTGTAGTTGGACTCCTACCGTTGCGGGACGATGGCCGAGCCTATATAGATAAGCATATATAGGCAGAACCAACATACAGACAGCAGCCGGTGGCTGAATTCTATCCAGGTATTGTCGAATTGTTGAGGGCTGTGCACACCACCTAGGGTAGTATTATAAAATGCATCTAACTGATAGTTTCCGATATCACCTGCATGCGGACCCGCATTGTGTAGAATATATATAACATATCACGCTTGCGACAGCAAGTCTCGTGGCGTATTGATGGCTTTCCGAACAAGAGAGCCAATGCTACCCTGATACGCCTCGTAACTACTGATCAAGACCTCCTGCATGGTACTTCACGAGCAAGACAATCACTTAAATTGCCCTTTTTCTTTTCTACGCCTCCTCAATGAGATGTGCCGGTGGCTTGCAACCGTTTGCCGACACCAAAGCAAAAACGTACAGTGACAATATGGCTTTCTTTTTCTAAACTTCGTTGCCGTACGGCAGGTTTTCAAATCGAGGCATCCGCCTAGAATATAATCCAAGCAGGCTGACGGTAGTTACGTACAAACAAAGTCGCAGGAAGCTCGGGACATGTGTCAGAATCTAGCCCTTCAAGAACGGCTTTCAAAAGTACCAGTACAACGATGTAACGGATGCGGCGTTGAGGTATAGCCATGCGATCACAACGATCAACTAATCGGCCCATTGTGCCTCGGGTTACCCTAGGTGAGAAGATGTCGACCAGGGCTCCCAAGGATCTCCATGCTCATTTTTGCATGTATGAGCAGCTTATTTAAGTGGTTGATGGACACTGCGTTGAGCACTAGTTAGGTATTTCTTCCTAGCAACCTATCGCTTCGCTATGCATTCAAACAGACACGATCACCCAATAGCAATGTAATAGCAGCATCCTCAATAATTAACTGCTTGCCCTTATGGGTACGATTTTGTATCATAGCTTTAAGTTACTCCATACATTCATTGCGTATATACTATTAGTTGTTGAAGACTGACCAAGTTCAGAGAATACAGATTGTCTCTGCACTGGATTGCCGTACCTCTCCCCAACTTTTCGCAATGCCCAGGTAGTATCAAGTGCAAAGATACAGCACACGGACCTCGTCTATGTTCAGTGGCCTCTGTCGTGCATCCTTTCAATATATAAAAAGCAGGGGATAGGAGGGTCGGCTCAACTCGAACCAGGGGTTCGTTAGGGGTCGTGCAGTTTAGGACCCATTGACCCTTGGGATGTTTAACCTGAATAGGTGATGTCTATACTCAAAGCAGCCGGCTTGGCCTCTGGCCAGTGTCCAAAGTGGTGCATCCAACCCCTAACACGACCGGTGTGTCACGGAACACGGTGATCTGTACCAAACACTTGCAGTAGGAGGTCGTAGCAACCGATCTGTATAACGTCCTGGCACGGTCTAGCGATTTTACATCATTAAACGGACGCTTACGATTTGCGGTCTACCTATCGCCCTTTTTGGCTTGAAGTCACCAACCACCCATCTTGCAGCTTGACGGTGCATTTTGCGACATAGCTAGCTAGCGCGCACTTTCATAGGCGAGCCCTTGTCCGGGGCCCATGCGAAGACTGATAAACCGAGCCAGGTTGCAAGGAAAGGGGCACGATGAACGCGTCCGTCACCGGCCGGTTGACCAGTGCCAATATACCTCGACAAAAGCACGACTGGTTGGCTGGCCTCACTGTAGTGTGCGCTACACATGTAATAGCTGGTATAACTAATTCAACTCCGACTTGGCCTAAACCAACCATGGTCCCCCTTCGTGACCGTCTTTCTCCATCTTTCTCCAAGTCAGTGGTGTGAAGTGTCAAGCCGACAACAAGTTGACTTGCTGATAAAATAGGGGAAGAAGGGCTGACTGGGGCATCGGGTGTCAATCCAATATCTCCTCCAGAGATATACCCTTGCAACCAAATACACAAACACTTACTCCTAGTCTCTCCTCTGGCTCTACTATGAGAAGAGCGCTGGGCTTTGGTCAACAAAATAATCATAATCATTCCTTTGATTTTGCTTGTGTTTGGAGAATCCCTTGGTAGGAGAAGCGTTTCCCGGAATAAACCGTCATCACTCCTTTACTGGTTTGGGAATATCTCTCTACTTCGCCAACTCGAATGAATCTTTAAGGTGAATTATTCATCCAGAGGCGCATCACAATCCTATCTATCTACTACGCATTTGAACCTTGAAGCTGGGGGTTTTTTTCTTTTTAATGGAACGGCTGGTCTGACTGGCGCAGATCGAACACATTATATTCGCTTTATTATTTGAAACCGCCTCGGCAGACCTAACTTAATAATACGACCCTACAAGGCTCAGCGTGCCCGAAACATTAATACTGGGGCGTCTAGGACTCTGAAGCAGCGACTGGAGGCAAGGAGCAAAGAAGAGAAGATGGATTCAAGTTACGGATCTTCCCTCCCAAGTTTGGCAGCAGGTGATAGAGATGATACGGGCTTGAGCACTGTTGCGCATACAGGCACGGATAGCGGCCGTGCTAGTGATAACGGTGCCGACCCAAGCGCCACTGGTGGTGTAACCACAGCAGCGCCAGCACCGACCAGATCTGGGTCGGGGGTTTTGAGTTCCGCCGCAGCACTTGGCCATTCTGCTGCGCCAGCACCCGCGTCGGCTGCTGCTACTGCACCACAGTCCGCCCGGGCCCAATTCCTGGTTTCCCTTTCATCATCATCATCAACAACACCACCTGATTTCAATTCCCGCTCTTCCCCATCTGCTCCCAGCTCGCCGCCTCCATCCAAGCACAGCATTTTGCACGCGCATCGACAAAACCACAATTCCTCCAAGCTGCCTGCTTTTCGCTTCACCGATCTCAACAAAGAATCAATTGCTTCCCCTTCCTTGCTGCAGCAGCACCCGTACCAAAACGCGCACCAACACCACCACATCCCGCCCTCGCCTGTCTCACCCGATTTGGACCAATACGAAACAACACAGCCAAATACGGTCAATCAATTACCCCCACCGCCAGTGCCCAAGACCGAAACCACACAAAACCACAAGGCCACCCACGACATTGTCTCACCAATTACACCCTCAGAACCCTTGGATTCCATCAGGTCTCGGGCATCCACGTTTCAACCCGCATCGGCTCCATTGCCCGCGACTGCGTCTTCTATTCACGTGAAGCGATCCGTGTCACTGGGTACTACTGGCGCCGCGCCGAACACCAGCGGTGTCAGATCGCCCTACGGGTCTACTGAGACAATCGTACCTGTCCCACAAAGACGCGCGCCTGTCCCCCCGAATACTCCATTAGAACAAGGCACTGACGCCGCCTCCAGCGGACTACCCGCGGAGGCAACAACGAGAGAGGGGTCTTCTGGTCAGCGGGAGCTCTTACTTCTTAAGACTCTGCAGAGAACCGCCTCAGATGATAAGCGGGCTTCGGTAGTGAGGAAGCCGCCTGTGTCATATAAACCGCGCACCAAAACTAGCGTGTCTGGTGTCACTGCATCCATCCCACCTATTCGATCTTTTAGATCTTCTGGCGAACGGCGCAGCCTGGTTCTCGACATGAACGTCAGGTCTGCGCGGGCTTACGACGGCGGTGACGATTATGGGGACGGAAACCACCGCGACAGAACATTACGCGCTTTAGAAGGAAAACGAGGCGACGAGGTCATGCAGTGGACGCCGCCTGACTCAGCCACAGAACGGCCAGATGGCGATGATAGTGGAGACCTGTTTTTAAAGATCGCTCGTGAAGATTCTTCCCAGCGCACTGGTGATGGTGGCAGAATATATGCAGACAATCCAAATGCAATTGTAAGTATGACTGCTGCCCTTTGTTCTGGACGTTTAACGTATAGTACCGCCTATCACATTGGGCCCATGAATCTACGTTCCACATCAAGCTCGGACGTCGGGGATCTGTTGAAGTAGTTATCATCGGAACTGACCTATTTTCTAGACTCGCGTAGCACGCAGTGCTCGTCGACCACTTTCTGTAGCCATATCATCATATCGATCTCCATCTCCCCCTCGTATCTCACGGCGAATGTCTGAACAGGAGTCTCGAGCCAGAGTTGTAACTCATAATCAAGGAGAGAGGATAGGGCCACCCGTATCCTTCCGAGGACATTCTAGAGAACCGCATTCTGAAGATCTCAGACATAAAGGTGTTAGTACACCACTTCGAGCCTCTCCACTGAGTCCACGAAACTTGACCTACCAGGATACCCCGGAGACTGCTTCCTCACACCGACGGCGGCAACCTTCGATTGACCGCGGCTCTGCCGTTTTATCTCGAATGGCCTCTCTAAAGCAGGCAAATGTAAACTATAGCCATCCTCGCGCTTACAATTCATCACCTCTGGTCACGCATGCTACAGATTCACAAAAGAACGATGCGCAACTCAATGAGCCGCTCACTGTCGAAGGCACAGATTCAACTAACTCGACAAATGCATCTTCAACAGTTTGGGATGAGCTAGAAGAATTGAAATCCCGGATTCATCGTCTTGAGCTGACAGGAAAAATTCCTCCTACTTCAAGCGCCGCCATATCGCGGGCTTCTGACGAACGCCCACCGACTGCACATACAAATGCCACTACAGTATCCGCGTCGCCTAAACGGGGTGCTTCGAGCGTAGTACAGAGCGCGGAAGCATCCACTGTACCAAAGGATAGCCACCCACTGCTTCACTCAGCTCTAGCTAAATCTAAAGATTTACTCGCGCCCGAGGTTTACGACGCGCTAGAGACGGCAACGGTCGACGCATTAGCACTCGCCGCCATGATGGGTACTGCTGGTCAACCAGGGCCTATCTCTAGTGGAGCGAGCAATGTCGGCAGCAATTGTGGAACAGTCACTGATCGCCAGCTAAGGAAAAAGGCAGACAGTGTTTGTCGTAGCCTCACGGAGTTGTGTCTTGCGCTTAGTGAAAACGCCGGCGCAGCTAAACCCCTGTCAGTGACCGTGCCCTCGGAAGATGCTGTAACTGCAAGCCCGACCATTGTACAGTTTACTGGAATTCCTGGAATTCCTGGATTACCGTCACAGAGGAGACCAAGCGTACCTGCAAATCGTGCTATTGAACTCACTATGAGCCCGAGGGCCGCGTCTCGCTATGAAGAGAAACGAGCCACCGTTCTGTCATCCAGCGCTCTTCCCGGCCTACGGTTTAACGCCAACATGACCGCAGCACCAGATACTACTAATACGGCTGGTCGTAAGAGTTCCCTCTTGTTTTCACGAACTCGACGTGCCGGAACAGAAGAACCTGAAGAGGAGCGTCGGACGTCTGGCATTTTGAGAAATCGCCGTGCTGGTACCGAAGAGCCCGAGGTATCATATCCACCTGACCGAAAACCGATCCTTACGCGTGGACGCCGAGCAACACTGGATCCTGGTAGCGAGGACGAGTCTCGGTTCCGTACACCTTCTCGCGCTGTGACTGAAGTAAATGGTCTTCGACCACGTGAATACATTTCGCATCTTCCTCCACCTCCTATCCCGAAAGAAGCGGATACACTAGCGAATTCAGCTCTCCCAAGAAGACGCGCAGGTCCCACAACACTCAACACGCGATTAGCAAAACCTACAGTGGTGACAACGTCGACAGCGTCAGCTATTGCTACACCAAGCAGGCGGCATTTCGACCATCCCATACCAAGCCGTGAGGCAGACCTAGAACCAGCCGATGACCGACCTCAGCGGCAATTCTCTCTTGCTCGGTCCGGGAGTACGAATCGTCGGGTGACGCACCGGCAGAGTATGATCGCAACACCGTCGACAGCGACGACAAGTTATTATAGATAACGCCCATATGAACCGTCACGATCATAACGACAATGTACAATTATCATTTGTCACTAAAGGCGTTTTATAATTGGCATCTGGCATGACTAGGCGTTTCGGCTTGCACACTATATGCAGAAATACCCTTTTGCCCAGATTTGGCGAATTTGTTTCAGTTCTTTCTTTTAAACTCTCCGAGGCTGTTTATTCGAGATTAGACCGCCTATTTCTAATGCATTCATTGCGAGGGGGGTAACAACGGCGGCGGCTGCATTATATCATACATTTGCAGTTTTCGGTTGGAAAAGCATTGTCATTTAAATTGAGGCAGTAGGATTCTACGGCGTTTTAAATATATGGATTCTATCATCAGAGCCTTGTAGGGTGATAGTGCCCAGCTCAGGAAGGGTCAGCATTGTAGTTTCGAAATAGTTATTCCATAACAGTAATGTATGATACTGAAATTCATTCCAGGATTGCAACAGATTTGGCAAATGGTGACTGAATATTGGACGGCTGTTTACTTGTACAAAATATTGGATTCCGCGCATCAGTGGTTTAGTGGTAAAATCCATCGTTGCCATCGATGGGCCCCGTGTTCGATTCACGGCTGATGCATCATTTTTAGTCTTCATGGGTTCCTAGTACAGGCCAACCAGCCATGCAACCTTTTGTCTTGGGTTCTCCCAAGACGTTCCGGACCGAACTGTGGCTTGCTTAGACAAACCGATTCACCATGACTCAGGCCGGAGTTGTGGAGAGCTCTGTCCAATTCAGCTCTCAATTCGTTCCGCAGCCACCTACTTACCTGGGTACTGACTTACAAAACCCAGGTGTTCACCATCAATACTATTGTCACCTTCTCTTCTGCGGTATACATCGTTCCCTCAACATTTGACTTCCCTCCTCCGAACAACTACTGTTTTTTTCTACCGGCAACCTGTGGCATATTGTACGGACACAGGGGCGGACGTCCCCGCTTCTCACCGAAGGCCGGGCTTTGAGTGCTGCTACGGCTCTGTTTTCGAATACGGCGCGTGCGCTGGTTACAGGTAGATTTCGAGGTGTTGGGAGAGCATCTATATCTTTACTGGAGATATCAAGCGGAGAATACACGGCCACAAGGCTCGGGGCATGTGCGAGAGAGCGTACGCAACGGAGATACGGACGTCATCGAGCTGTGTCGAAATTTGGTGAAGTAGCAGGAGAGACAACTATCTATCGCTATAGTACTTGTACGAAAACTAGGATCACAACCACAAAGCTTAGAAGCCTAAGTGCTACTGCTGGTCCTCAGAGCAACGACTACGACATGGCGGACGACTTCCAGGACGCGGCGGACCGCATCGAGGACCATGTGCTCGGTGGTGGAGCAGGTAGAGGGGGAAGGAACCGCCGTGGAGGAGGAGGTGGAGGAGGTGGAGGAGCGGGAGGATCGAATCGACAGGTGCAAATCTCCAAGGCGCTCTCGACGCTCTTGAGACATCAGGCGCAGAATGCTGGGATCCAGCTTGATAGTGAAGGCTTCGCGCCGCTGGATCGGGTTGTAAGTGACAAACTTGTTTCATTTTCCTCGTGCTATGGATTTATTGTTATTATTTATTTCACGTTGATGCTTCCTCTTCTCATTTACATAGCTATATATGTCATATTTTTCTTCATATCTAGAGACGCGAAGTATGCCTACGACATACACCCAAGGGCTATTTCCAGAAAGAGAACATGATTCTCGAGCGTCACGAGGCAAAAGAAAGGAAGAATCTTATTAACGACATATTATAGATGCAATGGCCGCGTCTCCACAGCCTGAATCCAACCGTAGTAGAGATCAAGGAGGAAGTAGCGACGAACGCGAAGCAGCGGTTCAGCATGAAGCCGAACCCAGACGAATCCGTGTCATCGACGACATCCGAGGACGACGCCGCACACTGGGTGATCCGCGCCAACCAAGGTCACAGCATCGCGATCGCGTCCGAGGCGCTGCACGCGCCCATCACGCTCACGACGGGAAATATCCCCGACGTCATCGTCCACGGGACCTACTTTGCCTTTTGGCCCGCCATCGTCGCAGCCGGGGGCCTGAAGAAAATGGGTCGCACGCACATTCACTTCGGAACCGGGATCCCTGGCGACGACGGCGGTACCGGCCAGGTTCATGATGTGAAGGACGAGGAAGAGGGCGCGGGGCAGAACAAGCCTAAAGTCATCAGTGGCATGCGTGCCGATGCGGAAGTGCTCATCTCTGTAGATGTCGAGAGGGCACTGCGGGATAGTGAGGCTGGTAGTAGTAAAAGTGCTGACGAGAAATCAGGGGGTGAGATCAAGTGGTGGATGAGCGAGAATAATGTTGTGCTCACCGAGGGAAACGCCGAAGGCCTGGTCCCGCTCAAGTACTTCAAGGAGGTTAGGGGCCGGCGGCAGGGCGTCGGCCTGTTGTGGAAGGATGGTGAGAAGGTTGCTGATTTGCCGGATAGTATCGTTGCTAGAGTTCCTCAGGGTAAGGGTCGAGGCGGCGGTGGAGAGAGGGGAGGACGTGGGGGGCGGAGGGGAGGAAGGGGACGGGGACGAGGTTCATAGAGTAATATTTAGTAAGTTCGTGCCGCGCTACCACGATCTATAACACCTAACAGAGGGGGAAAAATAGAACCTACGCGATCACTCTTCAAATTAACGCAGGGCACGGAGCATTAGGTTAGAAAACCAAAATACATGTTGTGTTCGTCATCGTAGTCATTTTCACGCTATTACATCTATGATATACATTAAGCCCGCTATTCCAGTTCAAAAGTGTCAACGTGCCTTTCGCCATCATCAACAGAGTCCTCGACATCAAACACCACCCATCGTTCTTCGTATTGAGTAATCAGTCCATCCAAGCCCGCGCCTAACTAAGCGCCGCCTTGCTGCTGCTGCTGCTGCTGCTGCTGATTCTCTCGAATAGGCAATGGCGAAGAAATCTACTCCGCGCCACTGCCTCTGTGCTGTGCTAGAAACGCCTCATCCGCTGCCGCGCGTTTCCGCTTCTCCTCTTGTAGGAGTTTTAGTAGATTCTCGGCAATCATCTCCCTAGCGGCCTTCTTGCCCATGATGTTGTCGACACGGCTCTTTAATACATCGAAGGGCATGATGGCGTTGAAGCCGCCAAAATCCGCATACCCGCTGAAGAACAAACCCTTTTCGTCGGTAGGCTCAATTTTGTACATTGGAGGGGAGATACCCAGGATGGTACAGAGCTCGCTTGCTTGATGCAAGGCTGAAGGCTGGCTGGCATCGAACGGAGAAGTAGGAATGGCGGCGGGAGGAGAGATAGGCTTTGTAGTAGGAAAGGGGCTGCTGGGGGGTTTGGGCTGTGCCTGCTGCTGTTGTTGCTGCGTCTGTTGAGAGAACACGCCGGTACTCTTGGGAAATTTCACGCCGCCGCTCTGCGGCATGAATCCGTTGGCCCGCAGCCAGTCGACGGCGCATTTCGCTGCGAATCTCTTGGCGTCCCTCTTCTTTGCAAACGTCTGCTGGCTCGCGTCACCATACGGGAATGTCGCCTCCGCCTCGGCCAGAAATACTTGGCACTTCCAGCGGAGCGCGCGGCCAGTAGGATCAAACGGGCTGTCAATGAAATTGACATTTTGAGAGCCTTGAAGAGGGTGCGCGGCTCGGTATTCTATCAGGGGTATTAGTGCAATGGTTTCAGAGATAAGGATTACAAGGGAGGAATCGTTATGAAGGCAAAGGCGTGTGAAAAGTGAACAGCGAAAGAGTCTAACTGAGTGTTTGAAGCGGAATGAAATATGGCAGGATACTCGCCTTGAAGATGTCCAACCCAGTTGAAGTCTTCCAGCTCAGGCTCTACCACAGACACAGACTCGACCTTGAGAGCATATTCGAGACCGAGAAGAGCACTTCGCAGCCTGTCTGTCAGGGGTGTGGGTGCTTGTCGCTGTTGGCCGACCCAGGCCCCAATCAGATCGTACGTAGTCGAGGACACCTCGCCAGCAGCGGCCATGATTGAGCACTACTTTAAGATATATCGATATGGTGCTCGTCAGTTACTCAAAAAAAAAAAAAAGTTCTCACAAGAACTGGAGGGGCGTATTTGTCGTTGCGCGTGAATGAAGCGAAGAGGAACGGGTATGTCTTGTAAGGACTTGAGGCCTATGGCGGGATGGTGGGGTTGGTTGCTGTGGTGGAACAACATCAACAACTAAACAGCCCAACAAGTCGAAGTCTCCAATATAATCTCATTAAATTGGTTGTTGTGCAACCTCAGCTGGACGCCTGCCAGTGTAAGTGCATGCTTCTGAAGGGAGGAGGTGTATGGCTGCATGTGCCGCTGACGTTGGTATTACAAGCAGGCAGGGAGGGGCTTGGAGGTGACTGATCAGGTACACCCGCCCTTTGCACCAAAGTCACCCTGTTTGGATGTATTGAAACAACTAAGCAGGAAGCACTTCAGAGGACACAATCTAGGTAGCTGAATTAAGATTAAACCAGAGGTCGCTAGTTGCTCAAAGACGACCCCAATTTACATTGTATTTAATAGTCACGTAAAAATCTTGGGTATCATTTGTCTGCTCGCCAGGTCACAGTACCTACAGGGATCGCCTTTTGTTTGTTTTCTTTTAATCTTCGCTTTTTTTTTTTTACCCCTCTTCGAAGAAACCTCCATCGCTCTCATCGCCACTTGAGGCGGGCGATTCCGGTAATTGCTGGTGTTTGTCCTTGCTTCTGACCTTGAGTTGGCTCGCTTTCGTTGCAGAAGACTGCTTCGAGGGGCTTTCTTGTGATGATTTACTCTTCGAGTCTGCTGCCGACTTGCGCTCTTGAATCTGCACTAGTGCACGGATGCCTTTCTTGGACGCGTTTTCTATTGTTTCCCATAAAGGCGGCCTCTCTGTATGTAAGGATCGTGCTGCTGCGCTGGCCTCTTCGGCTTTCGTACCTTTCTGAGAGAGCGACGATACGGGATATAGACTGACATAGCGCTCCCGATGTGGGAAATATTTTGCATATAGAGCATCGACCTCAGCGATGTGTAGGTCGGCTTGGAGTCTCT
Organism: Xylaria curta; assembly: GCA_022495235.1. Taxonomy (NCBI): domain Eukaryota; kingdom Fungi; phylum Ascomycota; class Sordariomycetes; order Xylariales; family Xylariaceae; genus Xylaria; species Xylaria curta. The sequence continues at coordinate 549,872 of MU375907.1, read as the reverse complement.
TCCTCTCTTCTTCGTCGGTTATGGTCTCTAATTGGGTCCGAATTTGCTTTGACAGTCGGTCTGCTTTCTTTCTTTCTGCAAATACCATAGTTCAGAAGTTGGCCAATTTAATCCGTAATGTACCGAGTTTCGAACTATCACTCACCGAAAAAGCGAACCATGTGGTACTTCTTGATCATGGCGCTCCTCCTCTTTCCATCGGCGAGATCGTCGAGCTTCTGTTTATGGTGGTCCAACTCTTTTTCGAGCTCATGTTTTACGTTGGCCGGCAGGCTATCCTCGCGATTCAGCCGTCTCTCTATCGTCCTCGCACGTTTCTTAAGCCAGTTGATGCTGGTGGGCTTCTCTTTGGAAGCGCCCTTCTTTTTCTTGTGTTTCGAACTCTGGTAACTCGGTGCGTGTTCGTGCGTCTCGCTGGCGACCGAGGTCTCGGCGCTGTACTCAGAGAACTTCCTCTTTGAGCTCATTGTTGCATCTAGCAAGTTGTCCGGTACGCGTGTGTTGCAATTGCAGAATGTCGCAAGAAGCAGAGGTGCGGTTGGTTGCTCATGAATTTTTTGGGTTGGGTAAGAAAAGCTACAGTAGGTACTTATAGAATTCTTTGATTGGCCAATGGAGCTAGCATAGGTGGGGCGGCCGACGAGCGCCCATACCTAGCATAAGTACGGATTGTAACTAAGTACTTAAAGCATCTCATCCTAACAAGACGAATAGATAAACCAGTGATGCAGGCTTGCGACTTTATATGCATTTCCCCTCTTCTTGACTCTGAATCATGATGATTTAAGCCATAGATGTTTTTATTAAACCCAGAGCTGAAATGATGGAAACCTCATAGGCCATCTGACTGACACCTCCCGGCCGCAGCGTATCAAAGCTCTCAACTCACAAATGAGCAAGCACTGTCGCTAGCATCTGGAGTAGCCAGGCCGCTCGGTGACATTCATAGCTGGAAGCTTCATTGTCCAACATGGCCCAATATTCCAACTCGAAGTTGTTGGACAGGCCCGAACCTGGTCTCATCAAGTGGTCCCCGAATCCGCGCGATGACAATTTCCTCCATGTCAACCTACAACACCGCACTGTCCAGCTATATAAACCTACTGGACATGCGCGGCGTGGTAGATTCGACTATGAAAGAGTCGCCAAGCTCGATGATATACCTCCCCTCAGCACGTATGACTGGTCGCCTGGTTACCCTGGACTCGTCGCCATTGGCACTGCCTCGGGCACCATCAACATCCTTAACCTCAACGACACTACAAACCACTACTTAGAACAACGACTGAAGTTCACTCGCTTTTGTCAGGCTATCGCCTTCAACACGGGCACTTTGCTAGCTGTCGGTTTAGAACGTGTGCGCAACGACCAGTGTCTCCAGGTTTGGGACATCAATCGTCTCGCTGAGAGCAAACCGAATACGTCTTGGCCATCGCTAGACGGATCTATCTTAGGCGAAGCGGTTCACAGATTCGAGCCTTCTACTACCGTGTCTAGCACAAGATTCTTCGAAGATAGTCCACAAACACTTGTTGTCGGGATTAGAAATCAAGGCATCCGAATTTATGACCTTAGAGGTATGTCTATTGTCTGCCTGTTCTTATGCTTATTTAACTGATGGAATCGAGACCCTAATGGTGCTGTCATCAACTACCAAACGAAATGCAACAACAATTTGGCTATCGACTATGCAGACTCTAATTATTTTGCCTCCTCTTCACTGGACCGCCCCGGCATTGTCATTTGGGATCGTCGGGCAACTTCAAGACAACCATCGTCGCCCTCTTATCTTGATGCTGTAGATACGGATGGCCTGCCTTGGGGCGCAGCGCTCAATTTGGAGAGGGCAATTGACATTAACCCGAGTAATGTTCCTGATAGGGGCTCTCTAGTTCGTTCGATACGATTCTGCCGCGACCATCGTGGTTTGTTAGCTGTACTTTCTCGGACAGGCCAGCTACGAGTACTTGAGACGACGAAAGAGTTTGCTTCTAGTCAACGCCACTATGACAAGAGTCCTGAAATTCTAGAGGCAAGAAGGTCTTATGAGCTGGACATGGGCTTCACAAATGGGGATTCCAAACTTGACCAGATCGTTTCTTTTGATTGGGTTACGCTCGACTCGCCCGCAGTGACACCTCGAGCATTGGTATTGCGCGCCAGTGGTGCCTACGAGATTTTAGAGAAACCATCTTATACATCAGATCATGTATATAAAATGGTGCCGTGGCAAGCCCCATACCGAGGACTTGAAGGTATGATCTCGTCTTTCTATTATACAAATTTCGAAGTGCTAACAACTAGACAAGAGGGCACCAGCTATCATAGCCTAATGCGATTCGATAGTTCCCAGCAACCAGAGATGATGGGGCCTATCCTTTTCGATGATGCTGTCAAAGACATACCTTTATTCGGGAATGAAAAAATTCCAGTTGCAACCATTGCTTCGCAGGTCTTGGAATTACCACCGCTGGAGGCGGATACTGTTTTAGATCTTGAGGCTAAGGACAATTATCCACAACTGTTTACTGAGGCAACCACGACGACCGGGAAAATTGTCGCCTTGAGAAAACAATCTCGGAATATTAGCCAACATCAACAGTCATCAAGTGGTGATCAGCATACGGCTAAGCTTGGTGACGGCCCAGACCCGACATCAGCAAATGCTGCAGGGAGGAGCGCCGGCCTAGTTTCAAATCGGCAAGCACATGAAAATCTTCTTGAAACTACACTCAATACAAAAGGGCTTCCGAAAGCAGCACAGATCGTCTTAGATCATATTATGCTACTACGCTCGAAAGAAAAGTATCTATTTGATTATCCCGCTAATATAAATATCGTATCTGACGATCCATGGCTAAAGGATTTGTGGCTTTGGGTGGCTAGTATGTATCGTGTATCTCCTATTATAGATGCCTATAGGCTAACACATTTGTCTAGGAGCCTCGAGTGCTTCTCAAGATGATGGAATGGTAGCTCAAGGGATTGATTATAGCTTTCTTGGGGTCATACCTATCTGGACCAAAAATTTGGGTCAGTTAAGTATATCTAAACACATTGGAATCACGAATCTAATTAGCAGTCTAGGCAATCAGGGAGCCTCCAGGCTCACTCACGGATTGGCACTCCCCGACGACGCGGCGTGGGACGGTGGTTTGGAGAAATTATTGAGCACTAGCAAGACGGAGGAGATCACCTATGGCAAATTAGAGACGAAGAGAGCGACGCGTAGAGAAGCAGCCATGCGCGTTTGTGAATGGGGACAGAAGTCTTTAGACTCGGTGTGTAAGGATTACGCAAAAGTCCCTGCGCCTGAAAAGAACTCATTCTCGTTCACGAGAGGCGCAGCTCGCGCACTTTTCAAGGGTGATTTCACGGAAGCCGTTAGCATCCTCAAGACAGCAAGTGCAGAATACCCAGAACTTCTGTTCGTGTCTCTCGCTCTCCAACTCGTCAGCAGAGGCGACAAGAATCTAGCCAAAGAGCAACTTGACTTCGATGACACTGTTGCCTCGAAGACCGACCCATATCTTCGAGCCATCTCATCGCTGATCGCAACTAACAACTGGGAGACTATTGCAAACCAGGAATCGCTTTCTCTACGGGAACGCACTTACATAGCTCTCCGAAACTTCGATGACGAAAAGCTAACGCTGTGGCTTGATGCTGAGCTGAAGAAGGCTATAGAAACGGGCGATATTGAGGGCATCGTACTAACTGGTATAACAGACAATCTGGTCGACATATTTGCCAAATACATCGAGAAATTCAACGACATCCAAACAGCCACGCTCGTGCTGTCTATCTGCTCTCCACGGTATATCGATGACTACCGCTGTCTGGTCTGGCGCAACGCGTATAGGGCGTATCTGCAACGACACAAGGCGTTTCTTCAGCGTACCAAGTTCGAGGTAGAGAGCACCAAGAAGAGCAAGCACCACGGCGTCCCGACGATCAAGCCGCCCTCGCGCCAGATCGCGCTGCGATGTGTGTACTGCGATGCCGAGTACGAGCTCGCTTCTAAGGTCGGCACGGGAGGTAGTTCGAGCATGGGCATCCCGTCTAACTCGACGGCCCAGGCCCAGACACAGAGCCACACCTCGAACCACCTGACGGCGACGAGCATCAACGCCGGCGTCAGCTGCCCGAGCTGTGGTCGCCACCTCCCGCGGTGCGTCGTGTGTCTCGAGGTCGTGGGCATCCCGCGCTCCGACAAGCCTGAGCTCTCCCTCGACCCGCAGGTCCGCCTTGCGGCTAAGTTCCCAACCTTTTGTCTTAAATGCGACCATGTGCTACATCTCGACCACGCGCGCCAGTGGTTCGCGCGACATGTGGAGTGTCCGGTCCCCGAATGTCGGTGTCGGTGTAATTTCAGGGCGAACCCCGAGTTAAATTATGGTTGAACGGTTTGAGTGTACCTAGCGGCGTATGCTCTTTAATTCCAGCTACATTCTGACTATGGTTCGCTCTCGTTCCGTGTCAGTGCATGAAACAATACATTTTCGGTGTATTTTGTTTTGCTCGCAAGTGTCATGCATTCTATCCCATAAATCGATAGTATGTGAGAGCTATGGTATCTTGTGACGCAACAAGACGGAGTATTCAATTCCTGCAGTAGAGAAGCGCATGTATAGGGAAGATCGTTATGATGTCTAAACAGAGAGGGATCTAGTAAGACACAAAGACGTTAGGACAATATTACAAAATTACACATTCTTTCGGGGGTATTATACTAATTACGACTTAAAATATTATACAAGTCTACTAAAACACAAGTGATTTCCAAGGCGGGACGTCCTCGGTCTTACGACGCCGGGACCCTTCTTTCTCCTCGGCCCGTAACCTTTCCTCCATCTGCTCCATCCAGTCCTCCTCGGCAGCGAGGGCGTCCCGCTCAATCAACTCCATGACTTCCAGTTCCGCGAGCATGCCGCGCACCAGGCTGCGGCATCCACACAATGTGCGCGCGAGGCCGGAGAGCGGCTTGTCGCCTTTCGCCTCCGTATCGCTACCTGTTGTCTCTTTCTTTCTACCGTTTTTGTCACCTTGTGGTTCATCGGATTCCACTTGCCCGAGCTGAGCAAGCGTCCGCCGCCACCCTTCTAATATGCGCACCAAGCCTGCGTGGTCACGCTTCCAGGCGCTCGCGTCTAAGTCGCTGACGAAGACACCGAGCTCCTCCTCTTCTCCTGCGTCGCCTATCCCGAATCCACCACCACCACCGCGAGCCAAAAGTCCATCGATATCGCCGCCTTGCTGCGCGGCCCTGATCTCCGCGACCCGAAGCGCCCAGTCTTCGAAGGCGCGCACAGCGCGCTGATACCGTCCCCCGGGCTCGCCGAGGGCCCAGACGCCATTGAGAACCTGATCGAGGTGCTGGATTTTCTCATCGAGGGGTAACCTCTCCCGTTCACGACTCCTCCTATCCCCATCCGTTCCCCCATTTTCCTTCTCAGGGCCGCCGTTTGCCCAGTGTATCAGATCCCGCAAGCCCCTCGCCTCGGTGCTTTCTCGCTCGACGGCCCGCAGCTCCTGGTCCGCGACCGCGAGCTCCCTGAAGCGCGCCCCGAGCTTGGACCGCGCGCTCGCGTGCCACAAGGCCGAGACGCTGTGCGCTTCGCGGTGCAGGAGGGAGAGCTGTAGGAGCTCGGTCTGCAGACGGCTTGTCTCGGCTGTTATGGCGACATTGACAGGTTGCTTGGATGGAGAGGGGGGTGCGAGGAAGGTCGATGTTAGAGGTTTGGGAGCGAGGGACTTTGCGGGACTGTAGTGCTGCTGGTTCGTGTTGAAGGCGGGTCGGCGTGCGGCGAGGGCTGAGGATGCGGCTGATGAGAGCGGTTGTAGTTGTGGTTGTGACTGTGAGGATACGCGCACGTGCTTCGTTTGTGAGCGGGTCTGCACCCTGCTCGACGTCACAGATGCCGTCTGTGTGGTCGTGCTTGTGGATGAGGCGGTGGAGGGCGCTGGGCTCGGGTTCGATCGCGAGGGCGCTTGGGATAGCGGCTGGAGCCTTGTTGCGGCCGTGAGGGTTGTGGCGGTGGATTTTGCCCTGGCATGGCCTATCAGACGCTCTTTCGAAGCTGTCGTGGAAGCAACTCCCGCTGAAGACCTCGGCCTCGCCGATGTGCTGGCTGATCGGCTTATGGCAGCGGAGGATGTCGCCGTTGGGGACGGCACTTGGCGTATCGATTGGGCTCTGCCCAACGGTTTGAGAGCTACTGGCGCTCCATTTGTGTTTCCGGCTGGCCTGGAGGAAGTCTTCGTCGACGAGCCACCAGAAACCTGCCTAGAAGTCAAGCCGGTTGGTGCTCTCGCCCGTGACGTCGCGGTTGTTGTCGTTGGCGGGGGCCTCATGGGCAGCCGACTTGGAGACACGTTCCTCGCCTCATTTTGGCTATTCACAGGCTTATTTTTGGTCAAACCATTGTCGTTGGTCGCGAGTCTTCGAATCGACCGTGTGCGACTTAATCCGGTTGTCGAAGACATGGTGTCATTTGTGAGGAATTCAAGGTTCGCGAAATGTCTCGGCTTGTTTACCGACTTTAGGTAAGCCGGACAACTGGGGTTACACGGTTCGGGGGGTTTGATGCCCCTGATACCCACCCACTTGGCTTAGGTTAGTGTCCGTTGTAGCAACGCCGGCAAGTGCCGGTAGCGTGGTAAGATCAGGTATCTAAGTACTTACATTGGAAGTTACAGTAGACTAAGGATCACCTAGGTAGGTAGTTCAGGACAGAATATAGATACTGTAGATATTGTGAAACTCGTCCGTCTAAAGGTCTCATTTGGTTCTTAGTCTTTGCTAAGTCAAAGTATTTCCTCCCCCAAGCTCTACGGAGAATTACTTTCTCTTAGCTCAGGTGCACCACCTCCAAACATGAAGCTCTCAAAGGTTGTATCAACACCGTCTACCTTGATTGTTCCAGTCATGTGGGCTGCCACTCGATCACCATCGCGAAGGAACTCATCTCTGGGATGCGACGTGCGTGTTAGTGCCCCCGAGGGGTATTGGCGGTACATTGGGAAGCGACTCACACCACCGGCTCATATTCGCTAATCTTAGAGCGCCACTCCTCAATTCCTTTAACGTAAGTGTCCAAAGATAAACGTTGGCCGTTCATGACGTGGTAGAAAGTCGGCGTTGAAGTGGCTTCCGCATAACGAATGGACTCTTCAGGTGGCCCAGTGAGACTCCATTTCATCGCCCGCTAGAAACCTTCAAGCGTGGAGGTGAACTCGGACATGGTGACTAAGGAAGAATGAACAGAAAAGGAAAAAGGCCAATAGAATAGTTCACAGCAACTGATTTGATAGGATTTCTCTAACAAGCAGCGGAAGACTACAAGCAAGCCAGTTCTTTTACGTGGGCGAGCAGCAAGGATCACTTACACCAACAATCTTGGCTGTGTAACCCGATCGTACGTAAAGTTGCCTATAGAATGCTACCCTTTCGTATGGCGAGATAGTTTCATAGAAGCAATGGGTTCTATTTGGTTAATAATGGAATTAGGCCGATTGCATCCAATGGATAATCGAGACGGCGCCGAAACAAAATCCCTGGTCAGCAGAGCGTGTCATATATGAGCTGATGGCGATTTGGTTTGGTTCGGTTCACATTCTAACAACGGAAAGTCATCTCACTTAACCTCGGCTTTAGTGTTACTATCGCCTCTGTTTCTAATATGTGTCCGTTACAGACTATTGTTTACGTAATCCATGACCTCTGTCTTCACCCTGAGTATATCGAGCCGATTCGACAAGAGCTTGAAACTTCCTATGAACATTTTGAGCGCACAGGTCTGGGACTGCCTCTTCTTGATAGCTTTATTAAAGAATCGACACGTCTCACGCCAGTTGAGTCCAGTAAGTAATGTTTTGGTCTCCTGCGTCATACAGTCTTTGCTATGCTTCTGCTGATATAGTACTAGTGAGTGTGCGGCGACGTGCGCTCCAACCCTTTTCATTGTCGGACGGTACCAAAGTAGCCATCGGTGAATGGGCCTGTGCTTCATCTGGAGCTATCAATACCCACGGCGAATATTACCCTTCTCCTGAGACCTTCTCTGGTTTCCGTTTTGTAGAGCCTTCCACATTATCCAACAGCCAGGCGTTTTCTACACCGACAGCAACGCAACCAAAACCTTCCAAGCTTACAGATGTCGATCATTCTTTCTTGATGTGGGGAACAGGACGTATGGCCTGGTGAGTTCACGTTCCAATGGATACTTGTCCTGCTGGTATAGGTGCTGACTTATCTACTGTAGCCCCGGAAGATACTATGCTTCTGCGTTCATGAAGCTTGTGAACTCAGAGGCTCCTCGTTGGATCTCTTGGCGCGTGGCGAAGATTCCAAGGCCATGGACGAAAGTGGCATTCGCAAAACGCAAGTGAGGCTCACAGATTCTCCAAATTCAACACCTTCCCTCTCATTTTGTAATTATTGTTGATAGAATTTCCCCGCTTTCATTTCCTCTTTATTTGTAAATTTTCGTACAATATGGCACCTTCGTTCGCGTTACGGAACGCTACGGACCCCCGGAGACCAGGGGCATTGGGCAGCCCCTTGACCCGTACATATAACAACGATGGCTTGTGCTACAGGGCTCAAGAAGTTCCCTGTTCTATCTTCAATGTAAAATTGTCTTTTGCCCTCTATTGATCGGCGTTAGTAAGCGCCTCTCCGTCAATCCACCACTTGTGTAGCAAAATAGAAGTCCCTTAGCGTTACAATACAACAAGAATATTGCAATCCTACTTGCAGTGGTTTTTCATAAAGTTAATTGATAATCTAGCCTTCTCCTGATTATTATACTGTGAGTCATACTGGAAAGAAAGCTGCCAATTCGCCGGGATCTTGTGACCAACGCATACAATTTAGGCAACCGACCTAATGCCAAGAATTTACGATCCCTACACTACCCAGGTAACCTTAGGAATCATGTATTGCTATACCGGGCAATCCTTGTGAAGGCGCCTAGCCCCTACAATTTGAATGTATCTTATAACCCTCTCGTGAATCAGTTCGTGCAGTGTTCTCTATGTCATAAGTCGTATCATTCTCACTTTGAACTGGTTACTCTATCATGGCACTCGTCAGGCCAGAATATGCATTTCGCCTGTTATCCGTTTTGGGACTTCTCGCCCAATGGGGTGGTATGGCTGCGAATGGCACTCTCTTGAGTCTCATGATGACAACTTGGGAAGGCCACTTCCCTAATGGCGTTCCTATGAAAACGACATGGACTGGACTATGGCCCTTCGACTACGTTCTTGGCTTACTTGTTGCCTTCTTTTACCCTCTCCTCAATGTCACAGACCTTGATAACCCAGCGCCGATCCTCCTATTGACCGACTTGCTCATATCTTTGGGTGTCTTTAATTTTATGGCTGCTGTCGAGGGCCGACGAAGAAAGGATACGAGCTTGTTAAGATAGTAAGAATCTTGCTAATTTCGGTAGTCCTATGGACTGACATTGTGTAATAATAGTCCAGCAGCGTGGCAACTCGCATGGCAATTTTTCGGTGCGGCTACTATCATGCCAATATATTTGCACTCTTATATTAAAGACCGGATACCCAATACGGCTTCACTTACAATCGAACAAGCGAAAATACTGCCATTCACAGCGATCTGGACTGTCCTTACCAATCTCATTCTGCTCATTCCTGGTGTTATGGGCGCCTCCCCATTCATCATCCAACTGTGTATAGTCGTCTGGTTCTTCTTACCTCTCGCTACTGAGTTCGTTCAGAATCGAGTCAGTCCTCTTCTTACGTATTATCGTCCTGATAGGGCCTACAATCCGGTACTTATTGGTTACGGGATCGTCGGCTCACTCAGCGCCATCGTTCACGTTGTGGTTGGACTCTGGGCTTGCAACTCATCGGAGGTGAGTTGGGCAAGAATGTACTTGCCGGCGTATAGCGCGGTCCAGCCTGGACCGAGTCTGCTCTTGCTGGGGGGTACGCTATTTTGCCAGTATGGTCACATGAGCCTCTGCAGCTCCGTTATTGCTCTTGCGGCGTACACAGTCGGTCGGGATACTTCCGCTACGAAGCCCCCTCCGGGTACGGCACGAGCTGGTCGTCTTATCGTATCAGTGATTATCCTCGCGGTGGTCTTTGGTCCAGGTACCGGAGCCGCCTGGCTGCTCTATAGGCGGGAAATGGACACGAATAAGTCTTTTGCAATAACAAGAGATCTCTAGCACAGGGAATTCCACTCATGGCTCTGCCATGTTGCATGTAGGCTAGCGTCGTGGAAAGACCATTGTAGGAGCAGAGCCCGTCTGAAGGCGGCCCACGTCGCAATCCACCTACACACCATGCTCAATATAAACTCATATAAACCGCTAGAATTTATGTTAATAGTGTGCTTGAGATTATTGCTAGACTTGATTAAGTTGATCCGCTACATCTTTGCTGGGAACTTTGTCACAGGATAACAGGGGACTGGTAGAGCTGCAGCTGTTTCTCGTCAGTATAGATCTTTCTTAGCCATATATAAAGTGCGGTGGAAGTTGATGGGTGTCGGAGCAGGCGCCGTTGCAAGCACCTTAGAACGGGATACTAAGTGGTGCCGGCCTTGGCAAAAGGATCGGAGACCTAATCATGCAAGACAACCTTCTGATCTCCATAGGGTGGACTCGCTGCAGAGAAGTCTCGAGCTTTTCGAGCTCTTTCAGTGGCTCAAGACTGCCTCGGTCATCACCCACCTTTGCAGAAACTATCGCCGTAGACAAATGGCCGGGCCAGGTCCATCCTTGGAGGCCGCGGAGATCGCCCTCGATTTCAGGATGTGTCTTCGTACAATAGTCAACCAACGTGACCTTGACAACATCTTACTGAAGGATCGAATAACGTGCCTTTAACGTTCATTGTAATTAGTATGGTAACACCAACCCCCCGCCATGCAGCTCAGAGGTGCTTGGATAAAAACGGCTAACAGCTTCAAGCTGAGGCCCTTTTTATCACGGTGCCAAGCCGAAGGCGACGGAGGGTCATGCAGCACGGCCTCCGGTCCGGCTAAATGAGAAGAGAGAGAAAATCTTTGCAGTACAGCTGGACGACGATCGCGGACCGGGGTTTCTCCAATATTCCGGCGGCGGCTATAACTCTGTCCTGAAGATCGTCTCTCAAGGCCTTGGATTTTTGTTTTTAAGATTAGAATATGTCGCCCGCGTGCGACTTTCCTACATCGCAGCAACTGGAGGATGATGCAGGTAGCCATGTTGATCTCTGACTTTTCAAATGGCTAAATCACTGAAGCATGCTTAGTTGTCGAGTGGAGAGAGGTTCCATATTGGCCTTTTCCTTGTTTTATAGTAGATTTGTGGTAGTAGCCGATAGTCCTTCATTCCTTCAATTCTCCGAATGTGTGGCAGATCTGCACAAACATGGATGTTGCAAGATGAGATGATGTCTGGCAACTCACAAAACTATGTCACCTATTGATATCGAAAAATCTCGCCTATTGGTCTATGACTAAAATCAGGTTTCTATGTGGGGTTTCTGATCGAGGAACAAATTGACAACACCTAGATCATGTGAGGCTGTTTCACAGTTCCATATTCCGTACCATGCTTGTCCTCCTATAGACTCCTATTGATTGTGACGCCAAGAGCTCGTAAAGAACTTCTTTATCTATAATTTGACAGTTTTTTATACTCGTCACTTGCCACTGCATGAGAATATGCTACTCTATCTCAGGGCTAGATCAGTCTAGACGAGGCCTTGAAAGGTTGCAGTGCTTCTGCGATTAATGCGTACCGCTGTGCGAGAAGTGTTTAGACGAAGATTAGTCCTCTTGCTAATTAGCATTATAGTCGATCGTTATCTGTTCAAGTGCGTGTTGGAGGCCAAGGCGAGTATCAAGGTTCTGTTCGTTGAGTATATAAACTTGATGAGGTGCTAGAATATTTGTATGTTGTCAGAAACATCCGTCGTTCTTGCATAGAGACCTAACTTCTACTTTTCTTTTACCCACCAAAAACCACCTGCAATTCGTGATTTACTCAACCAAAGTCGCCACCATGAAGTTTACTCTAGCTATCATCACTGTTGCTACCGTTGCCTCGGCTCAGACTTGGGCTGATATCCCGGCTTGTGCACAACCTTGTATCCTCGACGCTGCAGCCAGCACCACTGACTGCGCGTCTACTGACTATGCGTGCATCTGTAAGTCAAACAACAAATGGAACACGTCGGGTGACCTGTGTACTATGAAAGAACAATACTTGGTTCTGCTAGAGTCAGCCGAGGGGTTTCTGCCAATACAAATAAGATGCATATCCAAATCTGATAATTGTTGTCTAGGTGCCTCCCAAGATGTAGTCGAGCCCGCAGCCGAGGAATGCGTTGTTGCTGCTTGCGGTGAAGAGGTGGCCGATACTGAAGTCGTCCCAGCCGTTGCAGCTTTATGTGCTGCTGTCTAGGTAAGCTACCTTATAGTAACTGAAACTTCATCTTCTCTCTGACGTCGGATCTTGAGCAACCTTTACTAAATTTTAACTTGATAGATCCCTGAAAACTGATGCAACAGCGGTTTTATCTCTCTTGGATGTACACTGGCGGTTTCCTAATTTCAAGTGGCTACTCGTGAGCCCTACTGCAAATGGATATCGAGGACTGTTGTTTTATTCATCGTCAACTCCCCTAAAGGCTTACTCACAAGGTTTGTACTATTGGTGGGGCTGTAGCTGCCTCACTATCGGTACAAAGCATATGAAGATTTCTCAGCTAATGGTATGACATTGATGGATAAGGGCATTTGTATGTAGACTGCCGAGGAGACTTAGGGGCTTTCTAAGAAGCAACAACTGCTCAAGACAAACCATTGTGAATATATAGACGTTTTCACATTGCTGGTAGCTCCTGGATTGAGTACTGACTTATTGTTATTGCGATTGGGAAGAAACCCCTTTTCTCTATATAGCAGGATCTGTTTAGCTACCTACCTATTTATTAGGCTCGGGCTATGGGGCCGTGCCCGGTACCTCCGGCCTCCGGCCGTTGTTCCGTAGCATTCGGTGACGTAAAATCAACCCGGGGCCTTGGTACCTGTTAATATCAGCTGCATAGGTCCACAGATTAGCCCGACAACCGTATTGGGCATAGGCACTGGTCTGACCAACTAATCCGACTACGATAACCGACTTTATACGTTTACCCAGCTTGAAAGTTGCGGCTACACTATATACATTATGATCCATCATGCTACAGGTGGTCTTAGGAACAGCAATCAAGTCACATCCATCCTCGATTAAATATGTGTAATGGTTCTTCCAAGTTACAGATCAGTTTTAAGAGTATAAATATAAGTGGCCAGCAGCGCTCATGGTTTTCTAGTACTCGTACTCAATAACATTTTCTAACTTGGGTGTAGAACGCGTACATAGCATGGAACGATTTCTGGTAAGTTCGGCTTGCCCTCACATGTATATAATGTTAGGAATTGATTTTGAAAATATTTAAAGTTTGCCAGTTCTGAATCAAAATACGTCTGCCTAATATACTTCTAAGGAATTCAGTTCTGATTCCTGTATATTAGATGATAGGGTAAGATAGAACAAGATAGAGTATATCTGCCCATCCTTTTACTCTTGAGAGAATCTCGATTCGTTTAATGACAATTGCCGCCTGGTTTAGAAAGACACCAAAACCACATAATTCAATAACGGGCAATCGTGTCCATCGTTCCCGATTAGTCGTCGATCTCATGTTCCGAGATTCAATGGAGATCGGCAAGTGAATGCGTTGACTTGTGGGATCTCAAATGCCTCAATAAATCTAATAAGCGTTAGTCACGTGATTCGGAGTTTTCTATTGAGAAAGGAGGGGGAGCTTTACCCTTCAATAGAGGCATATAAGCCCAGTCCGGACAATGCGAGAGAGGCCAAGAATAACAGTAGATGCCAGATGTTGATCATAACCTGAAAAATACCTCCAGACCAGAATCCTCGAATATAACGATTGAACCCGACCAGGCCCCTTCCATCCCTACCTACTGCCGGATCGAAGGTACCCATTGTTGCTTTCTTGATGTCGTGTCCGAGTGCGAGCCACGGTGGGATTGTGTACGATAAATTGAGGAGGGCGCCCGCAGATATGATACTGACGAAGTATATGTATGCTGGGATTGCGGCAGCGATGACGAACGCGATGCTCCACCAGATTGGGACAATTGCGGCGTAAAAGATCTTTCCCCCTTTGGAAGTAATCAAGGGGGCCCTGAAGACATCGACTAAAACATTATTGTAAAATACTTTAATACCGATGTTTCCGTACAGTGCTGCAGCAATTAGACCGCTCAAGAGGGTGAGTGTGTTGCCTACACAAGTTAGCTTTGCTTGGCGAGAAGAGAGGCGAGTGAGAACGAACCGGCCGTTTGCCAACCGTAATTAGAGACCCCAAGATACGCCGGATTGAAGGTATATTGTCCTTGATAGTAGTACATGAAAGAGCCGTATACGACGTAAGCGGTGTAGATGACAGCTTGCGCGACGAACATTCCTTTCAAGAAATCATGCGGTCTTTTCATTTCTGCCATGAACTCGATGAACAATTGAAGACCAGCAAATGCTAACACTCCCGAGAGCAAGCCGTTTATAGTTCCAATGAGATTCGATGTAGGAAGAGCTGCAAAAGTAACCACGGGAGGATAATTGCCGTTGGCGTCCGGCATGATAGACGTCGGGTCGATCGCACCTGACTTTTGTTAGATCCTTCGCATGAATCAAAATAGGGGCAACGTACTTCCAACAGACCCCAAAGTTGAGATTGCGAAATTGGGGGGATTGTGGGCAGTAGCTCCCATCGAGATAAAGATTGCCAAGATGTTGAGCCAGAATCCGAAGTTAGCGAGCCAACCGAATGATCTCAAGGTGCGGATCTGAGTCAGGAAGAATCCGACGATGACGAAGATCAACGGGCAAACGATGTAGCAAATAGTGTATCTAGACATTTCGGAGATGTTCTGCCCAAACAAGATTGTAACTTGACCCAGCAGCAAGAGGAGGGCAATCGCTTGGAGGATGTTGACGACATGACGAGCAGTTGTTCCCCATGCTCGGAATGCTAGATCACCGTAATTGCGCGCTGGAAATTCGTGGGAGTCCAGGCCCATGAAGACTTTCCAGAGAAGATATCCGCAATAAACTGCGTGTATAAAAACATGTCAGTCGTGATATCTAAGTCTTATATGATAGAATTTGCTAGAATGTACGAAACAAGCGGAGTAAGGGAATAGGCACGGGAGAGTTTTATACGCACCGCTGAGAATTCCGAAAGCCGTGAAGATCCCTATGCCCGGACCAAAGCCGAGGGTACCGATAGCAAATGGGACGGCGAACGGACCGAGGACATCGGTAGTGATCTGATCTATCAGCTTTTGGAATAACCTTCAAGAGTGTGCTGCTTACCAAGTAGAAGACTGCTCCCCACGAAGCTGTGCGGAACGCTCGGCTTGCGTTCACCCATTCTTCGTCCGTCACGAGCTGGCCATTACTCGCTTCGGCATGGCTAACCTGCTCAGCTTTCTTGTTTGAAGAGAAGACGCTGCGCCATTGCCATTGCGGTGCCTCGAGAAGCAATTGCTCCTCGCGTGTTCGCTGGGCGTAGTAGTAGTACTCCTCGAATGTCACCGCCGAGTCGTGAACCTTGCGTTGTCGAGGTGGATAGTACGAAGGTGGCGACGGCGTTGACAGCTCGTTGGCGGTTTTCTCAGCCATCGTTGCTTGGCGTTGGTCTGGACTTGCTCCTCTGGAAAAGGTGAATGCGGGGGAGAAAAGCCAAGACGGGCGCGATGCCTTCGCAGTAATACATCAATACAACCACCAGTGCATGGTGTCGACATCATACTTGTCTCGCCTGTCTTATTGCACCGCCCCCCCTTCGTTTAGACCCATGTGACAGTGGTAGTAGACTATGACCAACCTGGCAGGAGTCATACTGCTGTGCCGCCGTGCGAAAATATTACCTGTGCAAGTTATTGGATGCAAGGTATTATACCACTATCAGCTGGCTTGTAATAGCAATGGACTAGGTACTGCGTAGATAGCAAGATAATACCTACATATCCGAGATCAGGCATCCACTATCATGAGCCGAACCGGCGGGTTTCTTGGCGATCTACCTAACAAAGCTTGGTTTGTGCGATTCCTGAACAGATTAGGCAAGCATATTAACGGGGCAGTAGTACTGAACTGGTTTCGGCTCGGATTGGAATCCTTGTCGGCGGACACCGTTGATTCCCAACGACGATTGGTCGCTGATTTGTTGATGTATTATGTACCTATGTTATAGTAGAAGGCGCCTATTTGTCATTATAGATGATAAGATGTCTCAGTATTTACAGTCTGGTTGCTCGTAAACCACATAGGGTTTACACCGCTCTTTACGGTAAGTTGAAGTTTTGTGCCGAATCGACTGATGATAGTAGGTGTTCCTGAGTTTATTTGGGATGCAGAAAAGCGGGACTGTGTACGGAGTATAATGCTCGGATAAAGGTGCATCTAGCTCCCCGCTTTTCCACTTAAAACCACATCAATCGTCCAAGTCTTGAATATGCTTGAGGAAATTGGGAAAGGATAGGTACTGCTTACATGTAATATCTACTAGGAGGGCCTTTTTTGGACTCGATGTCGACCATGCTTACGTTCTATATGTGATTACTATTTATCATAAGTACCTGCGATACTGCTATAGTGCCACTCTCGTTAATTACAACTCATTATTTAACAAAAGAATTATGAGACAAGAACGTAAGCTAGCGGTATTATATAGGTACGTTCTATAATATTAATTAGGTTTAGGGACTAGAGAACATAATAAGACACAGGCTCACAGGAACTTCCTGTATATAGTAGATAGCGTCCACGAAGGTATTGAGAGTCCTTCGCGCAATAACGAGTGTCTATTGCCTATCCCAAGTACGGAGTCTTAAACCTCTAAATAAGGGGGGGGGGGAACAACACTCGTCAACTTGAAGGATATTCAAAAGACAAAAACCCTCCTATACTTATTTAGCGAGATCAAATCATCCTCTACACGATCAAGTCTGAAAACGCAGTGTCTAGCTTTCCCATTCTGCCACGGAACGCTAGGAATAACTCTCAGAAACAAGGGGTGCTGGGCACGGACCCAAAACCCGTATATATAATCTTAGCTATGTAGATAGGAGTTTTCTTCACTGAGCAATAACAGTAGCAATATCAGAATCAGCAGGTAAACATGACACCTTCTCCAGCCCAAGTTAGGCTTGTTGGTATCGTATTTCTAAAGCACCGGGTCACTGGTTACAACGCAGCAATGCATGTATATGCGCGGGGCTTCCCGATGTACATGCGTATGCAGACGGGCTTTGATGCGGGTAGATGACGAGAACCGGTCCGAACCTCTTGCATCAAGGCAATGCCTTGGCTTGGATGTGATAATTCAAAGTAGCTTAAGTAACGAGCCTTGGAATGCTAAGACCCGTATCCCACTATCCTCATGACTTCCGTTTACCAGTCCACGCTAGACACAATACTCGATTTGCTTATGATTTCTTGTCAAATTTTGACTATCTAGTCTCTAGCTATGATATGTGCAATGCGCATATGAGCATGTATGAAGCACGTTTCCACCCCTTCGCGTAATGAAGCGCAGGGCCCATGTTTCGTACAGATAATCCGAAATTCCATAGAACGTACGTCACGACATTCATTTCCCCATCCTCACTATAGCGTGTCTGAAAATCAGTCAGCTTCGATCCCGCGGGATGCGATCCCAAGCGGGGTTCGAAATGGAAAACTAGCATCAGAAAAGAAATCAGAACCTCCAAATTCCAGAAGTGGATGTATCGACATCCGTGGTATCTCTGTCTCATGCCCCCCCAAAAAAGCAACCCTAGAAACGCCGGCTCTACATAATTCTTTTTGTTGTCGTTCTTGCGTCGAATCTTCTAGACCGCCTCACATCCAGTTTCGTGCCATTTATTGGTCGATTTCGTTTCCAGTTCAGAGGTTTCCGCAACCCTATCGCCTCCTTAATATCCATTATGAGAGTAATGACACTTGTTGTAAAACGCCGTCTTTGACGAGGGCTGTCGAATTCTAATTTGTACAAAGAATAGAATTTGTGAACATGGAGTACAGAAGAGATGTTGTCAAGAACTCGAGCTTCCTGGTTTTGCGATGATGGCTGCCAAACTCGATGTGGAGTGAGTTTCTTGATACACGACTTCTCTCAAAGAGGGAGGGGGGGGGGGGGAGGAAGGTAAGCGATATTAGGCGCTGGGAGCGTGTGATTGGTTGTCTTCCGTGTTTTGATCAATACTTCGCTTAGGATACTGATTCCACTCCTTGATTTTGCCCTGCCGCCTAAGAATGTCCATGGTAGCTCGTAGACTCCGGCCATTTGTAGTCAGAAGCTCGACACACGGCACACAGATGCGCAGGTTGCAGTACGTGCACAAGTAACGGCGTTCCTTATCGGCAATGCCGCAAGTTTGGCAGGCAAGAGGGTAGTGCGTATTACGCGAGTTGGTGAACCGTGCGTGGTTTAGATGACAATTGTAATGTCGGTCGTTGAGGGCATTGGGCTGCCACACGCCATCCACTGTGCACTCAGGCCTCCAGTCGTGACTGCGCGGAAAGAGGGCAACCGCTGCGGCGGCGGCATCGCTCATTGGTAATTGAGATCGATCATTGGTTTCTTTGTCCTCGGACAAACCTGCACCTCGTCCTGACTCTTGCACGGTACCAAGCTCAGTGCCGAATGCAGATGCTTGTGTGGGAAAAGGTGCATTCGGGGCTCGGGGCGGGCCCATGAGTTGATGAGGGGGAAGGTTGCTTTTCGCGGTACTAGGACGGACGCCAGGCGACATTGGCTGTGAGGCGTGAGACTGATACCTGGGACTACCCATTGTGATGACACTGGGCGGTGGGTGGATCGCGGCCATGGCCATGGCTGCAGGTTGATTCGGGTGAGCGGATGCGGAGACAGATCTCGGTGTTCTTCCCGTTGGCGAAGTCGGACCGCTGCGAGGATTAGGATGGGCTGGCGGTCCTCGAGATGGTTGCTGCGGCTGGCGCTGACTTGGGTGAGGAAGGGTGCCTACTGGGTTTTTGGGGTGTGAGGCGCTCGCAGGTTGAATAGAAAGCTGTTGTAAGTTGGGTAGATTTGTATTTTTCTTCTCGAACTCAAGCTCAAGCCGCGGTGCCTGGTTAAGGTTACTTGCTGGCTGCGCCCCAACCGGGCGACGCGCAATCGCTGCAGTTGTTGTCATGCCGGACTCCCGTGGGGGTGGACCCGCCGTGTCCGAAGGCGAGGCCGGTGACGGGTTCGCTCCCCCTGCTGCAGTGGTTGGCGCATTAGCTTGGCGTTGCTGCGGCTTTTGCGTAAAGTTGTCCTTTGCAGGAGGCTCGGGCTTGTTGGCGTCAGTGTTTACATCTGGTGATCTTTGCGTTTCTTGGAGCTCGTGCTGCTCGCCTCTCTTTTGTTCTTCATCACCATCGTCATCACCGCCATGACTACGAACAAGCTCTTTGAGTTTCGAAAGCTTCATTAGCTTCTTCATCTCGTCGTCTTCGTTTAACGTCTCAGTTTGCTTGGTAGGGCGAATGTTTCTGCCTGGTAACGACACGGTTCTTGGAGGTAAAGTGGCTGCGGACTGCTGGTGCTGTTTTGGAGGCAGAGGTAGAGGTAGTGCAGGTTGGTGACTTGTTTTAGCAGGTGGTGGAGGTGGAAGAGAAGGTGGCTCCGCCTTTCCAGCAGGTATATGCAAAGTAGAGGCTGTCGAGCCGTTCGAGCTAGGTAGTTTGAGCTCAGTGATGACTAGGCTGGCATCTGATTTTGATGATGCCCTCCTCTGCCAGATTGGACCCGCTCGCGAGGACCCGCTTCTGACTGATACCGGAGACGACGACGCCGAGTCTCTTTTCCGGGCTTGATTCCGGTCTTGAATTCCATCCGTGGGACCTGAGGTGCCGGTGCGCGGCGTGCGTGGCCGTGATGGATCCTTTAAAGGAGGAGGAGGTGGTGGAAATGAGTCAATGATAGTATAAGACGTTACTTCGCTTGTCCTATCACTATTTGTATCGTTTGTTGTTTCCATACTCTTCTTTGATGGCACTGGAGGCAAACTATCCATTCCTTCTCGTTCTGGTGAATATGATGGCTCACTGTCTTTTGTGAAATCACTCTCATGTGAAGCAGCCCAGTCGGATGAGCTGCGTGAATACGCAGATAATAGACTTGATATAGACGACTTCCGTTTCATTGCTTTCGACTTGATATCCCCTACTGAAGGTGGTGGAGTGGGCAACTGTGCCACTGGCTTTCGAGTGATGGGACCAGCCTGGAGGCGTGGACGAGCAGGTTCCGCCATGATGGGCAAAACTGGCAAAGGTGAGTCGAGGTTTTTTGATCGAAGACTTGGAATAGAAGGCTTCGTGATGAGTATACTGTTCTTTTTGGGTGGCGGCGGTGCTGGTGGCACATTCGGTAGTTCCCGAAGTGCTGTTTGTGATCGATCCTCTAATCCAGGAGGGGTGGGAAGAGCCTTAGAGAATCGCGAGCGACCCGCGCCGGGGACCTGAAGCGAAGATATATCCATCCTATCGACTGACGGGGATGGGCGTACAAGTGACCAAGTATCTCGTACAAGCAGTTGAAACAGCAATAAGATGACCGTTATGCTTTGCACCGTTTCGGTCCTTCAAGTTGGTGGGTGAGATCCTAAGGATCCGCATCTAGATTATAGATAGCCAGACCCAAACCGCGTTTCGGCTTCTTGGCCTTTAGAGCAGATCTTGGCTGCCTGCTAAAAAAATACAGGCCCGAAAGCAAACGCTAAAGGGTCGGAGAAGGTGAGTCGTCCGATACAGAAATACGGCAGCACCCCCAGAATGGTACCCGACGCAGGTACAACAACTCAGGATCCACAGATTTTGACACAGAGGTAGGTAATTGTTGCGTTGCATACCACACCCCCTAGGACTTCCTAGATTCTGTGCATGATGCGATATATTGGGTCCGGATTTTGCTTGGCATCCTTGAGTATCACACCATAGTTCGAGCAGTTTTGATTGGAGAGCTGATTCCCCTCTTCACGGGATTGTTGGTGACGTTAAGTACGAAATACGCCACTGTAATATGCCAGAATGCGACTTAATTCCGACGAGCTTGGCTGCACTTCAACAAGCACGACCAAACAGATGGGCTACCTCAGGGGAAGAAGCCTAATGCATGCAACATGTGCAGGCCCAAGGTCACTTTAAACTCCCGCAGGAAGATTGACCCCTCGGTAGGCTGAAACGTTCGGCTGGATAGTGGAGTTCATTTGTCCATAAAGGATGGCATTTTTTCAACCCGTCTTTGGGTTAATATAGCGCTTCATGGGATTGAGGCATTTCTCCACCGACTGGATTAGTTGCCAAGTGACGACTGTAGAGGCCATTAAACCCCCCTAGCACAGGGCTTGGTCGTGGGTAGTTCTAGAAAATGTAGTTGGGTTGGTTAGCGGTATCAAACCCTATTTTCGGCTGATCTTAACGATGAACGCGTCACGGAGGCGTCGGCCAGCGGCATGAGACGGATGCGGCTGTGTTCAGAACAAATTTCAGGGGGTATTAATGCTGTCTAGTTCAGACAATCAGTCCGAGTTTTAACCGGCTTCTTCCTTTCTTTCATGAACCACAAGGATGGATGGTAAGTCCCTCATACTGACAAGCAGCTATCCAATGCTCTGCTAAGCTGGAACGGCAAATTTTGTGAACTTGAATACCCTTTGGACGGTAAATAGAATCCGGTTTTTCAAGACGCGACAGATGGGGTTCGATCCTAAGCTCCTATACTGATCTGGTTAGTCTCGCTGGTACTATGCACGTAAGCCAAGATAAGGCTGGTACTATGTATGGTTTGCCCCTCGTCGAGGCAAATGACAGGAGAGGCACAGGTCGGTTTCAAAACTTTGGGGAACCTATCAAATGGCGCGACGGGGAGTTCGTCGATGGATTGTGGTTCTGTGCGCACCAAAAAAGCCGGGAGGCCCGGAAGCTGGAGACCCCAGCTCGGAGTTCTGTTCAACGTCATCCCAGGTTCAGAACCAAGGCTCTGTGGGGAGTTTTCACTATGAATGCTCTGCGACAGTGATCTGCCGTGCGTCTGATCGTGGTGAACATCCTCTCTCCGTGAACCGGGGATACAAAAAACGTTGAAGGCGGTCAAGCTGTAAGATAGTACATACATAATCTGTCTTGCCGCCAAGACGCTTGATTAAACGTCTTTGTCTCAGATACGGACTTGTCCTCAGAAAAAAGGAAAGAGCGAAGAACATCACAATTGGTCGGTCATACCTGGCTCGCCTGGTGTCTCAGCCCCAGAAATTAAACTCAAGGATGCACAGAAAGTCTTTACATTGTTATTCGAACGACTTGTTCGATCGTGAGTGTTGGTACCCAATTGCGAGAAGAGATATTATCCGAAAAGACATGCAGCGATCTATGTAGCTGAATGGCTACGCTCTGGACGTCAAAAAATAGCATCGTTCTCAGCACACATATCTTGTACATCAAGTAGACGAGAACTCAACGTAAATGGGATAGCTTCTACGCTGATGAATCTCTCCCAGATTATCTTCTTCTAGAATACCTTTGGTCTTTTGCGCTGACTATCAATGATATATGCAGGTGGTTGAGACAGCATCTAGTCCAGTGGACCACGAGGATTGACAGTCAACTATATGTTACTCAGCTGCCAATCACGCTTCTCTGCAATGCAATCTTCTTTCCGATCTATCAAGCCGGAGTCGGTGATGCAAGCTGCAAGAGAGCGCCACAAGTGACACCCTGACCGACTCCGGATCGGCTGATCGGTAAGGAGACCGTTTTCAATGGATGAGGAGGAGCACTATTTAGTGGAAAAATGTAGCGACATCGTTACCTTCACTCTACCTTGTAGTTGCTTTGTCGGGGCTTCTGTCTACTTTCTTGGGTTCTACGTACAGTCACGGTGTCGGAAATGATGCAGAACAGACCACCAGCCGAGACGGCTCCCCTACTGAGGTCATCTGCTACGAACAATGGCTCAGAGGACGCATCGACAGGTGCTAGCAATATAGAAAACGGTTCGCCGCAAGTAGAAACTACCACCAACGGGGCTTCCAGCGACTTGCCAAAGCCCACGGTGAAGATGGCGATACTCATCCCGGCCCTCTCGATTGGCGTAAGGCTTCCCCTCTCGAGGCACTCATACTGTGATATCAGGGGATGATGGCTTATCAGCATCAAACACAGATGTTCCTCGTAGGGCTCGACAACACTCTCACAGTTGCCACCTACGGCAAGATAGGCAGTGACATGCAGGCCTTGAATAGCACCAGTTGGATTGCGACATCTCTCTTTTTGACGCTGATCACATTCCAGCCATTGTATGGCAAGCTGAGTGATATCTTTGGCTGCAAGTCATGTCTCTTGTTCGCGTATGTCATGTTCGGACTTGGGTGCATGGGCTGCGGCATCGCGAGGAACATCGTCGAGCTGTGCATTGCGAGAGCAATCGTAGGAGCAGGCGGTGGCGGCAGTAAGTATTTCACAAGGTCGTCCTACTTGCTTTGATGTTACCCAAGGGCACATGGCTCCTGTTTGGTGCAGCCTTATATCCTCAGGACCTTATATACGGGTGATACATGAGCAAATATTGCTTAGGATGGTCACGTCTGACTTTGAATATTGTAGTGAACACCTTGGCCAACATTCTCATAACGGACTTAGTCCCATTACGCGAACGTGGTATTTGGCAAGGCTATCTTAGTATTATGTTTACGGCTGGTATGTCAGCTGGAGCGCCGCTAGGAGGCCTCTTCGTTGATAGTATTGGCTGGCGCTGGTAGGCTTCTGATTCTTAGGCCATGTGAATAACTAACATGGAAATAGGGCATTCATATTTCAATGTCCAATTGCGCTGTTGGCCTTCATATCCGTTTATGTTGTGCTTGAATCGCCACGGACAGATCAGCTACACTGGGGCGCCAAAATTCTTCGCATCGACTTCATCGGCGCATTCACGCTGGCTTTGGCCGTATTTCTCCTGCTCTTCGGTCTCGACAACGGAAGTAACAAGGGATGGAGCAAGATGATCACCGTTGTGCCACTAGCCCTGGCGCCCGTATTCTTCGCCATCCTCGTCTTCGTAGAGGCAAAAGTCGCGAAAGAACCGTTCGCACCGGGCCATGTCATCTTCGATTCTTCCCTTTTAGTAGCTTATGGTGCGAGCTTCTTAGGATTTGCTGGGCAGATGGGCGTTTACTTCTTCATCGCTTTATTCTACCAAGCCACGCTTGGCATGTCCGCGGCCTTTTCAGGGCTAATGTACTTGCCAAGCACAATCTTCGTTCTCGTGGGATCTCTAGGAGGAGGCTTTATCGTGAAGCGCACTGGCCGGTTCTACTGGCTAACCCTCACTGGATACTGCCTTGCACTCCTAGGTATTGTTCCTCTGGTACTGGGCGTGGGTCAGAAGTCCGCAATTTCTACAGTTATAGGTCTTTCTATACTCACGTTCGGAATCAACATCAGTGAGTTTTGTCCTCGACTTCGTTACGACATATTATCTGTCAAATATCTTGGTCCGTTTGCCCATACTAACATCGACATAGCCTTTACCACGACTCTGATCGCGATAATCGTCAATGCAGCACCAGCGGATAGAGCTGTTGCGATTGCCTGCTCTTTTCTTTTCCGGTCGTTAGGTACAACGGTTGGTGTCAGCATTTCCACAGCAACGTTGCAGCAAGTACTGCGTGTGAACCTGGCGCGAGAGCTAGGGGACGCAGACCATGCTAGTGAAATCGAAGAAAAGGTTCGTCAGAGTCTCGACTACATAGGGAGACTTGACCCAGATGTGGCAAACGTTGTGCGAAGATGTTACGCTATTGCAACGCAGTGGGCTTTTATCCCTATTGTGGTTTTTGCAGTCCTCTCGATAGCGTCATCGCTCTTCATTAAGGAAAAGAAACTCGACAGGTAAACAATATAGGGCTTTTTCTTGGATGTGCAACAGCTCATTGGAAGCATATTATTTCTTTTAGGAGCTACTGATGTGTTGAAATACCCTTCAAACCTTGAACTCGTTCGGCAATTGGGGAAAATAAAGAGGTAGATACTGTCTGTCGATTTGCTACAATATCAAGAAAAAGCTCGCATGTCATAATGAGAATGATTCACGTAGAAGTTTGATTCAGTGGTATATTTTTCTATATCGTGCAGCAATGCAAAACAACCACAATACCCATGTTGGGATGGTATTGCACGACAAACGCGACGAATCGTTACCTTGCGCCGTGTTCCTGTCTTCCTTTTCCGCCCACAAAAAAGCATAGGGGATACCGAGGACGGCCGTGGAGGTATAGAATTAAAATGCAAATCTATCTACGCCGTCGGTATCTCGTAACGTGTCATAATGGGATGTGATGTGGTGAGTGGTGCGAGTTCTGGGAATCATAGGACTCCGTTTGACCTGCGTTGTCTCCCCCCGTGTGTTGCGATTCATAGAAAGCCCCGGCGAGGGAATTGAACTCCTTCAACGGCCGCGTTGTCGGTAAACCAGCTACAGCGGTCACCTGCAGCCTCGTTGACAAGGGCGCATGGGAGTCCGTTGCCTACCTCGAAGATTTCCTTCATGATCTCCTTCTTTGCCTCCCCGGTGGCGACAAATGCGATCCTGACAGCGTGCGTTATGACAGGAAGCGTGAGGGTGATGCGTCTCGGAGGCGGTTTGGGCGAGTCCTCGATGGGAGCGACCCAGGCATCGGTCTCGCGGAGTAGAGGATGACCGGGGAAGAGACTGCAGGTGTGACCGTCTGGGCCAGAGCCGAGCAGGAGGAGGTCGAAGATGGGGAGCTTGACTGAGTCGCCTTTCGCAAAGGATCCAACGAGCTTCTTCTCGTACTGATCCGCCAATTCTTGCGTATCGTTCAGGTATTCAGCATCGACTGGATGCACAATGGGCTGGCCCATGGAAGCAGGGATCTTGTCCAGCAACTCCTTCTTGACGAGCGCATAGTTGCTGTCTTCATGGTCTAGCGGCACGGCTCTTTCGTCGGCGAAAAACAATTCCCACTTGTCGAACTTGATCACGTCTTCTGCGGACTTGGGTTCAGCGAGTAATGCCTGGGCGAGGGTGCTGGGAAGTGAGCCGCCTGACACGGCGACCTTGAAGACGTCATGACGGGTCAGACCGGAGTTCTGGCAGGCTATAATGTAGGATCTAAGCGCCGGCGCGAGGGCGTCGATGTCTTTGAAAGCGAACAGGTTGGGTTGTTTTCCCGGCATGGCGGCAGGCTGGCAGGCTGAGGGACGGGAACTTGTGCTGGTAGTCTGGGGTTATATGGAGTAAACTGGAAGTCTAATGAGTCGAGGCAAGGCTGTCGGCGATGTTTTTTGTGAGAGTGATAAATAAACGGCCGGGTTGTGATGGATGTAGTGGATGGTGGGTTTTCAACACTGTGCCTGTGTGTGCTTCCGATCGCTCCATCTGATTACCTTAGTGTTATAAGTCAGCGAGGGCTGCCGGCTTCCCTAC
The DNA here is from genome assembly GCA_022495235.1 of Xylaria curta. Lineage (NCBI taxonomy): Eukaryota > Fungi > Ascomycota > Sordariomycetes > Xylariales > Xylariaceae > Xylaria > Xylaria curta. Next base: position 523,310 of record MU375907.1, on the reverse strand, counting down.
CGCCCTTCTTTCATGGGCGATTACTCACCGACATCTAGATTCTGCGGCCTTTTCCTCAAATACGACCCAATCGCTTGGCTTCGTGATTCTCAGGCAGCAATTGACTACCTATCTGAAATGACTCTGCTCCCTGGCAAGGGAGGATTGCATCAATACAGTAAGAGGTGGACGGCGCGGGGTAGGTCGGTGGCTTGTAGGTGATGCGGGTTTAACCTTAGGTACTGTAGGGCGTTTTAGCGTGAGGAAAATGTCTCATTGGTCAGCCGGGCACGGCGACTTTGATTCATCGCGATCGCCGGCCAATCATGTTGTTATCGCACGTTGTACACGCTACGACAGCATACCGAATCTATCTTGCTCTGATAGTATTTATCTCGAGTCGTGGGGTAGATGGCAAATGCTGTTGTCGCAATTTTATAGCGGGGCAATTGACGTAGTTTCCCACTACCTATGCGGGTGGGGGGGGTTCCTAGAAAGCGTGATTTACGAATTGCCGGCCCTGTAATTCTGGACCGAGGTACAAGCCTTGCTACACAATAACCGCACTATTTCTATTGTGATTTATGTCTGCAGAGGTCACTTATTCCAACCGGTAGGATTTCAATTTGAATTAGTAACCAAAGCGTAATGCCTGCAGCCCAGCACCAGTATTACAGCCACGTACAAATAACCAAGCCACATTGCCTTTACTTAGCCACGCCAGAATTACTAGCGCGAAATCATTACCAGCAGCCCACAATTACTGCCCAATAAGAATATTGCCACCCAACAGAGTTAGCAAAAGCCCGCTATAACCAGCCAATTATTTAATCAGCCTACGGGACCCAGGATATAAATATCAATTGGAGCTGTTACTTACATGCGCGTAGTAACTATAGAATTATAACTGTAGTATAATGGTAAGTATTGTAGACTGTAGCTTGTAGCTTGTAGCTTGTAAAGACCTAGTGTTCGAGTCCCGCTGTAGGCAGTAAAAAAAAAAAAAAAAAAAAAAACAGAAATGGAAGGTAAAAAGCAAGGGGACCTGCTAACCCTTATATACAAAGGGTTGGTAAGGACCCCGGCCCACCTTTTGCACCCGCCACACCTAGCCACAATAGAATTTCAAAAGCTGAAATCATTACCACGCTTAATAATCATTTCCAGCTAGCAATTATTTCACTTTTGAATTTCTAGAAAACAAAACATAATAGTAATTATTAGACATTCTGTCCAAGAATAATTATTTCTGAGTTGCAATTCAAGAAAGTAAATTTCAGAAAAATTTCATTTCAGGCCTCTGTAATCCTTGAGCAAGCCTTGCGCAACGATTTCTAGGAACCCCCCCCACCCGCATAGGTAACTTGCAAGGAACAGAAGGAACAGAGCGGGGGGATCCCTGTACCGTTACCCTGGATCATGGTGTCGGGTTACAGGGTTGAGGGTTGGCGAGCAGATGCGTCCTGGGACGGGACAAGTGGGTATCTTAGGTGTGTCGGTCTACATTATACCAGTTACTGTAAACCGTTGCGTTATTTCACTATTCTTCTGCCTTGTTTATTTTTTCAACCCAAATTCAAGGCAGCTGATATTTTACCTAGCTGCTTACTTGTCATAGCGCAAGCAAGCAGGCTTCCTATGTGACAAAACCGATGACTGACACTATTTCCTTGTGGATTTTGTAGCTGGTCATAAACCCAGACTCACCGGCACGAACGGAGCTGGACGAGTAAGCATCGAGTTCTGCCGGTATTGGCTCCTCCTGGAAAAGGTGTCTTGACTTTAAGCACTAAAATCCCTACTGCACCAGGCCATGGCGAAACTGACGATTTGATATTCTATCACCACTACGTTTCGGTGAGTAAGAATGACGGCCGTGGCGAGCGTTGGAGACATGCTTAGTCTCGCGGGGAAAAACAACCATTAGACACTTAATTAGTTCCACTAATAGCGATACTACTGTTTGTCCATCTGTAGGCATTTCAATTCTAAAACAATCCGATAGAGCAAACGGGTGAATCTATTCAAGCCGATCTATTTTCATATTGTTGACGGGATATTTTGCACTCCATGAGGGTGCGTAGGTCGGTCTCGCTGACGGCGGAAAGCTACGGCGTGGAGCCAAGCCGCGAATTAGGGACGATGACAACATTTCGGGGACCAAACACCGATAACGCTCCATCATGCTTACAACACCCGTCGAGCCGTCAAAGTTTTCACGATAGCATCAGTTCTCGCTCCTCAGCTGCCTCGAACCCTGTTGCTGCTGCTTCTCTCGCCGACTAGCCGGAGAAATGGCCCAGCCCAAGTATCTTACCAGCGACTCTGCCGCAATCGGGGAGTTTTTGGATAAATTCGATGTGCGTCAATTCCCTCCTCGCCTGCTTACTACCTGCGCATTGATCTCACATTGTGTGCTTAGGTCTTCCTATTCGATTGCGATGGTAAAAGAACCATTTGAACAAGAGTTGCAGACTGGAGCTGACCTCTGTGTAGGCGTCTTGTGGTCAGGCGATCATTTGTTCGAAGGCACGGTTGAGACCTTGGAACTACTGAGGTCCAAAGGTTGGAACCACTATTCTCTGTTTTACCTTATGATAAATACTCTCAGTTTAGAACCTAGGTGTGTATCATGAGCTAATAGATTTGAAGGCAAGAAGGTTGTGTTCGTCACGAATAACTCAACCAAGTCCCGACAAGACTACCAGAAGAAGTTGACAGGCATGGGCATTCCCAGTAACGTAGAGGAGATATTCGCATCAGCCTATTCTTCTGCCATCTACATCTCGCGGATCCTCAAACTTCCAGCACCGCACAACAAGGTTTTTGTGCTGGGCGAAAGCGGGATAGAACAAGAGCTGCGGACAGAAAACGTGCCGTTTATTGGTGGAACCGATCCGTCGCTGCGCCGGGACATGACACCAGCGGACTTCGCCGGGCTCGCTGATGGTTCTATGCTGGACCCTGACGTGGGCATCGTGCTCGCAGGTCTCGACTTTCATGTCAATTACCTGAAGATCTCCATGGCGTACCAATACCTGCGACGGGGCGCCGTGTTCCTCGCGACGAACCTCGATAGCACACTGCCCATGAGCCGCACTTTCTTCCCCGGCGCGGGCTCCATCTCCATCCCGCTCATCAATATGACCGGACAGAAGCCCACGGCCCTCGGGAAACCCTCCCAGGCCATGATGGATGCCGTCGAGGGCAAATTTCACTTTGACCGCAGCCGCACCTGCATGGTTGGAGATCGTCTCGATACCGATATTCAATTCGGCATTGAGGGCAAGCTCGGTGGCACGTTGGCCGTTCTTACAGGCGTCACGAAAAAAGAGCATTGGGAATCACCAGACGCTTCTTTCCGGCCTGCTTATTACGTTGATAAACTTAGTGACCTCAGGGGTGGAAGCTCCTGATGGTTCAACTACCGAGCTTGAAAAATCGGTCGATGCCAGCGGTAGAAGTCAGCGCTACGGAACCAGCATTTTAGAATCAGACCTCTCCATTTAGAACAGACATAGATATCAGGGTTAGAGAGCTAGAGCACCATAAGAGACTCGTAGAGCGTGCATACTCCACATGATGATTTCCCTTACCCAAGTCTATCCAGTTTGCCGATCATGCCTCCGGGAGTCTACAGTTCACGTCACTGGCATCTTGTTATTGGTGACAATACCATCACATCCCCAACCGTATTGCATTACATTTAGCATAACGTTCTCCGCAACCTCCACCTACTATCCAATAACGCAACCTACCCCAAGACGTCCCCGCGCCGGAATCCGCTTCCGTCTCCAGAGGCGTGGTTCCAAGGGTGGTGAGCCACGAGATTCTTGACAACGCTAATAGGTTGACAGGTCTTGGGTCGCACTTATAAGAGGCGAAAGTGGTAACATTCTCCAACGATGGAACCTTGATCCTCTAGATAGCTTATTCAAGCAACTTGCTAGGCTAAAATCTCCGAGAGATCACCCACGACTGTGAACTGTGACTTATAGCTAACTGACGACATCATGGCATCTCCGCCAGCGCCCCTTACGGACGCAGAGAAGGAGTTTTTCCTTAAGCATGGCTACCTGAAGCTTAAAAACTGCTTCACACGCGAACAGGCAGCCGAAGTCTGCGAAGGCGTATGGACGCGACTAGGCATGTCGCCTGAGGATAAGAACACCTGGACCAAGGAGCGGACGAATGTATGCAATTTACTTACACATTGCTCTCGCTTTCTGTGCCCTTTCTAAACCTTTCGAAAGAGATAGTCGACAGAGCCCCTCAAGAATCCAGCTTACCCTTCATATGGCTGAACCAAGCTAAGAGAGTCAAAAGCAGAACAACTTCACTAATGCAGGAGTTACATAGATGCCGTCACACCGCACGTTCGATGTCTCGATATTCGCACCCAAAGTGTGGTCCGCAATTTGTGAGCTGTGTGGAGGCGAGGAGAGAATAAACCCCGAGAGCAAGAACTGGCGTGACTCGCTGATCGTGAATCTCGGGACGGCGGAGAGAGAGGGCAAGCCGATGGCGCCGCGAGACTTGCCCGGATGGCATGTCGACGGTGACTTTTTCGTGCACTACCTCGACAGCCCCGAGCAGGCCTTGCTCGTGACCCCTTTGTTCACGGACATCGTGCCACAGGGAGGTGGCACGGTGATCTGTCCGCCGGGCATTGATAAGATTGCCAACTGGCTGTACGCGAACCCGCAGGGCGTGTCGCCGTGGATGAGGCCGAGAGAGAGCGTAGATTTCAAGAAGGAGAAGAGTCTGGAGTGGTACCAGAACCTCTTGAAAGACATTCCTGACGATGCGTTTGTAGAAGCTACGGGGAATGTGGGCGATGTCTTTCTTTTACATCCGCTTATGATGCATTCTGCGAGTGATAATGCGTTACGACGGGTTAGGATCATCACGAATCCGCCCGTGTCGCTCAAAGAACCACATTGTTTTGATAGACCGGATGGGAACTATAGTCTAGGTACGTCAATATCTGGAGCACTTCGTGAGAGCATTTTCGCATTGACTGATTATTTTTTCCCGTGATATAGTGGAGAGGAAGACTATGAGCTGTATTGGCGAGGAGAAGCTCAAAGGGTGGAAGCCCACGGGGCCGAGGGAGCGTGTAATTCCGCAAAGAGTTAAAATCCAGGAGGCGATGAAGCAGGAGGAGATGAAGAGGATGGAGGAGCAGAAGAATTATGCTGTTGCTGCTGCTTAACTTCGTCAATTATCTCAGGTTGGGTCTAGGGCCTAGCTGATATATGAGATAGTTGATGAATCTCAAGCTGAAAGCAGTGTATGCTATGGGAAAAAACTCAAAACATACCAACTTGACTAGATACTTCCTTTTCGCACGAGTCATCTTGAGCGGTGGTTGAGTACTTACTCAAGTTATGACATACCTACCAAGTGAGAACCAAGTTCGGTATTTAGGTGCGACAGCCACTAAAAGTTCAGCGCGTCGGACGCGCCTAGGCTGGTATCTCAACCCCGCCACTCCCGTCAACAGGTAACCCCTCGAAAGTTGTTCACATTGTATCCGGCCATATTCGTTCACGCTTATGCACTTAATTCGTTGTAGCACCCTTAGAATACTCCCTATATGCATTGCAGTCGAATCCTTAACTAGATGTCCGAAAACACATCCGAGATGCCACCCCTCGAACTGACCCTCGTCGTGGCAGCGACCCGCAATATGGGCATTGGCCGCAACGGCACGCTGCCTTGGACAGGTTTAAAGAAGGAGATGGCATACTTTGCTCGGGTGACTAAACGTTTACCATCGCCTCTTGTAAGAATTATGGAGTATGGAGTTTGATATGTGAACAACTAGACCACTAAGAATCTACCAGAACCAAGACGGCAGTCAACCCGCCATGAACGCCGTGATCATGGGCCGCAAGACATGGGATAGCATACCACCAAAGTTCCGGCCGCTGAAAGGACGGCTGAATATTGTCGTCAGCCGTTCTCATATAGAATCACCGGCGAAAAATATCAATGCCGAGACAGAGGCAGTTAAAGTTGGCTCCCTAGAGCAGGCTATCCAGTACCTTCAGTCCAGCTCGACAGCCGCGCAGACAGGCAAAGTCTTTGTCATAGGTGGCGCCCAGATATATGCTGCTGCGCTACAGCTCAAGGAGACGAGGAGGGTCTTGCTCACAAGAGTCATGAGCGACTTTGAATGTGACACGTTCTTCCCGTTACAGCTTTCCGAGACTTCAGAGCCTGAAGCAACCGGTACTGGTCGGTGGGTTAGGAAATCCAAGGAAGACCTGGATGAGTGGACGGGAGAGACAGTCCCAGAAGGGGTCCAAGAGGAAAATCAGACCCAGTACGAGTTCCAGATGTGGGAGAGAGTCGAATAATCGTGTTTGTGTCTTTACGCCTTGCAGTACACATCGTATATACATTTTCTGAAAGTGACGCCCATCTATCGCTTGAGCATCTGTCCCGGTGTCCTCATACTAGACTGAAATATTTTTAATTCCCACCTATCCCGTTACAATAATGATACATTCCACATTAGACATCGTTATTCACCCGGAGCTTGCCGCTCCAGCTGGTGAACTAGTTTTGGGGGCCAATTGATCAGCCAGCACCCTTGTGGGTTTATCAACAACCGCAAATTCATTCTTAGCAGGCCACCTCAGCGCAGTCCCAGCGCGGGCGAAGAGAGCCTCATCCGGCATCTGATCCAGCATCTTAAGGCTAAGGCGCATCCAACTGACGATAGCGGCGAGGTCACGTATGTTGATATCTTCGCGGGCCTTGAAAACGTTACGCCAGATAGCAGAGGCCAATACGGCGTCATTTTTGGCGATCCCCTCATCGTAGGCCGCCACGATGCCACGCCACTGCACAAATAGATCTTTCAGGTACCTATTTCGTAAACCCCGGGATGATATACCGTGGCCCAAGTCCATCCGCTCCTCGGCATCGAAGAAGAAGTGGTCAACTAGTTGCGCTTGCCATGATCGCGCGGCGTCCCGATCGAGGTTTCGTAGCCGTGCGAAGACGAGGTACATGTGTAGCATGGTTACCTGGGACCAGGTGCTGAATGTTGGGGGTAGTTTGAAGTCTGTAAGAGGATGCCCGTTAGCCGGTTGGTGTGCTGGTGATAATGGCACAGACGCATACCATCATGCCACATCCCCTTGCCTTCGCCAATGTCCTCGCCCTCTGGTGTCTTGGGTATTGTCCCCGCCTTTATCGCTATGGGGTCGATCTTGTAGGGAGCTGCTTTAGAACATGCGTCGTAGATCTCCTTCGTAGCTGCTACCACCCTGTACGGTTCGCTGGACCTTTGTATCGTATTACGTATGCTGCCCAGGATTCCAGACCGGGCTGGTGTGCTTTGATAGCCTCGTCTTTGCTGGTGTGCAATGATGGGTTTGGTTGCGACCTGGTGGAATTGTCGCCCAAGTGCTGCGCCAGAGAGCTCAGCCGTAACGGGGGTGTTTGCTTGTCGAGCCAGCATCAACAGCTGCCTCTTGCAGCTTCGGCACGCCATGGCTGCTATGTGTTAGCCTGTAGAAAGCACAGTCGAGGTTAAAAGCATTGGACTTTTAGACAGACGGCCTGATGAATTTACGCCGTCAACTGGGGATAGTTCGCGTCATTGAGATACCAAAGCTAAGGAAAAAATGGATTGAAGTGCCTACAGCACCATGTGGGCCACTGATAGGCCGACAGGGGCCATGCTGTACTACCTATGTAAGTAAAATAAAAGTCTTGGCGAATTTAGAAGCTGAAGAAGCCAATCAGTGACTTAAGTACGTAAAAGCAATACCCTGAACAGTCCTAAGCTTTGCATACTTCAGACAAAATTCAACAAGACTTATAGCCAAAACTCGGCTATGGCAAATAATGCGCCGAGTTGTTGTCACAGGTCTGGGCGCCGTCACACCGCTCGGCGTTGGTGTTAGGCACACGTGGAATAGGCTCATTGCCGGCCACTCGGGCATCGTCAGCGTTGCCGACTTCCAACCACAAAAACGATGGCATGAGCTTACCAGTACCGTCGCTGGTGTTGTGCCCAAAAACGCCAACAATAGTAACGAGGTCGGGTTGTGGCGAGCTGACGACTGGCTCTGTGCATCAGATCAACGACGGATGTCAATCTTCTCTCAATATGCCATAGCTGCTACCGAAATGGCCCTCGAGGACGCAGCGTGGAAACCCGAGAAAGAGACAGACCTACAGGAGACAGGAGTATGTCTAGGAAGTGGCATTGGAAATTTGGAGGAGCTTTATAGGACTAGTCTTGCGTTTGACAATGGTGTAAGACTCCAGGCACAGGCTCTGATGATGAAGGACGTTTAGGCTTACCCATATGTCACACGTGAACAGGGCTATAAGAAGGTCTCACCATTATTTGTGCCCCAGATACTCATCAACCTGGCAGCAGGGCACATTTCCATGAAATACGGCTTCCAGGGACCAAATCATGCCGCGACCACAGCCTGCACCACAGGTGCACATTCAATCGGCGACGCCTCGCGCTTCATCGCACATGGCGATGCCGACGTCATGATTGCTGGTGGTGCCGAGTCTTGTATCCATCCCCTGACTTTCGCGGGATTTGGGAGGTCACGGTCGCTGTCCACGGCTTTCAATGCCGAGCCCGCCTCAAGCTGTCGCCCTTTTGACCGGCAAAGGGATGGCTTCGTGGTTTCCGAGGGTGCCGCCGTGGTGGTGCTCGAAGAGCTAGAGCATGCGAAGGCTCGTGGTGCTCAGATATACGCCGAGCTTGAAGGCTATGGGTGCAGCGGCGATGCTCATCACATGACGGCGCCGCGAGAAGACGGGTCGGGCGCTTTCCTTGCAATGAAGAGAGCCTTGAGGCATGCTGGGATTAAACCTCGCCAGGTCGACTATATCAACGCGCACGCGACAGGGACAGCTATCGGCGACGCTGCAGAGGCTTCGGCAATTCGCTCCCTCATGATGGGCGAAGAAGGTTATCTGGACGAAAGCCACGTTGCCGTGAGTAGTACCAAGGGGTCCATAGGCCATCTTCTTGGGGCTGCTGGCGCAATCGAGGCTGTATTTTCTATCCTCGCCATAACCGAAGTGAGTTTTCCTCCATGCTACGAAGTTATCCGCACAATGACTGATACGCAATAGAATACGCTTCCACCCACCATGAATCTTCATGACCCCAACGTCGAGCCCAATTTCAACCTTGTCCCACTTCAAGCCCAGGACAAAGAAGTGAATGTGGCCATATCAAACAGCTTTGGATTTGGAGGCACTAATGCCAGCTTGGTTTTCTCGAAGCATTGATAGACCATTCGGGCTTCGCCATGTATAGTAGTTCAGCATTTCCCGGAACAGCCATTGTATAATTCAACTCTCAAGTCTAAAAGCCATAGAATTATAGCGTGGTGCATAGTGGCACGGTTTGCAGTTTCATCAATGCCAAGCATGCCTAGGCCTACCTACCTACATGGTAGAGTATGCTGGGGCTACCCCTAGCGGAAGTACTCAGGTAGCCACGTATGCTTCGCATCTGAGCTGAAACAGGTACCAAGCATCTGACAAGCTGCTAAATTTTGGGCCGCGTACGTTCCCTACCTTATTTTATTCTCTTCTCTTCCCTTGTAAATGATCAAAATATACTTAAATTGGGAAGTTCGTCCATGTCCACAAGTATAGTGTACATCACACCCTTGCACTGACATACGCTAAAACCTTAATGGGTGAGTACTTAATTCGCAACCAGATAGATAAGCGACGTCTAACTTTGTGAGGAATGTTCAAAGACTCTTGATCAACATTGACACATCTTGTCATGGAAACCGAGGCTTTAACAGCCATAAGCGGATAATTAGGAGGCCTAAGTCAGCAAATATTAGCAACATCTATGTGAATTGGCTTTAATTTCTATCCCTTAAGGTGATGAAACGAGAATTTCCAGCTCAAAGGACTTGAGACCACGTTTCAAGGGTTCAGATCTACGCGGCGCGCAGCAGCAGGACCGCCTGTCAGAAGTCACTGGGTCAACACACCAGCGAACCAGATTACTCATTCAATTGATTGTGTTCTACGAGTCGAAATCCACTGCATGGTTCCACCTCTTGAAGAGGTCGTTGTCCGGGAAAGATGGTCCGGGATAAGTCACTCAATGAGGGTCTAAAACGAGAGGATGAAGTTGTTAAGCTCAAAAGTGATGACGAAAGCCGTGAGCTTTCTGACTGGGGACAGCCGAGCACCCATGACACCGAGTTCGAAGAGGGAGAGGAACATGAACGTCTGCTTGACCCCAATTTCCCCGATGACGATGATATAGAGTTGCACGAGCTGGAACCGGGAAGGGCCACTTCGTTTGACAGCGAAGCCGCCACAAAAGCAAACGAGGAAGACTCTCCCTATGAAGAAGTACGGGCTGCTGTACGCAACTTTGATGAGGACTTACCATGTAGTACTATTCGAGCATGGACTATTGGACTGTCTCTGACCTTTGTCGGTGCGGCCCTCAACACTCTATTCTCGCTTCGTGCCCCGTCCATCGGCATTGGACCTCTGATCGCTCAGATTGTCGCTTGGGTTATGGGACGAATGTGGGAGAGAGTAGTTCCAAACAAGCAGGTTACTCTTTTCGGAGTAACGTGCGATTTAAATCCGGGACCGTTCAACATTAAGGAACATTCGATCATTGTGGTTATGGCCAGTGTCTCGTTTTCGGTGGCATATGCTACAGATGTTATATTAGCGCAGCTCGTCTTTTACAAGCAGGATTTCGGTATCGTCTTTCAACTACTGACCGTTATTTCGACGCAGTCTCTTGGATATGGGATTGCGGGGATCATGCGAAAATTTCTTGGTGGGTTTAAGTTCAAGATGGTACGAGACCGATCACTGATGACATATATAGTATATCCGGCCTCAATGATATGGCCAGACACGTGAGTAACGCCAGCGATTGTTCTAGATTATATTCACATGTTTGGCGCTAACTCCATTCCTTACCTCAGATTAGTTGCAATCGCGTTAATGAATGCGATGTATGAAACTAAAATTATCAAAGATCCTTCTATTATCGGAGGTAATATGTCGCGGTATAGGTGGTTTGGTCTCATTGCTTTGGGATCTTGCGTCTATTACTTCATTCCTGGATTTTTGGCTCAATTTTTGAGCGTTACCGCTGTCGCAACATGGGTTGCACCACAGAACGCGGTTGTGAACCAGCTATTTGGTGGCATCACTGGCCTTTCTATTATCCCAATTACTTTCGATTGGACGCAAGTGGCCGGCTACATTGGCTCCCCGCTCGTAGTGCCGTGGTCAGTTTGAATATTCGTTGCGAATGGGCTATCCGCTAACGTTGCTAGGCACGCGATTGCAAACACACTCATTGGCGTCGTGATGTTCTTCATTGGTCTTGCCTCGTATTTACATTACACAGGAGCATGGTTTTCTCAATTCTTACCTATGAGTGATGCTTCGACATATGACAACACCGGTGCTGTATATAACGTTTCTCGTGTCCTGACTCCCGAATACACATTGGATGAAGTAGCATATCAATCTTACTCTCCATTATTCATTAGGTTCGTCATTCATGAAGAGTATATCGGCGCGACGTAACTGATCAGACATAAGCACTGCCTTTGCTATATCCTACGGCCTCTCCTTTGCCGCCATAACGGCTCTAGTCACCCACACATTTCTGTACTACAGCGGTCCTATTTGGGCCCGATTTCGAAATAGCACACATGAGAAACCTGATATTCATATGAAGCTCATGCAGAAATACAAGGAAGCACCTTCGTGGTGGTACACAGCTCTCTTTCTGATAGTATGTTTATTTTCCCCTCGAAATTCACCAAGTAGCTAACTCTTTCCAGGTTCTAGCCCTCAGTCTAATTGCAGTACTCTTTTATCCCACAAATCTAACGTGGTGGGCCTTTCTACTTGCGGTGGCAATCGCATTCACATTTTCTCTTCCTATTGGGATCATAGCAGCGGTCACAAGCCAGGAGATCGGGTTGAATGTCTTGACAGAGTTTATCTACGGTTATATACAACCCGGAAGACCTTTAGCTTTGATGCTGTAAGCATTAATTCCGGACATAGACATATTTATGATTGCTGACGCAGGCTCCGCAGGTTCAAAACATACGGGTACATCACGATGTAGGATCCCCATTCTTCTCTCCTTCTTCTCCTACTCACTAGATTTTCTAGGTCCCAAGCTCTTAGATTCGTTTCAGATCTCAAATTCGGACATTACATGAAGATCCCCCCGAGGACGATGTTCATGGCCCAAGTTGTGGCAACTACAATATCATGTTTCATACAAGTCATCGTCCTCAACTTCGCATTAGATAACATCGATGGTGTTTGCGATGTAACACAACCTCAACGCTTTACTTGCCCGGGAGGTCGCACCTTTTTCAGCGCCTCTGTGATCTGGGGCCTGATTGGGCCCGCCCGAGTCTTTTCCCCGGGGCAGATTTACTCCGGCCTCCTGGTGTTTTTCATCATCGGCGCTGTCACGCCTGTGATTATATATTTCGCCTCAAAACGGTACCCGCGCTCTCCAGTCAAGTACTTAATGGCGCCTCTGATCTTCGGTGGCGCCGGATCAATGCCCCCAGCGACACCCCTAAACTACCTGTCATGGGGGATCGTCGGCTATTTCTTCCAGTTCGTCATTAAGAAGCGGCATTTCAGATGGTGGAGTCGGCTCAATTATCTCACATCCGCTGGACTCGATTTAGGGTTGGCTTTCGGCACCCTCATCATATTTTTCGCATTTACCCTGCACGATGTTAATCCGCCGCAGTGGTGGGGAAATGTGAGTAACTCTCAGAACTAATTACTTCTTGTTTTAACTTTCGGGGCGCGAAATTTCCTTTTGGGGCGAAGATGGTGTCTCGAAGCTCTACAAACTCTCATAAAACGCGTTTCAAATAGCAATAACTAACTCTAAGTATTCTAGACTGTCGTGTCGACTACATTAGATTATCAGGGAAAAGCTATACAGGCTGTGTTGCCGCCTGGCGAGACATTTGGGCCAAAGGTTTGGTAGGCGTTGGCTAGATTTGAACATATAGAACACATAGATTTGGTACCTGAATTATCCTGTAATATAGTAAATATAGAACTGTATCAGTCACTAATTCTTATGCAGTGCTTCTCGGCCGTAGTTAACACAGCCTGGCTTATATCTAGGTGTTCGCGAAAACAAAGGTGCCAGGGCGCAGTCAAGGAACGTCAACTTCCTAATCGTCAGAGACCACGTAATTAGAAGCTCTCGCAATACACTCAACTCTAAATCTTGGTGTCTAATCAACCCATGCCCACAACCAGCTAGTTCCCAATAAGAAAGAGAACACTTCTCCTTGCATCTAATATGACAGCAATCAATTATAGCAAGAGTAGAGATCTTGTTCCAGTGATCGAGGGAATGTATTTGATGTTGGTGTTATAGTTCTTACTACCAATCGCATCTTACATCAGTCCTCCGTGGCGCAATTGGCTAGCGCGTTCGACTGTTATTAACAGGAAATCGAGAGGTTGACAGTTCAAGCCTGTCCGGGGGAGGGTATATAGATGCCATGTTCTTTTGATTGAGTAGTCAACTGATTTTTTGGGGAGAAAGGATCCTTTTCAATCGTTTGCTTGCCTTTGATTTGTGGTATTATTTTGTAACAGGCATTCTACTGCTCTAGAGGTCATGTTGCTCTCTGTCTTGTAATTAGCTCATGTCCATTGTACGCTGCTAAGACGTCTTCAATAACATAATATACTAACAAGGTACAATATAAACAATCGAAACATCATATTATGACGACGATAAGGCATAAGTATAGACAGGACTAGCCGACGAGGATTTTGGAATCCTCTGCACAGCAACAATAGGTACAGTTAATTGAATGAGGTCCTAGAGTCGACCGTTCAAACGGAGAGGGCTTCAATCACGTCCTCGACGCCAGCAAATGACAGCTCGCTCATCGTCTCCTTCCATAGATTCTGTGCCATCCTCTCGCCATCGGCCGTATACACAACTGGTGCCATCCTATTAATCGAGAAATTAGAAGGGTGACCAACAATATCATGAAAAAGGCGAGAAACATACTGTGCAGCTTTACCGCTGTCTAGATAATGGCCGTGAACCTCCTCGCCATGATTTACTACAGCATCCACGAAAAATCGAGCGCCACTAACGCAAGACTTGCCAAAGATCCGAAAGACAAACCGTACTATAAAACCTAATAGCGTGCCCATGCCATCACGGGCAAGGCCAGACCCGTAGCAAAGACCGGGATTAACGCAATTGACAATGGCGACTGAAGGGGGCACACGCCGAGTCAGCTTGGTCAAGAATAGCTGGCCGAGCAGTTTAGAGGTGCAATATTGCTGATGGTGGTCGAAGGCTTTTGCTCCTATTGGCTCGTCCAGAGACGTTAGCAAGGGACGTCCATCCTGTGGTTTAAACCGGGACCGGGCCGCCACGCTAGATGACACTATGGTCAGCCGGCCAGGGCTGCCCTCAGAGCGCCTCTTCGCTTCAAGGATGGGGAGCAGTAAGACTGTTAGGAGAGCTGTTGATAGGTAGTTAATTTGGATATCCTCTTCGTGGCCAGTTGAAAGGACGACATGAGGAATTCGATAGACGCCGGCATTAAGCACTGCAATGTCGAGATGCTCGAGGTCTTGGGCGCGATTGATGAAGCTCGTGATAGAGTCATAGGAGCTATAGTCCAGATGCCATACCTCGATGGTATCGGGCTTGAGAGTTCGGCTAGAAGCTAGATTTTCTCTAGCGATCACTCCATTTCTCTCATCTCGGACAGCCAAGATGAGTTTTCCAAGGCCTCTATCGAGAAGTTGACGGGCGCATTCAAGACCAATGCCACTGTTGGACCCTGTTACGATTGCCGTCTTGCCTATCAGGTCGCCAGCAGATATTGGATCTGTATAGGGAGGGGTAACCTGTACGGACGCTCTCTTCTCCGTTGGCCTTTTGAGAAAGTCAGTCATTGTTTGTTGAAGAATACAGTAAAAAGAAAACTTGATGCATTGAGTGTAACATTACTTCCAATGTCTACTTATAATAAGGTCATTATCAATATCAAGATCGTAGCCACCCGCATGGGAGCCTAGAATTCCAATAGGTCACTTGGCCAGTTGACAAGCCCTACTGCGCCTTGTCATGGGACACGATCTGACATTCCGCAATAAGATATTGCTTACTTTGATTGGCTGATAGGCAATGGTGCGCTATACAGAGATGTATGAATGCCCGCTAGGCTGGCGAAGAACCTGGTTGAATCTCGCTTATAACCCTGTTTTGGTTGGTAGGGCTGCAAGGTTTGCCAGAAGCCATTCCGGCATACTTCAGCTCAGGGCAGGTATCGAAGTATTTAGGCATATTCAAAATGATTTGGCTCATTTGACAACAGGACAAGCTATCCTCAAGTAAGCCATAATTAATCGTCTAGTCGATAACCAATGAGTAGAGATGCCCGTGTAGAGACACTATGTTTTCGGAATTACATTCGAGGTCGGATCTGCGCATGGATCGGGCATAATAGTATCAATGCTAAGGATGCATGGTACTTGCGAGATCTGTCTGCGAGATTGTAATGTTTCAATGCCACCACAGCAACGTTTTCGATTTGTTTTTAGCTTCTTTTTGTTTAACTAACATGTTGTGGCAGTCAGGGATGATTGCACATTGGATTGTCAAAGCTGTCTACAACGGCGCTCTTGACCACTTAGGTAGATTGTTACTGGAGGGCAGACACTTGATCAATAATCTGACTACGTGAGTTACTAAGATACTCGATGCCTAGCATTCCCAGGAGCCAAGCGATATATTAGTTTGTAACTCCGAACTGAACATGAGATTGGTCCAGGCTTATCTACTGTTGATAGGTGTTGATAGGCGTACATGGTATCGGCGGCTCGCACGTTCAATGTACGTCAGGTTTGGCTGATTAGTCAATCGACCACAGCTATTTGGCGTCGGCAAACGCATGGTAATCTCAGCAATCTCCGCTAAGGGTCCAATCCGTGTACATAGCGTTGAAAACGTTGTCTGACGCTTTCTTGTTTTGATTAGTGTGCCGTACTTCCGCTTACCAGCACCATGGTTGTGAGTGTCCGGGGTAACAGAGTTTAGGCTTTTGTAGCAGTTATCATTACCAATGTATACTCAATTTGCGTGATCAATAATTTCAAGTATAAACTTGTTGGCGTTACGGCGTTATAGCCCACCTATGTCTGCCACCCTTTCTTACTATTTCGGCCACCTATTACGCCACTATGTAGATCTGCTCTACTGCTTATATAAATTAAGTATAAAATAAAACAAAAATATATATACTTATTATTATTTTATAATAACAATATTATTATAGTTAAATATTTTTGTTATAATTAAATTATAAATGTTTTATATAATAAATATGTTTAATTAAAAATAAATAAATTAAAATTAAACATATTATATTAATTTTAATTTTTAAAACATATTATAATAATTAATAAAGCTTAAAATATATTGCTACAGCTTTTTTAATTTTTTATAAATTAATTTTTAAAATAATAGCTTTTAGCTTATTTTTAATATTTTAAAGCATGTTTAATATTATATATATAATATTATAAAAGCTTAAAAAGTTTTAAATATAATAATAATAATAAAAGCATTATTATTATTAATAACAGCAATAATAACATGCTTATTAATTTATTAAATAAGTTTAATAATATATTTATTATTAAGCTTAATAATATTATTATAAGTTATTAATAAAGCTTAATTAATATAAAAAATATTTTTTATAGCTTTAGTTTTAATATTAATATTATAAGCTATAATATTATAATATTATTAATTATTATGTAAATTTTAGCTATATTTTAATATTTTTTAATAATATTAATAATAAAAAATTTTATTTATTAAACTAATATAATATTTAATTAATAAATAGTTATAAACTAATATATAACATTATTTTTTTATAATTAAATTTTTTTATAATAAAAAATATAATAGCTTTTATTTTATATTTAATTTAAATATATTTATATTTTTTTATTATTTATATATATTTTAATATAAAATCTATTATTTTAAAGTTTATAATAATAAAGCTTTAAAATTAAATTTTAAATAAAGTATAAAAAGTTAATATTTTATTTATTAATTATTAATTATTAATAAAAATTAAAGTTTGTTTTTTTTAATTTTTTGTTTTTAAATATTTTAATATATTTAATATTATATTATTTATATATTTTATATTTAATATAAATATATAGCTAATATTAACATAAAATTTTTTTTTAATTAATTAAATTGTTTATATAATTTATAAAATTAATTATTTTATTATTTTAATAATAGCTTATTATAATAAAATATTATTAATAAACTTTTTTTAAAATTATTTAATTAATTATAAATTAAAATATTTTATTTATAAATATTATAATATTAAACATTTATAATTTTATATATTATTATTATTTGTTTATTTTTTTTTAATATGTAGCTTTTTTGACACGGACCCACAGGGGTCTGGGCAGAGCGGAGCTCTGCACAGGCCATGTGGGGCCGTGGCCCCGGCGGGCCGCCAGGCCTGCCGCCTGTCTGCAGCTGTAGCACAGAAGCTTAAGTGCAAATTCTGTGGGCTGCGCCCACAGAATTGCACTTAACCTTCTTCCTCATCAATATTATAGTTTGCACTCCTTGAGTATTCTTCTCATTTTTTTTTTGTTAAGCTAATAAACTGTTTAAATAAACGTAGTTATATTTAAATCTTTTTTTTAAAAATAAGTTTAAATTTTGTTATATATAAACTTTATTTTTAAATTAATATAAACTTTAAAGTTATAATAACGTTTAATATATATAAAATATTATTGCTTTTAAAAATTTATATATATATTATAAAAATATTAAATAATATTATTTTAATTAATAAATTTTGTTTATAAATTTTTTTAATACTTTTAAACTTTGTTTTAATAAAATATATAAGCAATATATTTTTAAAAAATAAAAAAGCTATTTAAAAAATAATTTATTATAAGTTTTTTATTATAATAGCAGCTTTTTATTTATTTAATTTTTATAACGCTATATTTTTTTTATTAATAAAATAAGCTTTATAAAGCTTTAAATATAATATAACTATTATTTTTTTAAATATATATTAAATATTAAAAATAAAACTAAATAATAATAGCAGCATAATTATAAATATAAGCTAATATTTATTAAAAAGCTTACTTTTTTATTAAGTTTTTATATTAAGTTTAATATTTTTTATAAAATATTAAATATAAAGCTGTTATTATATAAAATTATTTTATATAGCTAAAATATTTATTTTTTTAATAATATTAAAGTTTATAATTATTATATATAAAAGCTTAAATATTTATAGCTTATAACAAAGTTTTTTTATATAATTTATTATTTATTTTATTATTTTTAATTTTTTATTAAGCAAAAATATATATATTATATTAAAGTATATATAAACTTTTATAACACTATTAAATTAAATAAGCAGCATATTATATTTATTTATTTAATATATAAAATTTATTATTAAAACGTTTAAATAATGCTATTATATTTATTAAAACTATAAAAAAAACTAAAACAAGCTAAAAAATATATTATTAATTAAAAACAATATATATTAAACATTAAATTAATTTTAAAGCATTATAAAAATTTAAAAAGCTTTATTAAAAATATTTTTAATAGCTTATTTTTTTATAAAAATATAGTTATTAATATTTTTAATAATTAAAATATAATTAAAATAAGCTATTTAAAAGTTTTAAAAAATCTGCTTATTATTTTTATAATATTTTATGCTTTAATTTATAATTTTATAATATTTTATTATTTTTACTTAATATTTAAAATAATTTTTTAAATTATTTAATAATAAATAATTATAGCAGCTTTTAATTACTTTAAAATATTAAATATTATTATTATAGTTTAATTTTATAATAGCTAAAAACTTATAGTTTGTTTTTTTTAAAATAGCTATTTTATTTTTAGCTTTAATTTTTAAATAAAATTTGCTTTTTTTATTATAAAAAACTTTATAATAAATTATTTAACTTTTAATGTTTTTTTTTTAAGCTAAATAATAAATATATAGCTATAAATAAATATATGCTATTAAATATTAATAAAATAATTAGTTTATAATTTATATATATAATCTTTAAAAAACTTTAAAAGCATTATATTTTTAATATTTAATATTATAATTATTTTAAACAAAAAAATTTTATATTAAATATTTAAAAAATAAAAAATTTAAAAATGTTTTTTTTTTATAAAAAAACAAATATTTATAATTTTTTTAAAAAATATATAAATAATGTGGGCTTATATAAATATAAATAAAATTTTAATGTATTAAAAGATAAAGATCTAGCTAAAATGCTACAAAACAAAGAAATATAAATATGGTTATATATATGTATATATAGCGAAGCCATATACACAGGCCAGGCTGCACAGCCACATATAGTTATGCAAGCGCCCTTTATAAGCGCGTATTAATAAACAATTTTAATAATATAAATAATATATTTATAATTAAATTATGCTTTTTTTAGCTTTTATATTTATATAAATTAAAAAATAATTAAAGCTTTAAAAATTATATTTATAAGCAAATTTATATATATTTTTTATAATAAAATATTTTTATAATAAATTATATTAATTATTATTATTTTTTTAGTTATATTTTTAGCAAAATTTTTAATACTTTTTAATATTTTTAGCTATTTTAATTTTTATATTTTTTATATTTTTATTTTTTTACGTTTTTAAATAATTAGCTTATTTTATATATTTTTTATTTTTTAATTTATTTTTGTTTATTTTTTGCTTTTTATAATAAATATTTTTTTTAATTATTATAAAAAGTTTTTAATATTTAAAGTTATTATTATTATATTTATTTTTGCATTTTTTTTTGTTATTAAAGTTATAATAATTTATTTTTAATAAAAATATTGTTTTTAATATAAAAAATCTAAGTATATTAACGCTTTAAGCTTTATAGATTTTAATATATTTTTTAAATTTTTTTTTTTTTTATTAATTTTTTTTTTTTGTTTATTAGCTAATTTGTTTTTTTTTTAAGCTAGCAGCAATTATTTAAACAAGCTTTAAGCTTTTTAGTTTTAAAGTTTTTTTAAAATATTTTATTAATGTTTTAGCTTTAAACTTATTTTTATTTTTAATATTAATAATATTAAAACTATTAAATAAACTTTTTTTAAATTATATATTATAATTAAAAATAAATAAAATTATTTAAATTTGTTTTTTAATTATATATTAACTTTAAAATTTATTTTTAGTTTATTTTTTTATAATTAAAGCTAATTTTTAAAGCGTTATTTTTTTAAAAACTATGTTTTTTTTTTATTTATAAATTATAAGCATAATTTATTTAAAAACTAAAAAATATATATAGTGTTATATATATAATAATTATTCATATATTATAAAAAAATATTTATTTAAAAGCTTAAGTTTAAAAAAATATTAATATATTTTTTTTTTTTTTTAAAAATATAATATTTATAATATTTAAAATAAATAATATTAAAAATAATTAATTTAATTATTTAAATATTATAGCAATATAAAATTTTATATAAAGTGTTATTTATTATTAAGTTATAGTTTTTATAGCTTTTTGTTTTTTATTATTTTTTTTTTATAATTTTTTTTTTTAACTTTAATATTTTAACACTTTATAATATATAATTATATATAATATTATATATTTTAAGTTTTTTTATTAAATTTTATTAATTTTAGCTTTTTTTTATTAAAACTTATTAGTTTTAATTAATTTTTTTTAATTTTATTATTTTTATAAATTATAACAATAATTTTTAAAGCTATTAAAGCTTATTTTACTTTTAATTATTAAAAACTTATTAATTTTGTTTTAATTATTATTATTTTAATTTATAAGTTTATATTTATATTTAAAGCTTTAATATAATTAAAAACTTATTTATTTTTAAAATTTTATATTAAAAATTTATTTGCTTTTAAATTTTTAAACTAAAAATATTTTAGCTTTTAAATTTTATTAATTTTTGTTTATAAATATTTGTCACAGCCCTGAGCCACATGTGGGTCTGTGAGTGGCTAGTGTGTGGGGCTGGAGCCGCGGATTCGCGAATTGGTCAATTGCTTAATTGCTCTATTGTGTGGGCAGTGAATGGTAACACCATTCACTGGAGGTGTACGGCCGTAAGGGATACCTTGCTGCCTAGAAAATTTGTATATAGCTATCTGCTTTTGCAGGTACCCTCGACTTTGTTTTCTTTCTTCCTTAAGTAGATTATTTTCTCAGTAATAAAGGTATATTGGTGCCTAAACCATTTCGCCCTTGTTGCCTCTGTCACAATATTTATATAAATTTTTTATTAATTTTGCTGTTTTTTTATTTTTTTTTATTTTTTTTATTTTTTTTTTATTATTTTTATTATTAGCTTTATTAATTTTATTAATATTTTTATTAATATTTTTTTATTTAACCTTATTTTAACTTATTTATTATTATTTATTTAAATTTTTATATTATATAATTAAAATAAAGCATTATTATTTATTTAAATTTTTATATTATATAATTAAAACAAAGTATTATTATTTATTTAAATTTTTATATTATATAATTAAAATAAAGTTATTTTGCTTTTTATATTAAATAATTAAAAAAAAAATAATTTTAAAATAACGCAGGCTTAAAAATAATTTTAATATATTATATTTTTAAAAATATTTTTTTATTTAATTTATATATTATTATTTATAAATAAATATTATTTTTGCTATATATTTATAAGCATAAAAAGGTTTTATTTAAATATTATTATTAATTTTTTTATTTTTTAATTATTTTTATTTTATAATTTAATAATAATTTAATTAAAAGCTTTTATTTTATATAAAATATAAATGTTAACTTTATTTATATTTTTTTTTAAAACTTTAATAACTTGTTTTTTTTTAAAACTTTAATAATTTATTTTTTTTAAGCTTTTTATTTATAGCTTTTAGCTTTTAACTTTTATTTAAAGCTAGTTTTTAAGTTATAATAAATTATTAAATAATAAAAAAAAATAATAAAAGCTGGTTTTTAAGTTATAATAACTTTTAGCTTTTAATTTTATTTAAAGCTGGTTTTTAAGTTATAATAAATTATTAAGTAATAAAAAAAAAACAATAAAAACTAATTTTTAAATTATAACAAATTATTAAATAATAAAAAAAAAACAACAAAATTTAATAATAATAATATTTATTAAAGCTATATTATTATATTTTAGCTTAATTATAATTTTAAATTAAAAAGCAAAATTAAAAAAATTTATTATTTTTTTTTAAATAAAAAAAACTTATTATAATATTAAAATTTTAATAAATTATTATAAAAAAAACATTTAATTATTTATTATTATTTTTGCTGCTGCTTTTTATTTTTTTTTTTTTAATATTTAAAGCAAACTTATTTAAAAAAAAACAAAAAAAAACAAAAAAAATAAAACTAAAAGTGTTTATTATATAATTATATAAATAACTTTTTATTATTATTTTTTAATAATTTTAATTTTATTTTAAGTTTAATTAATTTTATTTTATAAAATTATTATTATATTTTATATTTATTTAAGCTTATTTTATTAAATTATTATTATTTTTTTATTATAATATTAAAGTTTTACGCTTTTAATATTAATTAAAGCTTAAAAATTAAATTAAACTTAAAATAAAAAAAAAAAAGGTTAAAAATATAATATATAACTTTTATTAAAAAAACTATTAAAATTACTTTATAATATTAATATTATTAATAAATTTAAACTTAAATAATTTTAAAACTTTTTTTAATTTTTATTTTTTAAATTTTAATTTATAATTTTTAATAAAAAAAAAACAAAAAAACAGCAAAAAAGCTGCTATATTAACTTTTAAATTAGCTGCTTTATAAAAATAAAACTTAAAAAGTTTTATATTATTAATAATATTTTTTTTTTTTTATGTTTTAAAAGCGTTTAATTTTTTAAATAATGTTATATAAATTTTAGCTTATAATTTTTAATAAAAAAAAACAAAAAAGCAATAAATAAAAAAGCTGTTATATTAATTTTTAAATTAATTATTTTATAAAAATAAAACTTAAAAAGTTTTATATTATTAATAATATTTTTTTTTTTTTATATTTTAAAAACGTTTAATTTTTTAAGCAGCATTATATAAATTTTAGTTTATAATTTTTAATAAAAAAAAACAAAAAAGCTGCTTTATAAAAATAAAGCTTAAAAAGTTTTATATTATTAATAACATTTTTTTTTTTTTATGTTTTAAAAACGTTTAATTTTTTAAGCAGCATTATATAAAATAAAAAAAAACAGTTTTAAATAAAAATAAAAGTTTATATAAACGTTTAATAAAACAACATATAAATTATTAAATTTAAATATTTTTTTAATTTATTTAAACTTTTTATATAATTTTATTAAGCTTTATATTATGTTTTAAAAGCTTTATAATATATTATATAATTTAAAAAAATATTAAAACGTTTAAAATTATATATTTATTTAATTTAAAAGCAAAAAATATATATAAAACATTAAAACGCTTAAAATCATATTTAAAAATAAAAATACAAAATTATATATTTATTTAATTTAAAAACAAAAAATATATATAAAACATTAAAACATTTAAAATTATATTTAAAAGCAAAAGTATAAAATTACATATTTATTTAATTTAAAAGCAAAAAATACATTTAGCTAATATTACTACTTAATTATATATACAAATTTTAGACCGATAGCGAGTACTTCTATAGTTATGAACCCTTGCTTTAATCTATACCTAATTTGTATGGGTAGTGGAGCTGATCTACATGGATAGGAAATTGGTGGCATCCCCAGCCAAAAAGGGTGGCAGACGCAGGTGGGCTAAATGTCAGTAGCAAACTAGCGAGTGCTACCCCCACAAAGCATCGTCTCATCTCTCATTATTGGTGTATACCAGATCACCCTAGATAAGCCCAACGGCTAGGTTAGGTGACTCGGAGGGCTCGATTGGACGACCACACATCAAGGGCTTCACAGCTGTAAGATGCCAGAACGTGACGTGGCCGTATCGCTGGTAGCTATTCCGGCCCGTCTTATGCGCCTCGAGCGCTATTCTAGGCTGCATCTCAACATTCAATCGGTTGTGTAAGTATTTTTAGATGGAACGAATTTATATCTTTCTCGTGTGCGGGTTTGGAATGTTAGAACTGTTGTGATATGTTGCATAAACAACGCGATACGGGTCTAAAAAGGTTCCCAGCTAAGGAACATATTTGTAACTTAGAGCTTCTTAGAAATGACAAATTGTGTTAGTTACTTGTCAATAAACCTGAGACATTGATTTAGACTTTCGTGCATGGCCATTGTTTCATTGACTCACCTTATGGGAACTGCAACGGTTCTTTGCTTGTACTAAGACGCTAGAATAAAAAGGTACGAAATGAGTTCTGGATCATGGCCTCGGTCGTATGCCTTGGATGAGGGACATATGTAGGCTTTTGAGTTTGGTATGCAGACAAGTTGGCGGTGCTGCATGTACATATACTGTATGTGTTTTGCATCTCACAGCTTCTGGAAAAGCCTTTCATAGAATCTGTACATGCGGCCCGTTTCTCTGATATTGTGGGTGGAAGAGCGGTCTGTCACTTCAGCTTCACGGGGTCATTTGTGTTTTCTCATCATTCTACTAGCGTGCGCAAAAATAAAACAGCGAGTATTCCCACTACACTCCAACCCTCACCGCGTGTCTTATACCGTTTCTTTGTCTGTATCGTACAATTTCCTGTCGCCGCTACTAGCGACAAATCGGGTGTTCTAAATGAATCGGGACGAAGGGGTATGGGAAAGGAAATCTGCTCATTTCCAAAGGCCGAGCAATAAGGTGAATACGCCCCGAACGCATAGTCAACCTGCGACGGGCCGCTTACGAGCAAGTCACAGCAGGCAACGAGTAACATGGCACCCACGAGGTAGGTAGGTGTTCTGTGTCACGGAACCACCTCTCAATCCAACATAGCTGCCGATACGGGCTTTCAACTTGTGAATCTTCCAGCTTTTCATGGAACTCGAGATCCAGCGGTGTGATCTGTACGACTAGAACTTTCTTAAATTATCGCAGGTGGCTTGCCATTTGGAAATATACAGTCTAACGGTCTCTTCTAGTTTCTAATCTCGTATTTCTCTCCACATCTCTGGAAAGATTCTATGTTTTGCCAAGAACTCATCGTCCATGGACAGGAGCAAGGCATGCGCCACTTGGATTCTGTGCGGCTGTAGTGTACTTATGCGAGATCTGAACGGCAGATGTGGATCGGCAGTCTCATTCAATGCAGGTCAGTCCTTCAGGACCTGTTCAGGACGAGGCGTCGACTCATTTTCGACGATCGCAACCCCCGGTTCTCTAATATGTTGCGGGGTGAGAAAATAGGCAGAGAGCCCCCTCCCCCCACTCCCTCGTAGATGTTCATCCAATCATTTTCTACGGGGTTGAAACTAGTAAGTACTTGTGAAGTCCATAGTCCACCATCATGAACTTGAGGTTATAAATTAAGCTTAGGCATGTGTGTTTACCTACAAGATGCTTTTCTAAGACTTCCAACATCGACTTTCGCCTAGGTCGACGCAATGATCTGTGAATTGCAGAACTTGGCAAATCTGTGCACTATGCGGCCCAAGCCGAGGTCATGCAACCAACAAGCCACATAAGAGTCAGCTCCTCGGTCCCGAGTCGGTCCCGAAGATGATATAGGTAAAGTAAGCCTGCTGAAACCACAGCAGGACGCAGAAAACTCATTTCATTGGGCTAGGTTACTGCAGCAAAGCTGCTGGGGATGTGACCTGCCTGGAGGGTTACAGTCGCTAGAATGCCACATGGTAACCAGACTCGTGACGCCGTTAGCGATCCTATCGCAACCTATACTCCTCTTGGCCCTAGAGCCAAGATGATAATACATGCCGACCGAGCGGGTAACTATGGACCGACTGTCCTACCGGTGAATGCCGCCCAGCCCACTCTGCACCTCTCGGTGTGTCTTTTTGGAACTCGCAAAGGAGGCTCTGGTTGTCTCGTTAGGTCTATGCATGAGGGACTTGTCCTTCCTTACAGTCTCACATTCTTACTGTTTGGTGCACGTCTTTGAGACTAACCAAGCCTTTCTTGAAGTTATTCGTAAACTATGACATGTAGGAACTTGACCCTTCTGGGGCAGAAAATCGGAGCTCGAATGCCGACCCTTTTCCCCGACTTCCCGGCTACCGCTGCCTCGGGACGCTCAATCCATGCATGTTACACTGTAGCCCTGACAAGTCCATAACAGAGGGTAAACATGGTTTGATCCACCGTCTGGGGAGCACTAACGATTATAACCCTCAGGTATTCGACTAAATTCTACAGCTGAGATACGTTATGTAATACAACCGTTATCACACCGGGCTTTCCTGATGGTTCACACATAGAGCTCATCGCTATTGTCCACATTCTTGCCTGGGGCTGGTCCCTTCCCCGTGAGGTGTACTATCAGGTCCCGCAAAAAGATGAATTCACGGCATATAGGTTACAGGTCTCGTTGCCAGATAGCTGCCGGAACAAGAATCCGAAAAGCGGGCAATGATTCGTCGTTGCTTCCAAGTAGGCAATGCCGTGCTCGCGATCTGTAGCTTAATTGATCGTTACTAACATCATGCTAGTCTAATTCTCTTTATGTGAATAACATCTCCAAGGCCAGCGTCTTCAGTTCCAATACCGCAACAGGCTTGAGGTCACCTGAACCAATATATGTTGCATTATCTCAACATTTATTAGACTCGAGGTCGTTATCCTATCAATTAAGAGCGCCGCATTTTCAAGCCAGTGGCAGCTTTCAACGGCTATGCAGGCTCAATCTGAAACAGTGGCATCTGTTGTACAAGCACAGCATCTTTAGTGAAATACAACGTCATCCCGGTTTTTATTAATGCCGCTTTGAGATACACCTGGTTGAAGGTGACCAGAAGGATCTATAGCGTCCCAAGTGTTTGGTTATATCTCCAAACCGAGTCAGCAGTCCGATAGGACAAAGACGGCAAGGAAGTTAGTCTCATACAGAGGCGAGAACAGATCTTCAATGTATTTTACGCCCGTCGAATCGGACACGTCTTACAGGCATCCTACGGCCAGCAGCATACGCGTCCGTTGGCTTGCCATTGAGTCACTGCATCAACCTTGGGGGAAGCAACTGATTAGTCGTAAGTTGTCGTCAGATGGTGTCGTCGACGTGGCAGTAGTATGCGTGGTTTGATAAGTAATTTTCCCGTGCTTATACGGCGGAGGCGAGGGTCCTTCACAAACGTTTATAAATAGCTCGCTTAGGCGCCTCATTCCTACCCTGTTCATCAAAACTGGGGAATCTTTATACTCACGACACCGAATTTGCCCTCGATGACACACAGCCCGAGCTGAAGTCAAAGCCTTGCAGGCAGCCCTACCGTCGACTATGATCGCGAGAATACGGGAAGCTTGGCCGTAACGATACATGGGGCTTGATATGAGCTGGGTATTGGCGAAATGTCCTACGGATCCGGGGTTGATGAATCGATACCACATGAGGAGGAATACCTGGAGAATACATCGAATGACGGTAGTCTGTCCTACTTCGCATCGCCTCAGGACTTGTGCAATTTTCACGCCATAGGGTAACATCAACAGATAAAACGGCATTCACCGGGAGCAAGAATGGCGAGAATGTTCTATCAAGGGCCTATATCTACTACAAGATACGAAACGGTGTGATCATGTTATGCGAAAGAGCATGGGCTACACAATGGAAAATACATGATATATATGACGTCAAAGAAACCCTGTCGATGAGGCAAGAAAGAGAACATGGAACCCGAGCAATACCCAAGCGTACGGTAGGGGTATAATATACCACGTTCCTCTGACGCGAAGAAGAGGCACAGTGATGCCGGGGGCAGCGTGGTCGTTGGTTTCCATCATAAAGCTTAGTTGCGATATCTCGTGGGGCCCAAAGAAAACGGATATACTAGGCCAGAATCGGGATGCAAAACATGGAATTCATGTTTCGCACCCTGGCCGCAACTGCTATCCTACAGCTAAAGGTAATTTGTACACAAATGGCAAGAGCTTCAGACTCGAAGCTTTTGTGGATGACCAACGAAGAGTCAAACCGAGATTGGCAGACTGACGAGATTATTGAGAACCGACAAGACATCATTGTAACGCAAGATAAGTAGCATCTACACGTATATCAGCTAGCTGATACGGTTCATGCAGCCCTAGCATATTACGTCTTATGGTGTATATGATCCCAGCTCTTATTTCCAGCATTCTTCTACATATCCTTTTCTTAGTCTCGTTACTAGGCTGATACTAGTGTGTGTTTATGCCTAAACAAGAAAGCTTCGGCAAAGGATACCTGGTCACATGAGCTCTTCTTATCATGGCTAGAACAGGTGCATTGGTTCTTGAGGAGCATACGGAATGGATTGCAATGCTTGCATATCTCAATCCTTCAGCATCGAAGTCGTAAACTCATTGAGATCGTTGATTGAATGGAATACTCCATACCCACTTTCGACTTCATCGGAATAGCCTCGACATCCGAACCCCGTCAATACCGAGAGAGTGGTTAGGTTCTCTAAGATATGGGCCGAACCGTTGTGAGATCCCGAGAACTATACCAAGTTAGTAGCCATCGCCGACGGTTTTGAGAAACATGAAACATGAAACACGGCATAGGAGAAGACTTTGGACGAATGACGCTTGATTTATGATCGCAATCTGACAGGAGGGAAGATGGTCGGTGCTATTAACTCGATTTAATGCGGCGCCACGGAGCTTCTCCATATCTTCGGACGATAAAGGGGGTAATGCCGGGTAGCATCTGGTAACACATTTTCTACCGGTATCAACGCCATTGATCGAAGTAATGGCTACTTGAATGGCAACGCAAACTCGCGATGTTGATAGTTACAGGGGAAAAGCAGTTCGAAGAGTATGCAAGGCCTAGGTAATGAGCAGGGAAAGCAGATTGTTTCATGTTGCATTCATTATGCGACTTGTTTTTTTTTTGTATTTTACTCGTGATACATTTAAACAGAAGTAATAATCCATTCAAAATATTCCGACAGACGCCACTGATAAGGAGTCTTTAAATCAAAACGCCATTGTCCACTTATTCGTCAGCACGCCTGTAGACTGTCTAGTCCGCGCTATAGGTAGCTCAATAAGAGTAGATCACGATAATCCTTCAAGTTTTACTTGGGGTGCGACGAGGAATACGCTTGATGTGCTCAATCGGCTCCAGTGGATAACGCCTCTCGACGTTATCGCTCTCAATCGACTCTTCCACTTCAAACGGTCGAATTTGAGCACTTATCTGTGTGAATAGTGCGGGCGAGCTCTCTTCTAGAGATCCCTCTTCTTTACGCGCTTTGCGGGCTTCTGCTTCTGATTCTGTGCCCACACATCTTCAAAAACTGTAGGCATTGTTGCAAAGTGTTCGTTAAGTAGATTGAGTCGCCTCACGACCTGGAATGCGCCCGTACCAATTGACATTGTCTCTCCCATAATAATCTTCTCACTGACACCTTCAATAGGATCTATCTTCATGCCCGATGCTGCGTCGAATAGATGGTCTGCTGTTTTTTCGAACGAAGCAAGCTGTAGTACACTGTCGCGCATTTTGGACAGACCGAAACGTGTAATACCGAGAATTTCGCCCTTGTAGGTCATTACGTCTGCGAGAAGTTGCATGTGTCGGGGATCAATACCCATGTCGCCCATGACATCGCTAATTTCTTTAGCTATTGTCGTCCGAGCTGCCTCGATTCCCAAAACATCTCTGCATTCTAGTACGCTGTTTGACCTGACTTTAGTGCCAATAACTCCTTCTGTGTTCATACACTGTCGTAGTCCGTAACCCTCAACCAAAACAGTATTTGTGGAATCTTTATCACTTTGCTGGATAATAGCTCGAGTAGCCTCAGGGTACCCAGATATAGGAACTGAGGGCAATACCCGCTTGAGATGGCTTATGCGAACAGACAAGTCCGACATGGCTTCTGTGATAGTTTTGGTCCTTGTTGTTCGTTTCGCTGAAGGGTCAACATCTAAACCTCGTACTGTGATTTCAATGCTTGCATCTTGTTCAAAGACCTGCATGTCGGTTTTCTGAATCTTGAGCTTTTTCTGCTTGGCGATAGCATCAACAATGTCGCCAAGTTTGATTCCGAGATGCATGCTCTCTAATGTTTCGGTATTGATGTGTAGCGTGATAAAAGAGCGGTGCGGTTGCCATTCATCATCAACATAACGAAGAACGTCTTCGACATATGTCTTTTCAATACGTGCTCGCACGATTTTAGCAGCCTCTAAACTCCTTGGGTTCTGCAAGGGGCAAGATATAACCGGCGTGCTAATCAACTTAGAAGCATTGATAATCTCCTTAATACGAGGCACACCTTGTGTTATACTCATACCAGCAACACCGGCGAAATGAAAAGTTTTCAAGGTCATTTGAGTTCCAGGTTCACCGATAGATTGTGCACCAACAGCGCCAACAGCATGCCCTGGCTCAACATGGGCTTTGCTATACTTTTCTAAGCACAACCCGACGAAGTGTCTAAGAGTCTTTTCAGACACTTTTGCTGCCCTCTCCGATGCCGTTTTGGATACATGCCCACGTTCTTGCGATTCGACCCTGCACGCCAACCGAGCTAGATAACCGATTTCCAGCTCGTCCAGTCTTTCGTTGAGCGCTGCAAGTCTTGCAAACTCTTGTTTTTCGACTGCGGTCTTAGCTTTGTGCGGTCTTTGGAAATCCAGCCCCTCAAGGACTGGCTTAAGATTCAAAAGGTCTTCATATATTAACCCGTTACCTTCGGGCTTGATCCGTAAGGGCTTTCCGCGTTGGTGTCCATTCACAGTATCCAGTCTTGCTAACTGTTTGAATCGTGCTTGTTCGATGTCAGACTTAAGTGTAGCTAGTAGTTCCCGCTCGTTACTTGTGAAAGGCAAAGAACGGGTATCCGGCCTCGTTAGCATTCCATCAAGCCCAGCAGCAATTCGTAGCTTAGAAAATTTCTCTGCCAGGCCCCTTACGTGGTTCTGGATGGTCTCAAGAAAGTTACGACCACTCTCATGCTCATCAACGCCGTAATCGGTAGTGTCGTTGTACGTAAGGGGCTCGCCGTAGAGCAGCCCGCGCCTTCGATATCTATCGCGTTCTTTCTTGAGCATAGTGTCGCAGAGAGCAAGTATTTCAAAAGGCAACAAAGCCCGGTCTGCATTATTCCAGGTTAAATTCTCGGCATGGGAAAAGGTACGTTCGAAATTAACAGGCATAGCTTTTCCCTCCATATCAACTGGGTCTAGTTTATCTGCTCCAAATTGAAACTGGACAACGCCGTCGCCAGAAGTTCGTACCGTATCATCGTACTTGGTAGAAAGATCTTCTAGTGACTTCATAAGACGACGAGACATGTAACCAGTTTCAGCAGTCTTGACTGCAGTATCAACTAACCCTTCTCGTCCGGATATAGCGTGAAATAGGAATTCGGTTGGTACAAGGCCTGTGTAGAAACTGTTTCGTACAAAACCTTTAGCAAGCGCATGGCGCGTATTCTTATGGAAATGTGGTAGAGTACGGTCCTGAAACCCATCTGCCACACGAGAACCCGCAATAATCTGCTGTCCGACTGCAGCAATCATTTGGGCAACGTTAATATTGGAACCTTTAGACCCCGAAGACGCCATGATTAAAGGCGCATTGTTTCGGCTCAAGGAGTTTATACAAAGATCACCAGCATTTTGACGAACTTTGCTAAGCACACCGGATATTTTAGCTTCCAAGGTTTCTTCCATGGAGCATCCCGTAGCTTTCGGCAGCTTGTTCTCGTTGAATTGTTTAATGAAGTTGTCAGACTCGATGTACGCATCCTCGACAAGCCTGTTCTTGGCTGCAGTAAGTTCTGCGGTTGGAAAGACGTCCCCAATACCGATAGAAAACCCTCGATTCGTGAGCATCCTTGCACAAAGCTTTGCTAGCCGATTCATTGCAGTTACAGCTGCATCTGGGCCATAATCTCTCAGAATGACATAGAATACGGAGTCCTTCTTCCCTGATCCGACGGTAGATTTATCCATTCGACCGCACATGACCTCAGAGTTTCTGACAACAAGCCAGCCATCATTTGGGCACATATCAGGTGCTCTTCTTCTGTGTCCGGGTAGGGGTGGGGGAGGGTCCACGTATTCTCTACATTTGGCATCCAGGTTGACCTTGACTGGGGTCGATTTGTTGGGTCGCATGAGCATGCTGAAAATCTGCTTGCCTGTCCATAGTCTTTTCGGGGCCAGTACAGCTGGAGGTGGCAAGTCAAGATGCGTAGCACCATCCATCATCATCATCACTATGTATGTGAAAGTTCTCCGGTCAAAGAACATATCCTTGCTGCTCAGGAGATAAGATGCTGTAATAAAGTCCTGAGTAGCTGCAATAATGGGCTCTCCGTTCTTGGGCGTGGCTAGGTTATGCTTAACGCTCATAAGTGTAACAGCCTCAGCACGAGCCTCCTCTGTTTGAGGCACATGAAGGTTCATCTCGTCGCCATCAAAATCGGCATTGTAAGGACCGCAGGCACACTCGTTAAGACGGAATGTTCTCCAAGGCCGCACCTTGACGAGATGGCTCATGATACTTAGTTTATGGAGTGACGGCTGTCGGTTGAAAAGAACAATATCTCCATCTTCTAAGTGACGCTCAACAATGTCTCCAATACGAAGCTCTTTTGCAGCAGCCTCTTTATCACCAAATCGAAGTGATACACGAAATGGTGGGTGATCACCGTCAACTTTGAGAATGGCCTGCGCACCAGGCCAGACGGTAGGCCCGTTAACAATACACTGTCTTAATTTTGTGATGTTGTCGCGATGAGCCCTCTCGGGGTATGTTAAATTCTTGGCCACTAGCATGGGCACCGCAACCTCATTGACTGCTAGATTCGGGTCAGGAGAAATGACGGTTCGACCTGAGAAATCAACACGCTTCCCGGATAAATTACCACGGAAACGTCCCTGTTTGCCTTTCAGGCGCTGGCAAAAACCTCGCATCGTCTTGGTGACACCATTGTCTCGAAGTCCAGGCACGTCACTGTTCACGTACACTGCTATCTGTAGCTGAAGATACTCCCACTGCTCCATAATAGTCTGCAAGGCTGTTCCCTTTTGTAGCGCTGCTCGAATAAGGCCACAAGCAAATACTATATCTCCAAGGCGAGTTGTTATGTCATCTTCGTTACTTGCTCCTTCTTGAGCAACCGACGGTCGAATGCAGACCGGAGGTGCCGGTAGATATTGCCAGAGGAACATCTCTGGTCTTCCCTCGGAAGGGTTTAGGCCAAGTAGTTCGCAATCGTCGGGGGTAATTTGTTTGAAGAGGTTGAGGACCCTAAGGGGATTTAGATCCTCAAACGCCTTCCTTAGATGTTTATCAAGGTCGTTCACATGTTTTCTCGCTTCCATGAAAGAGTTGTCGAACTCGATTTTGCTGGGAGGAGGCTGTTTTTTGGCCGAAGTTGACTTATTATATGCGACAAACTTGTCGTGAACGAGTTTGAGAGCGCCGACTTTGCGAATCTGGCCATTGACGGCTCCGCAGTAAGGGCATTGCTTGGTTTTCCTGCACTGATCGTTGATTTTCTTGCAAATTGCCACGCGTTTCATATTGTCTATGTTTGGTCGTCTGAGTTCTTTAAGGTATGCTCGGCGCTCGTGTTCGACTAGTAATACTCGCGAGCAATCCTTGCATATATTTTGTAGGATCGTGATTGTGAACTTGATGTAGCCGATATGAAAAGCCGGAAGAGGTAGTCGCACGTGGCCAAAATGCCCAACACAGTCAGCTAGTCGCTCGTTACATGTAGCGCAGATGCCCGTTTTGCTCGAGGTTCCCTGACAGAAAGAAAGGTTAGAAGTTGGGGTCGAGCTGGTTTCAATCGATAGGTGGCACTCACCAAGCGTTTATCTAACACGCCATTCTGAGTCGGTTCGCGTCCTTTGTCGACATCGTACATGCTACGGTCTGATACCTCCAAGACACCTTGGTTTACAATGTCCTGGTTAGACTGAATGCCGAATTGGAGGTTTTTGAATCGCTTCGGTAGTTTGTCGACCACCTGGTGCTTGACCGGTGCAACGGTAATTGTTGAAGCCATTGTCGCCGTTTTCATCAACTACTTGAGAGTTCAAGATAAAGAGGCCCTTTAGAAGTCCGCAAATAGTGGTCGCGATTGGAGTTAGAGGCTGATATGCATACTCAAGCGTGGTGCTACTTTGCTCGCGGTGGTTTCGGAGGACGAGTTCTGCGACACAATAAGTGCGGCGTTGTATTATGCTACCGCGCCGTTACAGAGAATGAGATAGTTCTCATCGTCGCCATAGGTCGCCAAGCGCGCAGATGACAGAGATCAGAGAACGTGTTCTAGTCGCAGATGGCCGCTTCGAAATTTTGCTGGGTTGAGGTTTAGAGTCATTAGGTCGTGCCCCACCATTCCAGTTTAGTATGCCCGCAAGTCTGCAGCAGGACTGGTGGGGTATCACTGTAGGTAGTGAGGGGCTAATATCCACAGCGTCTACCTGCTTAAGCACCTTCCCTAGGTACCTAAGTAGGTAATAACCTCACCTTGACTCCAAGCTTGCAGTGCTCATTCCCATGTGACAACAACTTACCTAACCACGTGTGCATGACATCGTTCAGGCAGGCATCTTCACCTTCAATTAGCCAACCAGCAACTCACATATTTCACGTTCTCTTGATTGGATGGTAAGCAGCTTCAACGCGACGAACAGAAAGTGGCTGTTTCAGGCTTGATTTGTTTACGTAGCTACATGCCTTGCTTGTTCGTTACTTGCGCTTTGCTTCATCGCAATTATATGATCCACGAATCTCCACGAAGCCTACGAACTTCTCTGTGACTGACTCCGCAACCTCGACGACGGCACCCTTCGACCACAATCTCCCTCGTATATCGCCACATTGGCGCACACGTATACTGCCATTGTGTTGCGCCGCTGTCGACGCCCTCATACGCTGCTTCAGTCACCGTGTTCGACACGCTATCTACATAGAAATCTATTTGGCTGGGCCCCAGGCGGTTCTTCTGGCATGATGCCTTCTGGCACCGACAATGCTGCAGCTTCAGATGGTAAAAATGGGAGTAAAAAGGAGGAGAAGAAGAAAGTAGAGAAGTCATACTTAGCCAGCGCCGTCGAGTCCATTAATCCGTGGACCACAAGCCGAAGTACTACGCCGACGCTCAAGGACAGCACTCCTTTACCGCAACCGAAAGTAGGATCGTCATCGGCGCAAAGGGCGGATGATCATTCTACAAATACTCTTTATGGCCATAGCTTCAAAAAATACCCTGCTGACTGTCCGCCTATGAACGTGATGTGGTTTCATGCTGTTGACGTCTGTACTCTGTCGTTCTTGCTTATCATTCTCCGTCGCTAATCGTTATATCAGGTCCCGAAACGTAAGCCACAGTTTCTGAAGTCAAAGAAGAAGGAACCCGATAATGCCAAGCCGGTAGTTCCTAAAAAGTTCGCTGCCTTTTCGAACGTAGACTCTCGCTCTCTTGAAAATGCGTATCAGAGATTACTGGAAGAGATGGAGAGTGACCGCGGAAAAGGCGTGGCTAGTAAACATGCGCGTAGCCGATCTAGCTCTCACCGTTCCCACGGTGCATCTGTTGAAGATGCGCCAAACACCGCTTTTGATGGAGATGGTGAAAGCTCCCCATCGGGCTTACGGGTACCAGTCAATGAGGACTTCTTATTCGATGTCAGCATTGAGAGACGTGAGCTGGCTCCCGTGTATTGGCTCGGACCCATCTACGAGGTTCGTCGTGGAACATGGTTCTGTACGCAACCCTTAGTCCTTCATTTTCTGTTTTGGGAAAATTTGCTATCATACTTTTCTTCATACTTCTGAAATGTCTAAAATGGACATCGTCTTGATCATAGGGAGTGGCTTCTAACTTCTAAGTTTTCAGACCAGGAAGGATCATCACTGCGGCCTTGCGAAGAGAACTTGGCAGCCCAATTAGAGGAAGGCTATCTCAAGACTAAGCCCTGGACTTATCCTGCGAATAGAACTCGCAGCAGCTCTGGTGTGCAGAATGTTACCCCTAAGGCGTCGACAGATAATCTGAAGGCAGCTGCCAAGTCACAAACTGAAGGTTCTTCGAAGCCTCTGCCTCTGCAATCAATAACTCCCCATCAACCATCGACATATCGTCTTTTTGGTATATACATGAACAGCGTAGCCACATATCAAGATTCAAATACCGCATGGCTATCCTCAGATGGGGTTTTCAGCTGGGTGACGTCGACGGTCTATCAGAGATTCGCTGGCGGCGGGTACATGAATGGGATCAAACTTGTCCGGGGCTATTTAGAGATTGGAAAAGCAAAGGATGGCAAACGACCGCCGACGCCTACAACAGCAACACTACCGCCTCAGCCAGACAGCGGTGACAAACAAGACAAGGACGACAAGGCTCTTAAGCGGCGCTCTGCCCCACCTGCCACGCGTTCGGACGCTACAGACAACCAGAGAGGCCAGGACGAAGCTCAAGTGGAAATGGAGCGAAGAGAGAATCAACTCAAGCGCCAATTTTCCTCTTACATTGAGGGCGCCGATGATCCTGACAAGCAGGAGGAACACATTAGATTACGCGAAGAACAGGAAATTCAGGACGATTACACAGGTCAAGATGGCGAAACACAAGGACGAGAAATTGAACATCTGGTTCTAGTGACCCACGGTATTGGTCAGCTATTGAGCCTGAGGTAAGAGAGCACGCCCCGGGTTACCGGTGAATTTCATGGCCACCAGCTAATCTGACACTCTTAGAATGGAGAGCGTCAATTTTGTTCATGATGTTAATATGCTGCGGAAAACTCTTAAAGGCGTCTACGCCCATTCGGAAGACTTGAAGGCTCTCAATTCCGATAGCGGAGACGGCCCTGGTAACTGCAAAATTCAAGTGGTGCGTATTAGATCTCCTCGCGCCTGGTCCCTTCGTCTTCTTGTTTCGTATGATCCAAGTTTCCTGCTGTATCACTTAGAGGTCTCGACTAACGCATTCCTGTGCTCGCAGTTGCCTGTTTGCTGGAGGCATCTCCTCGAGTTCCCAAGAAAACGTGAAAAGAAAGGCGAAACTGATCTAGGTGATGTCACTGAGGAGGAAGATGAATGTGAGTTGCATCATAAAAGAATCGGTTCAGTTTAACATATTAATATCTTAGTAGATCCCTCTCTAGAAGATATCACCATTGAGGGCATGGCTTTCGCACGATCTCTCATTTCAGATCTTGCCCTAGACGTTCTCCTATATCAAAGCGCCTATAGGGAACAAATTACAGAAATTGTTCTCAAAGAATCCAATAGGATTTACAAGCTTTTCCTTGATAGGAACCCGGAATTCAAGGGCAAAGTTCATAGTAAGAGATTCTTTGGGTCGTTTTCTTCCTCTCTGGACGGCCTACCGCCAGAAAATGTGCTTCTCAGACTTATAATACAAACAAATTTTTAAATAATTTATCAAAATCTAAATATCAATAGCTAACGCACGGCTGTTGTACAGTCATTGGCCATTCCCTCGGATCAGCAATCATGTTCGATATATTGTGCCGGCAAAAGCAGCGGGTCAGAGGTGTCGAACCCCTTCGAAATCCACTTCGGTTCTGGCCCTCTCGAGAATATTCAGAGCCTCTCAAGGATCCAAAAGATCTTTCATTTGATTTCGACGTCGAGGATCTCTACTGCCTTGGTTCACCTGTCGGTTTGTTCCAAATGCTTAAGGGCCGAACGATCGCTGCACGACACCGTAAGTAACTATTGAGCTGTCTTCATCGGGTCCAAATCAAAGGATTAGAAAGCTTTCTTGTTTCAGGGTTAGGGGAAATTTTGACGGCTTCCCGCGCTTCCGAATGACCCGGGGATTGTGTTCAAATTAGTGGTCACTGACATCGAGTATTGCAGAATCAAATGCGGTACCGTCTGAGAGTCCTCTCAGCACGGATCATTTGGAAGATCCGTTCCTATCATCTTCGGGAGCCCCGGGGCAGCATTTATCGTCGGTTACTGGCCTACCCCTATCTGTGTCATCGCCGAAGGTTGCACAACTCTTCAACATTTTTCATCCGTCGGACCCTATCGCATATCGCTTAGAACCTCTAGTTTCGCCAGCGATGTCTTCTTTGAAACCCCAGGCTCTCCCATATACCAAGAAGGGAATTTTTGGAGCAGTAGCTCCTCAAGGTCTATCTGGTATCGGCGTTAAAGTAGGTCAGAGCGTCAGTGGCCTATGGTCGAGTTTCAGTGCTGGAATTGCCAGCAGTCTTCTTAATCGTAGTCTGGGGTTCACCAACGATGATATCGCAAATTTTAATGCAGCCAACCCTTCAGCAAATACCTCCTCTCTGCCCAACCCAGGACAGGCCGCTGTTAACTCCCAGAACACTGGCTCGGGCGCTGCGATCTCTAATCCTGCCGCTCAATCCGAAAAGATAGATGCGCGCCAGAAAGCGCTTGCGCGTCAAAACACCCTCGACTCCGCAGATCCCAGTACACCCAAAGGCAGTAACAGTAAAGACTCCACGCTGATTGACGACGACTTAGAGACGCTTTACGCCCGCTTCCAGAAAAAGCGCGTGGAAGAGCACAAGGATAGTGTAAGCCGGGCTGAAGAAGGCCTGGAATTGGGTGCAGCGTGGGCTGCAGAGGAACTAAAGGCACAAAAGCTTAGAAGAGAGGAGTTGAAGGTGCGGGCACTCAATTGGAACGGGCGAATTGACTACACTATCCAAGAGTAAGTGGGCCTCTTTTCTATCTTTTTCTCTCCCTTCTGGCAATGAAATTCTTTCCATTTAAATACTTTTTCTTCGACAACATGCTTCCCATGAGTCACAAGCGAGATCTCAAATTCTAACATCAAGTCATATCACAGGAGCGCGCTCGACTTCAATCCTATCAATACCATCGCCTCACACATGTGCTACTGGCAGGACGAAGACGTCAACCACTTCCTGTGCTCACAGCTTCTCTGCAATCGCGACGCGCGCTCGAAGATGTATCAGTCTCGACAGAGCACGCCCGGCCGATATAGTTGAACAAAACATTAACTGGCCGGAAATTCCAGCGAGAATCTTGCTTCTCCCCTCCGCCTTAATACTTGAGTTTTTCTTGGTTCCCGTCAACAGTTGTATTTGGTATTGCATACAGATGGTTTGATAGATTTTTTTTCATCCGCCTTGTTTTGAGTGGCGTATATTCTAAAGGTATTAAGGCCATGGGACGGAATCCTCCATATATATCAACAAAGCTCTCCGTCAGTTAGAGTGATAGGTATGACATGATATGATCACATCGCATCATGTATTGACAATCAGAAAAGAAGAAGTCTCGCGCAAGAACCGCGAAGGACGCACGATAGACGAGGCCATCCATCCATCTTTGATACGGATTAGAGCATATAGATAGATACATGATAATACATGAACAGTTAGCGGGGGTAGGTGATTGGCCTTTACAGGGGCTTCTTCTCCCGCTCCAACGAGTAGTGAAACACATGAAAGTGTTAGATGCCAGTCGGATGACCAACGCTTGGCATTTCATTCATTTCGGTCTACGAACGTTTGGATCACTGATGACAGAGTGCAAGGACACATATTGGTATAATTTAGTCCTACTAGTGACACCCTCGAATTGAGTCACGTTAGATCCTTTTGAAAAGCGACAATCCACGGTCGTGCATATGGCTACCATCGCATTGATCAAGCACCTATAGACCTATCAACAAACCAAGCTACTAGTCGAGCAATACGACGTTCGCGACCGAGTGAATCCAGTATCATTTCTGTTATGTGTGGGTAAAAAAACCCTTCCTTGTTTAACTGCGAAATCAAAGACCCTAACTCCCAAATTGAAACACTTTTATCCTCGGCCGAAAGTAACATGAGTTTTGCCGAGATGCCAGTGAGCTTTTATGTGACTCCTCATGCTTTGCAGTGGATTCCAATGCCAAATTGAATCAAGAAAAAGGCGAAATCATGGGTATTGAGAGTCGATGCAAAGCAAAATACGGACATCCTCCAAGCTCAATGAGCCTAGGCAAAGTAGCTTCCTGGTCATCGACATATTCGACTTCTCCCCGTAACTAAGCCGGCATGGAACATGGAATGCTAGAGACCCAGTGAACAGTTCCGTTCAACGTCGAGCGAGCGCTTTTAATTGGAATTGGGGCACGCCGATTGAATATGTCCGGGCTGCTGGCATTTGTAGCAAATCTTCTCGCCGCCGGAGGACTCCTTGGGGCAATCACGAGAGAAATGACCATTCTCGCCACAGTTGTAGCATTTGCTACCGTTCACACACTCGCCTACAGTCCATGTTAGGAGATCGCTACTAGACGCATTTGGCTCCACGGAATTACTTACGAGACATGTGTCCATAGCCGCCACAAGAATAGCAAGTCTTGCCCTGGCCTCCGCTGTAGCCGCCGCCGCCACCGTAGCCGCCGCCGTAGGAGTTGCCGCCGTAGGCATCAGGGCAACTGCGAGCAATATGGCCGACCTTACCGCACTGAAACCTCTAGTCAGCTCGTTGTCACGTAACAGGAAGAGCAGCAAACTACCTTATAGCACTCCTGTGATCCACCCTGGCCACCACCAATTGGGCCGCCGCCCTGAGGGCATTCACGGCTGATGTGACCGCCTTGGCCACATCGGTAGCAAGTCTTGTTGTCCTTGGGGCCTTCGGGGCATTCACGGCCTACACAACAAAATATTAACCTCTTAGTCAAGGTTGGGTGATGAGGACCTTACTCAAGTGACCCTCGTTTCCACAGTTGTAGCTAGATATTGGTTAGCGAAGGTCATGTCAAAAAAAGACATGAAACTCACCACTTTGCAGCGCCACGGTTGGGGCAGTCGCGGGCCTGGGGAGAGCTTTTCGTTAGTACGTCTTTTTGCCCTCGGATGCTACTTGCTCAATCCTGATGCGATCCACCCCCTACTCCTTCTTCATACCTGATGAGTGGTCTGGCCGCCTAAACAACAAAATCATATGTCAGATCACACACCCCTACCAAAGATAACGCCAGGGTTGGGGTTGGGAGAGACCAAGCCAAGCGGCTAATCCTGGAACAAGATGTAGCTCCCACGATTCCACGGGGGTACTCGGAAAGACGTGAGATTGGCGCAAGACAGTGGCCAGGCACAGGCACCCGAGGTACAAATGGTTGTGTTACATAATTGTAGCAGATGACGCGGATTGGATTGGACTAGGTATGACATGACGATTGGTCGCACAACCATTGACCGCCGTCTGACGACCAAGTTTGAGAGAAAACCATAGCAAAAACAAGGTAATGGTGTGTAGTTGAGGTGCATAGAGGACTGTACGTCGTCGCAAAATCGGATAGGTGACGACGACGAGGGTACAGCGTGTTCAGAACTTACAAGTGAAGCACGCGCGTGTAGAGGTGG
The DNA here is from genome assembly GCA_022495235.1 of Xylaria curta. NCBI lineage: Eukaryota > Fungi > Ascomycota > Sordariomycetes > Xylariales > Xylariaceae > Xylaria > Xylaria curta. Next base: position 481,651 of record MU375907.1, on the reverse strand, counting down.
AGAAATCCATGGCGACAATTGAGACCGTGAGATGTCTTTCTGTAATATAGGAGTCGGCGACGAAGATCAGTAGAGAGTCTTGGGGAGAATTGTAAATCTAATGGACAAGTGGTCGCCGAAGTTAGTCCGCTGTAGGGTGGAATTGAATCGGAGCAGCTGAATCACAAGCAGCAAGAATTGGTAACAAACGACGAAGGTTGGTGATGGGAATTGTGATGATGGACCCGAGGGACAGAAGATGAAAACTCTACTGGCACCACACACTTCTGGCTGGCCAATGAGAGCAGTGCACACTCTTTTTGGCAAGTAGAGACAGGCGGGATCAGACGAAATCAGATGCAGCGCGCGGCGAGAGACAAATAACCGGGGCTAGCAGGGAATAGTAAGGTAACATACATGAGAGGTGTCAACTGCGTTGCACGGGGCGGGTGCTCCGTTCTGGGTGACGGCACGCAGAGGTGTGTGTTTTTCTGTGCTGTCTGTGTGAAATGGGTTGTTGGTATTTCAATTGTATTGTGTGAGATGTGGGCTGTAATAGGGACGTAATGTAATGTAATGCAATGCAAGGTACAAGACAGACCCCACGGTAAGGTTGGATGGAATGTTCAACCGACGAATAGTCTCAGTATGTGGATAGCAGGCACCAGAAGTGAGGTAACTGTACCTGGTAGGTAGGTAGGAATGCGTGCTGTATGAGGGTGGTAGTGTTCAAATCAAAGCCTTGGAAAATCAGAGAGGCTGCGTTGGAATACGTAGGATGGTGGGGTTAATTGAGGGGTCTATCGAGGAGGCAAGTTCATATAATGGGGAGGGGTTTTGAGGCAAATATACCTAATCTATGAATCACATACCTTTGCGTAGAGCTCGAAAAGCGTACCTACAATAGAAGGGGGTTGGTTTGCAAAGAGGTTCTTTAATAAAAGATGTTGGTGAGCTGCAGTCGGTAACCTAGAGAACCCGTCAAGTAGGAAAGTTCGTGACGTGTAAAGGTAGTTTTTATTTTATTTTTTTTATGTTGAAGTGGGCGATCACATGGAACGGTGGGAGAAGGATTACCTTCTTGGGCTGGTAGCCATGCACTCCCCAAGCTGGGGAGATACTTCCTTGTGCTCAAGAAAGTACTTACTCCGATGAGTACCTCTGCTGGGCAAGATACTTACAAGTACGTCGAGTCCTTATCGACGATAAGATATCACATTTTGATGTTGCCGCTAAGGTTCTATGTGTACCTAAGGTAAATCCTCATACCTTAGAGACAGGTACGCATATTTACCACAATTCACCCATAGCACATCTGTACATACGGCTCTACCTACCTTGCAGTTTAAACTTCTAGGTTCCGGTATATGCGTGGCCATTATAGACAGATGCATTACTATTTTAGGCGTCCAGGTAGTTTTAAAGCATTTATTTGTACCAAGAGACACGGAATGCCATGTATTTTGTAAAAGCCCCCTCCTACAGCTTTGTCGCATGGTTGCGTCATACCCACGGCTAGTAGGTAGGTATCTACCTGATAATGTAATATTGCCAATGTCCAATGAAAACCCGCAAAAATATCCAATCACAACAGGTTCGATGATTAATAACAATAAAAGCCAGGTTGTACAATGGCATGAAAATGAAAATGCTTGTCTAAGTTATTTTATTTCCTTTTTGGAAATAAACGAATTCGTAATTTACAGCACTGAACAGCACGCTAGATACCTAGGGTGACAAGTTTACAGGGTCTAGACCATTGGTAGATGCGTGGGGTCGGCACGCTCCGACGTCACCAGGATGCTGTACGTCGCGTCTAATGCCTGACAAACAGTAAGAGACGCGTTTAATTTTAAGCTTATTATTTTTACCTCAGAGCCTCTCAATTGACCGATCAATAACACTTCCAGTACAACTGCGCGCCTTTATAATCAGTTAGTTAGGGCAAGACAAATATCCAGTTCCTGACACCTTTAAATTGGAGCCCGCAGACTGCGGAAAATGAACGCGCTCGAGGGGTCGGCTTCAACATGTGATATGGAGAACTGGTTTAGAGACGTCGGTAGAACAATCTTGTTGGAGGCGCTTGGAGATACTTATGACCGGATTAACAGCAGTTTCAAGACAGGTATAAATAGACCTTGTCGATGGCCTCGAGCTGACTTTATTACTAACACATCAAATCTTCAGATTTTCAATCATATGCTCAAGAAAGACTAAACCTTATCGCCGAGCTCGACACCCTGAGGCCCCTAGCCTCGCAAGTGCGGCGTCTAGAGGACGAAAATGCTGCACTCAAGGATGAAATTAAGGTCCTCAAAGACGAAAGTCGCGAACAAATCAACGCTCCCGAGCATGTCAGCCACAGAGAGGCTCATTCGACTCTTCGAACTCCTCTTGCGCCCAAGTCTATGAACCAGATCAACTCAAAACGGACTGGCCAGATCGATATCGAGGCCGTGACCCCCCCAGAGCTCAAGGCCGAGTTCTTACGCATAGAAAAAAAGCATGCGAAACTCCATAATAAATTTCTCGATCTCCAAGCTGCACTAAACAAATCAAACGAACTTGTTCGAGAACGAACTGCCGCGTATCATCATTGGGTCGACCATGCGAAACAGCTTAGTGAACAGTCCCTAAAACGCTCTCAGAAGATAAAAAAGCTAGAGGCTAAGCTGGCTGAAAATTCTCGACAGCCCTTCGATATAAGCTGTTCTTCAGACGCTGGTGATGTGGAAGTCGCAGCGGAACCAACAACCATAACGCCTATCCACTCTTACCAGCCCGGACAATCAAATGAAGACAACCAAGCTCTGATCCACCAGCCAAGAGCCTTGCCCCGTTTAGAAGACAATAGGACGACTAGATCACCCTCGCCATCTGGCGACTTATTCAAATCTGATCGCTCGAGTTTGGCTTTAGAAACGAACCATTTACGGAAAATAAATGAGCCGCTATCTTGTCTCCCTCCCTTACCCCCGTCCCGCGAGTTTACAGACGATGAACCATGGATCAAGCCCGAGCCGTCATCGGACACGCCGGTCGTAGTATCAGAACGTTGTGTACGAAAGCGAAAGAATGCCGACGGTGAAGACGGCGTACCCGCCTCGGCAAGAGTAAAACTTGAGCATAGTCCCGAACCTCAGAGCATTGGCGAGCGTCGAAGCTTTGCTCCCCAAGAAAGCATAGATTTCGATACCGATTACCGCACAGTTGAAACCCCAAGAAAGCACGCAAGGTTTCAGGAAACTGACAGCATATGTATTGACGACAACACAAGTGTTCAGGAACGTGCCCATGACACTGGAACCATGTATCTTGTCGACGACATCGAAGGTAATAGCCGGACATCGATAAATCATTTCAGCACGGATCTAGTGGCTACTAACCACGCCGAGCTCCAAGTAAATACTGGCTCCGTTCTACAATCCATCAACAACAACCAAGTCCTAAAGCCGAGATTGAATCCAGCTTCAGATAGTAGAAGTCGTAAATCTTTAACAAGACCACGAGGTATTGCAAGTCTGGCCGAAGACAATTATCAAAGCGAAAATTTGAACACCTTTAACAGCAAGGATATATCCAAGATTAGCGCATTAGACCAACTTCTCAACACGCCGTCTTCAGCGCAGCCTAGCTATCTGGTTGAGGATGAAGAATCATCAAATATTTATCTACAACTACCGAGGAGACGAGAACTTCCTTTCGGGAAAGATGGACGGAAGAGTTCAAGTTCGACCCCAAAAGAAAATCGGAATGCTTCTAGCCATAAACCAGCTTCCACGTCTCTCAACCAAGGCCACGATAAGGCAACACCAATCAACAGGGCAGAGAGGGGAAAAACAGAGGTGTCTACTTTGCGACAAACGCCCAAAGCGAGGCTCCGTCTCGACGACTTCAAAATCAACTCCAATGCGAATGAAGGTTATGACTATGCTTTCACCGATGTTGTCCGTGGGAAGGACGAACGAGCCTGCCTTCAAGGTTGTGTTAAGGAGAACTGCTGTGGTCCTAAGTTCCGTGCTTTAGCCCAAGCGTATCGAGCAGGTACTCGACCATCTGAGTTTCAGACGCTGCTTGAATGGTATCTCGGCGATGATTGCCATCGGTTGTCTTCTATGTCGGAAGCTGAGAAGGAAACACTATGGGCCGAGGCCAAGATTAGGGAGCTGGCCAACGCAAACGGCAAACACCGGCACCGATATCCTCGAATGCCGACACCGCCCGGCTTCTGGAGGGCAGATTTCCCAAGTACACAAGAAGGTGAAGAGTACAGCGAGGAAGCAGCTAAATTGGAGCGCGAGGTCATTGACGAAAGGTATAGAGAAGCCATGCGGCCTGGAGGACTATGGGTCTTCCGAGACGAGTGATATGCTCGTGAGTGGATGGGACTTATATCTTTCCATCCTCAATACACATACCTATGCAGTAATGAAAGAAGGCATATGCCAATTGAAGCTCCTGAGTCTCATACAAGTAGGTACCTATGTACCCAATTACTTCATCAGTAAAATTGTGGCGCAGTACCTATAAATAAGCAAGATTGGTCTAAACTATACAGGGCAAGTACCTCACCCCAGTTCATCACATAAGCAGTGTGGCTTGCAATCCAGAATTTCAAGACCTGCAGCTGTTGGAGAAAGAATAAGGCCGAAAACTTTAGAGATTAACCTCATCTCAGAAAGTTAGTTATTCTCAAACAACCGACTTAGAAGCAGAGCCGCGTCGACCATCAGCGGCCTCTCTACATACGTGCTTTTCGTGCTATCTTCTTTCTTGGCCGGTCTTTCATTTGCTGGGTCTATGCTGTTCCAGCAACAGTGCTCATCCGGTATTGTTTAAACTTATTTTGATTGCGGAACTGAGTTAAAGCCGATCGTCGACCTGTGACCCCAGTCAGTCAGCCAACACAACACGCACGCGCCCTCAGCAACGAGCAGGAATCGAGGTGATTGACCCAGCTGGCGAGCAAGCAAGATCCTGGACATCGGCGTCCCGCGCCCGCACCCGCAAGCAACACCCAAGCATCGCCACCACGACGAAGCACAACAGGATTTGTCCATTGTGGCCGTGCGAACGCAGTGGGATAACCACTGCTTCATTCACCCGCCGGCACGATGAACGGTAATCATCTGCCGGCTGGGCAGCCCATGCCCGGGGGCGCTGGAGGAGTAGCCTCGGGTCACGGTATGCATGGGGGCAGACGTCGACCTCCGCCGCCGTCGTACTCGGCCCATCAAGCACATCACCAACAGCAACAACAACATCAGCACCACCATCACCAACACCAACAACAACCTCCCAGTGCTATGTACCCATTCAGTCACATGAATCCTTATGCCAACGCCTATTACTCACCTCAGCAGATGACCCACCACTACCAGACCGGACACATGCACAACCCGGCCTACCCTGTTCCCTCGTACACCACGTATCAACAGCAGCGATCTCCCCCGCCTGTCCACCAGACATACCCGCTCATTGTCTCCTCCAGCATGCAGGCTCACCCTCAGCCGTACGCGCGACCTCCTCCACAGCAGCCTTCTCCGGCGCTATCCACACCTCCGCCGTTTCCCACTGCTGCGCCACCTCCGCCAGCGGCTGCTCCTGAAACTCCAACATCAACTCACTCATCCCAAGCTGCTGCCGCCCCGTTGTCGCCGGTGACACCCCAGTCCCAAGCGACTGCTCCTCCCCCTCCCGACGTTGAGGTTCCGCCACCTCGTGTTTTCCTCTACCCCGTAAGTCATCATAGCTACGAACCGGCATCACTGTGTGCAAACTAACCTGTTCTCTATCTAGCTGCCCTGGCTCTCTCTTCCTGATGAACCCTTTCCCTCACGAGCTTCCAAATTTAAGAAGAGGCGGCGAAAGATCAATGTCGCGGCGTCCGTAGAACTGCCCACAAGCAAGCAAAATGGCGACAGCCCTGAAGAAAACACAAAAAGTCCATCTCTTGATGATCCAACGAATATCAACACTCGCGGAAGGAAAACAAGCAATCTTATTCCAGACACTGATTTATCATCGAAAACGTCAGTTGAGAGCTCATCTCAAGGAGAGCACGCGCAATATGCTTCTTCCACGTCAGCCAATACACTTTCCACTTCTTCAATATCCCCAGACACCAATAAATCTACCACACGCACAGCAGTTCCCGCGGTCCCTGTTATCCCCATTATACCAAAGGCGAGCTCTAAGGAGCCGAGGAGTCCTTCTGCCTCTAATGAGTCATCAGCAGCACCCCCATCTGGTCCGTCAAATATTAGCTCACAGCCTTCCGCTGACGCGGTTCAGGTAACACCAGAAGTTGAGCAACCTACCGTTCAAGCTACGAAGCCCGGCCCAAAGCTTTGGAGCAACTTGTTTCAGAGTGCAACGCCAGCTACAGCTCACACAAACGGGACCATTTACTCTGGATCCGGCACCGCAATTTCTGGCATGCCATCTGCTGATGCTATGGGCAATGGCGTTTCAGGTCCAGGAAGCTTCGCAAAGTCTAATACTAGCTCTCTCGCTGAGGCTTTGCGAGACTACCAAGTTTCCAATAGCCACAACATCGCATTTATCGAGCCCAGAGGTTTGGTCAACACTGGGAATATGTGTTATATGAATTCCGTAAGTTCAATATACTTCTGCTAGTCAAGCCATTGACTAAATCGCATGCTCAGGTTCTTCAAGCATTGATTTTTTGCACCCCATTTTATGATTTTTTGGACCACGTAAGCAAGGCGGCATCATACAGCTTCAAAAGCGAAACGCCACTGATCGATGCTATGTAAGTGACGGCCAAAATCGTCGCGATTTGCGATGTAGGGATTGCTAATGACCATGATAGGATCATATTTTTACGTGAATATAAAGTGATTCACTCTGCTGGTTCTGAGGATCAGCTTCGGAAGCGGTTGAAGAGTGAGGAGTTGGAGCAGTACGGCGATGCGTTTACTCCAGAAATTGTATATGATGCGATGAAACGATTGCAAACATTCGCAACCATGCAGGTATGTCTGCTAAATCTACACGGCACATATAATTTTAATTTACATGAGATTTGTAGCGTGGTCATCAACAAGATGCTGAGGAATTCCTCGGTTTTCTTCTCCAGGCCCTTGATAATGAGTGCACTCACGTCATGCGTCAACTCAACGAAACTTCCGCAGGCAACATTCCCTCTACTGCTGCATCTACTGGCGCCTCCACCCCAACCAACGTGAGCGATGGGAACGAGTGGCTAGAGGTTGGACGGAAACAACGAGCTGCTATTACACGTTCATCTGGTCTTCCAACAGCATCATCACCCATCAGCAAAGTCTTTAGTGGGCAGCTACGATCGACTTTAAGGGTTCCGGGACTCGCGGACTCAGTTACTTTCGAAACGTACCAGCCTCTCCAATTGGACATTGGGGATGCACATGTAAATAACATTGTGGACGCATTAAAACACCTCACGCGATCCGAAAAACTGACTGGAGATTTTGGTTCACCCCGTTCGGATGCAAGACCAACGACTAAGCAAGTATTGATTGAGTCTGTACCCCCAGTTCTCATTCTTCACTTGAAACGTTTCAGTTACAATACCAGCGAAAACAGCACCGGGAAGCTGTGGAAGAATATCGACTATCCTCTCGAGCTCGAGCTTCCAAAGGAAATGATTTCACCTATAAAACGAGCTGTGCTCCAGGCCGAAGGTGTTGGGTCTCTGAAATACAGATTAACCGCGGCGGTCTATCACCACGGTAAGTCTGCAAGTGGTGGTCACTACACTGTGGACCTTCGACGCCAGGACGGCCGTGAATGGATACGTGTTGATGATACCGTTATCCGACGCATCCGAAGTGAAGATGTAGCAGAAAGCAGCGCAGACGGGAATACATCGAAGTCAACAACGTGGGTTGATCAAAAACACAGTGTCATCGGTCCCGCCACTGGAAACAGGTTCGAGGGCATCAACCAAGAAGATGGAGGTGATGAGGAAGGCTGGAATAAAGTCGGCTCTCCCGGTACCGGTGCGAAGAAGTGGAGTTCAGTAGCTAATGGCTCAAGTCACCCCGCGCCAGCAAAAAGCAAATCAGTCAAAGACAGTATCAAGGACAACAAGGTCGCCTACCTACTGTTCTATCAGAAGATATGATCTTTCCGACTACGAACCATTGCACGATTCCTGCAACCCATGGTTTAAGGCATCATTCCGTCTAGGCTAACTAGAACAGCGGCGAACTTGGGCGGGAAACCATTGGCCGTACAACATCATTTTAAATATCAACTCTAAATACGATGAGATACGGCTATGTTCAAGTAAACTTCAAGGGGTAAGGCGTCCGGGGACAGAGTCATAATTTGACCCAAGGCAGTACTTTTAAGGCGGTTGGGGGTGAATGGTACGGTTCTACTACTATTTCATGTCAGTGGCTGGCATTAAAGATGTTATGAGGAAGCGTGCCGCATTAAGTACGCAAAAGAATAACATGGATTTGTACCTCCTGGGCGCTGGAGGTGTATTGAACGATCGTCCCTTGCGGTCTCTGGGTTGATTCCTCCCCTGGAAATGGCCCTCGTCGGAACTGTCTAGTTTCACCCGCTTATTCTGTTATGCAGATATCATGTCATACCCCAGTTGTAAAATATGGAAAAGTAGTTGATGAGAAAAACTAATAGATAAGCTCGTATTATCATACGTAATGAGCGGGTTTTTTACATAATTCCTCGAAGCATACCACATGTCATCTGACCAAGGGGTGGGTAATCTTCCTCGTAGTTAGCATCACTATAGTTTTGTGCAACTTACAGAGTACAGATCAAACATTTTCTTCGAGCCTGCTTTATCCTCGAAGACCGAGCATACTACTTCAACACCATATACGCTGGACTAATAGATCAAGTCTCTTGCCTTCACCATTCAAAAATAACCGGTTGTAATTACGAAGTGGAAATATATAGAAGCTAGGCGGGGGTCTGGTTTCGTCTGAGTTTCGCGAATGAATTCATTAAGAAGTTAAATCGTATGTTTGGCTTTTAGTGGTCAGGCGGTCAGCTTTTAATCTAGACTGAGGTGGCTAAGAGATTAAAATATCAAGGGACAATATCTGTTTGCTCTCTGGGGCCTGGGTTCGCATGAGTGCAAATAGAAGGGATCACGCAGAAGGGCCAGTCTCGGAAGCGCGTGACTCCAACATTGGACTAGCGTTAAGGATGCAGGAAAGGCCATAAATAGATGATATAGCTAGTGTCATTCATATTGTGAGACTGAGGCCTTCATATCGTGAATAGTCATACTAGTGCGATAATTCGTATGAGACTTTAGCTTTCAGCATACCAGCATTTACCTAATTCCTTATATCCCTTTAAGAAAGCGAGCTATCAAAGGCTCTACGAAGTCGGCAACCAAAAAGTACGGACATAGAATTTGTAGATCTCCAGCTCGGTCGAATGGGGAGCGAGACTTTCATAGTCCCGTAACGTCCCAGGAGAATGAACACAGGAATCTCAAAGTGGACGTATTTTCATATACAAAGTAAAAACTATCCCCCAGCCCACATGACGTTATCTAGTGTATGACACAACGCCCTTTGAGCAATTCACCTTCAACCTGTTAACTAAGTTGTTAGTGTACTACGTCTTGTAGAAACGAACAACTTACGTGGAGCCCTCTCACCAGCTAGTGCAAGCGGTTCTACCCTGATCAAGCTTCGGATAAACTGTATACGTAATCTATCTTTGTTTCTTGTTGAGAGCCTGCAAGCTCATAGCTAGTAGCCCTCTCAGAGCGTATCTAATCAGTGTTGCATTGACCTTGATCAAAGTTCTGTATACAGGTACCAGTATCCGTAGATAGAGGCCAATTGGACTCCTCTTTGTATATTAGATATCACCACGTGGTATACTGTACAACTTTAATTACGCCAGCTAGGAGATACATAGGTAACACTTTCCGTATTCAGGTCAACAGGCCGGTCTTACTACGTGGAAAGAGATGCAAACCAAATACAATGATTTCCACATATAGCTTACGCAAGCTTCCAGCTTCGAGCTCATAGCACAATTATTTCAAGCGAAAACACTGCCATATTGCGCAATCTTTCGCCGGTCCATACGCCTAAACTTCAGCCATTAGTCGCGAAGCAACTTACAGAGAACCCAAGCAAAATCTCTCACACTGTAAAGCAAGTCAAACTCACGTGCAAAGACGTCCTCTAAAAGGGTGTACGTAGCTAGCTTCGGTGTAAGTGGAATCAAGTAGAAATTACCATGTATGTCATCAGTAACACAGACGCAAAGTTACTTTGCTCCCTTACCTCATTAATACTGCGGACGAATGGCCTATGTAGGTTGTAATGGATGAATGTTTTTTTTCAATTTGCTACAGCACAGTAATTTCGTCTTGTATCCTAATCTAATGCTTGCTTATGTCTGCAGTCTAATCACTGCGTCCTCGCACAGATAGTCATCAAACAACCGAGGTGGTCTACTCCCTCGATTTCTCCCAAACACGAATAGCATAGCATAATTCTTGTAGCCCTGGTTGTTTATGAATGGAATCTCCGCGAGATCCTTGAGTAATCCGTCGCGAGCCTTGGCATAAAAACGTTGATAGGCTGCCTTGACTTTCGCTTCGTTCACGTCGCGCAGCTCGTGGGGTACGCGAATGATGATGGTCGAGAGATATATGTCGTACTCGGGATGATATCCCGTCAAGACTCCCCATTTTCCTTCTCCCTCAATTGGTTGAAATGCTCCGTGCTTGTCACGTCTGACTGGCAATACAGTGATATCTGCTTTGAAGTCTTTGGAGGGCGGGCAGATCTGAATCCCTTTCATACACCACTCATGTAGTAGCACAATAGTGATTGTTTCCCGAAGATCCGACATAGCCTCTCTACCTTTGGCTATAGCTTGCTGGATCGGGAGTGGAACGCTATAGGCCGGCTCACTGGGGACATTGCCCGGTTGCGGTGGAGGTGGTGGAGGATTAGTTGGGTAGTTTGCCTCGCCATATCCATACTCGGCCCCCCGGGTCGGAGTTCTCTCAGAAGAAAAGTATGCTGGGCTAGATGGCCCCTGACTCTCTTCATAATATCGCCAAGGTCTTGTATAGTTGACTTCTTCATCTACACGGCGATAAACTCTTACAGGTTCTTGCTCGTATTGATATTGTGGATGTTCAGGAGCCTGGGGATACGAGTAATAGCTGTCAGTGTATCCCATAGTTGCACTCGTATATGGAGAATGGTTGGCTCCGGACGGCCTCGGTATCGTGTTGTAATAAGCTCTACTACCTCCCTCCCCGTAATGAGTTGAATGTGTGTGTCCATGCCGCGATGAGTGTGAATAATGATGACTGTTAGATAGAGTCAGTGAAATACTGCTTTTCAAGTTTCACATCATTCTACACTACTCTTCTCTGGTACGTCCCGATGAGCTACTGTTCTTCTTGTACTTCTCATACTTATCGTGCTTGTCATGCCTGTCGAGTTTGTCGAGTTCGTCAAGCTTATTAAGCTTCTTGTGCTTCTCATGCTTTTCGTGTTTCTTACTATGTTCCTCAGGCTCGACAGTGGCGACTCTCACTGTCTTTCCATCAACAACTTTATAATAAGTGCTATACTTCCTTCTTGCCATTTTCCTGCTTCCGGCGAAAATGGTCGGTGGGAAAGTCGAAACTAGAAAGACTCAACAAGTAGAAACGTTGTTTAAATGCGATTTAGGCCAAATTCGTGTAGTTCTGGGGAATGGAATCGAAGGATGATTGTCTTGGATTGGGAATTCAGCTACATTGGGTTATTATATATTTTATTCCTCAGACATTTCTACTGTGGTTTTCTCGTGTCGCCATTACCTTAACCGGCTGGTAGTCGCACAATATCAACATACGGAGAATAGGTGCGTGACCGACACAAGAAACTACATTCATCCCTTTCACAAGTTCAAGATTGTCAAACAATGCCACCCCACCTTCATTGTGAGCAGGATGTAATATACATTCCCAGGGTCTTTCTGGCTTCTATGTACCATTCAAACTCTCCAGGAACAACAATGAGCCTTAAGGTTTGCTCTATTAATCTGCCAAACGATACGTGTAATATATGTTCGAACCTAAACTTATATGGGAATGCACTGACATCTTGACTAAGTTAAATCTATACAGGTATCAGGTATGTACGTGCGCCATGACCTAACGTTTGCGCGTCCCTATGAAAATACGCTTTGAAAACGCGTCCACGTGATAGATATACCACGCGTTTCAAAAGCTTGTGTGGTTCTAAGTGGTGACACGATGGGTGACTCATTACGTATGAAATCAAAGAGTGAGGGTGAGGAATCCACTCACTCCGAAGGCAGACAACAATGGTGTTTGGTTGATGGACAAACAATAGCACAGATTTCGGTCGAAGGGATCGAGGCAACCTCATGGATCCGCCCCATGAATATACACACTGCTCTTCATACAAGAGGCCAGTTTTGTGAATTTCCTTGACTGAACCCCTGATCTAATAGCTCGTTGGTTTTGGTGTGACCAGCGATCGCATGCTAGTTTCTTGGATACCGAGGTAATTCAATCTCGGCACCTGCGTTATTTCTGTAAATGGATATTCAGCTCCGTATTTTGACTCATCCTGACATACATTGTCGCGGGCTTAGTGGTACAAAAATGTCTACGGTGAGGAGAGAAGGCAATGAGAGGAAAGATAATCCGTGGCCGCAGTGATGTAAAAATTGTCGAGCACACTATTCAAATAGTCTCACTGACTTCGTCCCTTCGCTATTCGAAATCCAGTCCCCTTCAAGCCAAGTTAAACACGTATGCAAAACCGTAGTACTCATTGTACTCAGTCGGCCATTATTAATTTGATTCCTGAACTCCGAAACTCCCTCAAATAGAAAGCCACATCTCCTGAGCCATATCATCTTTCGTAATTTTTTTTTCTTTAGTTAGTTGGGTAGAACAGAACTTCCTGATAATTATGGTCTGTTTTGCCCTGGGTTTGTTTTCCTCTTTCCCTTTTATTCTCCCCGTATAAAAAGGCCGTTTCAATCTAGTATGTCTCCATACCAGTAGGTCTTAAGTTCAACGTATAACCAGAAGAAATGCAGTGGCTCAAACGAGGACCATTCGAGCAGGCCCAATTCACTTTTTGTTCTCGTCCTCTTCACCAAGACTTGAGGCTGCCACTCATTGGTGTTGAAATTTGACAGACGGCCCGGTAATATGTTTAAATTCCCGCAAGGAGCATGGCGATGGCGGAAATTAGTATGCTGCTAATGGCCGGGGTAGAGATACTACCGCTGTTTCCAGGTACTTGTACAGGCAGATGATGATTCCCGGCAGGCGCGGCTCCGTGGCTTTCAGGAGGGCCGAAGGGTGGAGGGGGAGGGCGGAATGGTGGGCTCGGGCTCGGATTGGGCCAGGGCGCCGGCCAATAGTAAGGAGTAGTAGTGGTCGTAGTAGTCGAAGAGCAAAAATGAGGGGGGTCTGCAGTAGTAGTCGTAGTGGTGGTCGAGGGAGTAGTGGTGGGAGTGGTTGTGGGAGTGGTTGTGGGAGTGGTTGTGGGGGTAGTTGAGGTAGTAGCTGGCCACAAGCCGCTGGTTGTGGTAGTGGTAGAAGTAATGACGAAGGGATCAGGGGTGGTAGTAGTAGTGCTACTGCTACTACTGCTGCTGCTGCTGCTGCTGCTGGTGGTTGCAGGAGTAGTTTGTGCCTGTACACTCCATGCCTCAGCAAGTAGGGCAATGCCCATAACGATACAGTTGGTCTTCATCTTGGGATTCTTGCGCCGCTCTTCGTGATGAACTGGGAAAGTAACTGTAGGGTAGAGCAGCGAAAGAGGTAGAAAGAAGAAATATAAGAGGAAAGATAGGGAAAAGAGGGACCACACGCATACGAAAACATACAACCGATATATTATTTACGCCAGAACAGACAGCCAGGATCAAGCTGGTGAGAGATGACGAAAGCAAACGCTATCGGCCTATTACTGAAGGTTGCTTTTATACGGGACGACGAATTTAACCGAATACTAGGTTATTTGTATGAACCAAATCTTATATACGTGCCTTCATTACGTTGGTGGACAAGGTATACAGGGTTGGGAGTAAGCTGCCGTACTCATTATAGCTTCTGGCCATGGTGGTGGCTGTTGAACAGTCAATGCTCAAAGTGTCAGACTAACATTATCTTCTGACTGCTTATAATCTCACAGTTTGCAACCCCCTCGATGAGTTTGTGAAAGCGGAGCATATATCCCAATGTCAGTTTTGCCCAGTGAAACAGGTCAACAACCCTATGTGCAACCCCAACCATGCTGAGGCGTCCTTCTCAAACCTAGAAGAGAATTAATCTTCGGGTACACCAGAAAATAGACCAACTCTCATGCGGTGACTCTAGAAACTCGTTAGATAATCTTGCTACGCAGGGTAATTGGTCTTAAGGGGACATACGAAGGGTAGTTTCGGTATAACTACTCCCAGAACAGCCAGAAAGTTGATTGTGAAATATGCGAGGTCGTAGTGGGTATAGTGCGTGCTGAGGAGGAAAAGCACAATAGGTACACTGAGTAAAAACTTTTTGGCTGGCGTATACTGCGCACCGTCATCAATCTGTTCCCACATGTTCAAGTTATCGTAGGCGCCGCTATTGAAGTCAAAAGGGACACCACGGACCCAGTGGAACATGATATAAGAGCCGAACATGTAAGATATGTTTGTAAGCGTCCACGAAGTTTCTTGTGACACGCCCGGGATGACATCCCAGAGGATCTTGAGAGCAATAATCAATACAATGTGAATTGTCCACGCCCCTATAGTCATGCCAAAGCGCATTAGCATCCGCATTCTGGGGCCGCCTACATCACCCACGGCGCATAACTCTACACATACCTTTGGCGTTGACCCAATTCGCATTGAGATTTGGGAGAGCAGACTGGTCACTCAGCTGTTCTATGGGCTCTAATGGTTCTTGGTAGATCTGGAGGATACTACTAGACCTCCGCCTCCTGCCCGTCTTCTGATCACCCATATTTGAATTTTGGTAGGCGGTGCCCCGTCGAGGAGCGTTTGTGCCGACGTCGTACGAGACGGTTCGGGGAATAAGAATTGGAGAAGACAGCTTGGCGGTATTGACCGGGGGCGTCACTGGAGAAGCTCGGTGGTCGGAGGTGGTAGTCATCCACACGACGCGGGAGGCGCAGAACACTGGCCGACTCGGCTTGTAGACAGAACGAGATCGAAACACCTAAGCTATTGTGGGAAACGTGGTGTTGTTATATCGTGGCAAGCAGAGCGCCAAAGCAGCCGGAACAGCGTCACAACCAGAGCCAGAGCCAGGGCCAAAGCAAGGGCGCCGATGACGACAAGACGGCTGGGGAAAGGGGTATAGAGCGGATTGTCGATGGGATCGAAGAATGGAAGTTCGACTGGCCGGCGTGATCAACCGCAGGAGACTGACTACGCGGTCCAGAACATACTAGAACCACATTCGCAAACACAATCCTGACCACAAATTCGACCTCAACCGAAGCCAGAATCAGGCCGAAGCCAAGCGCAATGCTACCTAGCTCGAGGCTGGCACGATGGTCGTCGTCGAGTACCAGGAATCGTGGATGTTATCGGAGCGGAAGTCGTTGATATGGAAGGGTAAGAGCAGGGGGGTTAAGCTAGGCTGTCGTCCGTTGTTATGGGAAACACTGGCCGCGTGGCGAATAATGTGAATCGATGCTGTACAGACTAGATAAACGGCTGCTCTCAAAGACAGATTGGTTGAGGCCGGGGGTTGAAAGGGTTAGATGGGACGGCGGAGTTGTCCGTCCTCGCCTTGCCAACCCGTCACATCGTCTCTCAGCTGTCAAATGCCCCGAGTCCGGGCCGCTCGCCGACGGTTGCGCTTGCCGCCGCGACTGCTTCAGCTGACATCAGCTGCTCTGTAGCGTGCTCTGTGGGCTTCCGGTTCACTAAGTCCCACCACCCCTAAATTTGGCGTGGGGAACTTGGCAAAATGTTGAGTTTTGGCTTCGGAAATGCCTTCTGGAAGCACTACCTAGGATACACGGGACTTGGGTATGTACGCGATTGATGTTGGTAGAACGTTGAACCGCTGCATTATCTAGTATTTCAAGATACTACCTACATAATCTAGCCCTGAATTACAGGTACTCTGTGTGCTAAGTACTGGACGGTTTTCACCCCTCTGTGATCAACACAAAAAATTCGCAAGAAATGTACTTATGCTACTACGTAACGTATGCCTACATACGTTCAATGCCCTTGATCACTTAATGAACCCTCCAAGGAGAGCTACAGACGTAGATAGTACCTACCTTACCTACAGGTAAGGGTATTTTCGCAGCGGCTAGCTACATCTGGCTATATGCCTCGTTAGTCTCTTACCTTATGTCAGCAAGGCTAACCTCAAAAAACCCAAGGCACCATCTGAAGAGCCGCAGTAATCATTCATCAAAGCCACACAACAAGACGCGTCGTCACTAGAATAGACGTGCACACTACTTTCCGCTGCGAAATTGACCATCTTGGAAACTTTCAATACTTTCGATCCGCGCTTTTATGCTTGATGGAACAATTCGAAGATCACAACGAAGCTCATATCTCGCAACGGCCAGCTAGCCCGCCTGCGGATAGCCCAAATCCACAGAAGCGGGCTCGCGGTTATGGCGAAGAGCTGAAAGGGTTGAGCTCGTCAGATGACGAGGGCGGTCCTCATGAAGACTTAATGCCCACCTTCAAGAGACGAAAGGTGGGCCAGAACACTGGTGATGATAATAGTATCGGCAGCGACACAGAGGGCTTAGACGATGGCGAGATAATAGAGTCACCTCTTCCTTCTCACGTTGCCCAGCCAGTTAACACTGAGACTTCTCTGCAAATTGAGTTGCAGCCTCAAACCTCAACTACGCTAAAAGTTCCAGCAAGGGTATCATCTGAAGACGGCGAGATATGCGAGTCTTCGGAGGCAGAAGAGACTTCAGAACAGGCCAATGAAATCGATGAGCAAGGGGAGTACAGAAAAAACCCCGAACCTAAGGAAACACCTCCGGCGGTCGATGAACAGACTTCTCTTCCTGGCTGGAACCACGGCATTCAGCTAGGCATGCGAACCGCATTTGGAAGTAAGCCAGCCAGTTCTTTCTTCGAGATTTCCCCTACTACTGTTGAGACTACAGAGGAGATTGAAGATCAACAACCAAAAAAAGAAAAGAAGCGAGTCCGGTCACGCGACCCAGTATCCTCTTTTGAAGCGAGTAATGAAACGTGGAATTTCCCACTTAATGCTCCAGAAATCATTGTGCCCCCAAACACTTCTGAGGAAGATAATTTCTGGGTTGCGCTTCTGAAAGATTGGGTTGCTCATTTAGTCCAAGTGAATATTGAAACAGTCGATCGCTTGACTTACAAGGTAGTACGTTCGGGCTGGGCTTTATACTTCACCAGAAGAATGGGTTTTCTTCAGGGCACCAAGAAACACATAAGCGCTAGCAGAATTGTTGCTCAAACCTTTATGGCTTCGCTTTCCAAGGATAGTATCGACGCCATGATTTCGGATGCACGACAGGAGCACCCTACAGATCAGCCTGATGATATCATCGTGGCCGATTCTTTGCCTCCCAGTCATGACGAAGAGTTTCGCCGGCAAGCAAAGTACTTTCCAGGCGCTGATGATCCATCTATGCGTTGCTTGTCATGCTCTGGGATCGGACACACCACACAGGCTTGCCCCGAGCTGGGTTGCCGGTTCTGTGAGAGTAAGAGTCATAGCTCTTTTGGCTGTCCAACAAGGCGCAGATGTGATAAATGCCGTCAAATTGGCCACAGTGTTGAAACATGCCAAGAGAAGCTCCGTTTAGCCTCAGAAGAGCTTGATGGTTGTGCATTCTGTGGAGCAGACCACCAAGACCAGGACTGTTTTGAAATCTGGAAAAGCTTCAAGCCCTCAGAGTTGCACATAAGGAAGGTGAAGAGTATTCCAACTTTTTGTTATGTGTGCGGTGGCGAGGGCCACTATGGACCAGAATGCTCACTTTCCGATAAGCGTGACAAGGCAACAGAGCGCACAACTTGGTCTAAGGCAATCCGCGACCTTTATGTCAACCCCGAGAGCGATGACGTGGCCATAGCCTGGGCTGATATTGACCTCAGCCAGCTTACTAGGGGTGAATTCCACGTTCCCGGCCGAGCGACTCGAAAAACTCATACGTACTTCGTCTCAAGCGACGAGTCGGAAGAGGATCTTATCCACGCACCTATCAAAAAGCCCCAAGCCCGTGGCGAGATTAAAATCGCTAGTAACATTAGCGCCGTGAACGGGAATTCGCGCGGGCGCGGGCAACCGCCTCTACCCCCTGGTCCGCCTCCGCCGCTCATAGACAACAGATCTAGAAAGCCATTTCAGTCTGCGCCTCCCGGAATATTACCACCACGGCCTCGGTCCTTTGGTCAGAGTAGGCCATCTGGACGTGGTCGGGGTGGGTCACGTGGTAGAGGTCGTGGCCGTGGCAGAGGGAGAGCATAGGACATGTAGTCTTAGTGTATATAAGCAGACCGCGAGGTCGACACGTCCCGTCCAACAACGGCATATCAAACCCGTATCAATAATCACATAGCCGCGACTGATTTAGATACTGAAAGTTATAACAGACTTCAAGAATTTCAAACAGGCAGGCACTTGTTTTAGTTTCGTCCATTTGCCGTTCAATCCATCCATGCTGTTAAGAATAGCATTGCGCTACTAAGCACCCATCGGACAGCACGTAATCGTCTTACCCCTTCATTCATTAAGATCTTCACTGAATTCTCTACGAGGTACTTTAAGACAAGTATCATATTACCAAAAAATTGACTTGAATCACCAACACACAAGCAACTTCGAGGCATGACGAGGCTCAAGCCTGATTCTGCCGAACTTGTGAAAAACTAATGAGGTAGCTCCCCAATTATTTCCCTATCGTAGGACATTTTATCACTTCCCGCAGTCCCCTCGTCTCAAGACTATGAAAAGCGTTTACCTCAAAGGAGATAGTGGGTAAGACACCACGAAGGTGGTAACTCAAAGGGTCCTCCCCCAAAACGGGAAAGCGCGATGCAGCTCAGCGTTTTTAAACTATAGCCACACAAGTCCGCCGCAAACCTTGAAAGCGGAAAATGGTAAAATAGTGCCATTACAGCTTTCCTAGGTAGCTTCGTTTCTGCGTCTTCACCTGCACATCTTTCTCGGCAATTACGACGACTCCCTGCATACGTATATCAATACATACTTATATATCTAGATCTGACATCCAGCTCAGGGCCAGAAAAGACTGCTTGCAGGCTCCTCCATTGCTTGACAGTCGAAGTATGGCTAAAGCACCAGCTGAGGGGGTCACCCAAGCCCTGAGCCCGAGGGTTTCTTCCACATACGATGCCACAGCGTGTCAAGAGGCAAACGCGCCCTCACCTGCGATCGAATACGACGTCGAACGTGTCGAGAAGGTGTACAGAAAACTAGATCGGCGCATTATTCCTGGTATGTACCAATGTGCCAAACACGCATCCTGTTGCGAATATCTCACCGACGACTGAATAGCCTTCTGGGTCCTGTACTTCCTATGCTCGGCCATCCGCTCCAATATCGGGCTGGCACAGACAATGAATGCAGACGTTGGTCATGATCTTATCACCGTCTTGAAGCTGTCACCTAAGGATATTTCTACTGCTCTGGCCTTATTCTATGTTGCCTATGTCATCTTTGACTGCCCCTCTAATCTCATCATGAGCAAGCTCAGTCCCCGTGCATGGATGGCCCGTATAGTTTTCGCCGTCGGTTTAATCGGGGCCTCTTTCACGGCTGTGCGGGATGCGTGGAGCTTAAAGTGAGTTTCCTCAGAATTTGGTCATATGGGTATGGAAGGGGTGTATGCTAATGAGTCTGGATGAAGGTTTCTTCGCTTCCTACTTGGACTCGTTATCGCCGGCATGTGGCCCGGCATGGCCTATTACCTGACCTTGTTTTACCCGCCTTCGCGAACAGGAAAGCGCATCGGTCAGTATTTCACAGCAGCACAGGTGTCGGCAGCTGTGGTTGGATTAGTCTCGGCGGGATTCCAGCTCATTGATGATCGGGGTGGGCTTTACGGTTTTCAGTGGATGTTCCTCGTTTACGGCATAGCAGCTATCATCGTGGGCATTGTTCTTTTGTGGTGGTTACCAGACCGACCACTTCCTCCTGGACAATCGCGTGTTAAAACCGGAATCGCCAGGTGGCTCCCTGCCACACCGGAAGCCCTCACTGGCGAGGATGCACTAATCCACTATGAGGATCTCAAGCGTGTCTACCACCCACGGCCCTGGACAGTCAAAGATTTGTCGGATGTCCTGATCGATTGGCGTTTGTGGCCATTAACGTTAATGTACTTCGGCGTCGTCGGTGTCGGGATCGGAACGCAGCTTTACGGAACAGTTATCATCCACGGGATCAATCCTAAGTTTACCGGAGTGCAACTTAGTTTGTTGTTTGCACCTATTTGGATTGTAAGTTCAAAACTAATCAGTGACACGCTCCCGTCTCGTGCGTCCTAACGTACCTTAGATGGATTTGATTGCCATTCTCATTGTGACACCCATTTCCGATCGCTTCCATCGCCTGCGCCCTTTTTTCTTCTCGGCCGCTACCAGCATACAAATCGCAGGGCTATTGACAGTCACATTTGCACCTACGTCAAACCCATGGGCACGTTACGGGGGACTTCTGCTGATTGGATTCGGACTGGGCCCGACAGTACCTATCTGTATGACTTGGACAAATGAGATCTTCCAACGCCGGCACGGCGAAGTCGGTGTAGCTGCTGCCTCAGCCCTGGTCTCTGGCCTGGGCAATTTAGGTAGTATTACCACCACCTACGCTCTATATACGGGTTGGCCCGCAGATGCCGCTCCAGGACCACATCAATACCGACACAGCAATCTAGTCATGATCGCCATTCTCGCCCTCAGTATCATCAGCAGCTTTGTTATGTTTATCTCTCTCGCAATCGTCGGTAACAGGCCTAGCAATAAGCTCAAGAGCAGCGATAGTTCTACCAGCGGCGAACCCGGTTCGTTCCAGGACGGCGCCGCGCGTCGTGAGCTCGAGCAGCGTGGTTTTGGCCGCCTGTGGTGGAGTAAGAGATCCTAGCTCCACAACTTAGATCCTGTGCACTTCCGTGTCATCTTCAACGGCAGAAATCACGGAGCCGCCCTTTCTGGGTTTTTATTTCCCCAGGCTAATCCAACCTACCAATGCTGCCACTCCTTTTGACAGGGTCACCACAATTATATTGTCCTTCCATTCAACATAACTGGGATGCCCTTTGTACCTGGATCAAGAAGCACTTTGAGCTTCATTGGCGAAAGTGCTACTACGCCATCGCCGAGATCAACGTTCGGGGGCTTGGAGCAAAAATAAGCGGGCGTGAAAATGCCTTTGCGCTATCACCAGTAGCTTGTCTTGAACTCCGATTCCTTTTTCCCCTCATCTTTTGGATTATGTTTTCATTTCGGAGTTGTTTCGGCGTTACAATATGATACCCCATTAGTTATTTGGATACGCTGTCTGTTCGAGAAATCTCTTTGTTGCCAAAAAAAAAGGATATCTCTCGCCGGCGAAAGTGCTGTTACGCCATCGCCTGGGACGGCGTGTTGCAGCCGAGACGGGACCAACGACAATGCCTTCTGCGCTATCGTCTGGGAACTCGTCTCGTGGGCGTTAACACACGTTTCCATTGAGAAACTCTTTTATATCTTCTAGATGTCGAGGCTACTATTAGCCAAGCGAACGGAACAGGGAAGTGCTAAAGCAGCTTATTGTTATCATCCGAAGTCTCGGCCTGACATTCGTTAATTCGCTATATACAATATGCAAACTTCCAAAGATTCGTGAATTATGTGTTAATTCGTGATCCGATCGATTAGGCAACACTAGCGTCGCGAAGCTCTTCTGCTCATATTCGCACACCAAACATTCTCTGGGTATCGTTCTCAATTCGCCGCCATAACGGCAATGGCGACTTCTCCCCGATTTTTTTTTAGGTAGTTCTGGTCCTCGCTTTCTATTGAGCGAAGGGCTTCTCTTTTACCATGAAATAATCCGGTCCAACTCGATCTAAGAATTGAAATTCTCTCGGTTTGGTGAACATGGCCTCTGTAATGGCAAAGTATTCCTTGTAATAGTCCTTGGTGACTTGGTTCTAGATAACAAAAATAGCACGGTTAGCGGGTGTCAGGATTATTCTTGCAAAGCGGCCGTGCCGTTGCTCACCTCAAGAAACCATTCCGGCGACTTTGACCTGAGATAAGGTTAATATGCGCAATCTAGGAATCCACGTCTCATTAACAAGACTTACCAATTCTCAACCCAACTAATCTTCCCCGGCTCTTGTGGGCTTTGATACATCTCAAAGAAGAGGCACTCTGGTTCGGCAATGACCTTATCGAATACGGGCTTAAATGCAGCCAAGAAGCGATCAATGTTCTCGGGAGCAATGTACACTGTAACGTGCAGACTCCAGCCAGTGGCGAAGGGCATTTTGCGCGGTATAGCCGAACTGTTTATGGGGTCTGCAGCCGTCAACGTTGTTGTTGATTTCTGTGGCGCAACAGGAATAATTGGTAATTGTGAAGACTGCAGCATTTTATACTGCCGTCACTGCTGTTGATAATGTTGGTAATACGTGTAAGTGGGTAAATGGGCCTTGTGGATGAGTAATTCTACTAAGGTGAAAGTGGAAACTGGGTACATGTATTCGGTGTGTCGAACGGAGCAAAGGCTTGAAAGAAGCAGAGTAATAAAGGCCGGGTTTAGTATTAATAGAGAAATAAGGCAGTTCCTTTCAAGGTACGCAAGACGGGTTTCTGATATCGGCCTCAGAGGATCTGAACGACACCAAAGTACAATGAGGACCGTTTTAGCGGGTAGCATGGGATAGGTCCAGAACAGTGGACTAGACTATGCCCAAGCAGGACTAGACATCTGTTCAAACCGGGTCTAGGCACGCGGATAGGACTCCCCAAGATGGAAACAAAGTCCCGTGCTCTCACTTACAGCGCGACCGTCTACCTTAGGTATGCAAGATGCAAGGGACTATTTCAAGCCCTTTACAGAAGCGAGCAGCATTTTTGATTGGCCTGCTCAAACTGCTCAAACTGTAGCAGCCAATGATGTCGGACCTCGATGCTGGCTATGCTCCTATTCCCCAATCCGTCGCCCATCCGTCCCCTCGTTCCGACCTACCAGCTTCACGCCACGAGCGAGCAAGGTCGCCTGCCCACCTGGGTTGGGCAGGTAAGTAGGTAGTAGATAATGTCCCGACCTGTTATCCTGTTATTAAGCCACGAGACATGATGTCTTGTATGCAGGCCGCTGTGCCCGCCGCTACCCCGCCATGGAAGCATTCAAACGGCCACGGCATACTACAAAGGGGATGATGGATGGGTGTTCGATGCATCCAGCCGCTTGTGCATGCGAACTGGCTCAGTTCAACGGAAATTAATTGCACGATGCGTTAAACCGCATACTTCCTGGCCCGTCCGACTGATAAGCCTCTATTACACAGTCTCTGCTCTGCTGAACATCCGATGCAGACGTCAGGCAATCACCACGACCCCTTTTATTCTATTCGATGGGAGGCGGGGGATTCACAGCCGCCACTATACGTCAAGTGACTAAGTAATCAACCAGTTTTTCAGCTCCAGCCGGCACCTGCAGCGTGCTGCAGCCCATCTCAAAAGGCGACATCCTCGAGAATAAAGTCGAAGCAGCGGTGACGACATGTCTCTGATTTCGCAGAGCCACAGCCAAGCATGGCGTTTATTTCTCGCTCAGATTGGTCGATCGTATCTGGGCCCACCGCCTTTCTTTGTGTCTTCATCTCGCCGCCGTCTGACCAATACACACACCATCGACTTGCAAAAGATTAGCGAGCAGCTTATGCCGCGATAGGATTTCCAGGAAAACCCGGTTCTGGTTTGCCCAACCCTGTAACGCAGAATCAGATACTGCAACCGTAGCCTTTCCGGATGCAGGATGACTCGAGCAGGTGCCGCATTTTGGTACAACCTGAGTCGCACCATGCATTTTGTACACTGGACCCTTTCGACGTTCAAAGAGGCCACTAAGTATGGATCCAGCAAGACACAGTTAGGTAAGGCCGAGCATCTTGCAACCCATGATTGAACTCATGGTTGAGTCATTTCTGATAACCTTGCCTTGCATGACAGCCTGCAAACTAGAGAGGCAACACGAAATACTCTACTTCCATGGCGTCCTCGTTACATTATGCTAAGATGTGATTAATCAGAAATTTATATATATATATATATGATAGTGAAATTATTAGCCGAGACACCGACGACTTGAAGACAGTATCGGATTTTCGTTGCCTTCCTCCGTATGTGGTTGTCTACCGTACGTCAGCTTATTCCGGCAACAAGCATATCTTGTCCAATCCTTCGCCAAGCCGTTGGTCCCTTCTTCCTTCCGCGGCCGCTTTCGCTTCAATGCTTAAATACTAGTGGCACCTCAGGAAGGGGACCGGGGCACTTTTCTATTGATTGCGTGCGGCAATTTGATGGTTCAAGTCAAGGCCCCTCAGAAATTCGCACTTTGCATGCTAAACTCCGAGCGAAAGCCGCTCCCGACTCTTTGATCTTGCGGATCTTCCCCTCTTTGTGATTCGGCATTACCCATTTGCTGGCCGTGCTAATCTAGCCAGTCGTTACTCGTGTTTGCTGTATCCCCAGTAGCATCATGGTTCAAGTCAGGTAATACTTACACAAAATCCCACAACTCGAGACATTCAGAGCAGCGTTACGGTCGGGTGGCAAGGTTGACAATACTGTACGATTTACTAGGGATCAATGCCTCATCCTCAAACGGATAACCAATGATAGAGGAACCACATAATTTCTAGCCGTCAGACCTGTTAGAGCAGTTCCAGACAGGTACACTCAAAAGTTGCTAGGGAAGCGTGGTAGGTGAAAATCCAGACTAACAAGCCTGGGTACTCCCCATTTTACAGACTCATCTCAGTACCACTCACTTTATGCAAAGGTCTTCTTCATTTATGTCCACCAACAACACTACTCCAGCTTGTGAACGTAGACAAGCCAAGAGAAGCCTCGGAGTTAGTAAGCATGGGGTTTTACACCACCATTAGGTCTGTGTACAAGTTAACCACAGAGCAAGTCCCCGGCATCTGGATATGACCAACTTCGGTGGCAAGGCCCAAAGTTTGACAACCTCCCAAAAGCAGACTGGCTGGTTGGAGTCAGAAAGGCCGAGCAGAAATGTACACCCTGTACGCCGTTGGCCACGATAAGCAAATAGTGCCACCAACAGTTATCAAAATTCAAGGCTAATTAGAGGTAGAGAAGGGGACCTGTTGAAACCTGCAGAACAAATACGTGTTGGTATTGGTATACTTTTCCGATTCAGACTCCACTTCTCTTATCATCATTGGCAGGAGAATAATTGCGAAGTCTGGTTATGATACTGTCTCATGCTACCCAGTCAACCAAAGTATAAATTATTTGGTAATGTAGAGCAGGGTTCACGATGGCCGCATTGCAACGGCCACGATGAGATGTTGATACCACAGGCTCAACAAATCGTTTCCATGAAATAGGTTACAGTGGTTGCCCACGTCTCATTACATGAGCCATTCCAATGATAGAAAGAAGGACTTTAACATGTGCCTCCACCGTAGTTTAGTAGAAAAAATAAATTAGAGTCCGCCGGATCAGGTGATGCTATAGAAGCAAGTGACTATCATCTCATTGAGATTATCATTTCAAACCTAGTAGAAGCTATTTCACAGTAAGCATATGAAATGAATTTGGGTTGAAAATTCGAGACAAAGTCAATAATCCGTCGGTAGCGCCAGTCCGTACGAGAAGTGAAACATATCCCTAGCCTTGGTCTAACTCGGATACGCGTTCTGCTTAACAAATGTGACATATACGAAGTGATGTTGATAGACCACCAATTAAATCCGTCAACACTATTCCACAAAAAAAAGAACTTCATTGCCGTTCTCGGCAAGTACCACCTGCCCTCTAAACTGTTTGTGGGATCGGGCCTAGGGATCCTAGGGCGAGAAGGCAGTGGGACTACAGGGGCTCCGGGTTACAAAAGGCGGAACGGAGGGTGAAACTCGGACAGGATTCGGATACGGGATGAAGTTGTAAAAGTGGGTGTTCTAGATTGCATATGAATATCGGTGAAAGAGAGTCAGCCCATTAAAACCGAAACTTTCAGAAATAAAACGACGCCTCCACATATAGCTAAGAGCAATTTCTGATATCGTAATAACTCTTTCCAACGTCCTATTGCAATATCGGAACATGGAAGTAAGATACTAATTAATAAGTAGACAAAGTATCACTAAACATCTATAATAACACACGCTTAAGCCGCCAACGGGATAGGAATAAGTCATAATAATATCATTATCTCATTCATCGTTCCCATAATGGCAAAGTTCCTTCGCTGTTAAATTGAACCAACCCAAGCCCAATCTAGGTAGAACGTCCAGCCAACCAACCCTCTGAGCTAATCGAAGTGCAGAAATAAGAACCACCGTGTCTAATCCATCATGAGCACCTTATCCTCAGCGCCTCGGTCCATTAATAACCCTATTCCCCGCCAACCCGGCAAGTGCGCTCTCGACGATATGTCTCGTCTCTTTATGGTCCTGACGTCCTCCCCCCAGCACTGAATCCGTAGCAGCCGCGCCGATCGCAGCCGTAGCAACCCGCATTGTCCTATCGGGATCATGTCGGGATCGAAACGCCTCGATAACTCCCGCAGCTACGGCGGCGCCCGCCGCTTGTTTCAAGGCCGGGCCGGCTCCGTGAGAACTCGACGACCTTCTGTGATGGCTGTGTTCGTGGCCGTGGTGACCATTATTGCGACCCCGTCGGTCGTCGTCGTCGTCGTACTTGTCTGAATGCGCGGACCGATGGCGTCGTGGCTGCGGACCATCGTCATAGTAGTGCCCGTCCTCTGGCGGGTAGTAGTCGTCGTAACGGCTGCGACGAGATGGCCTCTCATCGTAGTATTCGTACACACGGGTGTCGTGGTGTCGGTGGCGATGCCCATCGTGTGATTGAGAGGATGGTTTCAGTGTACCTATGGCTTCGCGCACCTGTCCACTCTCAAGCGCATCCAGGAAGGCATCTGCGCGTGAGCGCGAGCGGTGACTACGACCATGCGAGGACATAGCTATGGTTATGATGTGAGATAGAAGCTGAATGTAGGTTGTGCCTTTCTTATTCGAAGGATGTATGATGTAGTTATCGTGTGGCTGACGATGATGATGCTCCTGGTTTACCACGAAACTAGTAATTCACTGAGCGGAATTTATTCAAAGGAGAATGATGAAGAGAGCGATGATCTTCCCCAGACCTGTCCATGTTATACCACATTAATATGAACATCTCATCGTCGATGAGGTAACACAGGCTACCCAAGACGCCTAACGCCAAGATTTAAGTCATACTACAGGCGGCAAATCGGGTTAATCTCCATCGTCATTCGTATGGCAGACGGCGTGCAGCGGATAGGAAAGTCAACAAGGCTTAGATACAAGATGTTCACTTGAATCAGTCATCATTATATCATATGTTGTAGGAGGATGCCGATACGTGGTTGCAGATGACCCCGAAATCCCAGCAAAAGAAGCGAAGATCGCGCCGCAGCCAATCGTCGTGTAGAAGTACGACCGGGGCTCGACCACCAAGGCGTTTCTCGGCAGTATGGGGTGGAGAGCACCATGCAGGGCCGTTTCGCAGGTCGTTCGCCCGGTTTTCGATGATCGTCGCACATAATGTCCGTTTTGAAGCGGCGATCGTCCTGCAAGACATCTCGTAAGCCTTGTTGCGCTGGTTTGTAGAAGCACAGATCTGGATGCCTACCTCGTCCAACGCAAACGATGTCATTCATGATAACGAGCGTTTTCTTTTCTCATGTCTTTCTCTCTTGCTTATCTCTTCTCTATATTGATATCTTTTTAACTTCAAAAGTAGATTGCTAACACAATGGGTGTTTTTACGCCATTAAAAGGCTATGTGTCAAAGAGTCTACAAGATAAAAGAAAATATAAATCTAAGCAAACCCGTGGGATAAGCCCTAGAAAAGAAGTCAAAATTCATTTCTGTTATTGCCCTTCTACAACTGAGAGTAACTCGTGGCTAATGGAGGGCCAGTTACCCATGTCAATTTAGCTGACCCGGCTACCACTGCCTTTTTGAACGAACCACATGGCTGGCTTAATATATTCCAGAGTCCTAAATACCGAAGCCACTCACGTTGTTGCTAATGCGTCGATCCTGAACCATGGTGTGAGTACAGTCAAGAAAAGCTCGATATACATGGAGCAAATATTCCGGTCAGGGATGTATCGCAATCTTATGTCATCCCATTACAACACCTGTGGTCAACGACAACAACATCCCCAGTCCTTGCGAGAGACGTGTATGAGGATATAGGGAAATTTGCAGTCTTCAAATGACAGATGGGATCGAAAATGGCCATATAATATGTTGTATCAGTCAAAATGCGGAAGATCAAGTCCGGGAAGTAGCGCCAGTGTTTATTTGCTTCTAGTTATTGGTTACAAAATTACTTTGTTAATAATATGGCTTTAAAATTGAATAGCAACCTCCTATTTCTAATTTCAGCACTTGAAGTGTGATGATTAGATTGATAGTGCTGAACCAGGCGACAAAGAACAAGCTTGCTGAAATGATTGTTCATGGTGCAGAGCGAAAGGGAGCATTCAGAAGCTACATCCAACAAAGACAGTGGATTGTATGCCTACTAGATAGCTGCTTGCCTCTTACTATGCCATTTGACTGACATTGTCTTCTTCCATTGTATCACTCTTTGTTCTTCGTTCGACCCCTCCGTAGCATACCCCTACAATAGCTCCCAAGTAGACAGGTAAATCTCATACTGTTCGCTATTCAAAGCGTTTGTTCGGATCTCTGACAATGGCAGCTAAGTGTTAGATAGCTATAAATTTCTGCGTATCAGCTGTAAGATTCCATAACCTCAAGAACTACTTAATCATAAATTCGAAAGTTTCATATTCATACACAACGCAACTACCCATCCACAATGTGCCAAGTTTATCGTGAGAAACACAGTCAGTGCGGCCATCCCGGTAAGGTTCGGGTGTCTAATCGCTGTACTATTGGTAAGGGAACGTGCTGTTCTAACAAGAGACGGGGCCCCGATGAAATTGCCCCCGGAAAGTGTGTAAGCTGCCAGAGGAAAGATCAACAAGCAGAACGTGATTTCCTTGATAATGCTGATTTGGTAAGTTACTGACATCCTTCTCACGGAGACTTGAAAATATCGATACTGACGTTGTTCAGGGAACATTGATCGCTCACAAGTTTCGCACTTGGAAACGACATCTAGGTTAGTCCGAGTTCCCAGCCGAGCTGATGTCCCCCTTGAACGTCATTCCTTTTTGTTTGTTAGCATCACGGAGAGGTTTTTCTTCATAGCGACGTTATACCAAAGCATTACAGTTATCGCCAGGCTCTAAACTCGTCCAAATACAAATTTGGATCTACAATAATGGAGGGCTATTCTCCTATGCAATGGTGAAATACCAAAAGGAGAGTACAGATTGTAGGGGGAGATTATAAAACAGGTTCAATGGATTAAGTAGTTTATTAATGTATGAACCTTATCACATGACACCTATTTCTCAAGTTGCTTGCTTCAGTGAAAATTGATCTTATTTAAAATATTATACTTGTATTGAATGATGGACTTCGAATATACAACTGATGTTGTAGTAGAGTAGCGATGGCTCTATGGGGTTTAGTCATCAGAGTAGTTTTTCTAACCTTCCAAGTTATTCCAAATGCAATGCTATACCAATCATTGTGTAGAGCTTATTGGAATAATGGTTGTATCGGTCTCTATTCGAGATTGAACAATTATCGACGGGTCTATTCTTTGGGTGTTTCGTATGGTTATATTCTTAGATGGTTACGATATAATTGTTTGCCGGCGTATTCTTCACGCACATTATCCTTAGCATCTGCTCTGGTTCAGGTATAGAGTTATTGTCAACACATGACCATTTCATTACTGATTAGGGATTTTGATTCTACCTTTACTTGATCCAGCGCTCCAAATAATCTAGAAAGCCACGTTTACAGAGCTGCCGAGAGCAAACATGAGACAGCAGCGTAACAGTAAGACAAGAAAACGACGTACTTCAAAGTCCATGCACGCAGCCGTGCCGTCTAACACGTTGCGTTGTGTTGCATTCGGCCCCCCCTTTTGCTGTGCGTAGCCGTACCCACCAGTGTGCAATCTCTTCGGCTTCCCTTCGTTGGGCGCCAACATAGATTTTCTGGACATCATGTGCTCAACCTCCCTCGCAACAGAACGTAAAGGTGACAATAGCGTGGTAGGGATGTAACGCATGTGTGCCCATCGCCTATGTCACTTGGCTGCAAAACGCGAAGACTGGAGTCTGGCTTTCAACAGCAGCCGACGAAGATGATCGAAGACAAAGGGATATTCAACCGTTTTGATTGACAGCGAGGGGCGCGCCTCTTTTTCATGCCGGGCAAGCAGCCCGCTACTTTTAATATTGGCCCAGAACTCGGCAATGACGATCCCTTCACGGCTAATCCCGCAGCCTCGACCCCAGGGGCTAATGCGTTTTCGACTATAATGTAAGGCTTGTATAGTAACGTACCTTACGTAGTAGTCTATGGTGGTGGCACGACCTGGTTGAGTTATTGTTTGTATATAGGGCGCACCTGTTGGAGATTGGGGTTTCTGCTTGACTTTACGTGTACGACCGCTACTTGGTGCCCGAACCCATATCCTCTAATAGAGTCTCGTTAATGCCTAATTATTTACGGCGGCAGCTAGAAACGTCAATCATGGACTGTCTATACCTTTGTCGGTCCAGAGGTCGTATTGCATGCTACATACTATAAGGGCGGGTGCACATAATTGGTGCTATGATTATGGCATAGACGTATCATCACAGGCACTCGCGTTAATTTTAATAATAATGGGCCATCAAGATCCGTACAAATGTGACATGACAATATGTAGTTTTAGTCTGACAGCTAATAGAGGTTTGTAGTTGACCAGGCGTTGAGAATGTAATACTTGTATATTCCCTAGCCTGCTGATGGAGTTTTGTATCAACTGGTGCGACAATGAATAGGCACGGCAACAAAAGAGAACCGATGTCTGTGCTTATTGTCAGCCGGAGGATCTATATATGGGCGATCGTATAAGTGAGAATCTGTAAGGACTATTTATGCCGTTTATGCGAAACCAGATCCGCGGGCCGGCTGATGTAGTGAGGCTTGACCGTTGGTTCCTGCGAGATATACCGGGCGATCTTATCATTTCCGTCGATATGCAGCAACTTCACCCCCAATAACTTATGAGCACTTGACTTCCATGATTCACTAACAGGAACGGATCGGGAAGCGAGACTGCAAAAGCAGCCCCCGAATGTCTGTATATGCCTACCGGTTATTTGGGTAATACCTACGCTGCCTCACCTGGCGGACCTGAGGATACCAGGATGTCCTGGGAATGCAGAATTTCTCGGATATGTCAACCGGAGGAATTCCAGTTATGTTGCATACAGGAAGGATGGCCCAGGTTCTCCGTGATACCAATGACAGTGACGGTGTAAATCTAATTGATCCGGAATGAGCCAATGATAAATTGGCTAGCCGGATATCCTGGGGTAACTCCCTACTTGAAGGAACGGTTGAGAAAGCCTCTGATAGGTGCCTGTCGAAGCTGCACAGTCCGAGATCCCCAGCTTTTCAGCCAGCCCTTCACGATGTCGTGGAGGCGTGTCAGATTCTAATAAAAGCAAACCTACCTTACCTTGCATGGCCGACCGCACTGATTGCAGACCACTAAGATGTTTGTATGCGGTACAGTAGCGTCATGCACGCCTCTCATGGTGCACAGACAAAAGCAAGACGCCCAAGCCGGCAAGTGATGGCCCAGCGACATGGACAAAATCTATATACATGAGAAGTGCTCACTGTACGCACAGACGATAAGGGTCTAAACGGTCCAACATATTACATATACTATATAGCCGCGGAGCAAAGGCGGAGAGTGATCTACCCCGTACTGGAAATTACCTGCTAGCTTTTTTGCTGGGAATGGCGTATAAGAAATGCGATACCGAAGGCCGATCATATCGGCATTGTGGTTCTGTAAATTGAAAGATCGACGCTAGAAAGCAGCCCCGCAGATCTATATCTCGAATGACAGAAGAGCGCAAATTCTGCTGTGCCAGCGCCCCTCTTTGACGCGACTCGGCGCAGTAGCCGGGACATGGTAGTTAACTTACTGTAACATCAAAAGTGTAGACTCGGATGGGTGGTTGATTCCCGGGCCACTTTGCTGCTGTACTTGGGCCGGACCTGGCCGGGTGGAGGAACAATTGATATATCATGCTTCGTTGGGCCATTACTTACTAAATGATGATCTATTTAACGACTTAAATCGACCCGTGACTGGAACTTGGGTCTAGGCCGTTCAGTCTATTGGGCGACCGAGTATACTACGCCAGACTAATGGCTCAGCCGCTTGTTGCATTCAATGAAGCAAAAGCGGCATGTCAAACGCGCACCAAGCTGATTAGCTAACAAAACACCTTTACTTGGCTGCATGCTCATGCTTACTTAGCGAATTCAGTAGTATAAGTGGCAATCCTGTATTGTCAGTACGAGTACGTGGCTGAGACTCTAGCCCCCGTTTGAAATAATATAGTCCTGCAAAATCCACACAAAGCAGTTTTGGTAGCAGATCTAGATAGCCTAGTGGCGATTGTGAACCGGTGCTGGACTAACATGGCACGGGTATGATTTCCACAAAGTGATAGAGGCATCAACGCGCGCTACAGCACTAATTAGTGCGATAGGTCATATTCAGTGTGGTTACGTAGTGGTATATCTAACCAAGGCGATATGACGTTCTCTGATACCTACCTAATCTTTCGGATCACGGCGTATTGGATTCTGGGGGTCGTGACGGCTGTCCGTCATTACTACAGCAGTACAACAGTCCCGTGGTAGTATTGCAGCAATTCAGTGAGGCTGTGGTTATTTTTGAAGGATTCCTTCTGAGTATTACAGTACTGGGAAGTGTCATTGCATTGGTAGGATTTCGACTGCATGCCAATCCCCAAAAGACAAACGTACAACGCATGACTGTTTTTTTGGTTCGAGGTGGTGGCCAAAGTTTCTTTTATTATACATCTACATGACGCAGAGTCAGCTTAGGGTTGCAGCCAACTAATCCTAAGTATAAGACATTGGAGGTCTGCAGCAAGGGTACTTACTGGTAATGTGGGGGCTAGCCAATCTTGGCATCCCGTTAATAGAACAGATAATGATAACAAGAGAAAGTGTGCTATCTACCTACCACGAAAGCCTCGAGCAAGTCTATAGTACTAGAATACCCCGGATTTGTGTTGGTCGAAAACAAGTTCTGCCTTATTTGTGATCCTACCTTGCCCGAAATAATGTCACCCTGATGCTGGTACGTCAGCTCCGTAACCCGTCTTCCAAACATCTACTGTAAGTGCAAGTATAGGTATACGCTATGCAAAGTTGACGACATAATAGGCAAGTTACCTTATATGGAAAAATCTATTCAGCTAGCTATGTGCTGTGGTGTCCCATTGAACTTCCCCCACTTGCACGGTATTTGAATACAACATTTGAGAGCCTAATTAGTCTCAACCCAAATAGGCAAAGAGAATAAGAATAATCCGTAATTCCTACGTGACTCCTGTGAGCTGCAGCGTACGTATTCGAGTAACACTGGTGCGTTTTGCCCAAAAACCACGGGTCAGATTCGGCGGCATGAAGCTTTCGTATCGCGGCAAAAGACTATTTCAATCCAGGTAGCACTTCACCACCACATATTCTTTGCTCCAATCCATACCTAATTTGTATAGAACTAGCAGCAAAAACCATGTAGTAGCAAAGGCTTAAAAAACAGACAGTCGGGCGGCCTATACGTACGTAAAAATTAACGAATTAAATGCTTTAGCGTTTTTATACACAAAAATCAACAAATTAAATGCTTTAGCATTTTTATACGTAGAAATCAACAAATTAAGTACTTTAGCGTTTTTATATATAAAAATTACAAATTTAGCGAAATTAACAAATTTAGCGCTTTAATGTTTTTGTATATAAAAATTAACAAATTTAGTACTTTTAGCAAATTTAATGCTTTTGTGTTTTTGTACGTAAAAATTAACAAATTTAATGCTTTTACAATTTTACACGTAAAAACAACAAATTAAACACTTTTGTAATTTTATATATAAAAACAACAAATTAAACGCTTTTATAATTTTATATATAAAAACAACAAATTTAGCGCTTTTATAATTTTATATATAAAAATCAACAAATTCAGCGCTTTTGTAATTTTGTACGTAAAAATCAATAAATTTAACGCTTTTAATAATTTTATATAAATTTAGTGCTTTTAATAACCCTTTATATATAAATTAGCAATTTTATATAAAATTTAATAAAAAGAGCTACACAAATCACTTGTTTAAAAAACTGCTAAGTTAGCTAATTGTTTATGTTTAGTACTTTTGTATACAATATATTATTACATAAATTGCACGTAAAAACATTAAAAGCAAAAAGTTTTAATTTTAGCGCCCGCTACTCCGATCAAAAAAAGTAATTTGCTAGTTTATTTTAACTTTATAAAGCACTAAAACACTATTTGTGCCGCTTTTATTACTTAAAATAGCAACCGCTAATAGCTTTTAAAATGTAGTACAGCTTATACACGCTTAAAAGCATTTTGTAGCCCTAGTACGTTTATAAAGCCATTATAAGTGCTGTTAAAAGCATTAGCAGCACCTACATTAATATTAAAAGTACTAACAGTACTTATAGCAGCATTAAAAGCGTTAACAAAAGCTGTTAGTAGCGTTATAATTTATAATACTACTTTTTGCTTTTTAAATTTAATTATAGCAGCAATAATAATAGTTTTTATTACTTGTTAAAGTTAGCAGCACTTTTTTGTAGTGTAATTTTGTGCTAACTAGGTATTCTATTATTATTAAAAAAAACTTTATAGCTTAAAAAAACGCTAAGGATTTAAATCTAATGTAATATAATACTAGCAAGCTAATTTTGTAGTTTTTATAGCGCTTTTAATTTTTTTTGCTTTTGTTTAAAATTTTTAATTAATAATAACAGGTTTAATATATTTAAATCTACTTAAAGCAACTAGTATTTATTAAAATTGTTAACTTTTAAAGCTTTATTAAGCTGTACATAAACATAGCATGTATTATCAGCTATTACTTTAACATATAAACGTTTATAAAAAACGTAGCAGCAAAACATACCTTATTAGCAACTAAAAACACCTGTATAAAGCAGTAACTTTTTTTTAAAAATATAAGCTTTTTTTGCAGCTTTATATTGCTTGTAAGCTTTTTTTAAAACGTACTAGCTAATCGTTAATTTAACTGCTTTATTAGCAAACATTGCAGCTTTATAAATAACTAGTTCGCAAATAGCTTAATAGCTTTATGCTTTTTTAAATCGTGCTTTTTTTACGTTAATAAGCACTATAGTATACTTATATAGCTATAAACTACTAGTTCATACGTTTTAAAAGTAAATCTTTAACTTAGCATAAAGGCTTTTAACCTTTAAAATGCTTTAAATACTATAGTTATAATATTTATAAGTATAATAATTAGCTTACTATATACGGTGCTACTAATAAATAATGCTTAAATAAACTAATATACGTAGCTAATTAACAAATTTGCTAATGAAATTATTTTAATAATAAAAAGCTTTAGCTTTTATTTTATAGTAAGCTAAATAATACTACAAAGTTAAAATACTGTTAATATTATAATTAATCGTAAATAAACTAAACAAATAATAATAATAACATTGTTATTAATTTAAAGTAATTTTTTTGGCTATAAATAGTAGTAATGGTTTTATAACTTTAAACTTTTTGTTATTTATATAGTTTAGCTTATATTAACGTTTAATAAAACATTAATAAATACTTAAAACTATATAACCTTTTAGCTTTAGGTTATTTTACCGAGCTAATATACTAGCACGTACGTTATTTAAAAAATGCTAAATATAAAGCTATAGTTATGCTTTAAGCTATATAAACTTAATTATGTTGCAAGTAGCTTTAGCTTTATTAATAATTACTATTAAAAGCAAAAAAATATTATTAAGCAAAAAGCAAAGGTTGTTAAAATAATTAAAGCACTATGTATAAAATTTTTTTAGTTCGTTGTTAAAAATAACAAAAGCTATATTAAAAGTTATATTTAAAAAAGTAGTACTACTAATTTTAAAAAAAAGCACGTTAAAAAAATTAACTTATAAATATTACAGTTAATAAATTCATAGCGTTAACATAAAAAGCATAAAGTATTACTATAAAAAACAGGGCTTAAAAATAAACCTTATATATGCTATTTAACAAAATTATTTTAAGAAAGTATTTCCATATTTTTAAGCATTAAAAATAAAACTAAAAAAATTAATATACACGGTTTTTTTTATATTCAACCCTGTGCTATACATTATTTTACTATAGTTGTTAAAAAATTTAACCGCAGTTAATATATAAACCTTTTTTTTTATATAAACAACAGCTTATAAAATTGTTAATATTATTTTTAATTAAAACTAAAGTTAGGTTAAAAGCTTTAATAGTTTAATAAATAAAACAACAAAGCATAAAGTTATTAAAATTATTAAAAATTAAATTAATTA
Organism: Xylaria curta; assembly: GCA_022495235.1. Classification (NCBI taxonomy): domain Eukaryota; kingdom Fungi; phylum Ascomycota; class Sordariomycetes; order Xylariales; family Xylariaceae; genus Xylaria; species Xylaria curta. The sequence goes on along the minus strand of MU375907.1, from coordinate 444,829 downwards.
TTGTTTTAATCATTTATTGCTTTTAATAAATTAGCATTATATAAGCAAACAAATAACTATAATAAAAATGTTTTATTTAAAAAGCTTACTTGCTAGCACTGCTATAAAACTTCGCAATAGCTTTAAATTAGCATTCTTAACTAGCTATAAAAATCTTGCAGTAAGTAGCTCAAGAAAATTTAATAAAAAAACCAGCCGTACAGTAAATAACATAACAAATATATTAGCTATCTTTTTTATTGCTTAGATTTAATTTTTTAATAGCGTAGCTTTTAGCTAACGTATAAGCTTGTTAAACATTAAAGCTTTACTAAAAAAAATCGAAAAAGCCGTTAAAAAAAGGTATAAAAAGCATTATAATTATAATAGCTACTAAAAATCCAAAATTTAATATTTTAATATAAAAAAAACTATAATTAATAGCTTAAAATAAAAAAAAACCAAAAATAACGTTGTTTTAATAAAAAATATAAAGCGCTAATATTTCTTTTAATAAATAAAAATAATTAATAATAATTTTAAAAATAAAAAAAAGTAAATAATAATGCAAATAAAAATAGTTGCACGTAATAATTAAATATATATAAATATTAGCTATAACTTATTTTAAACTGCAGTTTTAATAAGTGTTAATAAATTTAATAATGTAGTACGCTATAAATATAGCAAAAGTTAATAAATATTAATAATTAAAATTTTTAAATTAGTATATTTTGTTTATTTTATTTGCTTTATAGCTTTTAAAAACGCAATATAACTTGTTATATTAAATATTTAGTAAGTTTTTGTATATTAGTAATCTTTATAACTGTTTTTTTTATTAATTTTTTTTTGTTGTTTAAAGTAGCCCTGGTTACACATAGGTTTCCATATAAATTAAGTATAAATTAAAGCAGAAAGTAGGTGGGGTGAAAACAGTACTAAAATTGAAATAATCTCCTGCCGCGATACAAAAGCTTCATGCTGCCGAATCTGACCCGCAAAAACCACATGTTGAGCGGGGAGCAAGTGGACATCATTGCCTGTTGCGGAATTGGCGTCCAAAGATCGTGTTGGTAGGCTCGGGGCTGGGAATTACGTGCTGAAAACGTGGCCCATAATTCTCCGAATTCCCAGACATGAAACCCGCCAAATTTTATTTTTATCTTTGTTGTAGAAGCTAGCCCTACGATATGGTGATTCAGAGTGAACGCATATAACGCCCCAAGTTTTAGTTACCGATGGTTGGGTAGGAGATAGTTTTAAACGATAAAGGTTCTCGAACAGACACGCTAAACTGCATCAAGCGGTCGGTTAGCTCAGTTGGTTAGAGCGTCGTACGTTGCCCTTAACATTCCTTTGCTAGATTAACAATACCTTAAAGACTAACATGCTATAGGTACTAATAATGCGAAGGTCATGAGTTCGACCCTCATACTGACCACGTTTGTCTTTTTGCAATTTTTATGGCAAGACTACAGTACTTAATCTATACTACAACAACTTGATAGTTCTAGCTGTGAGTGCACTAGGTACAGATGAGGAAGCGCTAGTATCATTCACTACACCAAATAGGGTAGGCTTCGGGAATACAGTGCTGACAGTATTTAGTCAACACGCTGCTATTTACTTGAATCCACTGACTACCGTGTACTAGCCTAATTTCTCTTGCATCAGCATCCTGGTTCAGGGGCTCCTAATAGATACATAGTACCTACTTACGGCATTTTGACGAACGCTTTTTGTAACTAGCCATGCCATTTGATAAAGGACTCTCGGACAGCTTCAACAAGGAATATGAATCAGAGAGCACAACAAACTATGCGGCCTCGGGAGATACTACCTTACACTGGGTAAGTAGGCTACACTGCAGCAGCGCTTGTAACGCAAGTAGGTATGTACATTAGGTACTTCTACGCCTCCCTCAGAGCAAAACACTGCAACGGCAGGGAATTCACTAACATCTCAACCCTGGCTCGGACGATGCCGGGGCATCCTTGTCTTAGTAGTCCTCTCCATCATTTTGTCAATTCATACAATTTCTGATATACCTTTATACCTTACATATACCTACCTAGTGTACGCCCGTTCGCTGCATCTTGATATTACCGTGAGAGGTATACGCACCGAGTGCGGTCAAGGGGAAACGGCTGTACCTCCCTTCGCCTCCCACCAGTTTCATCCTCCTAGCTTCTGACTGTTTTCCTCGAGTTCTGTAAATTGCACATACCTACTTGACTTATTCGAAGCCAGTTCTTGTCTAGTTCGTCTCATAATTTGAACTCTTCTCCGGAAGTCTGGTACTGTTGGGAGAACTCATTAGCTGCAGTACTGTAATTGACCGTTTGTCGCCCCCATTTTAATTCACGATACCCCTGAATTGCTTGCTTGAACCGCATCCCGTCGCATCGCATCGCATCGAATCGCGCGCGACTTCGCGAAGCGTCGTGTTGGCTCAAGCATCGACTATTTCCGCATAACCTAACCTCTGCTCTGAATCACCAGGTAAGTTGTTGGCTTGATTTTCTTCTCTTTCGTCGCCTTGATTTTTCTTTCCCACAATATATGTATATCTACCCTTCGAGGCTGCCGGATGGCATGCGCAACGCAGCTTATTCAGCCTCTGCCATCCACCACATTTATCGTCGCCACAAAGAACCTTAAAACGGCGCAGGCTGGTTCTCCGAAGAAGCTATGCGTACTGCCTCCCAGATGTTTCCCCCAATCGGTGACCGAGTGGTTACACCACCATGTCACATTTGCTGACATGCTGCCTTCCGCTGACCCCAACCTTACCGATCCATCCCGGTGTCGTATTGCCTTGTTGCCAGAGCTTTTTCAGAGTTTGGCGGCTGCTGTACTTGCGCGTGGGCGGCGCCGGGTGTGTTGGAGCGCATCCCAACTTTAAAATGGATATCCATTTTACTGCGTCAAGCTGCCGAGATGTTTCATCTGCCGCACCCAAATTTATTCTGCTGATGTCAATCCTTTCTGCTTCGGTGCCCATCTTCGGTGAATCCTTCGATGCTGATGTCTCCTGCGAAATAGTGAAGGATTGATTGCATATCTGCACCTGCGCCAAATCCTCATGCAACAAACAATCTGAAGCCGACACCCCATTCGACCCCACGTCGCAGCGGGCTCTTTCTTCTGTGGCCAAGCCAAGCTCGCTCCTCCATTCTTTGTGCGACGCGAGAGACAAAGGTTTACCTACCTGGGTTTGTCGCTTCGACAAAGATGCCCGTCGATACACCTCCTCCTCCCGTCGACACAGCTATGGCGAACGTCTCGTCGTACGGTCGTTCGCGCGCCCAGAGCACATCTAGCGACCGGCCGTCCACCATTGCAGTCACAGGTTTAATGTCACCACCTCTTTCCGTATCGCCAGAGGCAGCTTTCATCGCTGCTTCGGCCGCTTCGCAGATCGTGACGAATGATCACGACAGTTATTTGGGGACATGGTACGACCAAGTCGGCATCGAGCCGGCGGCGGAGACTGCGCTCGTCTCCAATGGCGCTCTGCAGCTCGCCAACAACTTCGTCGACCATTTGTTGTTTAATGTGCTCGCTACTGCCAAGTCTACCGCACTCGCCTCACTCCGATCTGCTGTGGTTGAGATCTTGAAACCGAAATTAGCAAAGGACGTCATCAATTCAGCCGATGAAGAACTCAGAGAGTACCTCGGAGGTGGAGAGATCGAGAATCTTGCCCGTTCTTCCCCGGCGGAAGCAGCGAGAGACTGGGACCTCGAATTAGTCTGGAAAAGGACGCGGCTTCGGTGCATGGTCTACTCGTCCCTTGGAGATATGGAAGAGGAGGATGAAGACAGCTACATAGAGCAAGAACATCTTGAAGGAGAAGTTGACGATGTGCTAACCGAGCTTGTTTCACCGGCAGTTGCTATTTTTCTTACATCCGTGCTCGAATTCATGGGTGAACAGGTTCTCATTGTGGCCGGGCAGGCAGCGTTTAGTCGGTTGCGTGTGAGGTACGAGAAAGAGCTTCAAAATGGCACACGACAACCCGGCGATGTTTCTGATCGAATTGTGGTCGAAGAATCAGACATGGAGCGGGTTGCTCTTGATAGGACCCTGGGCCGGCTATGGCGTGCATGGAAGAAGAGGATACGATCTCCTACCGAACCCAATTATTCCCGTCCATTCTCTCGAAGCTCGGCGAGTGGTTTTGGGGCCTATCACCAGAGGCGCGAGAGCAATTCCGCAGAACCCTCCACTGTGCCGCCGCTCATCGAGTCGAACACCGCCACAGACGACAAACCCAACCACTCGGGTAGTATCCGAGATAGAGCTCCGAGCCCTATTAAAAGCGAGAGCGAATTTCTCGATCCTTCTATGATTCCTTTGCCGGACAGCGATATCGAGGCTACCTACAGCGACGAAGAAGAATCCGAAGGGGAGGATCTTCCCTTACGCCCAAAGAGCTGGTTTGTTACGCCTGGTAAATTGGATGTTGGGAGCTCGTTTGCTTCTACGTCCTCTGTCAAGCGCACACCTTCTCTTCCGTCTCGGAAAAAACCTCGTTATAGCTCAATCTCCGAAGAAGACAGTTCAGATGTTGAGAATGCTCAGATTTCTACCGGGCGCGCCAAATCAGAGCTTCAAGATCCTTCGGGAGTCGAGACTGATGGATTGGTTGGTGATAAGGCCAACTCAGATGATGCAGCCGTTGGAGAAGCTGTAGCGGTTGACCCAACTGCTGTATCTGAAGATGTTGCCGCTGAGACCGATGTCGAGGAAGATGAAATTGACGGTGAGATTGAGGAGTTTGCGGAAGAACCGGAGATCTTGACCTCAGCACGGATATCAGTTGAAGGAAGCATTTCACCTACGTTCTCAGAGCCTGGGAGACCCTCCTCTATTATCCTGACGAGGTCAAACAGTGTCCGCTCTGTCAGAGTCATTGAGGTCCAGGGACCGCGTTCGCGAGCAAGCTCCATTGAGTCAAACCCACGTAGCCCTACGCCGCGTAGTCTTACTCCACGCTCATTTACCATCCCTCGTGATGGGGGCAGTTCCAGGACCCCGCCCATTGTGGAAGAGAATGACCCGTATGCGATACCCTATGTCACTGTTACAAATGCCGCAACAGGCACAATGTCGTCGTATGCCGAGGGTGTTCGCGAATTTCATACGACACTAGCTCCACCTCGGCGTAATCGTTCACCTCCTAAATCAACACCTTCATCGATAACCTCTCACGTGTCAACAGCGACCAACGCGGCTGCAATTAACAACAACGCAGGCTTACCGTACGAAGAACGGCATGACAGTCTCCAAAGGCCAGTTAGTGGTTTGAGGAATCCGCCAATGCCAACCTTGCCCGAGAGGAGTACAAGTCGACCTATGTATGTACAGACAACCCTTACACAGCGTGCGTCACCTGAGTCGCCGAGGTTGCCACGTTCTGTACACAGTGATTCGTCATCGCCGGCTAGGTTCAAGGCAAAGCGAACCTCTGAAGAGAGTGGCTCTAACAGTCCTGCGGATGTTGCTCGTAATTTTGAGGAGTTGATTCAAAGTAATGAGACATTACAATACACACTAACACCAGAAAATATGCGAGACATTGATGTAAGTGGCCTGCTTTTGATTACTTAAGCTAGACCTAACAATGAGACAGTCTCAGTCCCCTCAGCCAAATGGCAGTCCAAAAATCGGCCACAAGATCAGGAAGAGCGAGGACGGCAAAATCGTCCGAAGTTCGCGGTCCTCTTCTATCAAGAGATCGGTATCTGTCAATAAAGCAACAGGACTATCCTCCCATCCTCCCACTGATAATTCGGTCAACGGTAGGTACAACGGTACTTCCAAAGCATTGCCACCAGTATCTTTGAGGAATCGCACAGGGCCTGCGCCCCAGGCTCGGGAGGCCAGAGTCCCAAGAGAATCAATGCAAGATTTTGCCGATTTTATTCGCTCTACCGGACCCCCGGGGGCAAACATTCCTCGTGCGAACGGGGCATTCACAGGGAGTCCGAACATCACACGAAGCGTCACTGGACCCCCATCTATCATGACAAACTCTAGTATGGAAGTTCGACGAGGACCGAAACTTCAAGCTAGAGATGCTACTGTCAACGCATCCAGCGAAAGCTCCGAATTAATCGATTTCATCCGACAGGGCCCGCCAAGTGCCAACGGTAATAATCACCGAATCCCACGCACAGTTGCCCCGTTTCGAAATACCCAAGATTCTGACTACATGACGAGTGCTATGGGAGGCAAGGCGGTGGATGCTGTCATTCCTAATGTCCGAACCAGCCAAGCCTCAACAAATATCACTGAGGCATCCGCCCCATCGTCTATGAACTCACAGAGCGCGCTCTTGAACAAGGCAAATAGGCACCAATTACACGCTGGTAATAGTTTCGACGAAGACGAGATGATGCCAAAGCGAACGCGGAGACGAGTCCGTGACCCGTATGCGCTCGATTTCAGTGATGAAGAAGAGGAAGAAGATGAATTCGAAGTAATCCCGAAACCGAAGCCTAAACAGGAAGAAAGCCTGATGGATTTCCTAAATAACTACCCACCCCCCGCCGAACCGGTGGTCGAGCCATTCGTTCTACCGAAGAAGAAGTCGAGCACTCCTAACCTAATAGCGAGACTAAGATCTGGCTCATCAGCCGGCGCCAACGGGTCTGGCCATAGCCGAAAAGGGTCAGCTGTGTCTGAGAATCGAAATCTAAATAGCCGGATGGGCCCAAAAGCGACCCATACCCCTATCGTTATCCCAACCGTGGCGGATAGATATGGTGCCTCCATCAAATCACCCGAAGCCCCTCGCACTACTTCTCTGGGACGCGTCCCTATGAGGAAATTCGAGCCTCGAGACGCCTCCTCGTCGAGCTCTCAAACCGCGGATCTAGCCAACTTTTTCCGCGACTCACGACCTTCGCCACCGGTACCAACCTTTTCGCCTCCATCCGAGGATAAAGCTAGCAGTGGCTTCTCTCGGATGTTCGAACGCCGCAAGAAGGCATATTAATCTATTCGTTTGATTTGCTTCATTCTTCGCTTGTATAAGTTTTCTCACGGACAAGACCTCCGAGATCCAGTACGAGACGCATTACGATGACGTTTGGGGCATTGCACGGAATGTACATCACCGCATTCCCGTACTGACGGATACAACATTGATACCATCTCCCTTCTTTTCATGATGCCTTAGACTGCTAAAAGCGCAAACGCTTCACTAAAAGGGGGTTATACTATGCTTGGGGATAGCAGTTCTTGTTTGCTGAATAGCGTGGGCTACGTACATGTAGTTAGTGATCTTAATGGTAGTTGACTTTGCCCAATAGGGGTTATACGATATTTACGGCAGTGACGAACACTTGAATATACTGTTGCTTATTACTTGTACTTTCTTGAAAGGCTCTTGTGTCTCTTTACATGCACTAGGCTGGCTTTTAAGAATACTTATTTGACATCATGGATCGTGACGCATACATATAACCTCAGTCGTGGATTGTTCAGAATTATCTTTTATTTTACCCCAATCGTTGGCCAGCAAAGAGACCATTGCGGATTCTCCTATACATATCAGGGCAGAAACTGCTGCTGGAACCAATTTTGGATCGCAATAATATGTATAGAGACTGATAGATACAAACCTGATCGATACGGAGGTAGTGTGAAATAGAATTTTGATGAATTGCTCTGCTGTTTACAGTGTAGGTGGTAGTAGTTATGTTGATACAAACGGAATTTATACACCTTCAATGACTTAGGTACCGTGTCGTCTATAATTCATTATTCCCTATGTTCACCCCGAATCACTACTCACAGGCTCTCTATAACGCCTTCAAGTTGGTGTTGTCCTTCTGATCAATGGGGGCATATCTCGCCGCCAAAACCTCGTCCACCGTTTGATCCAACCCGCTCGGTTTCTCGTACCGCTGCTGTAGAGCCTTTTCGACAGGCGATAATGTCGGCGCCGCGGCGTCCTCCGCCTTCTCTTCTACCGAAACGACGACCGATTTGGCCTTGCCGAGAACCTCCTTCCCCTTTTCGATTCCTCTTCCTATGGCACTCACGACTCCACCCTTGGCTTCTTCGACCTTCGTCTCGGTCTTGCTGGCGAGCTCGGCGCTCTTTGCCTTTGCGTCGGCGTAGGCGGACTTCGCGGCCGCGGCTACGCTATCGCTCTTCTCGCTTGCGTTCCCGTTCGCCTTTCTTATCAGGTCGCGCGCAGCAGCGGCACCCTTCTCTCCGTTCTTTTCGGCGCCCTCCTGTGCCTCGCCTAATCCGCGGGCCCACAGACGGCCGATGGCGGTCTCAACGCCTTCGCGGACCTCGGCCCAGTCCTTGGACTGCGCCCACCGCACGGCGTTCTCGATCTCGGCGTTCCAGCGGTCTTTGGCGGCCTCGGTGAGATTGGCGCGCTCGGCGGCGGCCAGCTCGGCGCGCGTGGGTGGTAATACCGGCGCCAGGGGATCGACGATGCCGGATAAGAGATATGTCTGCTGGCGGAGGATGGCGGCTTGGTGTTCGCGGTTGCGCTGGTGGGCGAGCAGCGTGAGATATGCTACGCCGAGGGTGAGGGTCACGCCTCCGGTCTGTATAGGTAGAGAGGCTCGTCAGTTTTTAGGTTTGTATGATCATGGGAGTCGAAAGCTGTGGAAAGACATACGAAGCCTGTTGTGAAGCCCATGGTGAGCTATATGATTCGCGCTCGAGGGCGCAGCTACCCGAATTGGCCAATTGACCTGGAGAAAAGGAGATGACTGTGAGAATTTTGTCTGTTCTAGCTCGTGGACAACTGAGTTGCTCAATTGTTGGTATTGGGTGGAGGAGGAAGATTGGGAAGTCTCGTTGAAGTGGGCATGGAATGACGAAAGTCTCGCGGGCCGGAGTTGGGAAGCTGGCTCTTTGGTTAGTGGGTGGGTAGTGCCGGGATCAACCAACACTTCGGCCGGACCGCGCTAAAGACCCAGTTAAAAAACCACCGCCTGGGTACCTGCATACAGTAATAATTATTGATTTATCGATACGGGTAGACGACAACCTCAATATACCTTCAATTGTCGCCAATTCGAGTCACTCCCAACGACGACCTCGAACCCGAAACGATGGCGGGCGGCCTCGTCAAATATCGTCATCTGAGCCGTAACTCGGCGCACCGGCAAGCCCTACTGCGCAACCTAGTCACATCGCTCGTGAAGCATGAAGCCATCCACACCACCTGGCACAAGGCGAAGGAGGCCCAGCGCCTGGCCGAGAAGCTGATCACCCTAGCGAAGCGGAACAACGAGACGAGCAGGAGAAGTGCTACCGGCATATTATACGTGCGTACACCCTCTCCATATACGGAAGAGAGATTAGACGAGGAACGAAGTAAAAGTTAACACGGCAATAGACCCCCGACGACCTCCTCCCAAAACTCTTCGGCGAGCTGCGTCAGCGGTATCAGCAGCGGCCGGGCGGGTACACGCGGGTGCTGCGGACGGAGCCCAAGTCCAAGTACGACCAGGGTGCGTCGGCCATCCTCGAATTCGTCGACGGGCCCAAGGACATGCGCTTCGCCATGACGGCCGCTGCAGTCGCCCGTGACCGCGCCCTCGGCCGCAGACACAACGAATTGACGGTCAAGAACCGCTCCAAGGTCCTGAAGTTCCGCGGTGCCAATGGCGAGAAGGTGTTTGATGATATGGTTGAGAGGCTCGGCGGGTTGAATCTGGCTAGGGTAAAGGTGCCGCGTGTGAAGGTGCCCCGGGTGGAGAAGGAGACGGCGGTAGAGGCTGCGTGAAAGAGAAGGGAAATTAGAGGAGAAGTCTGTGATGATTGAGGGGGAAGAGAAAGTATCAGGGACTTATCAAGGACTCTGGGCCAGACACGAGGACAAGGAGGCTCGCTTCATATCAAAGATATGAGAGAGAGAGAGAGAGCGATATATAAGGGAAGGACATATCATACTGTTTGCATAACCCTGAATCCTAGCCGAAGGGCGGGGATACTGATTGTACGAAAACATTGTACATTATTAGAAAAGGGGCCACCGAGTGTCGGCTTCTTATCTAGAACATACAACAAACCATTCAGAAGCTCTATTATGATGCGCTAAGCTATGAGGGAAATCGATGATGACAATCCAAGTCGTTCGTAAGTCTCGATAGGATGAACGGGAGTTATTACGACAACATTTTTAAATGGTTCTATTTGGTATCATAATAAGATGCGACATCAATGTTTTAGTAGCAGGCGATATATACATCACACTTTTCGTTGCTGAACTAAACTATACGAAATCAAACGTATCACCGCGCTCGCGAATCATCTTCCCCACCCTCTTCGACCCAACAACCCGCTCCAGCTTCAGAACATCGTACTTCGAAAACATGACGCGGACGGAGCCACGCCCAGGCTCAAGGCGCATGTCCTGCTCGCTCTTGGCAAGGAACCCGCCCACGATCTCGCGGTAGAAGATGGGGTTGTCAGGCAGGCCGTACATGACGACGCGGCGCACGCCGGCCAGCACGTACCGCCGGAAGTGGTGCGCGCGCTCCGTGTACAGCAGCACCTTGTGGCGGCCCGACAGGAAGTGCGACCGCGCCCGCGACGCCTCCCGCACGTCCGCGTACTCGGAGATGGCGCCGAACGAGAGGCTCTCGACGGCGTCCGAGGTCGCGAAGTAGTTGCGCACGCGCACGAAGTCGAGGTACGATGGGACGAAGATCAGCGTGCCGTCCGTACCAGAGGAGCCGGACTTGCGGGCCCCCGCGGCGAGTTTGATGAGAGAGGGCACAATGGCGCTGGTGAAGTACGCGAACCGCGCATCAGGCTCGTCTGCGATCGAGGGCGCCTCGAACCGCGAGAATGTCTGCTTCGCTTTTACGGGGCCCAGAGCCTGGATGGCGCCGTCGTACTCGGGCTGTATGCGTGCGCGGCCCGCCCAGTTCTTGCCGCGCCGGTGAAGCTCTGATAGCTCGGGCGTGTTGAAGGATGAGAAGACTAGCGTTTGCCGGAAATTTTCAGCCTGGTTGTCGAGGTACCACTCGCGCACGCGGCTGAAGTCGCAGCCGTGCGCCTCGCGCGGCTGGCGGTTGAGGTGATCGAAGATATGCTCCACGTGCTCCCAGTTCTGATTGAGCAGTGCGTCGGCGTGATCGACGACGACGACCTCAACAGAGCTGAGGAAGTCGTAGTCCATCTTCTTCTTATCCTCTTCGGACCCGATTGCCATGCGCAGACCCAAGGGACTAGCTAGTAGGATGTCGCTGTTGTAGAATTGCGCAAAATACTTAATTGTTTTACGTGTGAATTTGATACCGATCCGGAACATGTCGTCGTCGTTGCCTTCGAATAAGTCTCGGAAGTCGGCGGGTTTGTCCGATGAGAACTTGACCTCGCGGTCAATGTACGACTCATCGAACCGCTTGCGGTTCTCCTGCTGGTCGGGCTCGCAGACTGCGCAGATCATGTTTACTGCCTTTACGGCGGCCTCGCGCGTGGGGAGGATCATGAGGACCTTGGGCCGGGTGAACCCTTGATCTCGAGGCTCGAAGTCAGTTGTTTCACCATCCCGAGTGAGTTTTGCGTTATTCTTGATGACGCGATCTCGGGTCCTATGTATGGTTAGCTAGACGGCAGATATAAGAGATATTGTATACGGACACTTACTTGAATACGTGATTTACTGCGTGAAGACATGCCATTCGTCTCAAGTTTTCTGAATTACTGGCGCTCCGACCGCAGAACAGAAGATCTTGATATCCGAATGTTATGGGATACAGAACCTGTTCCAGCTTGTCGAAAGTCGGTCGCAGCTTATTTGCAGTCTCAATGAGCCTATGCTTGAGCTTCAAACTAGACGACCCTGGAAGTGTGATGGGTGGCTGCTTTGTCTGGTCTGAATCGTGGCCGGGAATACTCTTTATAATGCGCCAGCTGTTCTTCTCTATCTGTTTGGGTTGGTAGGCGTTAGACTGGATACCCTTTAAACGTGTGTTGTATTCGGCACTATCAGGGCTGACGAAGTGAGTTTCAAAGGGGTCCGTGGCGTCAGGTATGTCATCATCGTCATCATCTTCTTCCAGGTCGACCTCATTAGCCGGTTCCTCTTCTGGCTCTTCGACCAGATCTACATCGCGTTCTTCGTCATCTGAAGGTTCCTGTTTTTCATCGACGGTAGATGGCGCCTCGTCTTGTAGAGGTTGATGATCTAATTTTCTCCTCTTTGCGCTGGGAGCCGTACTCGAGGCGGAGTCTTTTGTTAAACTCTGCATGAGTGCCATGTATGGCTGAGTTGTTGCTGGGCTCTCCTCAACGTCTGAGATCGAGGCAGCCTCGCTCTCATCCTCCAAATCTGATGAAGGGGCTTCATCGGATGCTTCGCTGTCCGATTCCCTGTTTGAGTGTCAGTGAATTCGAGATTGTGAAAATTTGATTGATGTGCTCACTCAACATCTTCAAGCCTAGCATTGTTGAATTTCTGTGCTCCAGCAAAGCTTCTTTTCGCATTCCCTCTCCCGCCTCTTCCTCCTCGGCCTCTGGTAGATCCGCGTCCCCGACCCGAGAATTTGCCTCTAGGTGGCATCTTAAGGCTAATTTATTTCGTAGAGCCTATAGTGAGCCGTAAATTATCATAAATTGAAAAGAGACGTTGAAATGAATGAGTTTGTATGAGCAAGCTATTTATTTCACATGATAGATCCCAAGTATAAAAAAAAGTTACAGGGATCTTCAGCCACAAACGGGAAGCCACAGATGTCCCTGACCATTCGACAATTCAATCTAACCGTTTTAGGTGATGCCTTATCTTAGCGTACGATCCCGCTATCTGTTTCCCCTCCAAACCGCCGCTGGCAGCCAGACAAATGCACTAAGCCCCACCAATCCCACAAGAATTGTAAAAAATCAGGGCGACCGTAGCGACCTAAGGGAAGTTTCCGAGTAAACGAGCAATCCATCGAACACAGGGAGGCAAGAACGGGGATAGTAAGTTAGCATACATAGTTGTAATCTATCTAGCCTCAGCGCTTCTTCCCCTCCTCTTCTTCTTCTTCTGGCCCAACCTGCAACCACCCGAACCATCGCCCATCATGGCTGCTGTAGATTCTGGTTCGTTTCTGCATCTCTCGCGGCCCCTCGCGCCGTCCACCTTCAACTTCCAGAACAACCTCGCCCCACTCACCGTCAATATCCAACCTCAGGCCATCCTCTCGATCCTCGACCATGCCGTCCGCCGCGACGTTCCCGCGACGCCGACGACCTCATCGCGTGTCATCGGTGCCCTGATAGGAAGCAGGTCCGAAGATGGCAGCGATGTGTCTGTCGTCTCGTCGTTTGCCATCCCGCACACCGAGAACGAGGATCAGGTCGAGGTCGATGTCGAATACCAGAAGAACATGCTGTCGCTCCATCTCAAGGCTAACCCGCGCGAGGTCTTGCTTGGCTGGTACACGACGTCACCCGAGCTGAACAGCTTCAGCGCCCTCATCCAGAACTTCTTCGCCTCGCCCGAGACCGGCACCTTCCCCCATCCAGCCATTCACCTGACCGTGTCGACCGAGCCCGGCACTGATGTCCAGCTGCGCGCCTACATTTCATCTCCGGTTGCTGTCAACGCCGAACGTGCCGCTGAGAGCTGCCTCTTCATCCAAGTACCCCATAAGCTTGCCTACAACGACGCCGAGCGATCTGCGCTGGACTTAATCTCAAGCGCCAAGGATAATGAGACACGCGCCGCCCCAATTGGCTCTGACGTCGACTCTCTGACTCGCAGCCTGGAGAACACGATAGGGCTCCTAGACCGTGTCTCCGAATTCGTGAGCGCTATCATCGATGAGGAACAGGAGCCCAACAACGCCTTAGGACAATACCTCATGGGCGCATTGGCGCTGGCGCCCAAGGTCGATCCCGTCCAGATTGAGGCCGACTTCAACAACCACGTCCAAGATGTTCTCATGGTCAGCTATCTAGCTAACAGTATTCGCACTCAGATCGACTTGAGCCAGCGCCTCGCCACAGCCGTGCTATCTACTGACGACAAAGATGCCAAGGACGGCGAAAAGGGAGAGAGGGGCGAGCGCGGTGAGCGCGGCCAGCGTGGAGGCAAACGTGGTGGTCGTGGAGGTGGCCGAGGCGGTGGCCAACAGCGTGAACCAAGGGAGCCTAGAGAGCCTAGGGAACCCGCGGAATGAACGCACAACTTTCAATGAAATGGATGAAAAATAGCAATATGGGACGCGCAGGGACCATTATTGTGGTGTGACAATGAGCGCTGCCCCGATAACAGGGGTGTTGTATTTCGGTTTTAGAAATACCGCCTGAGAACCAAACAACCGATTAGACGATGTAATGGCTGAACAGGCGGTGGAATGAGCCAGGCTAACCCAGCGGCTTAGCCTGGCATGCGTTACGACGGAGGATACGCACGAAGTCCTCCCGGAAAAAGGGTCACATTACTAGTACAGGCGTTCCGGGCCATAAGTATTAGACTTTTTTTTTAAGCAAAATAAAATCACACGTGAATGACTATCATTCGTTTTTAGTGACGAGTTTGACTTGATATGTTAAAATTAAGATTGTAAATATACTAAGAATAGGGATAAGTTCTGAAGATGACAATTTCCCAAAATATTGACTTGATTTTACTTGTTATCTGGTCTAGTAAGTTGTGTAACTAGGATTGCACTGCATTGAACGGCCGCCGATATCATTTAAATCATCATATTCGTGTTTGCGCAATCGCGAGAACAAGCAATGGGGAACTAAAGGGGTAAGTCAAGCGAGCAAACCTGGATCGCTGCAAGGGAAAGAGACAAATCACACCTAAGGCGTACGTCTAGCCCAGTATATTGGTTTGCTTGACATATTATTATTCAGCCTAGCATCATTTAGAAGTCAAATCTGGAATCATCTAAAAATCAGACTGTTTGTTTGCTTCATATGCTAGCTCGAGCAAGCAATGAGTTTCTAAGGCACAGAGAAAGAACTGGTCAGCTCCTAAGTGGACTGGAGAATCAATACAGACTTATATTATAGGCTGGATGATGAACCAGAATATCCCATATCATCGTTCACAGGAAGCGAGAGACAAAGAATAGGGGAGAATATTTTCCATTATTATGCATCACCTTGAGCATCGCTATATGAGGCGGACCTATTCTGTAGCCATAATATATCATGATCGGCGGAATCTCCGTCCGTTTATCCACCCGCCTCGTCCGTGGTCTAGAGAAAACAATCAAGCCAAATCTGCCCAGCTCTCGTTCACACTCTCTCAGTCAGTCAGGTGAGCGCCGTCTTCCCTGCGTACGCGCTCGCCCAGATCTCATTTTGTATCGTCGTGACAAAATGACAACGATCTGATTCGGTGATGGCCCAAGGGTTCTGAATAAACCCGACAGAGGTCTGGACCTCTCTCAAATGTACCAAGACGATGACCAACTTTAAATGACAGAAAACAAGCTTGATCATCAAGTACTCCCTCTCGCCTAGAACTCCCGCCAATGATATGCATATTGCATGCTAATGCCACCCTGCCCGATGTGCGCCTATGGTGGTCATCAATCTTTATGGTATACCTTTTATCCATCCTTTCTTGAAAAGTGGTTATCGCCCCCTGAAATATGAAACACCACTAATGCTTTGCTATCGTGTACTACGCATGTCAGACCCATATCATCTAGATGTTGGTCGGCGGTTTCTGTGGGAGTGTAGCGGGATTGCCATAGTTAGGGAGGTGGGGAAATGCTTGACCGAGTCCAGCCGACGATCCCTGGGGTGGAATCCCGGGTTTGTTGGGCATCTGCGGGAGATGCGCTGGCGGATGCTGTGGAATATGCTGAGGCGTGTGATACGCCGGGAGAGAGTTGTTAGAGCTCTGACGGCTCATACCGTACCCGGGTCCTCCTCCCATATAAGGCTGAGGTGGGGCTGCTGAGTTAAACCCAGCGTAGCCCATGTGCGGTGAACCCACCTGTGGACTACCATGAGGTTGGACAGGCATGGGGTAAGGGACCATCGATGGCTGAACAGGACTCATTCCATTGCCGGGTACAAAGGATTGAGTTTTAGGGTTAAACGCATGTCGATTGTAACTCCCAGGAATAGGGTGTTGGCTCTTGGGATCATGTGGGTTTGCGTGGGCTGGAAGCTGTCCATAGGCGTAAGGGATACCCATTTGTCCAGTGTTTCCTTGAGTCTGGGGTTGAGGCCCGCGATTCTGGTAAGGAACAGGCGGGGGAGTCTGATTGAAGTTGGGCTGCCAAGGTTGTTGAGGCGTGGGTTGGGTAGGAGGGCCATATCCACTTCCTATCGACCCATTAGACGGATATCGGGATGGCAGAGGCTGAGGTTGAGGCGGATACTATAAGATGGTCAACATTTAATCAATACGACGGGTCTGAAATCACTGACTGCTGGCGGAGTGCCGTACTGCGGGTACCCGTTGCCTGGTATCATGGTAGGGTATCCTTGTGGAGCGCCTGAGTAATTCTGGTAGGCTGCTGGAGGGATCTGGTATTGATACGGCTGAGGTACTTGGCCGCCATACTGCATATTTGTAGGGACGAAATGAGACGACCATTCCGGTTGAGTCTGGGGAGTGTGGAAGTACTTGATGTACTGTGAACGCGAATCGAAGCTTTCCGAGTCATCACGACGTTGCTTGCCTGTTTTCCCCCTCTTTCCGAGATTCGACTTGTCTTTGGCTGAGAC
Organism: Xylaria curta; assembly: GCA_022495235.1. Taxonomy (NCBI): domain Eukaryota; kingdom Fungi; phylum Ascomycota; class Sordariomycetes; order Xylariales; family Xylariaceae; genus Xylaria; species Xylaria curta. The sequence continues at coordinate 428,164 of MU375907.1, read as the reverse complement.
AGAACTGGCGCGCGAGACTCCGTTTGCCTCATCATTGTCTTGTTACAGATTAGCGAATGTCTAAGAATGGAAAGTCTGGTATCGAACCTAGTCCCGACTCTGCTGGCTTGTCTGAACTATTGCCAAAAATCCTCTCTCTAGCTATCTTGTATGCCTCTTCACGTTCTTCTCTAGTCATTCTGAGGAACACGAGTTAGTGCTTGAGGCTCCACGTTTGCCAAGTTCCTAGTTTTCACACTTACTTTTCTTTGGGAGCGGTTTTGTCTTTACCGTCGCTACCGACTTCTGATGTGGCTTTAGATGCGCTGGTGCTAACCTGACCAGATCCACCGTCTTCACCACGCCGCATGATTTTCTTTGGAAGTACGACTGGAGGTGGCGTCTTGGGCTTCTCCTCTGCATTGGTCTCTATGATACTTGCCAGTGACGCTGGCACTCGACAGAACGGAGTTCTGAATATACGCACAGAGCCTTGGACTGCCTCGAAAGAATGTGTCATATGATAGTAATCAGCAAGTTTATGCGTCAACATCCGACAAAACGAATTATTCGGCGGAAGGTCCATATAGGGCTCTCTTGTTATGTAAGTTAGTGGACGACACCATGGAAAGCATTTTGCAGGATATCACTTACTTAGATGACAATACAAAATTGATAACATCTTGTTCAAGTCGTAGTAGAAAAAGCCGATCTTTCGGGGACTTCATAGCTTCCAATAGCTTCTCGTCTGGGTTCTGTCCATAGATCGAGTTGAAGGCGTCGTTAGGCGCAGCCACACCACCCAGCGTCTGCGGTTGCTCAGGGGGCGGCGGCTGACTAGAAGTTCCGCTTTGTGGCGTAGCCAAACCTGCCTCCTGGGTTTCGGAAAGCACTGGAATAGGTCTCTTTTCCGGCATATCGCCGATCCTGAGGCGGTGGATACGTGCATTTTCAGAGCCGATTCTTGATGTTGCAAGCAAGGAACTTCTGACCGAGAAGGCCTCGTCATCTTCTGCAGCTGCCTTGACACTGGCACTGTCATCAGGGCGAAGGGACTCTTTTTCATCCAGAGCAAAAGTAGTCCCCGAGGTGATGCTCTTCCCGTCGAGGCTGGGGGCCTTAGTACCCATCTCTGAATTAGAATCCGCTCGCTGGGAGACGTCATCAGACGTAGAAGCCCCGTTATCGTTCTTCACTTGCGATTCTACTATTAAGGACGACGAGCCATTCACGACTAAGCTTGGCGTAGATGTTGCGCCGGCATTGATAGATGGGCCATTTGTATTCTTGGCACCATTATTACCAGGAGCCTGATCGCTAGGCACAGCAGTTGTCGAGATTCTCTCACTAGAGACCGATAGGTTTGGAGTGGAGCCTGTCACGCTTATAGGCACAGTCGTAGCAGTAGACTGGGTGGTTACGACAGGGGTTACAACGGTAACAGAAGTATGGACGCGACGGTCCACTGTTGGGACGGCGACTCGATGTACAGGTATAGAATTACTACTCTCTTTGGGATGAGATGCAACAACCTAGATAGTGGTAAAGTTAGCAGACGACGTTACGGCGGGATTGCTTGCGAGACACAGCTGGCGACAGTGTCGAATAAACGTACCTTTGCGAAAGACAGCCTCTTAGAAGGTGCCGAAGCAGCCGGTACAGTCGCCATTTCTGGAAGGCTTTGCAGCTATAGACAGGCACTGCGAAGATATGCCCGTTGCGCCGAGAAGAGAGAGAGAGAGAAACAAGAGCAGTATCCGTAGTCTCGAGGGAACCTGACAGATCAGACGAAATTGCCAGGCGGAGATTGCGATTACGGACGGTACGGTACAAGAATGCCAGAGAAAACAGAGATCAGGAAACGAAATGAATAAGCGCAGCCCGCGAGGAGATGGAAATGCGGCTAATCATTGTTGTAGAAGGTCGCTCGAAGTTGGGTGCTTGATGAAATTGCGGTATGCCCCGGTTACGTGGGGTACCTGTATACTACTGCTGGCAGTCGATGACCCAGGCCGGCATGCAAAGTATGTACAGGAAACCAAGGAGAGGTAGTTGGTCCAAGGTTGGAGACCAGAGAGGACTGACTACCTTGGGCGCGACAACGGGAACGGACTGGCAGGGCAGAGAAGGGTGGGAGTTGGCGGTATTGGATTCGCTGGAGGGATTGCTGAGCACGGGCTCTCCCAGGTCGCACAAATGCTAGATGAGTTTTGCGGCGAGCGAACAAGCGAAGAGAGACCGACGGTCTTGCACAACCTCGATCAAGGACGATGAACGCTATGGAGGGCCTGTGTCGGGGTCGGGGCGGTGTCAAGATGGTGTCGCGACCGGTCGCGAGAGCGAGAAAATAGGAGCCAAGTGGTCGAGAGGAGACGATGCGAGGCTGGCATAGATGGCCGACTGATGATTCGACCAGAGCGGTCGCCGGCAGTTAGCTGGGATGCTAAGATAAAGGATGGAACGGGTCGGTCTGCAAAGTGCCCGTTTGTCAGCCGGCTCGGTTACGACTGTAGCCCCCGATTTTGTGGTGGCCTGTAGATGGGAGGGTCAGTCGGGAGGAAGCTCAAAGGCAGGGAAGAAGTCTGGATTGACTTTTATGATGGGTGGAGGCGTGGAGGCCAAGTCGGTTGTGACTTGACTTGTTTGTGTGTGGTGTTTGTGGAGAGTCTGAGGGCGGGAGAAGGCTACGGTACATTACCATACATGCGGTGCAGCAGCAGGTACATATGCGCCTATGAAACACCGCCTATAGATACCTGGCGGTAGTGCTAAATTTGACTAGCGAGCTGTGGGTACGGCATTCAATATGTACCTTAAGTAAGCAGGCGAGTAGGCTAGGTACCTTACCAAGTGATACGCATATGTTTCCCTGCAATTATCTAAGTACGTATACACAGTTTGAACAATCAGTAGTAAGGTCGGGGCTCAAAACTTGCCTATGAAGATGGTTTTGGACCAATTCATCAGAGACCGAAAAATAAGGGATATTCATTATCTGTTCTGCAAATAGTGGGATGTACATACGGTACAGTACTTTAGCTGATCTGATCTGGGGGCCACTAGCGTGCAAATTGAAGGCAACATGCACTAGACCACCACTATTTTTTCAATCTAGGTACCTACAACTAGTGGCTGATACAATAGACACTGCCACATCCGACTTCACCTCCAAAGCGCAGCATCCCATTCATCATTGTACCCGACCAGTACTTCACCCAATCTTCCAGCTCGTATAATAAAAGCACATAGTAAGCCTGTGGATTCTGTAGGACCATCAGGCATTTCCATTCGCTTTTGAGAGCTCAATAGCTGTGCATTGTCTGCACTCAGCCACCATGTACCGAAGAGGGCCTTCAAAGAGCACTCCAGCAAATGTCCAATGCCAGAAGTGCCTCAGAAGAGATAAGTTTCCCACTCCAAATTGTTCGTTCTTACAAGCTCATATTCTTAGTACGGCACTACTCATATGAATGCAAGGCTGCGGCACAAGAAAGGCCCTACATCGCCAGGCCTTCGCGAACACAGCAGCTTTTTAACCCCAAACTTGTGCCAAAGCTAGCTAGTGATACTACAAATGCGCTGCAAGACACGTAAGTCTACTCTGATGTCAGATGGATAGCTTTCTGCTAACATCACTGCAGAAAAGGCTTGGCGGACCAAGAGTTGGCTAAGAGGGAGGCTGAGAGAGCCAGGAAGCAAGAATTAGAGCAGGATGACGGCACAGATCATGATTCACCGAGACGTAGGAGGTCAGCATCATACGATTCTGTCTCTACAATTTCGACGAGAGGACCTTCATCGCCCCCTCGTCAAAGAGGGTCGATGTCTCCGCGGGGGCCAAGCGGAGCTGCTCGGAGTCCATCATCGATACGAGGATCTTCGAGAAGACGGTCTTTCGCCTCGGGGAGTGACTATGAACGACGTTATTCCCCCAGCCCCGAAAGACACAGTGGAGACACGAGATCGCCTGTGCTAGCAAGACGGCAAACGAGATCACCAAGTCATGATGACAACTTTGGACACAGACGATATGACGGCGAAGAACAGCCAGCAGCTCATCGATACAGAGACAGACAACGTGAAAGTTACTCGAGGAGCCCAAGTCGGTCGCCGCCACCCGATAACAGGAGACGGTTCCGCTCTAGGTCTCCCCGTGCACACCAGAGACGCGGTGATAGCCCTCCACGATATAATAACAGACCGGCAGGCGTACATCGCGGAAATGGTTCAGAACAGAGAGGAGCACCGAGACGCAATGCACGGGAACGGAGCCTTAGCCCGTTTTCAAAGCGGTTGGCTCTTACGCAGAGCATGAACGCAGGTCGATAGTGATGGGTATCATAAGACTTTTACCTACTCTAAGCCAAACCAAATTTGACAAACCTGTACACAATGACATATCCCTTCCAAAACCAAAATGCAAGTGACCAAACGCCGTGCAATGCAAATTAATGTGTCCCATACCGAGTCTACTCCAGATCTTCAGCCTCCAGCTCTTTGCGCTCTTCTTCCTCTTCCCGTTCTCGCACACGTAGCCCCTCCACCAGCGCGACACCGTCCATGCCCGCTATCTCAGCACTACCATCGTCACCATCCGCCGCAATAGGCTGGGCCGTCGTCTTCGCTGCCGCTTGCGCATTGGCAATGCGTTCCCTCACTAGCTTCGCAATGGCATTGTCGGTCCGCACGTTTAGCACCTCGAGCTTCTTCTCCAAATCTCTCTTGAGATCCCAATTGGGCTTCTTAGGCTGCAGCCTAAACAAATCGATGCCCTGGTCGTCCTTGGCGTCTTCAGCGGCCTTTTTCCTGGCCTCCTCCTCTACGAGCGCGGCCTGCTCCTCGAGCGTGGGGCCCTCCATGCCCAGCGTCGGGGGCGCCTCGAAGCCCAGCTTAGGCCCTCTCGCCTCGGCATCGTAGTTGCGGCCGGACAGATGTATTTTCGCAACTTCGAGCTCGACGGGTGGCGAAGCTGAGCGCTCGGATTCGGGCGCGACGATCTCGTCGCCTGGTTGTTTGCGCTTTAGAGTCTTGAGCTTGGCGAGCCGCGCTTTGCGGTCGTCCGCTGCGGCGCTGAGAGTGGCGTTTGACGCCGACATTATGATAGGCGACTGTTGTTTGAATATTCGGGATGGTAGTCGGATGGAGCGTTTGGAGATTGGATTGCTTCGCAACTTAACAAAGAGTTTAAGACTTCAAATTGGTGTAATGAACAGTGTAGTTGCTGGTACTCGCGACTACAAATGTCACTGGCTGGCGGGCTGCACCCTCGGGTGGTAGCACCCCTGTAGAAAAGATCCGGTAGCGCAGATCGATAAGCTAGCTCAGATTAAATTCACATAACTTAACCAACTTCCAATTAAGTATTTGTGATAGATCAATTAAGCATCTAGTTCACATGCTTCGATCGATCTCTTATACAGTACAATGATATTTGAATTGTTCTATCTTAACTAGTATGCTTAATCATATAACGAAGTAGAATATGCCATGTGCACAAGGCTCGCCTACTGTGGAAAGGAAGAACTAGGTTGTAATGATTTGAACTCGGAGGTTCATGACGCTATACCTAATTTAGTAAAAGACTAAAACCTCTTTCTTTGTCGGATCGCATGAGATTTCAACGTAACTCGCTATTTTTCTACTGCTTCGGCATCCCATATCCGCCACCATGCTCTTATTTCTGAGCCATCATCCCTGATACGGCTCAGAACCAAATCTATTCTCACGCTACGACCAAGCAGACACGGTAACAACTAAACCCTCTCTGCCGCATCGCAGCCATGAAGAGTCCGACCGACACCGCGGCGAAGATACCGGAACATGCCAACTCCATTTGTTTGTCGGAAATGTACCGCACGGCTCGCAACATCTGCCTTCGGGTTGTTTGGTCCAAATCGATCCCGATTACACACTACGGCAATCTCAGTTGAGCGACCATCGCACGCTGTGGTACTTCCCGCCCGATACGACCATGTACAGGAGTCCAGCTCTTCGCCGTCTGAATACCCAGGCGAAGCTCTTGACACGCACGAGGGCGACTACTCTTCTGAGCCGCTTAACTCCTCGGCTCCACGACAAGGACAAGATCATGAGATTAGTGAAACTATTGTAAGCTGGAATGGCGAACTCGTGAAGTTTGCGCCGAAAACAGGCTTGGTTATAAAACGACTGGCTGGGTTATCGCCGCCAGAAAATGCGCGCCAACTCAAGGCTAAGATCTTATGCGCATCGGGGGAATACAAATTACTTCGCAGAGATCTCGCAGAGTTTTATGGCCTATCCCCTTCAGAAGCAAACCATGCAGTGGGTCAGTTGGAACGGCTGCTCTGGGGTCACCCGAAGATCCAGAGTGCATCACCGCGGCTCGATCAGTATCATGCCTGGAAGAAAGACTTCTCTGCCGTCCTACAGAACCCTGTTGTCGCATCTTCGGTCGGGGCAAACAATTCCAGCACGACGGTCACCAAATCTGGGACGACCTCTCAGAAAAGCGAGACGGTATCAATGAAGACCGCATGGCAGAGATTGGACAGAGATAGACGACAACGCCTCTGGCCGACAATGATTCTTTCTACGTTGGAGTCAGAACCGCATACTCTATCAACCCTGATGCAATCCACGTTCGACCCCTCCTGGTGCCCAAGTTACGTCGTAGAAGACGTGCTGTACCTCCTTTTCCGTCGTCACCAACAAGCGCTTCGAGAAGGCGGTCAGAGTGAATGTAGTCAGTTTCAGCAAGCAATCGAGACGATAGCCAGCTTCGTACTCGGAAGCTGTTCACCGAGATACTTGGTTCTGGAGCAGACTGTGTTACACTTCATTCTATCCCCTTTACCAACCTCCGAACTTGCCGCACGCTATCAATTACTTCAGACTATCGAACATCCACTCTCCATAAATACCTTGCTGCACGTGGCAAGTCGCTTTGCAAAAGGGTTTGACACGAAAACGTATGCCGTGGACATTCTTCGCATCCTGATAGGTATGCCGGGATTCGACCTCAATACTCCCGCTGCCGCAAGCGTATGCACTTCGCTGCTTGCATTGAACGAAAACGAACCCTTGCCAAATGAGCAAGCTGCACCAGATGCTCTCTTTGAATTCCTTATCGAGCACGGCCTACGTCCAAATCTACTGGAACTATCGGCTTTGATGCGCAATTTTTGTATCCGTGGTCACATTGATACCGCGTGGAAGATCTTTGAGCTTATGCTCCAACATGGCTTGGAACCAGATCACCACGTGTATTCCATTCTACTCAATGCATCAAAACGGAACCACGATACAGCTTCGCTTCAGCAAATATTTAACATCATCACATCTCGTAACGCTTGGTCGACCATCCTTTTAAATGACTTTTTAGATCTTCTATATCGAGAGAACGAGTCGCAGCTCAACAGAAGACGAAGACAGCGGAAGAAAGGGAATAATGCTTGGCGCTCCATGCTTCGGCTGTACGCCAAATTTTTTAATCTTGCTCCCTTGCAAAAGTTTACGCTATTCCCACTTGAAAATATGTTAGGGGCGTGGAGTGCGCAGCTAAAACATCATACAATCTCCACCAGGCTGGCCGAATCTTTGATACTACAACCGGATAACAGGCTTTTGCAACCAGATAGTACTACGTTGTGTCTCATGTTAAGTGCACATATGCGGTCTATTATGACACCCAAGTACGCAATCCGCTACTACAATCATTTCTTCAGATTGGTGAACAGGAAGGACCCAGCGGCCTTGAATCTTCTAGCAGACCAAGGCACGTTAGCGGTTGATATGCTTCTGCGCACATTGATGCAGTTCCGGTCAACGACCAGTTTCGCTATACGTCGCCTGCAAAAGATGATAGATGCTGCACAGCAAGAGAAGGCAAAGTATGGTCGCCATTTGTATCATCATCCTCCATCCATCCATACCTGGACCATAATGCTCAACGGGCTAAAAAACCATAACGACATGCATGGTGTCATCGCTCTTCTCGATATGATGACCAATATCGGCCGGATAAGGCCAACTTTGCCAACATGGAATGCTGTGATTCAGGGTTTCGCTAGGACTCGCAACGTGAGCGGTGCTGTAAAAGCGATATGGTCACTTGAAAAAGCTGGCCTTCATCCTAACGACCGTACAGTCAAAGCTTTGAGGATGTTTCCCAGGCCTTTGATGGAACAAGTCATTACTCGACTGGAACAGATGCGAAAACCCCCAGAAAGGCTTCAAGGAACAAAAGCTTTACCGCTGAATCCCCTCGCTAAACCTATTACATCAAAAACCAAAGAGGCGCAAAGCTTCTCATCAAATGTACCTATTCACCAGATAAAGCTACCCAAGGCCCTCGACAAGCTAGCTGAGCAGCGCGAACAGCTGAACTCCGAAAGATTCATACCTCGCCGCACAAGGCGATATCTGAGCAAGCAATCTCGTATTCCGACAGAAGTCAACTCCAGCTTACCCTACCGCTCACCCAACCTGGGCCTGTAGATATATCATCAAAACCCGAACAGTTCTACGCGAGACGTAGTAACACTGTAAAATCATCCTGAAATTTTGTACATAAACACGATTGTATAAGAGTATAGCATGGGTCCTGGCGCATGGTCCGAGTAGCATTAGACTAGACTTTGATGATACCCCATTCATGATTATCCATAGACACTGGGCATGGTATGTAGATAAAATGATGTATGAATCTACTTTTGTGTACGGCTCCTTTGCTTCTTTTACTACGTAGATCTAGAGAGATCACGCTTTTGACATGAAAAACCAGGCATGTCTCAAAGATTCATGGGCAAATGTAAGTGAAGCTCTACAAAGGGGTTAAGTACTGAAAAAGGGAAGACGCGTGTCTTCATGGTCTTGTATTGGTTTTCCCACTAGTCATGTTTTATATCGTATCGCAAGCTAGATGCAGTGATACTTGAAAACAACACAATGAGCTGCCAACATTCTATCGTATCGATGGTAATCGGTCTCTCGTAGAGCTGCGTGGAAGAGCACGAGGACAACAAATAGCTAATGCAAGGGAGCAACGACGCGGTTACTATTTCAGTAATTTCTAAGAACCCACGCGGGCCTGATCATTTTATGTAGAATTATGCAGACAAGATTTTAGTCTGTAGGCATGTATGATAGTGAACACGCAGGCTCCGATGCCCGTAGTGTCTTGCGGCGTATATATTTCGTGCTTTCTCTAAAGCTGCTGACATGACGCCGACTTTTGCTCTACGTATTCGAAGGGGTATGGCATAGTGCTCGCATTGGCGTGATAGGAGCTATGCCTTAGGTGAATGGCGAGCCCAGCATCCAGAACGCCAGCCGGAGTCTCGATAATTGCCAGCCGTGCTCGTAAAGGCCGGCCAGGAAGTCCTTACGAGCTGCGGGCTCCTAACCCAACCGATCATATAGGCAGCAAGTCATCCTCTTTTTTGCTTTGTTGTTCTCCTTGCCTTTCTTTCCTCTTTCCAAATTGCCCCTTTATTCATCCCTTCATCCAAACTTCCGCGAACCACCCTTAGCATCCTTATTCTCGCCGCGTGCCTTCTTTCCAGGACCAATGAGCTCGAGATGGCCAGCGCGCTCGCCGAGCAGACGCTCCGTCTTGTTCGTGATTCCCGCTGCCAGCTTGCGCTGCAGCTTGTCGGCGGCACTGCCCTTCTTCGACTTCACCACGCGCGCGCCCTTCTTCGTCTTGGGCGGTTGTGGCTTGTTCGCGCGTCCTGCGGCCGCGGGTTTGCTTCCTGTCTTCTTCGGTGCGCCTTGGGCCATTATGATGAAGGTGTCGCGGGGCAAAATATAAGTTGGCTATAATTTGTATGTTGATCGTAACTTGTTCGCCGCGGAATACTAGTACAGTTCGAAATGGCTTAGTGGAATAGTATAACTTCGGAAATTTTCGTCGTTGACGCAGCATAGGCCGTGCTGTTAACCCGTCGTCAATGGGTCGTGGTAGATAATGCCCATGGGAAAAAAAGTTGAGCAACATCCCGCTTCGCCAAGCCCCACTTTTGCGACGCTTCAGGGTAGCTAACAGCAGGGCCGTCGCCGTTCCCCTGCCAGGGTTCACTGCTTAATACTTATCTTAGTTGTCTAGACGAGAATTAAGGGGGACTGGTCGAACGACAGGTAAATTGACAAGAATATTCATTTTCAAATCATAGTCTAGGCATTTCTCTCTTGCCTCCGAAATGTTTCTCCGTATTTAGATAACATTCCCATCTACCTAGTTTGGACAACTTCTCTCATAATAGCTTGATTGCTAAACAGTTTCGTGCTAGCCAAGGCACAGCAACATCCAACAGCGGGTATCGCGCCTCCCCCCAAGTCATTACATTTATATTAAGCACCATTTTTCACCCTCTTGCTTGATGCCTCGTCTCTGGTGTCCTTTTGCCCCACAAAGATTCATTCCGCCCTTCATTTATCTCATGCACTCAGCTTCAAATTGAGATCCAACCAACGCCAATCCGTGTGTATGTTCTCCGTGTCCGTTGTAAAATTGAGAATAACGCCTAATGGGGGTATAATACAGTGAAGGTCGTAACCGACGACGATGCTGTTTTGTAAAGGGAAATGTTGTCCAGATCTTGGGACTGTAGACTGACTTCATGGGTATTACCGATGTGATATGCCGTAAGATAAGTAGTAGGAATATGATGCCGTATCAGTACAAATGCTGAGAGAGTGAGAGAAAAAAATGTTGTTATAGACATGACGATGGCGTCGTTCTTCTAATCGATTCGAATCGGGAGAGTAGGTGCTTCATGCCGGCAATTTCATTATTGTACATTCAAGTAAAGATCGCCACCTCGTCGTGTTGGTGTGAGTTTTGGTTGCCATATCGGCGTCTGAGGGAGCGTTCCTCTTGGCGACCCAAGCAAAACGGCATCGGGACTTAGTAAGTCGCCACCGTTACCCTGTCGCCTCCATTTTTGTGTCTTCTTTCCATTGGGGTCAAGTGCAAGAGCGGCGGCTCTATCACTACCAACCCGTTTGGCAAGGAGCGAGCTTGTGGTTGAGCTGACAGTTTGGAAGCTTGTGCCTGACTCTACACGTTGAGACGCAATATGGGGTCGGCCACGATCCATAATCTTCGGTTGTGGTGGGGTTAAAGACCTTGTTAAAGACTTCTTTTCTGTTGAGGGTGGCGAGGGCGTGAATGTAGGAGCATTTCGTGGTGACGGCGTACTGAATGGGTCCCGCTGCCGATAATCCATATATCGGTATGGTTCAGCTGGCTGGGTAGGGACGAAATCGGACCGAGGATATGGTTCTGACCGCTGTGTCTCATTTGGATAACCGTAATTCTGGAGGGGGAACACCTCGACATTCGGCCGTTCCGGGGTGAATCCAGACCCAGTCCTCTGTGTCGGCGCAAATTGCCTATCGTTGCGTCTAGGGTTAAGAGGGCGAGGATATGCTGAAGGCGAACCCTCTACGGGGTTTGTAACTCCTAGCGTTGGGCTTGGTTGTTCGAATCGCGTACTTGCGAAGTCCGGTCTTTTGGGTGGTGGAACAAATCTGATTGTTGCTCCATCTAGGCGGCCAGGGATTTTTGGGTAAGTAACGCGCGATCGGCCAGTTGCCGGAGACGGTGACTCCTTAACAGGTGACAACTGCGATAAACGAGCGACGTCATTCTCGTAGGGGAACCCATCCTCTTTTCCCCCTGTAGAGGAGGTTTGTATCGTAGTGGCCGAAGCCTTGGAATCAGATCGATTGATTACAAGGGTGCCGCTCCCTTTCCGGGACCGTGATCCACTGTTTCTACCTGAATTCCTCCGTCCCGACTGCCGGCCCGAGCTGGCTTGTGAATATAGGCTTGAAGACTGAGAATAAGTCCAATTTGTCGGGTCTTGAGATAAAAAGGCTGGCTGCGGTGCTCGTGGTAGCGGTGTGGCTGCAGATATAGCCGCAGCCATCTTTGCTGCTTCTTCTTGTTTTTCAACCGGTGATTTTGTGAGCGGCGTGTATGTATCCAACTCAGCTGCTTCCACAACCTGTGCGATTTGCGATCGACGATGGTTGTTACTCAATACCCAGTTGCCATATTTATCGGCAACATACAACGTGGTGGCTGACAAGGGATCCGTAGGTGGGGGGCGCCAGGTCTGCTCGCCTTCAGCAGCCTCAAGGTCTAGATCGGCAAACGCAGTCATATTCGTCAGTGTGCTCGCTCTATCTTTCGTGAGAGGTCCTTGTGACGAGGGAGCACCAGGAGTAACTGCATTCGACGGAATATTGAGCGTTAAAGCTGGCCTTGGGGGTAATAATTTAGAAGGCTTTCTTTCAAGTGGCACCTCCGCAAGAGGTGGGGTTGACATCGCAGGTGAGTGTATCTTCGGGGATGGCTTTGGCGGCATCAAACTGCGAGGTCGTGAAATAGCTAATCCAATAGTATCTCGGTCTACATTGTTATACTGAATTGGCGGCTCTGGCTGAACTACCTGTGGTATAGGGGGCGCAGGGCGGGGAACAGGGTCTGGCTGATATTGAGGATATTGAGATGTTCGAAAAAGCGGAGGCGAGATATGAAAAATATGAGAGTTCCTAGGGCCGAAAGAATCAAAGCCACCGTTGCTGTCATTGTTTTGTAGAAACCCCTTCTCAGAGTCTGCATCTGGGTACCTTCTACGACGCAAGCACCTTGCCAGGATAATAGCGCCCACTGCAATGGCTATAGCTCCAGCCACTCCTACCGAAATGCCGGCTATCTGCGCTGGAGCGAGACGCGTCGTCGGTGACGGCTCAGAAGCTGGAAGTGAGGTTGGACTTGAAGTCGAACCAGAAGTCGAACTTGAAGTCAAACTTGAAGTCAGACTTATAGTCGAGCTTACGGTCGAACTTGAAGTTAGGAATGAGGTCATCACCATGGATGTAGTTGCTGGAGAAGAACTTGGAGTGGTGGTGACAGATGGTGTTCTGGTGCTGCTTCTTGACGTTGTCCGGGTTGAAGTGCTAGTCGACGACGTTATAAGCGTCGTTTTTGAAGACGTAGGCGGCGGCAATAAGCTTGGGGCTCCTGATGGCGGTATGACCAATGTCGCTGTGAGTGTGGGATGGGTATTCGGCAAGGCGTTATCCTGCCCGCTACACATGTGAAGTACCCTCGCTGGAGCAGCACCTGAGGAAGTTAGCTAGAACTCCGATGGCATTGTATTAATCGAGCTTTGTCATCTCACCGTCTCCATCTTGCCCATCACACTGGCCAATCTGGATATACCCAAAGAGGCATTGTAATGCAGCTTCTCCAATGGTAAAGCCCGAGATCGACTGAGCCGGACATAAACATGGCAGAGTGAAGTCTGTTCCACAATCTGTTGTAGGATAATTCGATTCAATGAATGACAATAAACATGACTGGGCACAAGTAGGGACGATTGAGGCGATATCGCCACCCAGTCCGACATAACGAGAAGCTACTATCGGTATTGAAGAGGTCCATATAAGAAACTGAAGGAGCGAAGGCTTGCGAGCCATCCTATGTGGAAATATCTTCAGGTAAGGTCAGCATGAGAGGTCTTCTAACGATTTAGTCGGCTGCTGTCAGATACGTTCCGCAGGGGTGGCGCATAACTTCCCCATAGCATGGACGATTTCGATTCTCAGTCGTCGCCCGGGAGATGGCAAAGGATAATACAGATTATAGAAGGGGAGACGATATGTTTCAGGCATTGGTCCTTGAGACGACCCGGATATATGGATTGCAGAGAAAAGTTGGTATGACTAACCTATAATGTTGGGAAACCCTCAATAGAGACGACCAGCATCTCAACAACGATCCAGCACAGCCCAGTTACAGATGCTTAAATTACCAAGTAAGAATACAGAGGCTTAGAAAGGAAAAGAAGACAAGGCTAGGAAACAAATGAATGTAGAGAGGCAACGCAAAAACCGTGAGGAAGAAGATGCTGTTGCAGATTGAGGCAGGGCAACGCCATTTAGGAGACCGGCAGCTTCGACCATGACCACCCCTTGCGGCCAGCGTCTATAGGAAACATATCGACTGCAGCAGATAGCTGTGCACATCACATCGTCAAGATTGGTCAATGGCGCGTGTAAGGACAGCTACTATGACATGGTCTATGGCCGGTGGCTAGCCATCGAGGACCAGTCGGCAAGCTACCAGAGTGGAGGCCTTGCATCTCGGCAACGCTTACGGGTGCTTAAATGGCTTAACGTTTCCTAAAAGAGGCGGTTTACGGCTGTGTGTTGGTTTTATTGGCTCGATGTTTATTTCGGTCCCAGTCGGCGGTCTGAGGAACCAGCAGGCCCAAGGCCCGGGTAATGAACAGCTGAAGTGGCATTCAGGAACAAAAGCAGACTATACTCATGCAAGGTCAATTATAGACGTGTAATCCAGGGATTAGCACAAATGGTAGGCTGTGTGTTGTTGAGATATGAGATACCTAGCGGCATCTGCATGTAGCACGTTGGCTTTGCGCGCGCCTACAGTGAATATCTGAGTGGGGTTTCTGTTCTGGGAACACACAAGTACCGGGGACCCCTGGCAGCGTGTCGCTCGGGTCAGGCTCGGCGCCAAAACATCCAATATGATTTGCAGCCCCCACACAAGGAAACCCACATTCGGATCCAGTACCTATCGTGATCCGAATCTGACTGAGCAGGGCTATGCTACTGTTTCCGCCCCAAACTGCAACTATCTATCCCTATTCCTTATAAATTCCTCCGCCGTGACTTGAAGGTTTTATTTCTGTTAACCGTTCGCATGTTTACACCTCGTCTGATCATGACATACGTGAGCGTGTAGGTATACATGCAGCAGTCCGAGGCGAAGTGCCTGCGTTGAGGATTCTTAGTTAACATGACATGCAAGTCTCTGGCTGGAGAAGACGCCTTCCAACTTTCACCCTTTACCTTAGCCGATTCGAGGCGCGTTTACTTTGCTGAAATTTTTTGTCATATTGCTTGATAGACACAAAGAGCAATACTTATTTTAGTTGGACATAGTGAGGCGTACGGTTCGGAATGTCATCAGATACATCTCTTCCATTGCATCCCTTTTGATACCCGTATTTTATCTTTGTTCCGCAGCTTTTCGCATCCATGTCTATATCTGGTAATCTCTCTCTCATAGGTCTGCAGTGTACTGCAACCACTTTTCAGATTACTTGACATCGTTGATCAATCAGTGGGGCTCTTCTTCGCCCGTCCGCGCAAAAGCGAAACATCTCCATTACAGTCATTCCCTCATAACATCTTGACGTGCTTCGGTTCATTTACCAAGTCGATTAACAAGAGTGGCGGATATTATTTCCCATCTCATCATAACGTGCAGATTAGATTATTCTTGTCCTCCTGTAGCACTTGGAACAAAGTTGGCCTGTGCTCGGCTTGATTTAATGACTTTCTGAACCTGCTTCTCCGTTTCATCCCAATCATCGGGGCTCAAGGCGACTAAGTCGATCTGGAGGTCCTTGGCAATGGCCTGCAAGGCCATGAAACTTTTCTTGTCTGAGATGAATGTGATACTCACACCTACACGGCCAAAGCGGCCAGTTCGTCCAATTCGGTGAAGATACGTCTCAGTGTCATGCGTAGCATCACCCATGCCTTTCATCGGGATGTCGTAGTTGATAACCATGGACACCGTAGAAACATCGATGCCACGAGCAAGGACGTTAGTGGTGATAAGGACTTTGGACTTGCCAGTTCGGAAGTCATCGAGCAGGGCGTCTCGTTCACTACCTTCGTACGCTCCGTGCAAGACCGACACCTTGTGGCCGTCTCTGGACATGTTCGTTTGGATCTGGGTTGCACTCTCCCGAGTCTAAAACAATTAGCCTGCGCAAGAAATTCGGTACAGCGGCCTCACATACCTTGACAAAAATAATCGACGAACCAATGTTCATCAAACCGTAAAGTTTGCAAAGAATCTCGTACTTGTCCGCCTCGCCTGGACAATCCATATACATTTGAGAAATGCCCTTTACTGTAAGTTCTTGAACCTTCAACTTGATTATGTTGGCACTAGGAGCAAAAGAAGTTGCGTATTTCAAGACTTTGTCGGGAAAGGTAGCAGAGAACAGAAGAATCTGAATGGTCTTTGGAAGCATTCTGCCATGACACGTCAGCACATAAATGGTCAGATATGTCTAGAGTTTGAAAGACTGACCCCTTGACTCTAGAACATTGATCGCCAAGGCCTTGTTGGTCCAGCATGTTGTCGGCCTCGTCAATAACGAGAACCTTCAATGCTCTGATATCGAATTGACGCCGACGGATCAGATCCATAACAGTACCCGGAGTACCAACAACAATCGCTTTATCGATGGCTCCCCCTCGAGGAATAGAGCCTGGAATAGCAGCTGCAACCCCCAGATTAGGAATGAACTGGCCAATAGTCGTGATCACACCCTGAATCTGGCGGGCCAGCTCACGGCTGGGGGCGAGAAGGAGTGCCTGAGGAGTGGTGGACTGGTTAAAGTCGACTCGAGAGAGAACGGTAGTGACAAACGCGGCGGTTTTTCCAGTTCCTGATTGGGACTGGGCAATCATGTTGCGGGGAGGGTCGGCAAGCATGAGAGGGAGAGCCTTCTCCTGAACCTTGGAAGGCTTCAAGAATTTCAGAGCGTTCAAACCCTCGAGAACCTCGTTTGGCCTGCAAACAGGAAGTCAGCGATGGCGGCGGCGAACAGAGCCATGTCGGGGTGTGACTGACAAACCAAGCTCCTGAAAAGTTGTAGCAGATCCCAGCGGGTGCTCTTTATCTTGCTGGAGATCGCTGAGTTGAACTTCGACGTCATAGCTGTTCTCCTGAAGATTGGAACCAGGAGCCGCGCCATCGGCCGGGGCCTGGGCAGCTTGGTCGGCCATGATGGCACTATGTTAGGCGCGCAGCGATCTCGAAAAATAGGAGCTTGCGATGGGGTGAATGTCGTATCCCTCAAGGGATTTTGCTGTCGCGAAGTGGGAGAAGCGGCTGGTCGCGGTAAGGTGACTAGAGGCTACAATGTTCGCTATTAGTACCGGCAGAATTTATTGTTCTTCAAGCGATACGCACATAGGTGGGCGGCCCAAAGGACTTATTAAGGATTACTTCACCGTGTGATGAGCTAAAGAACCAAAGGTAGGCAGGCAGAGACAAAGAAGCAAGCTTCTAGGTGTCTCCCGGAGCTCAAGATGGGAATATTTTGGTGGGGTTCCTGCACTTTGATAGGCAGGCAGCTGAGACTTGGGGACGGAGGGGTAACTCATACCTTAGGCAGGTACCTGTAGAGGGGCAACTACGCAAGGTACTTACATATACCTGTATGTATTTTAGGTAGCAACTAATGCTGCCCGTATCTACAGTAAGCATTGATCTGGGTCGCAAATATCTAATATCGGTGTTGAGGCTCAAGACGGGCCTTTCCCACAAAGCATTAACTTTTGCCAGACGCAGGTGCTAAATGTCACTGCTAATAAAAGAATCCTACCTAGCAGGTACCTCAGGTACTTCGGCCTGTCAGCAACTTTGGCAGGCCTCCATCCCCCTGTTCATACTTACTGAACTCGGCTAGGTGCCCAGGTAGGCTGTGTCACTGCGCTCCAGATTAGATTCCTTATCCCGTCCGCAATTGAATATGCATACGTCGTCAGACCAAGCACGCTCTCATCACCATCCCGTTGCTTCGCCTTGTTAGTAGCATGGCCTTGCAGCTTGAGACCATTGTGGCCAGCTCTGCACAAGCACCCCATCTCCCACCACGCATCGTCTTCAATCGTTCTGCATGTTGAATAATATCTCGTCCGCACCCCTGTCGAGTTCGGTATGGCTGAGGCGGATGTGGCACCAACGTTTGGTGCCGAGCTGAAGGTGAGGAGTCGCCGCCCCGAAGCAATCATCATTGTCTCTGCGCATTCCTTCGCGCGCTGCTGTTGCCGTGGTTGACAGGAGTACATGCGCATGATAGCCAGTCACTGACACGTTCTGTCTCCCGCTCTAGGATGGCTTGAAGCCCGCCAACGCCTGGGTCGCCAACGGCATTGCCTGGCTCGACGACATCCAGAACTTCTACCGAGAACGAAGCGCCCTCGAGAAGGAGCATAGCGCGAGGCTGAACGCCCTCGCTAAGAAGTACTTTGAGAAGAAAACAAGAAAATCCACGAGCCTGAGTGTTGGCGACACGCCTGCTATGACACCAGGCTCGCTTGAAAACGCCTCCCTGACGATATGGAACACTCATCTTACGACGCTCGAAGCACGGGCCGATGAGCATGAGCGCTACGGAAACGAGCTAATTCACAAGGTCGCTGACCCCTTAAAATACTATGCTACCAAATTCGAAGAATTGCGCAAGCGCCATGCCGAATACGCCGTGAAACTCGAGGCCGAAAGAGATTCGTCTTATACTGACCTGCGCAAGGTCAAGGCAAAGTACGACGCCGTCTGCCAAGAGGTTGAGAGCAAGCGCAAGAAGTCGGAAAGCTCTTTTGATAAGGCCAAAGCGCAAAGCAATTACCAACAACAGCTTCAAGAGATGAATAATATGAAAAACACATACCTCATAGCTATCAATGTCACCAATAAACAGAAGGAGAAATACTACCATGAATTCATACCGGAGGTGATGGATAGTCTGCAGGACCTGTCAGAGTTCCGGACCATCAAACTCAACTCCATATGGACTATGGCAGCTAGTCTGGAGGCACAAATGCTGACTCAGAGCAACGGCATGATGGACCATTTGTCACAAGAAATTGCTCGTAACCAGCCACATCTTGATTCTATGATGTACATACGCCATAACATGGGCGCTTTTCAGGAACCTCCTGACAAGGTGTTCGAACCAAGCCCGGTATGGCACGACGATGATGCTATGATTACGGATGAACCAGCCAAGATATTCTTGCGTAATGTGTTAAACAAATCAAAGGGCCAGTTGGGAGACTTAAGAAGAGAGGTTGATAAGAAAAGGAGGGAAGTTGAGTCAGTGAAAAGATTGAAGCAGAAAGTTCGTGAAGGAACCGATAAGCAAGATGAGGTTTTAGTTGTCTCGCATCTCTTTGCCCTGCAAGAAGATCTACATCAGGTTGACCGTAAACGCTTGACCGCGGAAGTTGAGACGTCCACCATAACGTCTGCCGTTGGAGACGTTACATTGGGAGCTAAGAATCACAACTTCAAATCCCAAACCTTCAAAATCCCGACTAACTGTGATCTATGCGGTGAACGGATATGGGGCTTGTCGGCAAAGGGGTTCGACTGCAGAGACTGTGGTTATACATGTCACAGCAAATGCGAGATGAAAGTCCCAGCCGAATGCCCAGGAGAATTGTCGAAAGAAGAGCGCAAAAAGACCAAGGCTGATCGTCAAGCAGCCGCAGGAGCTCTACTCAAGCCCGCTCCTGGAACCCCAGACCATGTTGCCGAGTTACCAGATCTAACTAGATCCAACACCATGAATTCTCTGAGTTCAGGGTATGCAGCCAGTGCTCATCGGTCGATTAGTGGTCAGGTGACAAATCCGCGCTCCTCCGAAGATGCCACCACCCCCGAGCTTCCAGGTTCACGACCTGCCGCTCGGAAACCACGACTGGTCGCACCACCTCCTGCTGCCTATATCAGTGAATTGCCTGGGAGTACCGTCAACGGATCTATCGCAACCAAAACGAATGAACAGAAAGGAAAGATGCTCTACAGTTTCGAAGCCGGGGGAGATGGTGAGCTAAGCGCGCCTGAGGGCCAGGAAGTGAGCATATTAGAGCCAGACGGTATATCACCCATAGACACTCTAAAGTACGCAATAAACGCTAACTATCATTCGTAGATGGGTCTGGTTGGGTCAAAGTCCGCGCTGGGTACAAGGAAGGAGTCGTACCCGCAACATATCTCGAAATATTTGCAGCTCCCATCGTACCTCAGGATACCGGGTCGTCGCAAACTCGTCCCGGGTCTACATATTCGAACTCAGGCTCATCTATCGGCACGGCAGCGCCAGCTGTTAAGAAGAAGGGACCGGCTGTTGCGCCTCGTCGTGGGGCCAAGAAGCTGAAATATGTAACTGCTCTATACGATTATACGGCTCAAAGCGAGACAGAGCATAGCATGACAGAAGGAGAGCGCTTTGTGCTTATTAAAGAAGACCCGGGAGATGGTTGGGTTGAAGTGGAAAAGGGCGGCTCGACAAGAAGCGTACCAGCGAGTTATGTGCAAGCATGAACAACCATACCCATATTCCAGAACCTGAATTGAAACAACTCATTCTTGGCATTAGAGATGTGGCATAGCATTGTATAGCGGCTGGGTCAGGACACCGTGACCATTACATGATATATATATAGGAGTGTATATAAGAGTAGAGAAAAACTAAATTGTACAATCTATTGTATTCGCAGGTTGTATTGCGGCTATTCAAGATACACCCAGCGAGCTCGCCGGTCAAAACTTCACAGTATTCGATATCGTCATTTGGTATTTTACGCCCTGGCCTCAGCGCATTCTCGCCTGTCGAGATGATCGAAAACCCGGCTGATTAAGGTTGCCATAGTGTTTCTACATGTAATTAAGCCTGAAAAGTCCTGCTTGACATCTCGTTCGTCGAGTCGCATGGCCAGAACAGCGGCACTTAGCGATGTCAAGACGGACACCAGAATATATGAATCAGAGAGGATGTGAGAAGAGCTGGGATTACTCATGTAGCGAGCTGAATAACTGATATTCAGGTATATTACCCTCTTCCGCATCGGGATGGCCAAGACCGTGGAAATGTGTAGATCGTTGCAACATGCTGGATGGTCTGGACCTTAGGCAAAATACATTGGTCTCCATATGAGCTCGTTAACGAAGGACTTTTTTTCTTGACAAATAGTACTTTATTCCGTTCAGGTGATTGTTGTCCTTACTTCCGATGATGCCAGCATGGCATGTCTCGTTTCTGCTCACCTGCCTACCGCATCCACCATGTTCTATTCGATCCTTGTGACGAAACATGGCGGAGGGGACAGCAATGTTATCCCTTTCCCTCTGTGAATGATCGATTGAATTTTATATCCCCCCGTAACGATGCGTGTTTCTATCTCGCATATATTGCTCTCCTTATTGAGTATCTCCTCAGCAAAGGCTGAGGTGAAAGCGCCATCCGATTTGATCCCAGAAACCTGTCCATGGAACCCGACAATCCAAAAACTCCGTCCACCAGCATGCGCAAGCCCCGATTTCATCCGTAGGCTCGTTCTACCCCCTTCGTCTTCAGGATGGAGTGGCCCTGAGCATTGCGTCAATGGAACATGTGTATTCTCCAACACTGCGCAAAATGGGGGCATCGCGCTCATCACGAGCCCGCAACACGCGCAAATCATACAAGATTATCCCGCCGACGCTGACGGCGGCGCGTACCCGCCGCCGTTCTATGTCGATGAGATTTCTGGGAAGGGCATCGGTCTGCGCGCGAACCGGTCCATTATCAAGGGCGAGAAGTTGATGATCAGAGCACCGACACTGATCACGCAGGTGGATGCGCTTGCTGAGTTGGAAGTCAGAGTGCGGGATATGAGTAAGTAGATAGTTCTCCGTTTTCCTCGCCTTTCGGTATCGGTGAAGGACAAAGTGTTACATTTTATTTTAGTTTTGTTTTCTCATTTGAGGCTTTCTACTGACCTCGCGCCAGTGTATGATATCGCCATGGCACAACTTCCGAAGAACCGCAGAGATGCTTTCCTAGGTCAAATGGGCCGCGACATACACGATAGGATCGACACGAATAGCTTCCAGTTCTTCGTCTACGGGGCTGGCGAGAAGGGGACAGGTCACCTGGGTTGTTATCCTGACATTGCGAGATTTAACCATGATTGTCGGCCAAAGTCAGTCTTCTGTAGTCAGCTTTTCACCGTATTCTTTGTATTGTTTCGGTTTCAGTTTCAAGATATCGGGGATAGGAGGAAGATGAAAGTGCTGATAGATGATACAGTGTTCATTATCGCATCACCAACGCAACTCTTACTACTATTGCTTCCCGCGACATCCAGAGCGGCGAAGAGTTAACCATCAGCTATGTCGATGTCTTCTTGCCGTCTAAGGAGCGAAAACAGCGTATTAGTACTTGGGGATTCGAGTGTGCCTGTGCGCTATGCCAGGGGCCAAAGAATGAAACCATAGCAGTAGGTTTCTTGAGCATCCTTAAAGCTCCATCCTTTTAAGTCAATTTTGCTCCCAGAAATCCAAAGACTCTCAATAGAGACAAGATGCCTTCTTTTCGCTTGCTTTTCTTTACCCATGCCGGTTGCAACCTACTTACGCAAAAAAAAAAAAAAAAAAAAAAAAAAAAAAAAAAAAAAAAAAAAACCTACTGCCTGCTAAGCTGATCATTGTCTTCATCTAGTCCGACAAGCGCCTTCGCCGTATCAAACAACTAAAAGCCGACTTGAACAATTTCAAAGAGATGAAGGTAACTGCCGAGACCGGGGTCGAGTACACGGCATTGCACGAGGAGGAGGGTTTGTATGCACATCTTGGATCCGCATATACCCGCGCAGCACTGAACTTTGCCCTGTTTGGCGATGAGAAGCGGTCTCGAGAATACGCCTTAAGGGCAGCGGAAGAGCTAAGTTTAGAAAAGGGGCCCGAATCTGGTGACGCGCAAGCTATGAAAGGCTTAGCTGAGAATCCGAGGGCCCATTGGACCTGGGGGAAGAGAAGAAAAGTAGAGAAGTGAAAGCAGTAGCATATAGCAATATTAGGAATTCGGCACGAAGGCGTCTGCTGACTGACGAGCCTCCGTTTTGCTATCGGCGTGTTAACTGAATTGTTGTAGAGGTAATGGAGGTAATTGACATTCCTTTTGAACACTGTCCTTCGTACCTTCCTTACAAATTAAATGCCTTGATATCAGTTAGCTGCAATTCCCCACTTACTCTATTCACATACACCTCCGTTAACGAATTCAATCAATACTACTTACAGGATAGCGTTAGCTCCCGCTCTCATTACTGATCTCCGCTAACGACTAGAGTATAACTTTACCTTTTACCTCGTCTAGAAAGGAGTAGAGAATACAGACTACAGTGGACCTCTTCATCTCACCCGCCCGGATTAATATCGCCTCCGATCTGGAGACAGGACCGCTTAGCCTGAGTCTCTTCTTAAGTTATACCCTGGGTATTTTAATCAGCCTTCTATTCAAGTGCCAAGGATTGCGGATCTACGCAGACTGTCTCAAGAACCCAACAGCCTTTGTACTTAAGTACCTTGGCTGCTGTACCTGACAACCTACCTGGGTATCGAAAATTTTATCACATTAATGGCCGATGAGCTAATGGAATGTCTAGGTGGGTAAGAAGCAGCATCTAGTCCTTAAGAGACTTGGTTTAGATTCTGGCTCTTGGGGTAGCTCATTCAAGATAATGTCCCTACGTCGCCGAGCCGTACTCATGCTGCGATGATTATCCAGCTGTCCTTGGCTTGGCGCCTCGGCACGCAAACACGAACACGATCACATAGAATAAGGTTGCTGGTATGTAACGAACAATAACCGCTTGGAATAATAAGGCCGGGTGATGTTCATGTTAGCATTGCCTATTCTGACTAAATCCCAGTTTTGGGACTTCTTCGGACCCGGCTCTTCCTGCTTCCCTATACGCTGTTATGGCTTAGACAGACCACGGCCTCGATTTCACCCTTCTGATAAGCAGCGGGAGATCGTAAGGCTCTGCTTCGAGCAGAATGTTGTGGTTTCAGCGCGGCCGGGGTCAGGCAAAACTGCCACTGCAGAAGCTATCGTGGCCGCCCACCCAGACAAGCAAGTAGCCGTCCTTACCTATTCGAAGAGATTGCAGCTTGAGACGTATCTCCGGCTTCGTAAGTATTCCAATTGTGAGGTTTTCACTTTCCATCGAATGGCCAGCTTGCTATTCAATGTCCTTGTCCATAATGATGCGATATTATCGCAGCTGAGAGAGGACGTCTTTCGCCGCAACGAGCTTCCTCAGCAGAGGTCTGCGCCGTTTGATATCATCGTATTAGACGAATTTCAGGACTGCACTCCGCTCATCTTTTGGCTTACTAACTGCTTTATCCTCGCTAATACTCCGCGAGAAGGCGGCCAACCCCCCCGGATTGTTGTTCTTGGTGACGAGCGGCAATCCATCTATCAATTTCGCGGCGCCGATCAACGCTACCTCACATTAGCGCCCGAAATACTAGCCCCTATCAGCCCATACCCTTTTGCCAAGGTCACGCTTGGCGAAAGTTTTCGGCTATCAAATGAGACAACTCAATTCCTCAATGATGCCTTCCTTGGTGGCGAATCTTACGTGACTGGCTCGAAGCCAGGTCCCAAGCCCATCGTGCTGAGATATAACCCTCAAAACGACTATGAGCTTGCCCAAGAGTTATCGACTATGATCAAGCACTACGGAGCCAAGAAAAGCGCAATTCTGGCACCGTATGTACGCCAAAGCCGCTCGTTGAAGAAGTTGGTTAATAGAATGTCAGAGAAATACCACATACCAATAGCTGTACCAATGGACGATGACACGCCTCTAGATGACAGGGTAGTCAGGGGAAAGATGTGTCTATCCACCATCCATCAATTCAAAGGTAGCGAGCGTGACCTGGTTATCCTTTCTGGCATGGATTCCTCCTTCTTCGAGTTCGGTGGTCGCAGTCTCCCAGACGACCGCTGTCCTAACGAAATCTTTGTAGCTTTAACCCGTGCTAAGACACAGCTTGTCTTCATCCACGACGAAAGCAAGAAGTTCATGCCTTTCGTGTCTGTGGAAGCTCTGTACAGAACAGCCGAGGTTGTTAACATGGTAAAGGTTGAAGGAGAAATTGCCCCGCCCGATGCACCTGGCCGACCTGCGACGTTTGGACTTAAATTGCCGCCCATAAGCGGCGTCAGGGATATGACTCGACATGTACAGAGCGAAGACCTTGACGAAATCATTAAACGCGACCTATGCATTGAACAGCTTTGTCCGCGTCTACCTGAGGAGGAGTGTATTGACATGATGGGCACTGTGCCTTCGGACTCCGCAAGAGGGTTTCATGAAGCTGTGAGCGATATTAATGGACTCGTTGTTGTTGCGGTCTTTGAGCATCATGCCCTTAGAAAGATGAGTACGCTTGGTATCGACCAATTGCCCGTTGACACACTTTCTTCAGTATGGTCAGAGCAGCAAATAGCGTGGCTATGTCGACGCGCGTGTGAATATGAGGCCAGCATCTCGGGGTATAAGCCGCGCGCCATCCAGATGAAGAATCACAATTTCGACTGGATCAGGCCTACAGACCTTGCTCTAGCGCGAAATCGGCTTCAGGGGGAACTACGAAATATGATAAGCTCTATCGAGTTCGAAGTCATTGTCAAACATGACTTTATTGTTGACAATAAGAAAACTGAACTGATCGGTCGGGCCGACGTCGTGAATTACGGTAACTCACCTTGCGACAGAGACAGAAGTGTTGAATCGGTCTGGGAGATCAAGTTTGTATCGCAACTTTCTCACGAGCATATTATCCAGGCATGCGTATATGCCTACGCGTTGGAGCCAAAGTCGGAGCGCATACCTCACATCATACTCTACAACGTGCGGGATGGGGAGAAGATACAGATCGTGCCGCGCGATGGGCGAGAGGGGTTGCGGCGCATGATAGAGAGTGTTCTGAGGCTAAAGTGGACAAGTGTAAGAGAATTGTCGGATAAAGAATTCATCAGGACCTGTGCAGAGACAGCACGAAGGGTGAGTAGCCTAGACAGATCGCAGTAGTCAGCGTTGGGTTAGACACCTGCGGAGAACTAAGGGTTTGGTGTGTGCCACACTACTAGGTATCTACTGTCCTGAACCCTCTTGCTTTTCTTTCATCGTGTTTCTATATATCGTGGTCCTGATAGCCCTACATAATCGTAATAGCATTCAAGCAGTCCTCATTAACTTAAAAGCTAAGGTCTCTTGAATTTTTCAATAAAATATACGCATATTTAATGTATAGTAATTTGTAAATCATTCATGGCTTCAGGCTCGGTGATCCACATGAGATTCGTCTCACCCAGCTACTTAGGGTATTGCAGATTTATACATATTGTGTTAGTGCATGTACAAGGGAGGAGCGCCGCCGCCCAATGATGCTGTGCCCCCCAAGTTTTGCGCAAAAGACAGTTGCAATCCCCATGTCCGCTTCAGCCATAGAAGACCATGGTTGAGCTTCTTGGATCATTTATCACAGAGCAGGTCGTCTGCTTAGCAACTGTCTCTGTGCGACCCCCTATTTCGAAATTTTTTAGTTTTATGATCAAGGTATGACCAAGGTACGTGAGATTCATAAGAGTTTAGAGGGACGTAACACTAGGCGAGTAATCTATGGACACTTATCAACTTATCTCTATCACTATACCTCAAATTGCTAATAGTCGCCCTCAGGGGTCTTCACGATCTGAATAGAAAAACACTAGGAATATCTCATGCTCTCCATCATACATTGAGCGTATATTACTACGAAGTATCACTATAATCCAGCTAATTAATCCATACTTGAGGCTTGATATCACATTTTACTGTTCATCGTCGTTGTAGTCAAAACTTCAAACGTCTGCCGCGGATAAAGCAAGCTTAATCTAAAAATCTCTGTCAAACTACCAATTATGGGCACTCACAGATATACAAAGATTACTGGGCCCCAAGAGATCCGCCTACTCATCCTCTTTCCAGGAAAAGATCAAGAGGACATCAAAATAGCACTTGAGCACGTCGTGTGGAATGCGTATTCACAATTTGAGGCGTTATCAAATGTCTGGGGATCCGGAAATCACGACAAGGTCAAAGTTCAAAGGCGTCTAGATAAATCATCATAATCATTAACATTACCGCCGATGCCAACCAACACCACCAAATGGTCGTTCGAAAAAGAGCTTACTGGCACCTTTGATTCTATGGATTGGGAAGATATCGATGAAACCATTCAGATCACGAAGAATTTAGCGATTGTATTCAAACACTTAGGATACGAAGAGAAGCCACGGATTCTCCGGGTCGATGCATAGCATCGACCAGGGGAACCCCGATGAAAAGGAGGAACAGGTATGTTACTAGTCTCCCTGGTATTGTGTTCTATGATTGATAGTTTGACTGATAGGTGAATCGCATGGGGTCAAACTACGAGAATGCTCAACGCACCATTATGTGGCTGGGTCCTGATGCTACGGACGGAAAATTTGACGAGCTGTGCAGCAATATCAAATTCGCTTTTGATATGTTTCATTGATTTTGTGAAGAGAGCGTGAATGATAATCAGGCAGCGCCGTTGGAGAGCCTTGTCCAGTCTCCCATAGAACAATTCAAAACCATAGATGGAAAAACTGTCAGCATAGAGACAATGACAAGACTGGTTAAAGAGAGCGACGCGACAAGGGCTTTACTTCGACGCCCTTGGTGGAATAGGATGTGGATTATTCAAGAGACTTGTAAATCCCAAGCGATTGATGTCTATTTCGGACGGTTGAAAATCGACTGGAACAACCTGAGCACAGAAATACAAAAGTACTTATCTCTACATGGAAGACAGATGGCATTGCCAGGGTGCTCTATTTACCAAATACGGGCATTGTTTGCGGCTCAGAAACTGAGAGCCTCTCATCCAGATGGGAAGAATCTCTTGAGTCTACTCCATCGATATAGATGGTGTATGGCCTCGAATCCGCGTGACAAGATATATGACATTCTAAGATTGGCCAGTAAAGGACCTGGCGATCCCAAAGTTGAGCCTAATTACAAAATCGACATCTATTCATGCTATCATGCTATCGCGATACAACACTGGAGATTATGAGGGCTAGTGGAAATCTTGACATCCTCCAGCTTTGTTTAAGGCCCCGGGGTCTAAGAATCCCGTAATTACCCAGGGACGACCCTAGACCCTTGGAACTACCTTCCTGGGTCCCAGACTTTAGCTACGATATCGAATGGATTCCGGAACAACGAATCTTACAAACCATGGAATTATCTACTCTTCGTCGTCGGCTCGAAGGCACGAAAGGTTTTCTCTTCACTGCCAGTGGCAATTCTCAGTGTTACCCCGAATTGGACGAAACATTGACACTACAAGGAATCATATTCGACACCATTTCAAATCGGACAGAAATACTCGATAGCGTGCAAATCAACACCAAATCGAGAGTTGGCCACTATATAGAAGCACTGAGAACTTTAGTTAACTTTGGCCATGATGACGGAATGTCAGTCTGGCAAGTAATTACAACAGCTACGTACACCATCGCTAAGGTGTTCTACAATACAGCCTAGGCTAGCTAAGAGCACAGCACTCAGATAAAGACTCTGCGCAAGTGGAGAGGATTTGCCTTTTCCCTCGGCCATTACCCTACTCACGAGTCTTTAGAGACGGTATTCTATAGCACCATGGTTTAAGGAGACCTAAAGGAGGATGTTGAAGAATCTATGGCCAAGCTGAAGAAATCTTGGCAGCAAATGATGAAGAGAATACAAGGACTGGGAAGGCTTCCGGGCATTATTGGCGGGCTGGCCAGCTTGTTATCCTCAGCCAATACTCCCAATACATTCCCGGCCGGCTATACCTACAATCAGCGACTTGCCAAGACCTCGAAAGGATATCTCGCACTCGTTCCGTACAATACAGAGATAGGGGATGAAGTTGCGCTCTTGGCCGGTGGAAAGACGCCATTCGTGATCCGAGGTGATGGTCATGGATGATGGAAGCTAATTGGGGATTGCTACATTGAGGGAGTTATGCGCGGCGAGCAGTGGAAGCCAGAATTATGCAATGAGTTGAAATTCATCTAACTTATCCAAAGGAGTATTGAAGTAGGGCGAGCCTGGGCGAGTGTGATATAGAGATTTTGGCTGGGACTTACAATAGGGCCTTTACTGGGAGAGTCCTATATATGAGTCCATATGCTGATACTAGGATGAAGAGGTAGGCAGACACATCTTGAGTAGAGCATACACTCATTAGACATTGCGAACAATCGATCGCGCTCAGTTCGATCAACAGAGTCTCTCTTATAATACCGTATATGCACATAAACATGCCAGTACCTTCAAGGTACATAACAAGCACTCAAATATCTGCCCCTATTTCAGATTATCAAACTATCGCCTCACAGGGAGCCTGTCCGATAAAGAAAAATTAAGCAGCCCGTGTTAATATTGTAGAAGACACAGAAAGATTTGACCGTGAACAAATGTATAATTTTCTGTAGTGCTATTTCGCCACTGTACTATCTGAGGAAACCAAACTTCTTCTATCACGTGTATACCAATCTCTCTGTCTCTCATTAACAATTGCCAGATGCATAGCCTCTTCGTTGAAACCGCGAGTGTAGATCTTCACTATATGTTCCCGGTAGACTGGCAGCGTATTTAATCTTGTGGAACTGTAGTGTTAGATTACTTTTGAGATATTTCCAAGATAGGAAAGACTTGGCGGAAACGGGAGGATCTTCATGCCAGTTCATCGGAGGAGTGGGTAACTTCAATCTTCTTGTTTCGGGCCTGAAACTCTAGTGTACGGGGGGAAACTTAGCTTTTGATCCGCCTTATATCCCTTGGCGATAGTGCTGCTCGGCCTATGTCATTGTCACTTAAAATCAAGTTGTTGATTCATACAGTATATGTATGACCTCGGAATTCGTCTCGGCGCATAACATCCAAACTTGATAAATGAACCAATTGGATACTGCCATCTTTGGTTAAAGCCAATGACTAGACTGGGTTAATTAGTAGTGCTGATCATTTTACGAAAAGGATTGGTCGTATGGGCGCTCGCTTGTGGTGGCAGTGCATTGTTGAGTTTGCAATACGAGCAACAACTCAATCTCTCTTGCCTACACAGACGCCCCTACACCGATCTACACATGTGAAGCAAGTACTACTACGAAGTACATATGTAGTTAAGATTAATTAAGCCTACCCAGGTAGATAGTTACTACGGGCACTTGATGTAGTTGTAAGTAAAAATTTATCACTACTGCTGATCTTTGGTATTCGATCGGATGGTAAGACCAAGACACTACTGTAGGTAATTCCGAGATCGTATAATTAGTACCTAACTTTAGGTAGCGGAAATGCACCGAGGACAGTACTGTAGTGAGCCCATAGCCCACGGCGTGGGTACGCTATGTTCCGCTGGCACAGCCTAAGCAGCGGGTGCAGATTTCTGTGCCACTATGCCCTGACTATGGTTCAATTCTCGACCTGCCCATTACACACTCACACCTCTGTTTCCACATTTCACACCCCCCTTATACCTTTAACCACGTACAGCAGCTAAGATCAGTAGTACAACAGACGGACAACACGGCTTCTCGGGCTTCTCAGCCAATGGCTAGAGGTGCCGCACCTGCTTCAAACCTCCCCCATGACGTTGGATCTGCATTCAACTCATGTTGCAGACACGCCCCCCAATGCCAGCGCCTGCACGACTCATGGGCGCCTTCCCCCGAGGGAAATCGCCATTTGGGCGATGAGATGTATCTGGATTCTGTTTGGTCAGATGGACTGTTCAGGGGATGCACTGCATGTTTTTATTTGTTCTCCTTCTCTCTCCAATCTTGGTCGTCCGAGTCTCCCGTTCTGTCCTGTTTCAGCTCTTTGCACATTCACACTCGTTATTTCTCTCGGAATTCGAGCATTCACTCGCTATTTGTTGCTCTTTCTTTTCCGCCGTTTGTCTCCCACTAGACAGGATCTCGCTCTCGTCAATAACGTCACTTGAGCGAGCGGATCATTCCTCGTTCGTGTAAGGTTGCGAGAAGCACACCTATTCGTAGACCTGGACGATTGCCTACAAGAGCCAACTGATATTCGGAATACCAATCTCGATTGGAACCACTCGATCGTTATACAAACAGCTTAACCATGCGTTCTATCGCACTGGCAGCGGCAAGCGCCCTGGTGGCCGCCGATGCTGTCCACGCCGGTCCAACCCTAACCGAGAAACAACTGCCTAACAGAGCTGCTGCTCTCCCTACTGTCACCGCTTCAGGCAATGGTACGAACTCCAGAGAGGTTTCTAATGCACGGAATGAATGTATCTGACAGTTGAACGCAGCTTTCTGGGCCGGAAAGGAGCGGTTCTACGTTCGTGGTATCGACTACCAACCTGGTGGTTCTTCTGACAACGCGGATCCCCTTGCTAATACCGACATCTGCACGCGAGACATCCAGCGCTTCAAGGATCTGGGCGTCAACGCTATCCGTGTCTATTCAGTAGACAATTCCCAGGACCACGCCGCATGCATGCAGAAGCTGAGCGATGCTGGAATTTATCTGGTTCTTGACGTGAACAACCCCAAATACTCGATCAACCGAGACAACCCCGAGCCATCTTACAATGACGTGTATTTGCAAAGTGTGTTCGCTACCATTGACGAGTTTGCCAAATACCCCAACACACTCGCCTTCTTCTCCGGCAACGAAGTTATCAACGATATGCCCGATACAGTGAAGTCTGCGCCTTTCGTCAAGGCGACCACTCGTGATATGCGTCAATATATCGGCTCACGTGGTTACCGAAAAATTCCTGTTGGCTACTCCGCTGCCGATGTGTCGGATAACCGGATGCAGACCGCTGAATATTTCAACTGCGGTGGTGACGATGAGCGTAGTGATTTCTTCGCATTCGTAAGTTGCTTGTTTATATGCGACATGTTGTCTGAAACCTCACTAATATGGCTATTGACAGAACGACTATTCTTGGTGCGCCCCCTCATCCTTCACCCAATCTGGTTGGGACCAGAAGGTCAAGAACTTCACTGGCTACGGCATACCAAGTAAGTAGTGGTTAGAATTAGTTCCTTTTGAGTTC
Source organism: Xylaria curta (assembly GCA_022495235.1). Taxonomy (NCBI): domain Eukaryota; kingdom Fungi; phylum Ascomycota; class Sordariomycetes; order Xylariales; family Xylariaceae; genus Xylaria; species Xylaria curta. The sequence continues at coordinate 396,411 of MU375907.1, read as the reverse complement.
ATTCTACCATATTTGAGCTCTCCATATGTTTGAAAAACCGCAGTAACTGACCCAGTTTGCTGCAGTCTTCCTATCGGAATGGGGATGTACCAAGAATGCGCGAGATTTCGAGGAGCTAAGCGCCCTAATGAGCGATGAGATGTCCGGAGTTTACTCTGGAGGATTGTTGTACGAGTACAGTCGCGAAGGAAATGATTTCGGTATTGTCGAACTTTCCGGCAACTCGAACACGGTCACAGAAGAAGGTGACTTCGACAAATTTAAGGCAGCCCTGCAGAAATACCCAGCTCCTTCTGGTGATGGTGGGTTCACTTCAACTACAAAAGCTGTAGCTTGCCCAACCCTGGACAGCGTCTGGGATCTCGGTAAATGGGGCCAGAGTGCGCTCCCTGCTATTCCCGACAAGGCCAAGAAGGTAAGATAAATATCACTCCGTTTTAAGTACTTAGCATAACTGACCATCTCTAGTTTATGACCGCCGGTGCTGGCAAAGGCCCAGGTCTAACTGGTGACGGATCTCAGAACGCCGGCGGTACTTCAACGGGCACAGCCGAGCCAGGTTCTGGTTCTGTTTCCGCCACTGCGTCGGGCCACAACGGAGGCACTGGACGTCCCGCTCCACCGATGGATATGAGCTTCCTTTATGTGACTGGTGTCGCCGGTCTTTTCACCCTCGTTGGTACCTTACTCCTATAATGTGGCGCACAAGCATCGACCATAACCCTGAGTTGGTCCACCCGCTAGAAATATTCAGATTAATGATAAGGGAAGGGAAGGAACAACCCCTTTTGACTTTGGCGTTTAAAGGGTAATGATAGGGTCTTAGAATGGTTTGCACGCAACGCGCCCAATGGATCGCTACAGGGGAATGCACAGCTGGATGTGAATTTGGCACCATCGATCAATTAGATAGGCATTGCTAGGATCTCAATTTTCGGGCTGGCTCTTTACCTTTTCGTACATATCGATAAGGGGAGTTGAGAACTGTCGCCTAATTACATGCAAAGGTGGTAATATTTGCAAGATACAATTAATCAATTTCGTTAGATGTCTATTGCAATCATTGTGCCAATAGAGCAGCAGTCGATACCTTCTAACAAAGTGACGAGGTGCAGTGGCCTTCGTGGATAGACGACAACTCGATTCATAGGAATGCAATGACGCGATATCAGAGAGTATGGGTTATTTCGGTAATAAGGTAAGCCTGCTCAGCAATATCCATGAACATGGATGTCATTATAGTTGGATGGAGTCATTTCAATTTGTTCTCATTTAAGGTATGGTCTGCTTAATGATCCTTCTGGTTAACCAAAACAGAACGGCACAATAATTGGTAAAGACAGACTGAACAGGAAATAAGCTCTACTAGTAGCTTTCTCCCCGCCTCTCTTACAACAGCGAGCCCTCCTTACGCAAAGACTCCTTCCTGCCCGTGCTCTGGGGGTCGAAGTAGGGCCTCTCGCCCAAGCTGACGGCGCGGGACCCGGTCCGGTCGCCAAAGGCGTCGATGTAGTCGGGAGTGGCGGCGTGGTAGACGGACCTATTGTCCCAGATGGCGAGGTCGTTGACGTTCTGCCAGCGGTTGCGGACCTGGAGGTCGTGGTTCTCGACGATGAGGCGGACGAACCAGTCGAGGAAGTGCCTGGACTCGTCGTCGGTGAGCCCTTCGATGCGCCGCACGTGGTTGCCCACGGCGAACACGCTCTTCCACCCCGTCACCGGGTTCGTCCGGATCACGGGGTGGTGCGCCTCCAGCGCCTCGCCCACGTTCTCGGGAGCGCCCCGCTGCTCCGTGTAGATCTCGAACCCGTTCTCGGCCGCCGACTGGTTGAAGATGGGCTGCGCGCAGTACGAGACCAATCCCTCTAGGAACTTCTGGACTGGTGCCGACAGCCGGTCGTAGACCTCGTAGCCTGAGGCCCAGAGGGTATCTGTTCATGTAATCAGCGATCACATCCATTTATGTGGGTTGTTCGTGATGCCCTTGTCAAGCTCATCCAAGCAGGGACAGTGACCAACCCAAAAAGGGGGGACTTGAACTTACCACCACCGGTACTAGGAAGTTCTACAAGGCGCAAAAGCGCATAGTCACTCTGCAAGGCTTTAAGTTAGCTCCACTAGCTAAAGCATGGTGCGGGAACGTATAAGAAAAACCCCCGACAAGAAAGAAGCAAAAAAAAAAAAAAAAAAAGACAAGGAGACTTACGGGAACGGGCTCAAAAGTGATATCACTGTGCCACTCGAGCTTGCGGCTCTGGGGCTTGTTGTAGCCCTTCTGGTTCTCGGCGAAGCGCTTGTACAGCTTCTTGTTCTGGACCGAGGAGATGACGCTGATCTGGTGGTCGTGGCCGCCGCGGTCGCGCCCCGCGTTGATGATGGGGTGGATGTGCAGGCCCGACGTCGCGGGCTTGCCGGAGAGCTGGCCGAGCCGCTGCACCAGCTCCTTCTGCAGCTCGTTGGTGATGTTGTCCTGCTTCCGGAAGAAGACTACGCCACGCCGCGAGACTAGCATCAAGTCGGGTTAGTCGAAGGGGGGAGTGGGATTGGGATTGCCGAGGCACGGGAGAGAGTGGGTTGGTCAAGTGAGTTTCTGCAGGTATCTGTTTTTGATAATACGACGATTTACTTACTCGTTATAGCCAAGTCCCGTAGCAACTCGTCCGAGTTCTCGGCACGTAGCCACTCGGCTAGGTCGACGTCGACAAACTCACGGCCGATCACAGGCGTGGAATCGAAGTACTTGAACTGGTCGAGAGCACCGCTGAGCTTCATCGGCTCGCGATGATTCGTCTCGAGCTTCGGGAGGCCATTGGTCTCTTCAAGAGGTGCGCTGCCAACAGCGCCGCCATTGCTGTTATCCTCCACGGGCGCCTTATCAGGGGTCGCCTCGGTTTCCGGGACCAGCTTCTGCTTGAGGGCCTCGACGGCCGGGACGATGGTCTCGGTTGCTGAGGGCGCCATTGTATAGTACTACTGAGCTCGACTGTATCGTGTTTGCAAACGAAGTCTTTCCAACGTAGTTTCCTGGGGAGAATTGAGGTAAATCGTCAGGACGAAGCTTTGCTTTTCTCCTCGTTTGCTTGAGGTGAGACAATCAGATTCTTCAATAGCAAGCCCTTGTGCGACCTTACCTCCTCTTCTTATGGGCGCGATGACGGAGGAATCCGTTTCTTTTGCGCCCGCGACGTGACGCCTTCTCCAACGGTTCTAGCCGGCCATAGGTGCGTCGGGGAAGCCACTCGTTGGTGCAGGGCGACATGACGCAAGTGTCGCACATCTCACGCCATCGCGACGATAACGGCGTGCAGCACCGCCAGCCCGGCGCAGATTGGGTGATCGTGCCCAAGGACCCCCATTCGCCCTACCATCTCGCTTGCTGAGATGGCACGTTTCGAGCACATGGAGCGTGGGTGGTGGTTGCGGGGAAAGCTTGATGGTGGGATTGTGACATATGCGGCAGGCTGACGTGCTTTCGTGATGTTCCTAAACGGTATCCCACCATCGATAATCCCCCATAACCCCGATAACCTCCAGAATGAGGAAAATTACATACAAACTGTTCATAATTGTTAGTTGGTTATCTCACGTCGGCTCGGTCACGTCGCTTGATGATTGGTGGCGTAAAAATATATCCGTTTGGCTACGTTTACTCAAGACGAGCACACCTGGAGCCTCCGCCCACAGCGACTCCATCCGAACGGACACCCGGCTTGTACCGTAGGGTCATTTCACACAGTTCCCTACCTCGTATAGGTCGAGAACATCTAGACTATGAGTGATGCCTTAACGGAGACTCTGATTACGTGGCCTTGTCCGCTTCTCGGAGTATATAGGATGTGTAATCGACTCTTGTCACGCCGAACAACGCCATCGTTAAGTTCAGAGAAACAGCGGGATACAATATCTACGACGCCCTGCTCTAAATGCCGTCTATTGCTATACTCTGAACAATGTCGGCCTCAGTTTTGTTGTGTAATCATGCCTCATGGGAGTCTTAAATTGGTGTTAACTTTCTATAGGAGTACGCACGCTATTTGTGCAAATCTCACCGAGCCATTCTTCAGATAGTTACAATGTTATAATACGCCCAGCATCTCTTATCATTATGTCTTGCGGCCATTACTCTCCATTACTTTTATCTTCTAGGAAGAATGCATTTATACCAATCGTGGAATCCCCACGTGAACGGATAGAGAGCAGTCGGGCCCGGTAACCATGGTCAAACCCTTAGCTCCCCCTATGCCAAGAATCGTGGTATGGTGAAGATTGCGATTATTGACATGGTATGATCCAAGCACCGATTCCGTCTTGGAATTCAGCATCGCTGCCCACGCCGGCATGAAGAAACTCGAGACTAAAATTACGAACGCTGCTAACGTGCCAGCTCATCTTTCGCGCGCCGTAAGATCCTTTCGGTGTCCCGCATTCGAATGTGCCTAAGATTATATTATCTCCAGGGAAGACTTGATGCAGCGCAGTCCCGTTCCAGGCCGCCTGACCATCGTCGAGAACAAGATCGAAGTTCATGCCAGAATTTGCAAGGACCTCTTGTTCTAGCCCGCTAAAACTGTAGCATGGATAACCTTTGGGAAGTTCCGTACATACTGGCATGCGGAACTGTAAAGCACAGAGAGGCATTTTAGCATCCGATACAGGGAGGAGAAATGAGTTGGGAATACTGTATAGGAAAACTGTGCTGTTGTAAGAAGTGATGGACGCTTTGGCCAAGCTATCTCGGACACCACCTGGGGCTGATTTGTCGGGTGAACCTAGTTTGGCGGGAGCGATTGATGGAGCAGATGGCGAGATCAAGCACGTTGGTGATGGTTTGGCAGTATGTGATGCTACTGCTGAGCTGGTCTTAGGTACAGCCTCGGCGGTTGCGTTTGTTCTCGACGATACGCTAGACCACAGGCCAGCGCCCTTCACTTGGCTATAGCCAGACATCGTAGAAGATTCGACTGTTCTTACCGACGAGTATTGTTTGCGGACTTGAGTGAACCAGCGACTGGTTGTACTCTGTCTAGCACTTGACGTTGGAGTGGTCATTGTGGTATTGATGGCAGGGAAACAGCCCCCTGACGAGCCATAAAGAGCTAAAGAAACCGAGATACACTTGGTTGGATCAGGCTTGGAAGCCGAGAAGATATCGTAATACTGATTTGCTCCGGTACCAATAGGGCAGGCATAAAATGTACCCGGACCACTATCGTAGGTAAGGTACGACTTACCGTCCGGACCGGGAGGCGAGATATCGAATACCGTAGCGCCAACGATTCCTGCGTAGCATTGGAATTGCTCAGCCGGGCCTCTCATAAAACAGTTGTGATTGAGAGTATCCTTGAGGGTCTTCGTCGACTTGTCAAAACAGAACCCGCCTTGCTGAAAAGGACCACCGAGACTCAGGCCACCTGTGTGATCCTCCTTGACCTCCTTATCGACGATACCAACTGAATTGAGGCCGAAACAACAGGTATTATCGGACTGTCGCGGACGGAGAGCGGTGCTAGCTTGGGCCACAATACTGGCGAAAAATGGTATGATGATTGGCTTCATGTCGGAGAACAAGATGCGTTACCAACGGATACCGGGGCTAAAACAATGCAGCCGGGTAAACTAGCCTTAGTTAAAGGCAGACTGTAGAGAATGGGACAGAAAGGTTTGGATGACGAAGTGGTAATTCCTCAGGTAAGTCGGTATGACGTGTGAAGGGAGTGCTTTTTGGTGGCTGAACGAGGGATCGCCGGGGTGGTACGTAGAAAGAGCTGAGAGTGGAATTGAAACGAAAGAATATCCTCTTTGCCAAGGGAGATCCAAAGTGGTAAAAGTGGTACAAGAAGAGAGTGTTTGAGAAGGTTGAGAAAAACCGTTGATTTGCATGTTATGTCGTGAAATGGATGTGGCGTGGTGGTGGTGACAATAATGAGGTGATGGCCATGGACAAGCAATGCGTTGTTCCTTCTGTTTGAACTGAAGAGTTTGTCACTTTAGGCCATAAGGCGCAATAGGAATCTGCCTAGGAAGGCGGATAAGATGAGCAAGTAGCATGCAGCTGCTTCGACAATGCCCACTCTTGAGCTGTTCTTAGCTCCTGCTGTCCAAGTATTGTGAATTAACAGCGTAGCTCTAATGCGTCGATATCAGTTTAACGGCAGAATAGGCAAACTCTTTTGGCATGATACCCATTGCCTAGGAGATGCTGCATAGGGGAACGCTACGCCTATTATGGGAATTTCCGCTTTAGGTAATACCTATAGCTTGATTTTGAAGCTCACGCTAGAATCAACAGTGTCATAATAAGACACCTACCTGCTAACTACCCAATCGTTCGGAAATTTGCTGTTTTGTTTTGCCATACCACGTCATGTCTTACCCTTCCTTTAGTACTGAATGCCGCCTTTGTGTGGCCGGTCTGGAGTATTATTCTATGGTTGATTCCTGGGCCAGCCGATTGGTTTGCTCTTAACTGTTTGCTTACCCAGCCGCGCCTGATAAGAGACCTATCACTAGGGAAAACATCAAATGGTGAGATGGCATGCGAGTATCTTGTCAAGCCGACTTATGAGACAAAATTGTTTCGCAGGTGGGTTGGGAAACAAGCTTACAGGGCAGTGAGACAACAGTAGATCCTATTCGAAAACTTGAAGACGCCACTGAGGTCACAGAATTCCCGGGTCCCCCGTGCACTAGGAGTATTAAGTGAATTAAATCTTTATTGATTAATATGCTGCGAAGCGCTCATCTATAGCTAACGCTAAGACACCTCATCTTAGTCTAGCACGTAGGATGCTGAGATTGCAAGAACTCATATAATCATAGCTCATCCGTTTCTTCATCATCTGATAACCAAATTGAGACCGAACGTCCATTTGGCTTGGGTTTATCTTGGCTTGATGCAATGGGCACAGATGAGCTGACGGGACTATTACCAGGTTCTTGCTTGACGTTAGCCGTCGCCGTACCGACATTTTGAGCCGGAGATTCTTCCTTCTTTATGTTTTCCTCACCTACTGGATGACTGTCGACGTTACTCTGATCCTCAACGTTAGGTTCCAACTTAACAGGCTCCTCGGTGTCAGCCTCTGTCTTTACACCTTCAATCTTGATCTCTCCAACATCTCGCAGTTTTTCGGCGCGATTCTTGTAGAACGAATCGAGGCAATTTCTTCGCTGTTCTTGTGTCATGCCCTCGACGGCAAGAGCGAATTCCGTGGCGTTGGAAAACCCGAATTCTTTGGCCATGGTACAGAATTGCCGTTGCATGACATCTATGGGTGGGTTGAATTCGTAATCCAAGGACTGGTAGTTCACACCCGTTGAAGGGTCCTGTTGACTATCCACAAACAGAGTCATATCTGCGAGACCGCCTTCTGGGTCTATGGCCTTCTCAGCCCATCGAGACAGCTCATTCTCTATCTTGGATGACCCAATCACTTCTGAATTCTCATGCGTATATTCAACGCCTTCACCAGCTAGAATGGCTTGGATTGGGTCACTCTTGGCCTTATTAGTCTTTTTCGAGGGCTGTATGATACCGCGTTTGTTACTTGGAGCGGTAAGCATAGCAGATAGCTGCTTTAGACCCCCAGTCTCATCATCGAAACCCCCTTCTTTCTTAATGGGAATATCGTCTTCCACAGACTGAGCTACCTTGTTCATGTCGATGTCAATCATCTTGACGCCCGCCCGGGCTTCAGCCACATTGGTCTTGTTCACGATATGGCGAAGAACGCCTTCATCGCCATTATAGGTCAACAAGTTTTGAATGCCGAAAAGTTCTCCCTTACTCTGGTGCTGGACGCCCTTGAAATAGCGGCGCTCATTCGAGGCGTTGTATCCAATATTCGCTTGCTGCTGTTTGTAAATTTGTCGCGCGTAAGTGATTTCTTCAATCGTGCCTACAGATATCAAACGATAGACGTCCACATCACGTGTCTGGCCAATTCGGTATGCACGGTCTTGTGCCTGCAAATCATAACTCGGATTCCAATGGGGATCCATAATAACGACCTTATTGGCGGAAGTGATATTGAGCCCGACTCCGCCTGCCTTCGTTGATATCAGGAAGATGAATTGGTTTGGATCGCAATTGAAGTCATCAACTGCTGCCTGGCGCTCTTCATATGATAGCGAGCCATCTAGGTAGCTAACATTGTAAAAAGTTTTATTGAAGAGCTGCTGTAGGATATTCAGTAATCTCACGCTGTGAGAGAAGACTAAAACTTTGTCGCCGTTTGTATGCCAAAACTCCAGCAGCTTTTTCAAGACTTTCCATTTTCCACAGTACTCAGGATTAGCAAGGCCTAGCATCGAATCTCGGCTGGCATAGTGTGATTCCCAATCATTTGGCGCGGCGGCCTGGAGGATTCCAAGTTCTCTCCGATACTTGTCAGAGGCATCAGCACTTCGGGGCATAAGTAGGTTGAAATGGTTGGCCAACTTCTGGAGTGATATTATGAGAGGGAAGGTGAGCGATTGCCATTTTTCGCCGTCCGGGTTCGTTGTATAGCAACAATGGCCCCTTGTTTTACCCGTACCACATGGGCATTGATCAAAAGACGTCAGAACAAATTGGGCGATTGGGCTAGCAAGGATGTTCTCGTAAGCTTCTCGTTGGAGGTCTGACAGAGGACAAAATACGACCTTGTCACTCTTTTTTGGTAGTTGGTCTGCGATCAAACTTTTGAGGCGACGTAGGAAAAAATTTGGAAGCAGGTTATCTCGCAATTTTTTTGCCGTTGTGCGCGCCACACTCAATTGCTGCAGCGTAGCATCATGACTTTGCCCGACTGCGAGAGGTTCAGCGACCATTCGCCGCCAATCTCTCAATGTCCCGAACTGCCCCGGATTGGTCCAATTCAACAACGCCCACAACTCTTCGTAATTGTTCTGTATAGCTGTTCCGGTCAAGCCGATGCGACACAGAGAGTTGACCAGGTTCATTGACTGTGTAATCCCGGCAGCGGGATCCTTTATACAGTGGCACTCGTCGGCAATAACAACATCCCAAGGCACCATGTTGACTTCGTTTGCACTATTTTTATAGGTCGTGTATGTCGTAACCATGACCTCGAGTCTCCCAGCGCGGGCAGCACCTAGGACGTCGTCACGCTGGGGACCATGGAAGAGATCGATGACCCACCAACCCCATCTTTCAAGTTCGTTCTTCCAGTTCTGAATCAGAGATCCTGGGCATACAATCAAGACTCGCGGATACCAGCCATCTTTGTTGCGCCTATACTTTCTCATTCTCTTTGCATCACGAATGTCGCCCGTTTTCCCAAAGGCAACCGTCAAGAATGCAGCGACTTGAACTGTCTTGCCCAGGCCCATGTCGTCACCAAGGATACCGCCTCGTTGATGGACGAAAAGGTCGTATAAAAACTGTGCGCCCTGGATCTGGTAGTCTCGAAGGTATTGCGCGAGAGAGGCCGGTATTAGACCACCGGCAATCTTAATGTCTTTGTACGGGTGGCAAGGCTTAATTCCGCTACTTGGCTCGAACTGGGGCTTCTCCTCTACTTCTTCGAGTCTCTCGTCGTCGGAAAAGTATATATCCGAGTAGTCTGGGGGCAGCCGCAGTCCTGCCTCATGTAGAGCTTCGAGATTCTCATCAAAAGCTGTACGACGCTTTTGGAAGTAAACAGGGATTGAGGTGGGTATAGTAACTTGAGGTTCAGACTCTGAGGCAGTGCTATCATTCAGCGGTAATTTGGCCTTCCGGCCCTTACCAGCGGCTTTCGCTTTCCTTTTAGCCGTAACGGACTTTTTTGAAGTCGCCTTCCGCTTCTTGAAGGCTGTGTAGTGTGTGTCTGACTCGTCGCTCCATTCATCATGATCAATGGGTTGCGGCTCGAGTTTCCGCTTAATCGGTAGGATTTGCTTAAATTCACTCTCCACGGACGCATCCGAAGCCGTGCTTTCATCATCTAGGATAACGATAGGATCTGTTTGTCGCACCATGTTGATCAAGTGTCACATTCATAACTGACTTTAAGCACATGATCTTATGAAGAGATGAAGCAATCATGTCATCGGAAGCTATCACCTTGTCAACAGTGATGGCAGCAAACTCAGGTGCGCCTTGATGCTGAAACAAAGAAGAGGAATAAAGTGGGGCGACGCGGCAAGAAACAATACGCGTTACATCACGTGATAAAGACATGATTTGGGCACTCTTAGTGTAAGGGAAAGCCAGCATACGCAATGCTAAGTTTCTGCATGTGCAGGATTGTATTATTGACAAAGAACACCGAAGAACGATCAGAAATAGTCACCAATATGGCTTTCATTAAACATGCTGAAGCCCCTATGAACAAACGCCCGGACGCCTGATGCCTTATGTACCTCTTTGTAACCAATACTCATTCCGGAATCCTCAACATTAGAGGAGCTCAAAGTCGTCGAGTTTTTGGCGGTAAATCATGATATTACGTTTAATCTTGCTGTCAGCCGTCCATGTGACGAGGTCCTCCTGGTTCCTTGTAACGAAGAACGCAGGATCCGTTATGCACTGGAAAATTGACTTAGTTATTGTTTCTTGGAGAGTGAGCGTGGGCTTAAGCAGGAAGCGTCTGTCCACATTTCGAGAAATAACGCTCCCTGTTTAAGAAATGTGGTGTAATAAGACGTACCTCGACTCCTACCCGTACATGCCCTTGCTCTATCATCTTTGTGGCGCTAGGTCATAAGTTAACATAGCAATCTAAATTGGACACCCCAAAACGGCCTATACAGCAAGAAGATATTCACTTACGCTTGTACTGTCTCTGCCATTCGTAAGCGGGTCATGACAACTGGGAGTCTCCGCCTAGCCTAGGAACTATCAGCGAAGGATAACACAATGATTTGGAGATAATGATGTACCATCGCTGAAACGGTGACGCCGTGTTCAACATTAGAGAGTTTAGAAGTTGATGAGAGGATGCCCATATCGTAAAGCTTCTCTAATAGAAGTTTCTCGTGCTGCGTTGCAGGAAGTTAGCCGCTTGTTACTCCCAAGAGTCGGTTCGTAGGCCGAGGCCAGTATATCGCTACCAACGGGACTAAAATCAAGAACCATACCTTCTGACGTGTCGCACTCTCCGGAGGAAGAAGCGAGAGCTTGTGAGCGAGCTGACGTAGTGACTGGCGAAACAGGTCAGAGATAATCATATTTTGTCCAAAACCAAGTGAATGCTCACTCCGCATAGCTTGTTGTACCTGTCCATTAGGTGTCAGCATCTTAGACATTTGAGTAGGGGTTGCCAGTCAGACATACTTCTGATAGTCTCCTCGATCCTGGATCATATCTTTAACAATTAGTTAGTCCTTCTTTCGCTATGTCGTCGTGAAGAACCAAACGACGCTAAATCCACGTACATCTCCGGATTACTGCTGCATCGCGGTGGTCATGATCCTGTTTCCATGTAACGAAATCCGTCTTCTTTAACCTAGGAGACGTTAGAGGTCCGTCTGCGCAATTGAAGAGCTCTCAGTGCAGGCAAGCGCCCTTTATTATATGTGCGCAAACACATATAAGAACACCAATGCAGAAAAGACAGATTATGCATACTAGATGATTTGTTAGCAAGTTGTTTAACAAGGCCTATTCCATGATCATGGTTCTACAAGAAGAGCCTTACCAGTTTAGATTCATGATGCTTGAGCTTGCGAACCATCTTGACGAATGTATACTTCTCGGCAGTCTCGTTTCAGGTTGTAAGTAGGATGAAATGTCGCTAGGCACGGCGATGGGCGGCGAAATAATTGATGAGCAAGACTGAGAGTTTGATACCAGACTTGATTGATTGCCTGTACCTATCCCATCTACGGCGATAAGAAAAAAGCATCTAACTAAGGGACCCACTATCCGCTGAACTAGCCGCCTGAGAGATCCACTTTATTATAGGTCACTTTCCGCCGCATTTTCCCTTGACAAGAAGACGACAACGCCAATTGACCTGAAGCTGTGCATCGCCAGACCACGACAGCATCCACGATGCCGCCACGGATACCGATCCTGTCCGCCATCCGGCAGGGCATGTCCATCCTCAAGGTGCCCAGCGCGCCCTTGTCCACGACAGCCGCCCCCCAAGCCCGTAGGCCATTTCTTTAACCTCACCCTCACCCGCCGTCCAAACCTACCACGGCGACCGGATTGAGGAAACAAGCGACTAACATGATGTCCGCATACACACAGTCCGAAACGACCTCGGAAACTCCACATCATCGATTCTCAACCTCGAGGGAAGTGCGTCAAAGAGCGGCGACGGCGCTAACCCGACAAAACTGCTCGGCCAGATCTACAAGAGCATGCGCTCGCCTCGGGGCGGGGACCGCGCCACGAGCAGGCGGAATATCGAGGACGATATGCGGAGCCAGAACCGCCACGACGACTTCATGCGCCAGCTACCACGTCGGTGGCGCGTCGGCGACGTCTACGCCCCCCACGACATGAGTCCCTCCGAGATGGCCAAGTGGCGGCGGAACACGGCCCGCAAGCAGGACCTCGTCGATCTTTTGGGGCTCCGGCCCTTGGATATGTATAGGGTGAGTTATCCTGTCATTTTTCTGTTATTATTGTCAGGCCGCGCATTTGGAATGTGCTCAGACGAAGCCTCGAAAACTAGAAAATGAAGGAAGGGCGATGAGTGTGAAGATGGTCACTAATCCTGTAATTTTCAGAACTTCTCTGTCATCTCCGAATTTATAACACCACACGGCCGTATAGAGCGCTCTGTGCAGACCGGACTGAGACCAGTCAACCAACGCAAGATGGCCAAGGCGGTCAGGAGAGCGATCGGACTGGGTCTGCACCCAAGTGTACACCAGCATCCCGAGCTATTAATGAGAGGACCCAACAGGACTCTCATCCAGAATCAGGCTACCGTAAATAAGACGCTGAAGTATTAAATATTTAAAAAGACAGATTCAAATGTACAACATCTTGCCGCTTTTATTATGTACAGATAGCAAAACATGAGAGTGTGTAAATTGTATTGTACAGATCATCATGCCTTCCACGGCCGCGATACCTTGAACTGCAATAGTCCGTCCTCGTCTTTTCTCCGACGATGCTTTTGGGTAAGCGCCTTCCAGAGTTGTGGGTATTCGTGTTGTGACCAGAACTCGAAATCTTCTTTCATCTCCTTGGCTGGCAAGGCGTTGTACACATAGGCAAAACTATGTTTCTTATTAGTTATCAAGATCCAGGTGCCGAAACAAGAGGCTACTTACGTCAGGAAATCCGGAAGCTTCCCGATGATACTGTCACAATCATCCAAGAGAAGCTTAACGTCTGGTAGATGGCTGTGCGCAGCTAACATAGCCAAATACGCCGCATAAACGTGTTCGGGCACATCAACATCCATCTTCGTCAGTTTTTCCCAGAGTTCTTTGCCGGGTACATCGCCACCGGACTGTGCTTCGTAGGCGCGGAAGACAATTTCTAAAGTCGCATATGAAGGTCCCTCGGGGGACGTAGTGATTTCTTTCCAGAAATCTAGCGCCCGGTGGGAGGTGTCGCATGCGATGTAGCCGATCATCAATGCGTTGTATAATTTTGTGTTGATTTGTATAGTTGTGTCCATCTTCGCCATATTGTGAATCATCCTCAGACTTTCCATGTCTGGACACCGCCCAATTCCTTCCAGGCAACGCACATAGGTTTCCAAAGTAGGCCGGTAACTTAAATTGTCATGCGACCGCATATGACCAAACACATGGCACGCCATGTCTGGACGTCGTCTATCAAAAAAGGTGTCCATGATGGCCATTCGATCCTCGCTTTCTACCTCTGGGAAGAATTGCCGAAGCAAGGCGTAGGCGTCCCAAACCCGCGCGGTACTGTTCCTTTTATCCAGACAGTAATCGACAAAGGACTTACGCACCATCTGGCGCTCCCCAATACTATAATGAGCTGTATGAAGTGAGAGTGTATCGATAACCTCGTACGTCTCATCGTTCTTCAGGAAAGCCATGCATATTGAAACCACCGTTTCTGGTTCTAAAGTAACATGTCGTTGCTCCAAGTGGCTTGTCACGTCAAGTATCTTTTCGTAGTCTGGTCGTGGAGACGCACACAAGTCACGAATTAGCTTGTTGAGAATAGGCAACTCCCTTACATTCGACGATGTCTCCAGCCCTCGTAGCGCCTGGAAAGTGGCGAATGCTCCCTCGTAATCCTTAGCGCGTAGTCGATACTCTAACTGCAAGATGTAGGTGGATAGATCAGGTTTGAAGCCCATCTTCTTAGATAGTGAGATAAATCGTTCTGCCATGTATGGATCATCCTTATCAATGGCGCACTTAAGAAGGGAATTAATGGAACCTATATTCGGCCGAGATTTTGGCTGATCTTTGGTGCGGTCCAGAGCAAGATTGAACATGTGCTCAATTTGGTCAATTCCCTTACCTAACAACAGATAAGCGAACTGGAAGCACACGTCCCAGCACGCTTTGGAATCGCTGAAAGACCCAGACTCCACTTGAGCAATGAGATCTTCATATATCCCCAAAGCCCAATCCTTCTGGTTGTTCCGAAGGGCGAATTGGACAACATCATAATATGTTCGAGGTGAAGGATGCAGTCCTTTGCGGATGGGTCTGCTCCACCAGAATTTGGTTTCCTCAAAATTGTCGCGCTGCGCAAAGAAGCTTGTCATGACACCATGGATGCTAACGTCATAAGGAACGCCAGACTTTATAGCTTCTTTAACCACCTCACGAAGCGCCTGTTCTTGCCCTTCTTTAGCGAGACCATTTATTATGGGAAGCAAGCTATGCCTCGGCTGAAACTCGGTAGATGTGAGTTCCTTTGGGTTTGGAAGGTTCTGCAAAAAGATATCCTTCGCCTCGAGTGCTCTACCGTACTGTGACAGGGCAACCAGGAAAGAGTGCAAGTATTTTGACTGGCCCTGGTTAGCCTTCACGCGGTAGTCTAGCGTGACATTATGAAAGCGCTCGGGTTCTATATTCAGTTCCCTCCGACTTATTTCCCTATACAATGCCGTCGAAAACTCGAGATGGGATTCTGGGTCGTCTCTCGGGGGCCTTTCCAGACACTGCATAGCCACGTGAAGATCATCGAGGGAGAGCGCAACGCTGCCAGCATTGTCGGGCCGGACGAAGTGCTCGAGCACCCGGTGGGCACACAACGCCTGTGTGGAATTGACTACTCGGTTGTGCTTCGCTTTGTAGGCGAAGAAGTCCCGCCATGCTTTCACCAGGTCGGGAATTGGGGGTGGGCGAAGGTTGTCGTTCTCGGCGGCTCTGTAGGTGAGCAGCGTCTCGTAGCCTGGCTCGGCCTCGATGTCCTTTAGAGTGCGAGGGGGTTTCTGGAACAGGTTCAAGAAGGACCTCCGCTGGACTGTCCTGGTGACTCGGCAACCGACGGGATATGTGCGAAAAGTCGGTCGTGGGGCAGGCGAGCCGAGATACGACGTGGCTATGGCCCTCGTAGCAGGCGGGCGTCGCAAGACATGGCGAGTCACCTGCGATCGCATAATTGGAGAGGGACCTTATGTATATAAACTTCTGGGTGCGGGGTTAGCTTTCGATTATTACCAGTCTCAAATACGGATTGTTCAGGTTCATTACCTGCACATGGTTGAGGTCGTCTGCGGGGCCGAGTAAGGTCCGGGTTCAATTTGTGATATAATGAAGCTCCAAAAAATTAAATTGAAGCTCCCGGCGCGACCGTCATTCAACGTTGATAGACCGATTGATAGGGCGGGACTTTTTATCTCCGGCGGCCCGTCCTAAGTTTGCCACAGCTGCCACTAGCCCACCTAAGTATGTCAGTAGGTACATATAAACTCGAAGCAACAGTAAATATATTATCAGAGGGTAATTCATCAAAATAGGCGTTTTCTTCCCTGAATTTCAATATTCTTGCTGAGATTTATTTTAAGTGTTCCAATCAATAGGTACGCTCAAGGGTTGTACCATTATAATCAATTTTACACCTTGCCTAGGACATGTGCTACGAGACGCATGCAAGCACTCTTCTTGATAGCCGAAGAATTATCTAGATAGGCTCACTCAGATGCCGTGGCATGATCCCCCCCCCCTCCCCCCTTCTCGTATAAAGTACACAGATGTCCTGTGGCCCAATGGAATCACACGCTTTCTCTATACGATCTTCTATGCCCTATATACACCAGGTACAGATTACGGTACCATGGAAACCCGAAAGCGAGCTCAGTCGCGTCTATAGACTCTTTTGCCTCCAACCCATGTTTCTCTAACCTTCAGGGATCGAAGTTCCTCAATATCCATATCTTCGAGAGGTTTGTCTAGAACGATCCAATCAGCGAATGCACCAGGCTTGATAACCCCCGTCTTTCCCTCTGTAAATCCACCGTAGGCAGGCCCCTCCGTGAAACCGCGAATCGCTTGATCGAGACTCAAGGATTCTTCTGTATGCCAGCCCTCAGGAGACCCGTTCGCACCAAGACCTGTATGCGGACTTTTTCTCGTTACTGCGGCGTATATACCTTGAAAGGGATCCGCTGGCTCAACGGGGAAATCGCTACCCAGTACGGGTCTGATGTCTAAAAGTGAACGCATGCGGTATGCTTCCTTCTCCGTGCGGTCCTTGCCAAGTCTCTTTTCGGCGTAAGCCATATCAGAAGTAGCATGCGTCGGCTGGATAGATGGTAAGATACCAATAGCGTGCATACGCGCCTGGTCATCTTCATGTATAATTTGCGAATGTTCGATCCGGAAGCGATGTTGGGCCTGGCACTCGGCAAGAGGTTTGCAGGGACAGATGAGTCTGAGAGCGGCAGTCTGGGCATCGATAGCATAACGGTTTGCAAGATCACCGATCGCGTGGATATTCACTTGGAATCCCTTGGTGGCCCACGACACAGCTCGATAAGTCAGTTCGGATGCATTAACGAGCAAGGAGCCTGAGATCCCTGGCCGATCGGCATAATCATCGATCATGGCGCTGCCCCAACTCCCGAGAGCACCATCTGCACCAGTGTCAGCATCCAAATATTAAAATAAAGGGAAATAACGGATTATACCCACCTGCGAACAATTTGACACTCTGGATACTCAAAAATCCGTTGGGATCGTTGTATCGCTCGACTGGATCAGGGCAGACTGCGTTTCGATCATAGTATTCCACCATTGCGTACACTCTCACCGTCCAATCCTCGCTCCCTGCTAGCTCCCTGAAGAGATTCAAGTTATCAGCATTGACTCCTGCATCATGCATTCCCACCAATCCGTATTGGTTGAGCTGCCTCATTGCGCTCTTCAGGAATACCGCTTTCTTCTTATTGTCTGGTTTCGGCCATAACGCCATGACTTGAGCGACGGCATTGTCACAAAAAACACCCATCCCTGGGTTCCTGACAATCTCTCCTCCCGGAACGTCGGGTAAATCTTCTGGTAGTAAATCCAGAACAGCTTGAGAGACCCATATGCAGTGCACATCTACACGATCGAGCATGATATATAAATCCTTCAATCTCGCGTCCGCTGCGAAATTTTCCTTCACATAATGTCAGTTTGATGCGATCTGAAACTATACTGAGGTTGAAAGTTTACACGCTCCTCTGAGCCACGATAGGTTTCAACTCACAGCAGTTGGCATGGCACCGAGAGCCATTTGATCCCACCCAACGCCCCTGATCCATTCCTGTGCTGTCCCTGCGCCAGGATGTTCATCTACATATCTGTGTACCCGACTACGGATCTCTTCCATGGTCGTGGAACCAAATAAATCTACTGAATTGAGGAACTCTCCGAATTGGAGCAAGTGCCCGTGACCGTCCCAAAGACCGGGCATGGCATAACCTGGATGGGCATTCTCACCGAATTTTGATTCGCTACTCGCGCTGAAAACTCGGGCGAACTTTCCCGTAGGCGATACGGAGAAGCAGTTCACATCTGTATCCGCGACCCCATTTGTTCGGACGCTTTGGTAGCAGTGCGTGTCGACAAATAGTAAGCTGGCGGCATCCTGACCAAACCTGACGAGGCTACCCAGCCCGACAACGGTGGCTATTGAATACAGCCAAGCCATGCTCGGGTTAGCTATGACTTAATCCGGAAATCAATAGCAATGGCCTCAAAGATTCCAGGTTCACTGGTCGAATGCAGCCTAACTTATTGAGATATAAGTGACATTCAACTTAGAATCGGAAGACTGTACGTAAAAATGCCTGTTGGCAGGGAAGACCATCTAGTACATCGTCCAACTTAGGTAGTAACAGACGCAATGCTCAAGTCACCTTTTCGCATTGTGACTAAGTCGATGTTGTGGGAGATGTGGAGACTAGATAGATTCATCGCACTAAGTGATAGGAGCCATCAACCCCGGATCTAACATTCGATACTCCATATATACTCGGACGTTCAATAGATTGGAATATAAGGAGAATAGACGCCATGCGTTGTCACGTTCCGCGGCTGGCCTAGCAAAACTATCCAGCGAGATCGGGCAGCACTCAACTTGGTGTTTCGTTCGGTAATTTATCCATGATAAGATAACACCGACTAATCTCATGCATGGAAGAGGAGCGAAAGCGGCACGCTTATCTTGCTGTACCTGCATCGTCTTAGGTAGTTAACTTGATTGACCTAACCTAGTAAGCATACGAAGTAGTTGAACCAACTAGGTACCTATATTTACTGGTCCGTATAAGGTGTTCTCAAAGCTATTTGTATCTAATGACAGTATTAGATGGCGTCGATATCAATGTGAGACTGTTGACCATCATCTCCATCTTCATCATATCCGAACACTATGCCGTCATCATCATTTTCATCGTAAGGAACATTTTCCTCATCCTTGCTTTCTCGCAAAGCTCTCAAGGGCAATTCGCCAAGAGCCTGCAACCTCCAACTCTCATTAGTCGAGTACTTGTGAATTATATCAGCCTTACCGTCTTACCATTCTCGCAAGCCCAAGACGACAATGTCCCCAGGCGTGATGGTCACTCTGCTAAGCGCGCCGCGGCGAATTGCAAGTCGCGCGACTCCCCCATCATTTGTGTCAGAGAATGATCGTACATTGAACCGACTGCTCCCTAGGGTTTTTTCAATGCGTGCATAGTCTTGCCCTTCCTCTTTGAAGAGTAGTTCGCGACTGTTACTGTTATTCTCGTCTCGCTTCCCGCGACGGCCATTTTTACCCTTTTTGTGATTCTTACCCATGGTATTAAGCGTAGAATATCTAGGCGACAGTTAATATTTTGAAGAAAGCTATATGTTATGAGTTGTGAGTTCAGAGAGATAGAAGTGTTAGTGTGTCTAAATCGTCAGGCTATATAAATATTGATGTATGTACAAGCTTTCACACAAAATCGGCATATTTGTTGGAGTAGCTACAATCGCTGTGTTTAACTCATCCAAGAATAAATAAGATATTTTATTACGAATATTTTATTACCATTTCCTCTTACAGTGTTTTGCTCCAGTTTTTGTCGATATTATCAGTGTTTCCGTTGAAGACAAAGGAAATGTTTTCGACGCCCAAGCATAGTCCCTACTAAGAGTACCGAGAGCCAAGAGCGCTAAATGAAGTATTATCGTTCCCTGTGTAGTATGTTAGGATGGCCTTCGTTATCTCCACCTACTTTTGACACTCATCGATCCCATCGTCGCTATAATAGCCATCATCTTGCCCATGACAAGAGAATGCTTCGGTGCTCAGGCAGCACTTTAAGAAGGTGGCGCACCAAGAAATTTTTGAGCTTAAGCGAGCATCCGAGTTGAAAAAGTCTTAATATTGTAGTTGTGTCGAAATCATAAAACTTTCGCTTCCTAAATGTGCGAAAAGTCCATTAACTCCATTTAATGCTAGCCGACCTTAGATTGCTGTACAATGAATACAGAACTGTTATATGAATAATGGTCCAAGATTTAGAGACAGAAAATGAAGATGCTGGGACTACGCGTCTCGGCCTCGGCACGACCCGAAAAGTAGGTAAAAGCCAGCATTTTACCGCAAGAGAACCATGCGAAGTGGGGGGCGGGGATGAGCTGTCCGGGGATGAGACAGTCGGTGTTCTGAAACGGTCACCGATGACAATATCAAACCATCGCATACTCGTATTCTCTCGCATTTGACTCAAACCTAAAGCCTTAAGATTTGGTAAAGAATATAAGTAGCCAAGATCTTGAACGGATGTAAAGCGACAAGTTCTCGTCTTATCCATCACTGGCAATAACTCACAGCTTACTGGGAAGTTACCCCGCTACAGTTACACTACAATCTCGAGACTTGGGCATCTCTTCTTTTACGCATCAAACTTACTCACACTCATTCCTCCCTCACAATGGCTACCTCAAAAGCCGACCTCGCCAAGCTCGCAGCGACAGACGTGAACCAAGCACTCACCCCACAGGAGTACGGGCCAGTTATATCAGCGCCACCCTTCGTTTTCTTAGACGGAACATTCAACACGCGGGACCTAGGTCTCGTGCCTGAGAGTCCGCTACGTGCAAACTTCGCGTTCCGATCTGGCGCACTGGGCGGTCTGACGGATAATGGCAAAGCTGTACTAACGGGCAAGTTGGGGGTAAAGCGAGTTTTCGACTTGCGCTCGCCTGAAGAGCGCACCCGCATGCCAGACCCAGTCATCGATGGCGTCGAAAACACCTGGATCCAGAGCAGTAGGCCCGACTCCAAGCCGGACCTAAATAAATTCGTCGCGGGCGAAGGCGAGGCCGGCTACATTGATATGTATCTTGAGGTCATTGAGGTGTATGCCGACAGCTGGAAGGCTATCCTTGAACATGTTAGGGATCGTCCCCAGGATCCGTTTTTGGTACACTGCACAGGTAAGTGAGAGTGCATCTCCCTTTCTGTTCGAAGAGTACCACCCATATGAGGGAAACTATCCAAATATGATAAAAAACTAACATACTCAAGCCGGTCGAGACAGAACAGGCGTCTTCGGCGGCCTACTACTTGCCCTTGCCGGCGCATCCGGGGACGCCATCGCCACGGATTGGCAGCTATCACGCATCGGCACGGAACCCGTGCGCGCCATGCTTCTCGAATTCGCCCGAAAGGGTACGGATGCATACGGCGACGACCAACCTGGTTTCTACAATCTTACTAGTCTGAGGAAGTCCTGCTGGGAGGCGTTTGCTAATGCTGTAGAGAAGCAGTATGGAGGGTTCGACAAGTTCGTTACGGATAGGCTGGGTTTCTCACAGGATGACCTCGCGAAGATTAAGAAAAACCTGACAAATTCTTAAGTTAGGAGGATATAGACAGATGTGGTAGTGATAAAGCAAAAAGATAGAGTGTTCAGCTATCTAGACCGACATCGCAAAAATAGAGTTTGGATTAATTTATAGCGCTCAAAGCTCATTACGGCTTATAAATGTCCGACTTTGACATGTCTCATGTATTATCGCCTAGCTCGAATTGCCATAATCAATATATAGTTAAGTGTCCTTATGCTAGATATAGCTATATAGTACACTAATCTCTGGGAGAAGTTTGGTCATGGTAGCTCCCATTCGCAGCAGAATTTCTGTGGTTACTTTTCCAATCAAAATGATACTTCAGAATATTTCTCTCGAAGCTTCATTGAAATACCTCGCTGTATACTCTCTGTCAGCTGAAAAGGGTGACATCACATTAGCTTGCCCCACCAATCAATTCGCCTAAACCCCGCTATGCCCTAGCGCCACTACGTCATAGGGGTCCTTGTTGTAGGACCCTGAAGCTGGCATTTCCAACGTTCTCAGTATTGATTCCTGACTACGTAGGCTTTGACATCATGCATCGAAAGGTAGGTATGCTAGAAAATTTCCAAGTTTTTTGACCATTGGCCTATAGATATAAGAGCAAGCACTCATTCCTCAAATTCATTAATACTTGTCCTCTTATAATATCAAACTGCATATTAAGAACAACAAGTTCTAAGAAAAACAACCGAAACTCACCAATCAATACATCAAAAATCCAGTGAAAACCACTATAAGCCAAAATGCCTCATCGCCACCACCACACCACCACCCATCGCCAGCCGGTCCACCACCAGAAGCGCCACGCGACTCTCGGCGACAAAATCAGCGGCGCGTTGTTGAAGCTCAAGGGCACTCTTACGCACCGGCCCGGACAAAAGGTACGTTTAATACCCGCCTTCCCCCGCTGAATCAGCAAATACAGTTGCACCACAAGGCTGGGCCTATCCAGAAGTGCGGTCCTTGCTGACACTTTCCAACAGGCAGCTGGCACTCGCCGTATGCACGGCACCGACGGCCGGGGTAGCCATCGTACCTCGCGACTCTCATCACGTCGCAAGTATCGCTATTAAGCGATGCACAGGATGGGAGCGAGGCCTCCCACATAAGCAAGGAGAGAGCCAAGTAGGAAAGGAGAAGGAATGTCTACGATGACAACGACGCTGACGATAATGAGACGATTCATTACGTGCACTGTAACCATACTTACTGTACTTTCATGATACCCCCTGTCTGGTGCACAGACAACCACTGCCAACTTTTATATGACTGTATCAATTATGAAGGTCCTGGCAGTGAGTCACCCACTTTGTATCTATACTAAAACAGTAACAAACCTGTATCAAAAGACAATTAGATATAAACAACATCGATACAATCCTTGCTTTTTGTTTCTTGTATATTACAATGGACATGTTTCGATTTTCCGATTTTTCGATTTTACGTGACAGCATTATTAGTTCTACCACAAAAGTCCTGCTCTGGTTCGGTTCCCCTGTACCACTTCTCTTTTATTCTTCAGCTTATTGTGACAAGGGCTAGGGCTTGGAATGGTATAAGATGCCATACAATCTAAGTCCTCACTTCTAGCCCGGGCGGCGATCCAGGTCCTAGCATAAGAACGCATCGCTCTTGACGGCGTATTCAAATCCGTATCGATGTTATTGTGTTTCTCTGTAGGATCGAAGGATCAAGCAAAGATAAGAATAGAATCGGGTAGCTGAATGAAACGTTGCCTCGTAGATTAATTCATGATGTCGCCGCACTACCCCCTGGTATTAGTTGGAATCCCAATACTAGTCTGTGTAACACTTATCTGATGGTTGAAGTACGTATAGTAGTAGAGTGGTGACATGTGTGGTCTTTTGTCTGACCTTGGCAATAGTCTTCCAGTGCAACCAAGTCAAGCACTTGCCAGACGCCTGGCGACCCGACTTTGCCTCGATCAGCTGCTAACGGCCCACAACAACCGCCTGCCAAACTTAGAGGCTGCCAGGCGTCTTTTCTGCTATTTGCTCGTAAATAGTCCTCGGAGTGAAAAGTTAAAGCTAAGAGATATAGTTATCCCAGGGTTATGTTTCTTGAACCTTTATAAATCACTAAAAAAATAACAATAATAATAATGAATATTTAATTCCTAGTGGAAAACAGATTATGTTTGTTTAACAACTAAACAGTGTGTCGAAATTTCGTTCACACTATATATAAACTACTACCAAGCATTTTTTACCAGGACTTTCGTATTACAATATCAAATTAGAAAAAACAATGTTCCAAGATCTCTAATATGGGTCAAAATAGGATTGCCGATGAAAGTCGAGCAGGCGAGCAGCTTACCACGCACTGCTTGTAATAAAAAAATCAGCTAGATCGCTAGGACTTGTAATTTCGGTAACGGACACGGAGCAGGGTTTCCGGCGGTCTGCGGGAATGTCGGCAAACTCGCCCGTCCTCCGACCCGGCCAAGTCGAGAGATTAGAATTATGCAAAACATGGTATTGACCACCGGGAGGAAAATCAGGAAGATAGTGTTGGAAGTTTCCTTATTGGCAATTTTTCAAATGTTAGGTCCTATTCTGTGCTTGTTTGTTCTTACTATTGGTTATCTGCTTTGCTTTCTTTTCTTTTTCTTGCTCTTTCTGCTAATTACAGGCACGGATTAGGTGGAAACGCAGCCGGTTATGGTACCGAGATCGTCAACTCTACGCGTGAGGGAAGCCCCTGCATTACATATCTCCGTTATGTTGGAATCCTCATCAGCCTTACAGTGCTAGGACTTGTTCTAGACTGGTTTCTGTTGAATCTCATCACTAAGCATAACTGCCTTACTGGTGCTGCTTTAAAGATGACAGCTTCCTCCGGACGAATGAGAGGTCGAAGCCATCAACATCCTATAGTCTCATGTCAGAGAGCGCGGTGAGCTAGTGGATTCGGGTCCCATGACTGAGCCTCACCGTATTACATATTTATGTCCGTCGTGGAGACACCCACCAACACACGTCCTACGAGCCGATAAAGGAGTCGAGGATCATGATATGATTCTAGAAGCGTGATTCCAAGAATCAGACCTTGTGTCGTGATGGTGTGTAGAAAGGTGATAAATTTTACGTGAGAGTTCTACCATGCATCGTGTCATCCCGTCATCGGCGAAGCTTGATGAAAGTATATTCACCTTCCCCCTGTCTATTAAGTAATCCAGCGTGTAGACCCTGTACTACTAATCAAAAAGTGTTATATAAATAGGAGTTTGCACTCGATTAATAATTGCGTCTCAAGTTTGACCGGCAATATTTAGGGGTTGTCCACCTGTTTCTCGAGAGATTTTCTTGTCAGGGGGATATCATATTTGCTTGTTTATCATGGCTCTCAATGATGTTGAGCAAGGGTCTACAGCCATAAGCCAAACTCCGGAATGTGCAACACCGGGCACACCCCCTTACGCCGAGGAAAAAAAAGATGAGGGGTTCTTTGTGGCTGTCAACGCTCGGCTGCCGGACGAAGATGACTCTGTGCAGAGGCATGAGTTTTCTTTGCCGCCTGTGGATGGCGGAAAAGATGCATGGCTATTTCTAGCGGCTGTCTTCTTGGTCGAGGCTCTGGTATGGGGTATGTGTTTCCCGCCGCTTCTTTAAGTTTTTATAGCCTTTGCTGTTGGCATAGCAGCTATAACGAAATAGAGATACTCCGATTCTGACGATCTCAGGCTTCCCGTTTGCCTTTGGCGTTTTCCAAAACTACTATAATTCCCATGAACCATTCGCTGGACAGCAGAACATAGCGGTCATCGGTACTAGCGCGATGGGAGTTATGTACCTAGCTTCTCCGCTCCTCACGGGGCTCTGTCGGAAATATGGGCGCTGGGCGCGTTGGACTCCCCTTATGGGCCTCTTCATCATGTCTTTGGCGCTGGCTCTGAGTTCCTTTTCAACGTCAACAACGCACTTAATTCTAACACAGGGGATTCTCTATGGCCTGGGTGGTGGAATTACCTACTGCCCCTGTATCATGGTTAGTCTTGCTTCAGTACTTGCCTTGGCATACCTAAGCAGTTATGTCTGCTCATTTTAACGTGTGAAGTAGAGGGCTACCTCTGATATTACGCAAGCTGTTTTAGAGTGACCATTGCTAACTGATGCTGCTACTAGTACTTGAACGAGTGGTTTGTAAAGAAAAAGGGGCTGGCGTATGGAATCATGTGGTCTGGGACTGGACTTGCGGGTGTCGTCTTGCCTCTCCTCTTGGAGTCGCTCCTCAACAGCCTCGGATTTCGCAACACATTGCGATTATGGGCAGGCTTGGTATTCGTAATAACAGCGCCACTGTCATTCTACATTAAGCCCCGTATACCGCCATCAGCATCAACCCAGGTCAGAACCTTCAACCTGTGGTTTCTTATCACACCAGCCTTCCTGATTTACCAAGTAGCAAACATCGTCGAAGCAATGGGGTTCTTCCTACCTGGGATTTATCTGCCGACATACGCCTCCCGCACACTCGGCGCGCCGTCGCTTTCAGCCGCCACGACGATATTGCTTGTCAATGTTGCATCTGTGTTTGGATGTGTTGCGATGGGTTGGTTTATCGACAGGCTTCATGTCACTACATGCATCCTCCTATCCACGATTGGAGCTACGATTAGTGTCTTGGTGATATGGGGACTATCGTCGTCCCTCGGGCTGTTATACTTTTTCTGCATCGTCTATGGTCTTTTTGCGGGATCTTTCACGTCTGCCTGGCCTGGCATCATGAAGGACATAGCACAAAATGCACAAGCTAGTAGCAAAGGGCAAATTGACCCAATTATGGTATTCGGGTTCCTCTGCGCTGGCCGGGGGATCGGCAATGTGGTCAGTGGACCTTTGAGCGAAGCTCTTATGCGCGACACGCTGTGGTCGGGAGCGAAGGTGACGTATGGCTATGGGAGTAGTTACGGAAGCCTGATTGTGTTCACAGGCGTGACGGCTTTCCTCGGCGGCGCGAGCTTCATCTGGAGACGTTTTGGTCTCTTGTAAAGCGATATCAGATCATTGCTCAATTCGGACACAGTATATAGACTATAGAAAATAGAGAGGTATCCCAGGGCATTCGTAGAGTAGACCTGGAAGAGTTATAGCGCTCGCTGGCCCCTAAATGTGCAATACGAAGTGAGGTCAAGTAGGCAAGGCGAAGCGAACGAAAGCGAAGCCCTCACCTTGGGCCCTTGTTACAATAACATAATTCCCTAGGAGTAAAGAGTACGTAGCGGAGATTTAAGCAGTTGATCAACGTTGGGCGTTTTTGGTACGACTATATTACTTGTCGGGGCCTATTTGGGTCCTCAATCCGTAGCTCCAATTCCCATCTTAAACCACTCATGTGCTAACACCTCCTCAACGCTTAACCGCTTCTCAGGCTCGTAGCAGAACAGCTTGTACAAAAGATCAGCTATTAGCTTTTGCTCTGCCTCGGGTATGATAAAAGTCTTCTGTGCCGGTCCCTTAGGATCTCCGCTGTTTCGGATCTCTGTACTCTTGCTCAACGCTACTTCAAGCGACCAATCTTCTTCTTCTCGAAGCCACGTTCCCTGATCATCAAAGTAGTCCCTCCGCGCCTCCCACTCATCCCACCACGTCTGGGGTAGTTTGCCGAAGAAACGTACCATTTCTGCTAGTAGTTCGTCCTCGCCATAAATCATGTAAAAGAGTGGGAGCTGACTCCGGATTTCAAACAGTGTGCAGCCAAGAGCCCATAGGTCACAGGCCAGACCGATAGCATTCTCCTGACATCCTAGAAGCACCTCAGGGGGGAGGTAGTTTTCAGGGATGCCTATGTCTGCCGGAGGCGATGAAATTCGGAACGATTCACCAAAATCGATAAGGCAGATTTGATCAGTTAAATATTCATCATCCAACCGGGATGTATCGGCAGGGGCTATCAAATATCGCGGTGAAGATGCTGGAAGGTCTTCGCCAGACTCGGTACGCACATAGGCCTTCTTGGGCTCGCCTAAGACGGACATCAACTCGTCTTCGGATAGCCGATTAAGGTTATCTAACTTAACGAGAATGTTAGAGGGTCGAAAATCTGTAATACTATTAGTTCTTAAGAAGGCTAGGAAAAAAGTGACAGGGTGCTATTTACCTCCATGGCAGAAGCCCTGCTTATGTAAAAAATTTAGAGCTATGGTACTCTGATAAGCCATTCCCCGGAGAATATCTCCGCTATTTTTATTCAACCTTAACCATAGGCGGGGTGATACGCAAGGACCGAGAACTGGAAGTACGATGCATTGGTGCGATCCATTTGGCCCTACGATGGAGAAGGAATCCAGTGGGATGGCAACGTATTCGGAGCCAGGAGTAGATCGATCTAATTGCATCAAGGTACAGTCTAGAAGAGTCTCAGCAGCAACATCTCCTGCCATAACCTTGACAGCGACATAGCCGGGATCTTGTGTGTCTCGACAAAGCCATACAGTACCGAAACCGCCATGGCCTAACTTGTGAATGACACGGTACCGGCCGGATGCACCGAGCATATCGCCGAGATGAACAGGATGGTATCCGCCGTCCTGATACTCTTCTAAGCGCTCAAGACCTTCGTTTATCCCGTCTAGATAGGTGCCATGTGAAGTAGCTGGCGCGTGAGCGAGATTCTTGTATTCAAATGATGCGTCACTGAGCAGCTCATCATCGACATTACGGACATCTTCGGAAGCGTAGCTCGACTCAAGGAATTGAGGCTGACTCTTGCCAGACATGATTCTAAGTGTGAGAGGTCTCCTAGTTGAGGAAAATGAAGGTAAACGTTTGTGTGAGATAAGAGGCGCAAATCCCCAACGAAACGGCCGTAAATGAAGAGCGCTGGTGTCGATAGTAGGACCAGATGAGCGTGCGACGAGGAAGGCCCTGCAATATGGGATGCGAAAGGGATAACACATGCATTAAATCTAAATAATGGTTTGGAGTAAGTGGCAGCCTACACTAGGTATTTAGAGACCTAGGTGATAAGTGTAATAGGTGAGGTGACTTATGGTGCTACCTGTAAGTAATGTTGGTTTAAGAACCAACATGCATGTTGCAGAATCCACCTTGACTACGAAACCTCCACTAGTTTTAGGGCGCGCGGCAACATTGCTCGCTCACCAGCGGAGTAGCAATACACAAAAAGTGGGAAAGTGTACAGCGAGTTACACCCAATAATAGTATTATCCGAGCATGATTTATTGTTTTATTGGGTGTACGTAGTAACTCGCTGCGTCTGCGGCCCCGCCTTTCCACTTTCTCCTTAAAAAACCACAACCACCTTCCTTCTCCGTCGCTTTTGGCTTATTCGCCGCATGCTAGAGCTGTCGCACTAAGAACTAACATTATTTACACATAACACCGAACTAACAGAAACACATGCTAACAGTAGTTGCGGGCGCTTAAAGTCGAACTTCTGCTAAGAGTTCACTGCCTAAAAGTTTCGGATGTTACACTTTGGTGTCACGGGATTCTCCTGTTGGTCCATATACGCACACCCTCTGCTCTAGCGCCTTGACGATCTACTCTCGGCCCTTGAGTTGATAAGTCATATTGTTGAAATATGAACATCTTGTAGATTTGTGTGCCTCTCTCGAGGTCAAGAATGTTAGCTTGGATACATGCCTCCCAATGTCTACTATTTGAGGATCCCCTGCTATTTGGCTTAGTAAATTCAGTGAGAGATACAATTCATATCGTATAGAAGCTCTTATCCAATAACAAAAGTAATAATCTCGACTCCGGAATAAACGCCGCGCCGGCCGTAACACCCATCTCCGCACGTGCTGCTAGTCAACAATTACAAGGCTGAACTACAGCAACACCTTTCTACCGTGGCTGCGCTGGCTAACAGCCAACAACTTACGCAAACGGAAATGAGATTCGTCTTCGTCTTGGTCTATCGGTTTCGGCTGTTTATTTGTGGTAATCGTTCCGATTTTTGGCTCATAGCCAATTTGACTATCGAGCTACACTCCAGAGGTCAAATGCAAGGACGTCCCAACAGTTCAACTTTCTCGATCGTGATTCGTTACATCGTATTCTGAGGCAAGTGATAGCCGCTGCCAACTAGGAGACGTACGTTGTGCGTTTGTAGATTGCTCTTCTTGTCACGCCATTAGCCAACAACCTCATAGTCTCTTGATGGCGGTAAGATGAACCAACACGATGCGTATTGCAGCTAATGCTAAGCCCTCGTGAGAAAGGAGCAAAGCTATTCTGCCTTTGCAAAAAGAAAAAAAAAATAGCTCGTGAAGTATAAGAACAGCCCATTTCCATTTCATTCTCATGGTGGCTTCACGAAACACTAACTTATCATTTCTTCTCTATTTATTGTATTTGGGTGTATCATTATCAGAGTTTTATAATCCTTGCCTGTATTCAACCTCCTTTGACTTCAACATGCCTATCTCTCCTGGTGACCGGCCCTTTCGACAAGTCGGCTCCGGGACTAGGAGGGATCCCCTCGTACGACTAAATTCGCACTCTTAACGAGCCTCGCTGACTCTAATATTTTCTAGATTATGTGGCTCGTTCAGCCTCCCCGTAGCGTCCCCCGTATGCTCGGAAATGAAGCCGTCGCCCGTAGTCTTGGTCGTGGCGGGTTCACCCATATCTGGATCAGGTGCGTATCTGTCATAATAGTTCTCTATACATTCTTACACCTCTATTCTTCAAATATCCTTCTATTTGTCTAGGAAGAAGTAGCTGACACTCTTGCTACCACTGTTGACAGGTCCTGCGACCACTCAACCACCCGAACATCAGTGATGACCCGTCGCGGTCACCGCTACCGGCAAATGGTTCGCACCGACTCTCACATTACGCTCTTCTGCGGTAGAAGTAGCACTGCAGATAGCCAAGGACATGTCTATCTCGTTGTTGAAGACGGGGTATGGCGAGTCATGCAAGACGATGAACGGCGGGACCGGAATGGTACGGGCATCGAGCTCTATGATTTTCCATAAACATGATTACCAACAACTCCCAACAATCTATATTTATTATCACTGGGTAGACTGGGTTGGAAGACTTATTTTCACTACTATTTTTGGCCAAATGACTCTATCTGAGTATTCTGTAACTTAAAATCTACAAAGGAAATTGTGTTAACTGGTGTAACACCTAACTTGATAAAGTGCTGCTGTGAAAAGTATAAGTGAGATCTCGAACAACTTAATTCTGAAAATAAGATCATGCTTATAATCAGGATAAGTTATGAATGTAGCCAAACATATTTATATGGACAAAGAACCAAAATCAATATTTTCAAGAAATCATCTAACCTATGCTCAATACAAAAAACAGAAGTCTCTGCCAGGGTATCGAGATACATGTAGGCGCTACCAAACTCCTGAGGTGGGATTCAACTGATGAATCCGTTTTAGTACGGTTTAAATTAATATACTATGTAGATAGACATACTGTACCTATATTAGTTAGTTAAACTGTAACAAGGGCTAGAGGTCTAGGGCTTGGAAAGGGGTTTCAATTTGCAATAATCTTCTTGGGCGTTAAGGAGGCCATACGAGTCTGGCTTTCTTTCTCCAGCTCTCGCGGCGAACCTAGGTCTATATACACGAATGGTCTCGCGCTTGCTTGCTTCAGTAATTTCAAGTCCTGTTCCACAGCATCGAACAAACACGATCATTCCGAATATTTCAAAGCCCGAACAGTTCTATCGCCGAACCGCGCAGCAGTTACACGATGTTGCCGACCTCAGCCACCGGAAGTTGCCTGTGGCCGTGGTTGTGGCTGATCCGTGTGACATAAACAATAAATTATTTCGTTATCATACGATGTGATTATCATCTTCGCTGCGGCAGGCTCTCGGAAAAAAGTAATACCAGTTAGCTGCCGATCCCCCACCTTACATGCATGCTCTTGCCAGGATATAACCAGAGTTGAACCTTAGAAACATATTCATTTCTACATTTTCTCTCGAATGATCTACTCTTGCTTAAAATGAGATTGATTCATACGAAAACTCAAGAACTTCGCGAATTCTTCGGGTCCCAAATCCCAGCTTACGCTATTTTATCTCACACTTGGTCTAACCCCGAGATCACTTTTAAAGACTGGGCTACAAGAGCTTCAGCCTCGGGGCATAGCTATCAGAAAATCCTAGACACTTGCAAGCTGGCAACGTCGCACGGCCATGAATATGTTTGGGTCGACACGGTCTGTATTGATAAGTCCAGCTCGACCGAAGAGAGCGAGGCTATCAACTCCATGTTCATGTGGTATCAGGGCGCAGCGATCTGCTATGCTTACCTTTCCGATGTTTTATCGCCTACGGAAGAAGGCTTCCAACATTCCTTCTATAAAAGCCGATGGTTTACTAGAGGGTGGACACTACAAGAACTCCTCGCGCCTCATAACGTCGAGTTTTATAGTGGCGACTGGAAGTTGCTCGGTACGAAAGCATCACTCTTCTCCGATATATCAACAATTACTGGAATCGACTCCAAGTATCTATCAAAAATCGTTGGAGATCCGTACTTCACGGGAGATCTACAATTCGCGGTTAGAAGCATTTGGTATGGCCCTTCAGTCGCGGCAGCCAGCGTGGCAGAAAGGATGTCGTGGCTTTCTCGCCGAGAAACCACAAGGACTGAGGACATGGCATATTGTATGCTGGGACTATTTGACATAAATATGCCCCTGCTATATGGTGAAGGATCTAGAGCATTTATCAGGCTTCAGGAGGAGATAATGAAGGTTTCGAACGACCATTCCCTCTTTTGCTGGACATGGGACCGTAACCGCAACTATGGCGGGGCTCTTTGCCCCTTTCCTTCATACTTCATGGACTCGAGTCATTTCATCCCAAGTCAGTGGAACACAAAGCCGAGTCCCTATTCTATGACAAATGCAGGCCTGTCTATTACGCTTCCCCTTCTTTTCTGCTATCCTGGGGACTATTTCATCGGCGTCTTGCAGGTCGAATCTACTGACGGGTGCAAGCACTTCGGCATAACCATGTCCGGAGACCTCTCTTCTGGGAGGCTTTTCCGGACCGCTTATAAACCCATCGCCTTGAGCAATAATATTCCAACGCAGAAGCAATTTACAGTATTTATGTCGGGCTACTATGGCCGAGACGGATTTGAAGAAAAAACGGATTTGCACTGGATGCCATCATACCGCGAACCGAGAGAGCATCTAGAACGCCGCCGTAGAGAATTCCTCCCGTCACTGTTGTCACAATTCGAATGGCGATACTCGACCGCCTTGTTGTTAACATTTGAGCCTTACGAGAGTTTACTCGGCATCTCTACCTTCCCTGAAGATATTTTCAATACAGAGCAAAGCATACTCTTTCTCACAACTTGGGGTAACCCTCTCACAAGCAGAGATGATGCATCAAAGGGCGCGTTAGTCCAGTTCCAATACAAATGCGGGATAACAGACTCATTCGTCATCAGCCTGTTTAAGACTGTTGAATTATGGAGATTTGAATCTTTCTGGGTTCCCCTTGAGGTGGCTTCTGATTTGCGCGCGGGAAACGTAACTGAGGCAGTAAAGCAGTTCCGGCGAGCTATTCGAGACCCTGAATATGCGTCAACATTGAAGCCAGCAAACGATTCACACACTTCACTTAACATCTCTGATGAACCAATTATATCGAGTCATTTGGGCGTTGTTGTCCATATGCATGTACACTTTACCCCGAAGCCCTCTCCCAACTCCACCAAGACTCTTCGTTGGCGAAGCCGCTTATCTCGGCGTTCCCTTAAAAGGTACGGACTGTAGCATCGAAGTAGCTTAACTTAGTTCAGTTAGTCGCTAAAATAATAATTAATATGTACTGGATTGTTCTGAGGCGGTGCATTTTCGACAGCGAACCTCGGTGGGGAAGCCGCATTCCGCCCGCTCCCCGACGCTCCGAGGGGCAAAGCTGCCGAAGAAGCGAATTTGGCGAATGCGATTGAGAAAGATAGGCCAGCTTAGCCAATGGGACAAAGGCATTTAATAAGATTATACAGTTGGGGAAAAAAAGGCTTCGGCTCAACCTCTCATCCGGCATTCATTAGTTAAGCTTATATGCATTGCATTGCATTACAGTCAGTATTCCATCGAACAATTCTTTTTCTTTTCTTTTGTGAGGAGTGGCTCGCCATTCTCGTCGTCTCTTGTCCGGGTATTTGCTTCGGCTATCTTGTAGCGGTGGCTCATACTACATGATAATTATAGGCTGTCTAGCTACCTCCGTGGGCCAAAACTCTTAACTCTGACTTTAACTTTATATTTTTGGCACATTTCTGAGTTCAATTTCCCTTGCACTTTAAATCACTTCCGTCCAAGTGCCATTCAATTCCACAAGCCATGTCGTTCTCCAGCCTTGTTCAGGACTTGTCCATCCGCGACAGCAACAACCCCCGCCGTCCGGCCCCCGGCCGCGGAGCGCCCTCGGTCTCGACACTCGACGACCGCGCTTCGCACATCTCGCGTGCCATGTCCTATGCCAGCACCGCCGCCACGAGCGTGAGCATCTCTGGCGACATCTCGAGCCAGCTCCACGGCGGTTATCACCATCCGCTGGCCCGAGCATGGCAAGCTGACCGCCAATTGACCAAGGTGTGTATCTGCCACCTACCTGTCCACTGACCTCGAGTATCGGAGTCAAGATGCTGACATGGTGTAACTCACAAACGTAGTCTATGCTCATCTACCCCCTCTTTATTTCCGATATCGAAGACGATGATACCCTGATCCCCTCCCTCCCCGGCCAACACCGCCGCGGCCTCAACAAGCTCGTCCCTTTCCTCGAGCCGCTCGTGCGCAAGGGTCTCAAGTCCGTGATGCTGTTCGGCGTACCCCTACAGCCCGGCACTAAAGACGCCCTCGGCACCTCAGCCGACGACCCCAAGGGCCCCGTCATGCAAGCCATCGTCCTGCTACGCCAGCGCTTCCCGCAGCTCTTCATCTCCGTAGACGTGTGCCTCTGCGAGTACACCTCGCACGGCCACTGCGGCATCCTGCGAGACGACGGCTCGCTCAACAACCAGCTCTCCGTGGACCGCATCAGCGACGTGGCCGTGGCGTACGCTCAGGCCGGCGCCCACTGCGTGGCGCCATCCGACATGAACGACGGCCGCATCCGCGCCATCAAGCTGAAGCTGATCGAGGAGGGCATCGCGCACAAGACGCTGCTGATGTCGTACGCCGCCAAGTTCTCCGGCTGCCTGTACGGGCCCTTCCGCGACGCCGCCATGTCGTCGCCCTCGTTCGGCGACCGCAAGTGCTACCAGCTACCCCCAGGAGGCCGTGGTCTCGCGCGCCGTGCCATCACGAGGGACATCGGTGAGGGTGCCGACATCATCATGGTCAAGCCCGCCGCTCAGTACCTCGACATCATCAGCGACGCCAAGGAGCTTGGCCGCGACCTCCCCATTGCCGCCTACCACGTCAGCGGCGAGTACGCCATGGTACACGCAGGCGCTAAGGCTGGCGTGTTTGATCTCAAGACTATGGCTTTCGAGGTCACCGAGGGCATCTTGCGTGCCGGGGCCAACATCGTCGTCAGCTACTTCACACCCGAATTCCTCGACTGGCTGGAGAATTAAAACCTCAATTCTCCGTGTCGAATGTTGATGCATATATTATAGAAGTGAATCTGCTAGAGGGCGTTCAGGATAAAGGGTTTCATTCATTCTACTGCGGGCGTTTTGAAGGGAAGCGATATTATAGCGATCGATGGCATGAAAAAAAATGAAATGAAATGAAAATAGCATTGGGGTGCGTTGGCATGGTTGCATGGCAAACCTGTTCCCGGAAGGGAGGGTTTGCTGGAGGAATTCTCGATATATATAAATCTCTCTCGTGTATGTCTTGTCCGGCTTGGACTTTACATATGACTCAAGTATCGAAAGTAAATAAACAAATACATAGTACACGCGTACCCACGAATAAATAAGAATTCTCTTCAGTTTTGAACTAACATTTGTGAACTTCATCTTTTGGGAGAACTGACTAGCTAGTAGGAACAACTACGAACATTTCCCTATTTCATAACAGTCGTCGTCTAGCTGACCGCCCGTAATACAACAACGTAATGTAGCTGAACTGGTTCACTCACTGCTCTTATCCTCCGACAAATTCGTAGTTTGCCTCCGCCTTCATCTTCGGCGATTGTTTTGGCCAGTCGTCATGTCCCGTGAACAAATAGTCCATCTTTTCGTCCCATGCCATGGCTAGACACGAGGCGAGGCTCGCTTTAGGAAGCAAGAAAAAAAATTGGGACCATAATTTCTTTTGTACACTTCATCACAAGACCTCCCGATCCATCCGAAAAGAACGCCCCAAACGCCTCTATAATCATCAGAATATCCCGTTCTGCCCCTGATTCTGTCTTCTTCCTTTTCTTGATAGCTTTCACAATATTTGTGCCGGGTTACCGATCTAGGTAATGGCCCTATACTCTGCTAAGCAACACGGGCTGGTTTATTTCTTCTTTCCTTTAGCTTTGGATTTTGGTGCCGACGCCGAATTGGTGGACGTGACACTCGAAGCTCGCGAAGAGGGCGCAGCAGAGTTGGCTTTGCTAGCACCCTTGACATTATCGAGGGCTTTGTTCTGTTTGGCTCATTAGTACAAATTCCATCTCAAGTGTAGGTAAAGAGTATTTACTTACTTTGACACCAGCCTTGGACTTCTTCTTAGCCGGAGCCATGCCAAGGATACTATCCTCGTCATTTTCCTCGTCGTCAGGCTCTCTCTTGCCCTTGCCATTGACACCGTTCGACTTTGTCGGATGCACATCCTCGAATTCCTTCACAATAGTAGTGAGAAGGGTAGTGCAGCGACGACTGATCTCGACGGGCGTCCTGCTTAGGAAGAACCAGTCAAACCGGAATAAGGGGCTCTCTCGGATCTCGTCACGAATGCGTTCGAAAATCCCTTCCGAGTCAATTCCATACTTGTCCAGAAGAACTAATAAGAACCGGTCCTCTTCTTCAGTGTAAACTTTCTTGTTGGTTGTGGAGACAGAGTAGTTGATTTTCATCTGTTGTAGAGGCACACGGTACTGCTGTAGTTTCTTCCGTAGCATTTTACGCTGATGTTCAGTCTTACGGAGGCGTTCTTCTCCAGTTTCGATGACCCCGAGCGATTTAGTATGGTCAGCAACCTCAGTATAGCGCTGCCAGAATACTTTCGCGTACGCTTTAATCTCGGCTGGGGTCTTGCTGTCGACTTCCTCAGCAATTCGATCATAGTCATGCCGCCCGTAACGTGCAGAGCCATTGATGAACTGCTGGTAATCTCGTCGATTCCATTCACCGAAACCTTGAAGGGAAAGCTTCTGCTTCTCTTCCTGCTCCTCTTCTGTGAGGGGTTCGGCATTATCAATCTCCTGCTGATCTAAGGCACGCTCTGCTTCGCGCTCTGACAGATTGTCGTCGTCGCCATCAGGCAACGGGACTTTGTACCCAATCTCCTTGCGATAGAATGCTGTTTCACGGTCTTGCAGTTCTCGCAGGCGAGGAGGATAGAACTGATAGTCGTGAACAGGAATTTGCTTCGGCGCTCGAGGTGCTTTGGGTTTGGGCTCAGCTTTGGTGGTACCGTAGATTGCCTGTCGATAGAACTTGTCAACCGAATATGACTGCTCTTTACGCTCGCGCTTCGCAGGATTGATCCAGTTCAGCCCGATTTCCTTCTTTTTGCCGCTGAAGTTTTCACCGTTCCACTCGTACGCAGATTCCGAAGAGAATTTCTGCAGGTCATCGATTCCCAGTTTTTCGTATTTGGCATTGAGCTCTTTCGTTCGAGCTTCGCCTTTGGATAAAATATCCTCGATATCATCGTCATTCAATTCAGCGCCCTTTGCTGCAGTACCAATGGCGCCTTTGTTCTGGAACACCTTCTCAGCTCCATGCTGAATCATGTTAAGAAGTTCCTCCTTGCCAGCGGGACCCTTAGCGCCTGGGTGAGCGCGACCTTGTTGAATAACCAGCTGGTCGAGGCGAAGTTTTTGGGCTGCTCGCTCAAGCACCTTCTCCTCGATCGCATTTTCGGTGACGAATCGATAAACTACGACTTGTTTGGTCTGTCCAATTCGATGGGCGCGGTCCATTGCCTGAAGATCGGCTTGAGGATTCCAATCGCTGTCGTAGAGCACAACAATATCAGCGCTAGTCAAATTGATACCTAGACCACCAGCTCGGGTCGTTAGCAGGAAAATGAACTTGTCGGAGCCCTCTTTGTTGTAGTCGTCAATAGCCGCAATTCGATCTTCGTGTGCAGTGCCGCCATCGATACGACAATACTTGTATTCGCGGAACACACAATAGTCTTCTAGGATATCGAGTAAACGACTCATTTGTGAGAATATCAGGACGCGGCTACCCTGTTTCTGCATCTTCTTGAGGAGTCTGTCGAGCAGGGCCATCTTTCCAGAATTGTATACAAGATGCTCATCTGTTGTGTATGGCGGCCCAGGTTCAGCGCCCTCGAAGAGGTACGGGTGATTGCAGCACTTTCGCAGCTGCATCACGATGTTGAGTAGACGAGTCTTGGATTCTCGTTTTCCGCCCGCACCGTTGACCGCGTCAATATCCTTTTCGAGGATTTTCTGGTACCACTTGACCTGCATGTCAGACATACCAATATACAAATTGACCTCTTTTTTAGGCAGCAGACTCTTTTCAACATCCGCCTTCACACGACGTAGCAGGAAGGGCCTTAGGACCTTGTGGAGTTGCTCGACGACCTTCTCTTGATCTTGGCCCTGGCCAGAAAACCACTGGTCGAACGCCTCAGCATCACCAAACACATCGGGTAGCAAAAAGTTCAAAAGAGCCCACAGTTCGTGGAGATTATTTTGCAATGGTGTTCCTGTGATTAGCAGGCGGTTTCGAGAATTGAACAGACGGATAACCTGTGCTAGCGAAGACTCTTCGTTTTTAATGCGATGCGCCTCGTCGATGATGATATATTCCCAGGCAAACTTTTTCAAATGGCTCTTCTCCCTTAGCACCATCTCGTAGCTTGTGATGCAGACATCGAATCCATCGTCAACCAATCGCTCGTTGATCAAAGCATGTCGTTCATCCTTGGCGCCCTGAAGAACGAGCACGTTGACGTCCGGCGTCCACTTCTCAAACTCCCGTCTCCAGTTGTCGAGTGTAGATTTGGGCACCAGCACGAGATGGGGTCCATTGATACCCATAATATGTCGTAGGTACCCCAGAAACGAGATGGTCTGTAATGTTTTGCCCAGACCCATTTCATCTGCGAGGATACCCGAAATACCGTTTTCGTGTAATGAAATGAGCCAATTCAAACCGGCGACCTGGTAATCTCTCATCGTTCCATGAATGAAGCCCGGCGATTCCCGGAAAACCGTCTCGGCCGACCCGCCATGTCTTTCGTCCTTCAGCAGCTCAGCGTCTTCTTCGGCCTCAGTCCGGCGGGCACGGCCAGTAGCCGCACCGCCCTGACGGACGCCTTTCTTTTTCTTTTTTGCCTCCTCTTCCTCATTTTGGCGATCTATCTCGTGCATGATCTCTCTGACCTTTGGGTTGGGATTCGTCTCGATAAAGTGGCGGAACAAGTCGGTTAGACCCAGAAGATAGCGAAATCTCCGTATGCTATCATCTTCCTAAAAACACATGCTCATTAGTATGCCATCATACCCATCACATCCTTGTGCTCCTGTCCTCTAGCGCATACCTTAGACTCTCCGAGAGCGTCATGTTTCCTGCCAAAAATGCTTCTTCTCAGCTGATTTGCTTCAGCACGCTTCCTGCGGCCATCTACCGGATGGTCACCAACGACACTGCTAGCAGTGGTATTAGGGTTCGTGTCGGAGTCGGTGAAGTCTGGGGTGTCGTCAACCTCCTGTTGTACTATAGTTAGTATGGGCAGCATGAAGGGCGCTGTGTCCCGAGGTGATTGGAACGCACCATTTCGTCAGGTCTACCGTATGAAGGTTCTGGCGCATCTGACATGGACGCGTCAGGGTCGACGACTGCCGGGCGGGAACGAGGAGCCATGTCGATATGTGCTGCCGCAAGCACTTTACGCGACTGAGACGCGCGCTGAAATATGCCTAAGGATTTAACCAAGTACGCGTCAAATTATAGCTCTAGATGGTCTTGATGGTAGTGTCTGATGGTGTGCGGACGGAGAGGAAAGGTTAGTCGAAGAAAGCACTTGGTGAGGCACGAGCAAAACGCGTCGGAATGGTGGTTGTGAGAATTAAAGGTGGAGGGAGGAGCTGGTCAAAAAGATTGGCTGGTAGTGGATAGATGTATACCTACCGAATACGTACAGCACCAATATGTCGAGCCGGGGTGCTACCATACGATTGGGAGGCTAGATACAACTTACATGCGTAGCTCCCAAGTACCTAAGCAACCCAGGTAACCCCTAGTCGACTTCGCTATCGATATTACTTGAGGAATAAAAGTGGATCTTGAAAGCTTGAGTTTGCGACCTTAACTGCCCATTATGAAACTATAAGTTATCTCACATCTGATGCCACTGCTGCCGGTTGCCAAAAATTGTTGCCAATGAGAGGCTGACAGCTTTCTACCAGGTGGCATGAAATGGGGTTCGTGGGGAAAGTGCCCGCCAAAAGAAAAATATCCCGTTCAATGTTGTTAGGTTAGCGTATGTACGTGCAGTACCTGCTGATGTGTAGGGGGGGTGTGGGTAAAGGTACGTGATCTCTTGACCTTTCCGCTTCCGACTTAGCCCGCCCAGTGCAACAAAACCCCCTGCCAGCAAAGAGTTCAGGTCCGAGTGACCAAAGGAGCATCATCGTCGTAATCATATGACAAACGGCCATTCCTTTTCTTCACAGCCAACTCCCAACTCCTACACAATTGCCTCAACGTTATCCTCATCACTTACGCTCTACACTATCATAGCTTGCCTCAGCGTCTGCCCCTTTCATCTCTCGAATCACCATCCCGACGGCGACACCCCCACAACGACAACCGACCAAGTGCATTTACTCGATTGCATTCGGCCCACCAGCCCGCAGTGCCCCCCCCACCAGGCCCGGCCATACAACGAGAGCAAGCGTGCGAGAAATAAGCCAAGGATTTTCATCGTCAGGCTCGGTGACCGCTTGCTGCGTCCGGTCTATTGCACATCACCAGCAGAATAAATCCAGACAGCCCGGTGCCACGATGGACGCCATGCGAGGCTCCTCGCCGCCTAAAGCTACGCTGGGCACTGACTCACCCGAGCAGCTCCTCGATGCCTTCAAGGCCGCTGCGCTATCCGTGACAAAACTGTACAAGACCTCGGCCGCAGCACAAGCCAAGTCTCGATCCGATGGGTACCAGGACTGTCTCGACGACCTGCTGGCTTTCCTTGACAGGCGGAATATCGGCTTGGGCGACGGGGAAGGGTGGCAGATCAGGAAATGGGCCACTGAGCGCCTAGACGGCAGAGATTCGGGCCCCCAGGTCTCCGACGACGAAGACGATGTCGACAAGGCCGAAACCGTCTCTTCACCCGAACTCCCACGCCTAAATGCTGTCTCACAACCACCCGCCCCGCGGAACGACTCGGCGCCTCCGACTTCGCATCCGCCCGTCGTTATCGAGCCCGTTATCGAAGAGCCCCATATGATCACCGTCCCAACACAAGATACTTTTACTTTTCAGTCATCACACCCCTATCCTCATGAGTCCTACCTTAACATCGCCAACCTCGACTTGTCAGACTCGATAAAAACGAATGACAGCATGACACAAGGGCCCTCTCAGACCAACCGTGTCCGGAAGGAAAAGCGCTGTCCACGACCCCGGAACGCAACAACAACTCATTTGGGCCGAGGGGCTGGCCAGAAGCGATCAATCAACTTAGCAGAGCTATTCAACGTGGACAATTTGAATCTCGGAAAGGAAGCATTTGGTAGAGAAGGGAAGAGAAGCAGACATACATGAAAGAAACGATCAACTAGGCATCTCTCGGCGCATCGATCTAGACCTATAGCGGCTCGCTGCTCTTCGGGACATTGCTTCAAGAACCTACGAGGAGCGCGCCGCCATCAAGGTGCATGGGGATGGGTGGTAGGCGGTTTTGGGAACGGAGCATCAACATGGGAGGTCTCACTAGCATTAAAGGCGTTCGGAAAGGGTCGGTCACGGCCACTCACACCACCTTAGCTTTAGCGACTCATTGCTTTAGTATTCGTTATGTACGGGAAATCAGACGTCAAAGCGGCTGCTGTACCGGAAGATACATTAAATGGAGTACAAGACATTCTGCCGCCGCCGAGTTTATCGTGTATGTTCGGCACACTTCTGCCTCTCTATTCGACTTATATACGTATTTACTCGGTGTCACAGTCAATGTACATAGTCCTCCCCCCTAATGACAACTCCTACTCCCCATCCACTGTGCCTTTGCTCTCGGCTGTGATTACTGTGTCGACATTCAAAACACCTTTAACGTTGTTGGCATCAGATATTCATTGCTGTGAATGTTACCAAGAGGGCAGGTATCTTACTTTGTCACTTTCCGGATCAGCCACCTATCATGTACGGAAACCTGCCACTCAATGATAACTCGTAACATATCGTTACACATCCTTTAGCCGGAAAAAGTTCGCAGTGCGCTCATATCCACCCAGACAACCCAATATTTAAGCGCCATGTTATGATGTTAGGAGGCCTAGTTAAATTTACTCAGAAGCTCATAACGTAATCTAATTAAGATAATATGATATATGCGCCCAAATTAGCATAGGAATTTAAGTTCAGTCAATGTTATATCTAGGTATCCGAGAACGCCGGATCTTGGATACGCTAGAGCCCAAAGCTCCGGCTACCTCTCATACTCGTCCGAAAGCTTGGCTATTCTGTTATACGCACGCCTTGTAGCATACTGTTACGGGTGATAGAAGTATTGTGAGAGATAGCACTTTACCCACAACCCTCAGGAGCCGCAGTGTCTATAGTGGTAACTGTATTTTCAACCCATCAGATTAGAATATTCTTCAGGATTTTTTTTAAGATTTCTACGTTTTGAAGTAATTGTAGCTTTCTTGCGCAACAGCGACCATAGGGCACCATATGAAGAAAATAGCCTGAAATATTAATCAGCTAGGTACCTACTTAGAGCAAGGCAAACAATGATTAATGGTCATGACCCGTCTATGTCCGGGCGTTCAAGTTCATCGCCTAACACAAAGACACACCTTGTATAGAGCATATTATTACCTTTCGATTATAGAAGGCTTCGTGCTCTAAGAAGCTGAGGACTTCACTAGTATAATCGGGCAAGGTGTTCTAGCAAGTTCATGAATGGTTGGTTGATGTCGTCAGCCTGCAAAAGGCCACCTCAGCCCCTCAGGACATACTGCTCCGGGACAGCCTCCCTGATATTGCATCAGGCAACCAGTGCTAAGCCAACACATATACCCGATCACTATAAGCTTCTTCGGGACCATCATCTGCAGTACCCTGTATCCATCTAGATTTTCTAGCAAAACGATATACCCAATAGCTATAACCTTATGAAGTCGATCCAATTAATCGCTTGCCCCTTTACAAACGCTGCTTTGTAATATGTAGGTTGGTAGTGATTTCACCTTTCGTAGCCATCCTTTTTAAATGGTTCAGAACAACAATCAAGTGGAATTCTAGGTTGCTTTTGCCCGTACGTCTAACTATCCTTTGGGCCCCTTCGAAAGGTGCTACAGATGGCATATTCCCAGCCTGCATGTGGCATGCAACCCACGCGCTCCTGCGCCTCCGGCTTCGCCTCGATCAAGCTCGAATCACTTATTGCCTATATAGATTTTGCGCGACACATTGCGTTGTTCAAAAGACAGTTCCGTAGAGTACGCCCGCTTACAAGTTACAAAAGACACTGAGTTTACTAGATTCTCGCCTGTCACTTTCACGACCTTTTCCCAGTCTAAATGCCCGTGTCTTGGTCCGCTATCATAACAGCAATCTTGAGAAACCCCCTTTCGCAGCACCCACGGTAGGAATAACTTCCTTCGACCAGGCGACTCTGCCATGGACCCGTTCAATGCCATTGGGAGCATCATCGCGGTGCTTCAATTGACCGCAACAGTGGTGAAATACCTGAACGACGTTAAAAATGCCTCAAAGGACCAGAAGCGATGCGCTATAGAAGCGTCCAATCTACTCGCCCTCTTAACAAAATTGAAGTGTTGTCTCGAGGAATCATCTTCAACAGACCCATTGCACGCTAGGGCTCGTCAACTCGCAACCAAAAATGGTATCCTGGATCAATACAGAGCTGCCTTGGAACTTTTGGTAGCCAAAGTTAAACCCGAAGGTGGAGCAGGAAAAGTTACTGCTGCTCTTCTGTGGTCTTTCAACAAGAAAGAGACTGAGGAGATACTGGGGACCATTGAGCGACTAAAGTCGTTACTACTCATCGACTTTCAGATAGACCATTTGTAGGTTATTCAATCCAGGCAAAAACTCCAACCATGCTAACATCTTTCGTAGCAAATTGTCACAAGCTATCAAAGAGGAAACCAGATTGATTTCTAGCGCTGTACAACACAGCCAAGACGACGAACTATATGAAGTCATCGTCAATTGGCTATCTCCGATAGACTTTTTTGCTCGACAGACAGATCTTACGTCCCAACA
Organism: Xylaria curta; assembly: GCA_022495235.1. NCBI lineage: Eukaryota > Fungi > Ascomycota > Sordariomycetes > Xylariales > Xylariaceae > Xylaria > Xylaria curta. The sequence continues at coordinate 352,604 of MU375907.1, read as the reverse complement.
GCAGGAAGGAACCGGCATTTGGTTTCTCGAGTCCCCAGAATTTAGTAACTGGGTTAAGGGCGTAAATACTACTCTGTTCTGCCCCGGGATTCCCGGGGCAGGCAAAACTATGATTTCATCCCTTGTTATCAATCATCTTCGGAAAACTAGTGATCGCCATGGAGTAGGGGTAGTTTTCCTGTACTGCAACTACAAAGAAGATAAAGAACGAAAGGTCGTCAACTTGCTCTCCGCTCTTCTGAAGCAGCTTGTTCAAGAACTGCCCTACACTCCAGGCATAGTCCAGACACTATATGAGACACACAAAGACAGAAAGACGCAACCTTCTCTCAGCGATATTTCAACAACAATCCGTCACGTTTTGGAAGACTACAGTGAAGTCTTTATTGTAGTTGATGCACTAGACGAATGCCCTGATGAGTACCGCGATACCTTACTATCAGAGCTCAAGAACCTGCAGGTACCCAGAGTAAGACTTATGGTTACTTCACGACCTATTAGTACGATTAGCGAAGAATTCAAAGATGCTGTTCAGCTCCCAATCAAAGCTTACGGGGAAGACATAAAGCGTTTAGTCGAGGGCCAAATACCGCGCCTAGCACGTTGTGTCTCTCACGATCTAGAGTTGAAGCAGCGCGTCATTTTCGCAATCCATGACGCTGTTGTAGCCGATGGAATGTAAGTGTTGAACTCATCATGCAAATCATCGAAGAGATTCACAATTAGTCCAGATTTCTTCTCGCTCAACTCCTGCTCGACTCGCTTGTTAACAAGCTCAACCCGAAAGCTGTTAAATCTGCCCTGGAATTCCTGCCGAGGGGATCTGAGGCATTGTCCCAAACATACAAGGACGCAGTTGAGCGAATTACAAGCCAAACCCCGGGACATAGCCATCTAGCCAAAACAGCTCTGTCCTGGATCATCTACGCAAAACGGCCACTCAGCGTGAAAGAGCTCCAGCATGCACTGGCAACAGAAATTGGCGAGCGCGAATTGGGAAAAGACAATATTACACATATAGCTGATATCGTCTCAGCATGCGCTGGCTTGGTTACTATCGATGGACAGAGTGATGTCGTCCGCTTAATCCATTATACGGCACAAGAATATTTTGAAAAGACGTGGAGCTCTGTCTTCCCGGATGCACAGGAATATATCACAATGGCCTGCATCAGCTATATATCGTTTGATGCCTTTGGAACTGGCTGTTGCCTAGATAAAACGAAGTTCGAAACGCGATTAGAATCTCATGCTTTTTACGCCTATGCAGCTGGAAATTGGGGATACCATGCCCGCACAGCTCTCATGGAAAAGCACGAGATGGTTTTGAATTTTTTAAAAAATGATACAAAGGTATCCGCGTCCTGGGAGGCGACAGTATCTCACCTCCAACCTTACGGGTACCGTGGATGGTTGGTGCCTAAGAGAACGACGGGGATACACCTAGCAGCGTATTTTGGACTGGAGGACACGATAACAGCCTTATTTCAAATTGGGTGCGATCCATGCTTTCGAGATACTTATGGTAAAACTCCGTTGTTTTACGCAGCAAGGAATGGGCAGGATGAGGTCATCAGGCAGCTTCTAGCCACAAATAGAATTCACCCAGAGGACAAGGATGAATTCGGACAGACGCTGCTATCCTATGCGGCAAAATGTGGCCATGAGACCATAGTCCAGCTCCTTCTTACAAGAGATGACATAAATCCTGATTGTAGGGATAACAATCACCAGACACCGCTGTCACATGCGGCGGAGTATGGGCATGAGGCAGTAGTCAGGTTGCTTCTCACAAATAATAGTGTCGACCCTGATTCCATATCTCACGAAGGACGGACTCCGCTATCATATGCAGCAAGGCACGGCCACAAGGCAATAGTAAAACTACTGCTTGCAGAAGATCGGGTTAGACCAAACTCTAAGGACAATAATGACTACACGCCGCTGCTACATGCAAGTTGGGGCCATAAGGAGGAGGTGGTCAAACTACTGCTCGGAAAAGAAGGAGTCGAACCCGACGTTAAGAATAGATATGGTCGGACGCCACTATCTTTAGCAGCATGGAACGGGCAGGAAGCGATTGTAAAGCTGCTACTTAGCACAAAAGACGTCGACCCAGATACGCAAGACGAGGAGGGAAAGACACCACTGTCATACGCGGCAGAGACAGGGTCCAGTGCGGTAGTAAAATTGCTGCTTGCAAAGCCCGGAGTTGACCCAGGCTCTAAAGACAGGGAAGGTCGGACACCGCTATCGTGGGCCGTGGCGGCGAACAAGTCTTGGGTTACAGGCCAACGTGAAACCGTCGAACAATTACTTCTCGCAGACACTGAAATTGACACAGACCATAAAGATTTCAACGGTCGGGCGCCACTGTTACATGCAGCAGCGCACGGGAATGAGGAAATAGTAAAGCTACTACTTACGAACGATCGCATTGACCCAAACTCCAAAGACAACTGGGGTTGGACACCGCTTTTATTAGCAGCGGCTAGCGGGCATGCAGCCGTGGTGGAGTTGCTGCTTGCACAAGATGGCATTGATATCTTCTGCATGAATGCTAGAGGCCGGACGCCATTGTTGCTAGCTGCAGAAAAAGGACATGCGGCCGTGGTGAAGCTGCTGCTTGCACATGCAGCCGTCTGCCCCGATCCTCAAGATGCCCGAGATGGCCGCACGCCGCTGTCGTTAGCAGCGGGCAATGGACACACTAAAGTAGTAGAACTGCTGCTTACACAAGACGGCATTGATATCGACTCCAAGAGTGCCAGCGATGGTCGCACGCCGCTATCGTTCGCTGCGGGGAACGGGCATGCAAACGTGGTCAGACTGCTACTTGAAACGGGGTTTGTCGTCATAGACTCCGAAGATCATGAAGGTCTAACACCAGTATCGTGGGCCATAAGGAATCAAGAATGGAACGTGCTGGATCTGCTTGATCCCTGTCCCATAGAGTCCCTTAACCTAGTGGGTTTGTGAAAGAATATCAGGAGGGATACTATCGAAGGTGCTAAGTTAAGTTCGCTATTTTCAAGTAGTACTTCTAGTTATGGATATGGATCAGTGGTTTAGAATGGAGAAGAAAAGTAGCAGCAGAAGGCTACAATCTCACCTGATTACGGAAAACGTCCCGGCCGAAGGGCAGGAGCAAGATGTCATCATTACATCTCTATTTAATGCTCTATTATATTGCTGTTGAAGGTATCATATCGCGGAATGCTGGCCCCTTGTATCCGTCTCTTTTAATATGTTAAAACTCCCCCCATGACTATACTCCCGCTTCTCTAGTTGAATTAGAAGAAGCTATGCTTTAATTCCTTATTCTCCCATGCCATGAAGTTGAGTCTAATCCCCGCCTAGCCTAAACACCGTCCAAAAAAACCAAAATTCAAACCTCGATCGAGTTTCTCCTTAAAAGAGCCCTTGGATCTCGCCTGTCTCCGTGTCGACATCGACGTTCAAGTAACCCGGTGCCGTCGGCAGTCCAGGAATGGTCTGGATATCAGCAGCGAGAGCATATCTATTCAAACGAGTTAGTACAAATATGATTCTATTAGATTGTGTAGGGTTCATGTCTCACAAATATCCAGCACCGGCCGCCATCCTGACGTCGCGGATAGGGACGGTGAAGCCTGTTGGAGCACCCTTGAGATCGGGGTCGTGTGACAAAGAGTATTGTGTCTTGGCAATGCAGATGGGCAAGTTACCGAAGCCCTGCTTTGTGTAGGTATCGACTTTCTGCTGCGCCAGCTCGCTGAATTCAACAGCCGCAGCACCATACATCTTCTTGCAGATGGCTTCCATACGCTCTTGAACAGAGCCGCCTTCAACGTCATATAGAAGCTTGAAGTCCTTTGGCTTCTCAGAAGCAGCAATGACCCCCTTGGCTAGGTCAATAGCGCCCTTGCCGCCTTCGGCCCAGTGGTTTGCCAATATGGCGTCCTCCGCGCCAGCCGCGATGGCTTCTTCGCGAATGACGGCGATTTCAGCATCAGTGTCGGTAGAGAACTTGTTGACGGCAACAACAACAGGACATCCGTACGCCTTCGCGTTTTCAATGTGTTTTTTAAGATTAACACACCCCTTTCGTAGGACTTCGACGTTCTCCTTTTTGTAAACGGGGTCTAAAGGAGCACCAGGAGCGATGGGAGGACCGCCACCGTGTACCTTGAGGGCACGGACTGTAGCAACAACAACTACGACATCGGGAACAAGACCCGAGGCACGGCACTTAATGTTAAAGAATCTCTCACCACCCATTGTGAAGTCGAAACCTGCTTCGGTAACGACAAAACCGGCTTTGGCGTCATGGTCCTCATCAGGTTCGGTACCGGCGAGTTTCAGAGCCATCTTGTCCGCAAGGATGGAGCTGTTACCAATGCTGATGTTAGCGAATGGCCCTGCGTGCACGAATACAGGAGTGCCTTCCAAACTCTGCATCAAGTTAGGCTTGATAGCATCTTTCATAAGAGCAGTCAGGGCACCACCAGCTCCTAGATCATCACACGTAACGGGATCTCCCGATCGAGAGGTAGCGACAACCATCCGGCCAAGTCGCTCTCGCATATCAGCAAGACTGGTGCTCATGGCAAGAATGGCCATGCATTCGCTTGCAACCGAGATATCGAACCCAGTGTTTCTTGTCTGGCCCTTCTCGGTGGGGGCAATACCGACGGTGATTCCACGCAGATGGCGGTCATTGACATCCAAGACACGCCTCCAGGTAATAGTATCAGGGTCGATATCTAGACGAGCAAAACGGTGGATTTCATCCTCTGTAAGCTCATTAGGATCCGTCTTATCGATACCAAGTTTCTTAAGTCGACGGAACATGACTGGTGCGAACACTCTCTTTCCGTTTTTGGTAGGCACCAGTCTCTTGTAAAGGGGCCCATCCTTCTGTGTGTTCTCGTGAAAAATGCGGGTTTCAATAGCGGCAGCAAGAAGGTTGTTTGCAGCGGTAACAGCATGGATGTCGCCCGTTAGATGCATATTGAATTCATCCATAGGGATAACCTGACTATAACCACCACCTGCAGCACCGCCCTTAATACCAAAAGTAGGACCTTGGCTAGGCTGACGCACATTCGCGAAAGTTAGGCGGCCGAGATGAGCGCCTAAAGCTTGGGCCAAGCCCATCGTCGTGGTGGACTTGCCCTCGCCGAGCGGAGTGGGTGTGATACCAGTGACGACAACGTATCGGCCATTCTTGCGGTGTTCGAGTCGCTTAAGAATGGTCAAATCCACCTTGGCTTTATAGGCACCGTACGGTTCCAGCTCATGCGGCCCAATGCCAACCTCCTCAGCAATCCGAGTGATCTGTTTCGGTGCTTGGGCTCTGGATACGTCGATATCCGAAGGAACTGGGGTTTGAAGTTTAAGGTGGAGGGGCACGATGCGCCTCTGCTTCTGGCGGTCAAAGTACATCGTCGTAGCGTCAATTACGTTCTGTAGCAACATAGCAACCGTCATAGGGCCTACACCACCCGGGACAGGTGTGATATAGGAGGCAACCTGAGCTGCTGATTCATATTCGACATCGCCGACGAGACGCTGTCCCGATTTCCTGGATGCGTCCGGAATGTAGTTGGTTCCGACATCAATTACGACGACCCCTGGCTTTAGCCAGTCTCCTTTCACGAAGTTGGGCTGTCCTATGGCCGCAACTACGATGTCGGCTTTCTTTAACTTTTCCTGAAGATCTTTCGTCTTGGAGTGACACACAGTAACTGTGGCGTCAGCGTTCTTGAGCAAGTAACTGACAGGGCTGCCAACAATGTCACTTCGACCGAGAACCACGGCATCCTTTCCCTTGAGATCAACACCAGCCTCTTCTAGCAAAACCATGACACCCTTCGGTGTGCATGGAATGAAATAGGGGTTACCACCCTTCTTAGCAAGCTCACCAATGTTGGTGGTACCAAAGCCGTCAACATCCTTGTCATCGGCAACGACGGAAGTCACAGTGTACTCATTGATGTGCTTGGGAAGAGGCAACTGAACTAGGATACCTGTGACTTTGGCATCATTGTTCAAGATGTGTAGTTTTGCCAAGAGCTCTGCCTCTGTGATAGACTCTGGGTAATGAAGAAGCTCGCAGCTGATGTTGGCCTAGGTGAGTCATTTTGTTAGAACCTCACGTTAAGAAATAATGACTCATATCTAGCACATCTACTCACTTCCTCGGCAGCCTTTAGCTTCATGCGAACATATGTGGCTTGAGATGCATTAATTAGACCGCCATTTCTCACGAGGGTGATAATAGTTAGCACATACAAGAATCAGATCGATCACCGACTAAAGACGCATTAGATTAACCATGTCTGTCAATTAGGGGGACAGTGGCTGTGAACGGACCTTGGATGATTTTAAGACAAGGTTGATATTGAGGGTTCAACTTCTGCTTCTCGACCACCTCGGCAGCGAGCTTTTCGCGGATGGACTTCGCGATAGCCGTGCCATCGAGCTTGATGGCCGTCATGGTGGAGGGACTTGTCGAGAAGTACCGTGGGGCACCAAGCTGGTGAAAGGGCGATTGGACCTGAAGCGAGTGTAGGTTCGGGTTCCTTGAAGAGAAGGGGGAGGACTTCGTATAGTATTCGCTCACAGAAGTTGTGACATAAACCTGGGGCCCCGTCTTACGTGGGGTTCGCAGCGCGGAAGAGGCCTGGGTAGTGTAGTAATCATGTGTTTTGGTCGGGAGGGAGGAAAATCGAGCATTAAGGGACCTGCAGGGTTTTTGGCTTCCGTAATGCGGAGCTGGACCTGCAGCAGGGACAGGTGCGCCATATTGATGTCCTGTTCCTATTGATCCTGCTGATAGTAAGTTTGTGGGAGTGGGACAGGGCCGGGCTAAGACAGTCGATGTAGCCGCTGTTACTGTGTCTGTGTCTGTGACGCAAGTAACGCTTGTAACCGTAACTAGCCGCCGCAGACGCGCACTCGATGATCGCAGTCGCAAACAGAGTAAACTCTTTCTCGCTGGCTTTGCGATATGCGAGCCACGAAGCAACCCGCTTGATGTGCCCATATCTCTCTCTCTCTCCTCCTCCTCTTCCTCCACGGACTGTCCAATGCGGAACGGTGACGAATATCTCGTGAGTCAATGATCTGTCAAAGTTGTTTTTGGCAAGGGTATGAATGCAAGGGGTTCCCAAAGTAAGGCAGCAAATCTTGGTTTTCGAATTCTTGTCACAAAAGAAGAGAAGATGAACTGTGAATGAGTCAACCAACACAGACTAGAGAATGAGAAAGTTTACGGGACAGGGGCTTAGTGCATCTACCTTATGATTAGCGCCTGAAGGAAGGCGCCGTCTATTACGATGGAGTGTATATGTATATCGTGGAAGCTTCGATGAGTGGATATGAGGCCACGGCATGAATATGACTCTTAGATTGTACTAGTAGGTGAGATTGAGTGTTATGTGCAAAGGAAAAATATGCGTCAACTTCGTGAATTCTTATAACCCCGTCTCACTCGCAAACGCTCGTCTTATTTCCGGTGTGACATTCAGGCTAATTTTTCTGCTTCATCACAAAAGAATGCACAGCGACTAGAATGGCTTGTAATTACCTAACAATTGCAACAGAACTGGAAGTACAACACTTTGCTGTGTGACTCCTAGAAGCAGTATTGATCTGCTGAGTGCTCACTTGGATGATAAACGCATTTTTAGGTAGCTGGGATTTTATACAACCTACGCTAGTCACCCCTACATGTATCTATAATACATTGACTTCAAATTCAAATTCGCTTACAACAATTAAGAATTGATAGAGTCGAGTCACTGGAACAATGACAGGTAGTAGGTAAGATATAGGGAGATAAAGGCGCTGAAAGGCGACAAGGTTTAGTGAGTCAATCGCCCCCACACTCCACACTACCACTTACACCGCGCTGGCTGTTGGGACGTACTTTCAGCTTATCATCACGTGCACGCACAAACCTTTCAAAAGCCCACCAACCCCACGATCGCTGGTGACGCTCCCACCCCCCGAGAAGTCGACAACCAAACATCGCCATCATGAGACCTATTCTTCTTTCGGGCCATGTGAGTACCTGCCAACCGCGCACGCTGCCAGATACCGGGTGCAAAGGAGTATTGCTAATATGTCCCGTCGATAGGAACGTGCCCTGACACAGATCAAGTACACCAAGCTCCAAGCACCCCGCGACCGGCTCGAGTGCTAATGAAAGGCTCGTAGATTCAACCCCGATGGCGACCTTCTCTTCTCCGTCTCCAAGGACCAGCAGATCTGTGCCTGGTATGCCCACAATGGCGAGCGCCTTGGCACCTACAAGGGCCACCAGGGTGCCATCTGGACCGTTGACGTCCATCCCAACTCTACCATAATCGCGAGCGGCAGCGCCGACAACACCATGCGGCTATGGGAGATCAAGACCGGCCGCCTGCTCAAGACCTGGGACTTCCCAACTGCCGTCAAGCGCGTCGAGTTCAGCCCTGACGGACGTCAGCTCCTGGGTATCACTGAGAAGCGTATGGGCCATCTTGGGACCATTGTCGTCGTCCCTATCGATCCCGACGTCAACGCCGAACAGAGCGACGAGCGCGATTTGACCATTGTTTGCGACGAGAGCAAGGCTACTGTTGCTGGCTGGAGTTACCTATCTAAGTACATCATCGCTGGGCACGAGGATGGCTCCGTCTCTCAATACGACGCTAAGGTACGATGAATGCCCGTCGCTTTTCGTGGTTGTCGCTTTACTCACCGCGTGACCATGGACAGACTGGCGAGCTGATCGACAACATCCCCATCCACGAGCTTAACATGCAAGTGACGGATTTGCAATGGTCACCGGACCGGACTTACTTCATTACCGCCTCGAAAGACAAGACAGCAAGGTTGATGGCTGCTCGAGATCTCGAACTTCTCAAGACCTACCCCGCCGACACACCCCTTAACAGTGCATGCATCACCCCCAAGAAGGATTATGTGATCCTAGGCGGTGGCCAGGCCGCCATGGATGTCACAACCACCGCTGCGCGACAAGGTAAATTCGAGGCGCGATTCTACCACAAGATTTTCGAGGATGAGATTGGTCGTGTAAGAGGCCACTTTGGACCCCTGGTAAGTTCCCGAAGCTCTCCAAAACTTGGTTGGGTCCACAGCCAAAACAACCCTCTGAATGCGATGGCAAGAGGCTGACTTTAGACACCAGAACACGGTAGCGGCAGATCCTACAGGGAAGAGTTACGCGAGTGGTGGTGAGGATGGTTACGTGCGAGTGCACCACTTTGACAAGGGTTACTTCGACTTCATGTACGAGGTAGAGCGGGAACGACAAAACAGACTATAGACCAGTTCTAATCGATTGTTGGTGGCGAAAGCTTGCTCGGCGTTGTCATTTTCGTAGCATCGCATTTGACGGAGGCTCAGGCGTTTGAGGATACCGGTTTGTTTCGGGATAAAAAGAAACATCGCTTTGGGGCGAATGCAGGGTTTAGATAGGTAACTTGTGTTGATTGTAATGAAGATACCTAACTTTCATGCATATATGGACTGTGAGCGCACAGGTTCAAGAGAATCTTACATGAAGCTATTCATGCTGTAGCACCACGGCTGGTGATTATGTGGGGTCATCGGTTGTTGGTAACCGCTTCTGAATTCCGAGCCCCCATAGGAATGCATTTCCAGAACCCCCTGCGCTCTCGAATATCGTGCCACTAGCTGTACAGGAGACAAGAGGACGAGGTAAGCCCAGGTATGTATTATGTTGCAACGAAACAAGTAGATCTTGAAGTTGCTATGACCCGATCGCCACATGCGGAGGTTATGCATTAGTCCAACGAAAGAAAGACCACGATCAACGTTGCGGCCAAGCGATGGAAAAATTAAATGAGAGACTCTCCCCACTTAAAATGTGAGAAGTTTCTCAGTTAATTTTTACCTCACCTTGGCGGCTGTAGTGAAGCTCTTTTCTGACCTCGGATCTAACATGCAGTGGACCACGGCAGCGTTGAGCGGATAGTGACCCAAGTGGCGAGATTTCGGGACATGCATGCCATGCGGCGTTTATACCATCTAACCGGAAGCGGGGAGCATGTTTACATGGCTCGGCTTTCGACCTATAGTATCGCAATTGTCGAATCGCGTGCGGAGAAGTTATAGGACATCTGACAGTATTCCAAATACATGGATATGAGCTCGCAGAGACGTTAGCTATCTACCGGTACTCCATGACCGAGTAAATTGTGCAATAAAGCTATGAGTTTCGTGAGCAATTATTGTAATGGTAGTAGAGTTCCATCAGATCCTACTATGTATAATGATGCAAGGATACTTAAAAAGGCGGTGGGCATCCCAAGCTATGTGAAGCTGAAAAAATAGACTACTAGCTATATTATTTTGCGCCACGGCCGGTGCCGCTTGGCGCCCCGACCTTCCGGATTCACGCTCATCATCAAGAAGCTTCGAAGTCATCTTATACCAAGTGATTACCACATCCTGACGTTCGTGTATAGGAGGCGCTATTCCAGTGTAGGAAGTCGATAGATATGCTATGCGCTAAGAATTCAGGATGAAGAAGTTTTTTTATTTTCTGAACTGGACTTGGTTGAAAATACTCACCTTAGCCGCGCCATTGGAGAGCTGAGATTTGGTAGAACTACGTTCCAACCCCCTCATGTGAGGTTCTAGATTTTGCTTGTTCCTCACGAGTGGGTATCTCAACCATTGCACCTTTTCGCATTGAAATCGCATCTTTGCAGCTCCCCTGTCGACCAGTTTGTCGCTATAACGGAATGCCAAGCACCCGAGCCTCAAGGCAACACCATCGACGGTCTTGCTGACGTCAATGGTACATTAGAAGTGAGAGAGAAGCAAACGAGGTGTCGGACAAATCCATTGGTATCCATTGACTCATATAGAAGGGGTCTTGGTTGTTTACTTTTCGAAACCTCTCCAGCACCTCTCATGCTTCGCGAAAGTTTTGCAGTCTCAACGAAAAGAGAGTTAGATGATATGTACAGTGCGTTCAAGAGTCAATTCTCAAAACATTTTGAAGTTACTCGATGCGTAGTTGCGGCGTTCTTACCGCTCTAGACTTATCAGTGGATGTCTATAGCCACCTGCCTTTTTCATCGTAAGCAACGGTCCAGGTCCCCTGCCCGCTCGTCATTCCATCGCTCTCGCTTCCATAGCAACTGGAAGCTTGCTTGCTCGGCTTGTTCCCAGCGTGGTGGCACAAGGGCCCGGGCAGGGCTGCATGGCCGATACGACGCAAACATAGCGCAGGTCACATCACATCGTAGGCTGCTAAACCATGCAGGTCTCATTGCCTATCATTGATTAACTACCCGGTTCGTCTAGTGTAGAAACTGATAATACTGTAAGTAGGTAGCTCGCGATGAGGAACCGGGGAACGGTTCGCCCCACGCCACACGAGCTCTGGGCGCGCAGACGAGCTTACGGAGTATTGCCTAGACCGGAGCTTCCCATGCTGATCGTCCTTTGTCGTGGAAGCTTTTAAAGCGTCATCGTCCCCGCGTGCTGCAGCTCTGCCTGCCTCCCGACCTTCTTGGTAGGCTTTGCGCGCCGTCTGATTGCTCACTCGCTGGTCAATTGATAACGCTCGCCCAAGATGAAGTCGCAATCCTTGGTGGCGGCCGCTTTGGCCGTCTTGCCTCGGGTCTTAGCTATCACCCCGGAGCTCATGCTGTCGGCGAATCGGTATGGCGATGCGCAACCGAACCCCTCAGGTGTTAGTGGCAGGCCGTCAGCTTATGTTTAGAGAGCAACCCCAAGACTAACAGATTCACAGGACTTCGCGCTCTTCAGTGTGTCTAACTACTCTTTCGAGACGAAGGAACATGCCTCGTGGTGGAACAAATTGGATCTTAAGACCGGCAAGATTTCCCAGTGGTATGGCGGCTCTGATATTTCGGAGGTTGCCTTCGTCGGTCCTAAAGATACGAGCATTCTGTACGTTAATGGGACAAATGCGGAGGAGGACGGTGGTATCAGCCTTTACTCAGCTGATGCCAACGACCTCAAGAGCGCCAAGCTCGTCGCTTCCTTTCCTGCTCCCTACTCGGGACTGAAGGCTGTCCAGACGAAGTCGGGAGATATCCACTTCATTTTCTATACCCAGGCCTATCCCAACGGCACAGCGTATAACGAGAATCTCGCGGAGACGCCTGCCAGCACGGCTAGGCTGTACGACTCCATCTACGTTCGTCACTGGGACACCTGGCTAACGCCACAGCGAAATGCCATCTTTGGTGGTGTGCTGAAGGCCAGCCATGGCTCCTACGCGCTCTCTGGCAAGCTCACCAATTACGTGACTGGCATCTGCAACGTCACTTGTGCTGAGTCCCCTTATGATCAGAGCGACGAGAGCGATTACGACATCTCGCCTGATGGCAGCGGCATTGTCTTCCTTACCAAGGACACCACCCTGCCCCTGGCGAATTACACATCTGACGTGATCTACTACGTCCCTTTCACCGGCACCGCGAAAGATGCCGTGCCAATTCAGGCTCGTGGAACCACCAAGTACCCTGAAACCCAGGGAGCTACTGTCGTTCCTCGCTTCTCTCCTGATGGAAAGAAGATCGCGTACATTCAGATGTACGGCATTGCGTACGAGTCAGACCGCAGCAGTGTTTACGTCGCCAATGTAGACAAGAAGAACTTCAACGTTACGCGCCTTGCGGGTAAGTGGGACCGTGCGCCAGATGGGCTGGCTTGGGCCCCAGACTCTAAGTCTGTCTACGTCTCTGCTCCTGATCTTGGCCGCGAGCGTATTTTCCCCATCCCACTGACCGCCGGCGAGACATACGTACCTAAGAACATCACAAACGAGGGTGTGCCCGCTGGCTTCCACACTCTGCCCAACGGCAACCTACTTGTTTCAGACTCTAAGATCTGGACCAGCCGAGACATTTACAGCGTCACCCCGAAGGGCGAGGTGAAGACCTACTTCCAAGCCAACAAAGTCGACGCCGGCCTGAAGGGCCTCGGACCTGAGGATGTCTCTGAGTTCTACTTCTCGACCAACACCTCCGAGATCAAACAGCAGGCGTGGATCATCTACCCCGAGGGTTTCTCCAAGGACAAGAAGTATCCCCTGGCTTTCATCTCCCACGGTGGCCCTCAGGGCGCACACTTCAACTCGTGGTCAACAAGATGGAACTTCAAGACATGGGCTGACCAGGGCTACGTCGTCATCGCACCGAACCCGACGGCCAGTTCCGGCTGGGGTCAGAACCTCACCGACTCCGTTCAGGGACGTTGGGGTTCATACCCGTACTGGGATCTGGTGCACGCATGGAAGTACGTCAACAGCACGCTCGACTATGTTGATACTTCGCGAGGTATCGAAGCCGGGGCTTCCTTTGGAGGATACATGACCAACTGGTAAGTCTAGAATCATATCACTTCGAAATTAAAAAGAGACAATCCCCGTACAACAGACACTAACATGCGGGGGTAACAGGATGCAAGGTCACGAGATGGGTCGCTGGTTCAAGGCTCTTGTGACGCACGACGGCGTTACATCAACGCTGAACCAGTACGCGAGCGAGGAGCTGTGGTTCATGAACCATGACTTCAGCGGCCCGTTCAATTCGTCTGGCTACGACAAGACGTCGCCCTACTGGGAGTGGAACCCGTCGCTGTACGTGGACCAGTGGGCGACGCCGCACTTCGTCGTTCACAACGAGAAGGATTTCCGTCTCCCCATCAGCGAGGGCATCCTGCTCTTCAACCTGCTTCAGACCAGAGGCGTGCCGTCCCGCCTCCTCAGCTTCCCCGACGAGAACCACTGGGTCCTTAACGCAGAGAACAGCTTGGTCTGGCACACCGAGATCTACAAGTGGATCAACTACTACAGCGGCATCAGCAATGCTACTTCACCTTATTAGGTGTGAGTAGCTTTGTATGTGCTTAGTGGCTCATGCTGTGTACGAACTTACGAGATAGTCTGTATTATGTAGTATTGATAATGTGAATGATCCATTACAAACAACCTCATGGCTGCCCGGGATATGTGTGCGCGCTTATTCTGTTAACTGTGATGCAAGATAACATGTTACTGTCTCTGGTCGATTGTTTCGCAGTGACCAAGCGAGGTAAACTAGGTAGTTATGCCGTCAGAAAGCAACTTTGCACGCTTAAATGTCAGATATGCATAAATGCACCACCCAGATATGCTTGCACTCACTGATCCATACACTGTATGTTTCAACACGATTGCGGACCGATGAAGATCTGCATCATGCGGCTTTGATCCGAGAGATCGTCGTTCGCACTTCACCAGCTCTAGTGTCGATCACGCCAAGACCTGCGACGCGACCGGGCCAGGATGAAGGTCCGGATGGAATGACCAAACCTCCCATGTTGCAAAATTCCCTGCTTCGCGAATAACCCATTGTTGATCTTTTCTACTTATCTCAGAGTTCGGCTCAGAGAGGCCATACATGAACATTATGATACGGCGCGTACCTGTGCTGAGTAACTGCATTGTAACCCATGGGTAGCGGTACATACTATCCTATCACTGTAGGGATATATGTACGTAATTCAACTGCACTTAGACATGCTCTAGTCTGCGATGATCAAGCAAGACTAACTATGTAGATAGTTGGATGCTACGTAAAGGGTCTCGAGAGCCCCCACGCAGACATTTTTCATTGTATTTAAAGGTTGATGAACTTAATTATCATGGTCTTCAAAGAAGTATAAGATGAACCATATATTATCCATGATAGGTATTTTAGACTAGGTATGAGCATGCCCGACAAGCAACGAAGAGACTACTAAGCTCTCACGTAATTGCTGAAAAAAAATGTAACAACACATCTTGTGTACGCCAAGAGCCGCGAAGATCACATATATACCCAAAATGGATATCATGTGGAGGTATCTTGAATCAGTGACCCCGAAAAAAACCAGAACACTGCCACAGGGGCAGCAGCGTAAGAGGAAATGACGTGACCCAGTGCAGAATATCTTGAAACGAGAAGAATAGAACATGAAAATATGGGGTCCGTTTTGAAGGTCCAAATATCAGGACAAAGACTCTTATAATGATAAACATGGTGCGACTGCCGATCTCTCGATTTATTCGCTATTTACTCACTTATTTGTGGTCTGTACAGAAGTCTTGTAAACGGGGTCGCGCGTGATCTGCAACGGGGGACAACTCAGGAGTTTCATTTCGGCTGGACCGCCCAAAGTGAGGTAGAGTATTGGATGAAGGTAGTGTAGTATGTCAGGGTTGCATGCAAAAAGGCTATTCGTTCAAGGCCACTTATCAGAATCTACTTACCTGTTCTACTTGATTTGTCTTTTACGGTTGGTTTTCCCCCATCATCGTGCCATGGTGAATATACCTATGTGGTGTGATACAATCGTGATCCCAGCGTACAGACGATAGACGATCGAGACTTGTGCTGTGCACCCTACTCGAACGAGGTTCTGTGTATCGTGTACCGTAACCGATGTACGGATAAAGCTTAGCCATCAAAGCCAGCTCTTTATCTGCTTGGGGCGGGTCGTGCCGGGGACGTAAAACTGTTCGAGACGATGGGTAGATCCGTATCGTTCACGATGCCGGCGATAGAGGAAGAGAAGCTCTTCCACGACATACGTTCACCGTCGAGCTCAGACACAGAAAGTGAGAGCAGCAGCATCTGGAACGAAGTCGAGACTCGCTTTGGGGGCATCCATTGGGCCGCCACGACGAAGGCCTACTCGAACCTCATCCTAAGACGAACGGCCGTCTTCCTCTTGCCGAGCTTCACACATCACCGATTCTCATCGGCGCGGGATCGCCGGAGCAGTGGTATTAGCAATGGTAGTGGGGGCGTGAAGACGTTGAGCCCGACGGCGTATCTCGATGGCATGAGAGGGCTGGCCGCGTTCTTTGTGTTCTTCTGCCACTACTTTTATACAGCTTTCTTCATCGCCGAGGGGTACAATTGGCTTCCCCCTCCGCCTCCAGACTCCAACGCGCCTCCGCCGACGACGTCGAAATGGACCTCGCTCTGGCGGCTACCCTTCGTTCGTTTATTATATAGCGGACCATCAATGGTCTGCGTATTCTTTGTAATATCGGGATATGCCCTGTCCTTACGACCGCTTCAGCTTGCCCGTAAGCGAAATTCCGAGGCCTTCGCGCGGACGACCTCCTCGCTTGTCTTCAGGCGCTTCTTCCGGTTATACCTCCCGCCCTTAATCTCGACGCTGGGCGTAGCTCTCCTGCTTAACATAGGCGCTTACGAGGGGACGAGAGAATTCACTACGGACCGCAAGTTTATCCGAAATGTAATCGAACATCATCCCGTACGTCTGGAGACACTATCTGCCCAGCTGACGCATTGGGCACACGAGATGTGGGCGTTTGTCCATATCTGGAGCTGGGCAAACCACGCCGGCTCGACACAGTACGACGTCCACCTATGGACGATCCCCCTCGAGTTCCGGTGCTCGATGGTGCTCTTCCTCATTCTCATAGGGACTGCACGGCTGCGAGAGAACATCAGGCTCGCGATAGGGGGCCTACTGGCGTGGTTTGTGCTACGGAACGATAGGTGGGAGATGTTGCTCTTCCTCGCGGGTATGACGATCGCGGAGCTAGATTTGAGACGCAATGCACACGAGGGGCATGGAACAAGTGCGGGACCAGCATCATCCCAGCCTACCCTACAGCTCCCGTTTGACGAGAAGACGAACCCAAGCCCGTCTTCACGGCGGCGGTCTATAAATGACTCTTTCTGGACCCTGGTCTCCGTCTTTGCGCTGTACCTCCTCTCTTGCCCGGATGCGGGACCATGGAACGTGCCGGGGTGGAGATACCTCGGTTCCCTGATCCCGACGTGGTTCACGGAGAAGTACCGCTTCTGGCAGGTCATGGGCGCCTGTCTGTTCGTATTCTGCGCGGCGCGGTCGCGGGGTTGGCGGCACTTTTTCGAGCTTCCAGCCATCCAGTACCTGGGCCATCTGAGCTACGCTATCTATCTGATGCACGGACCCGTGACGCATGTCGTAGGCTTCCCAGTCCAGCGGTGGGCATGGGGAATCACTGGCACAGAGGACCCCGCATATAAGAGCGGCGTGGCTCTTGCCGCTGTGATCAACATCCCTCTCGTAATATGGGCTGCCGACATATTTTGGCGTGCAGTTGACATGCCCACGGTTCGGTTTGCCAAATGGCTCGAGTCGAAGCTGAGCGCATGATGTGGATTGAGAGTTGGGAGAGGGCGAGCATTTCGGTTTTGAAATTACCTTGCTAAATGGATAGACTACGGAAGACTTTTTGGGGCGTTAAAATGGGTTATAAGATCATAAGCATCTGAATTCTTTTCTGCATGGGTTAAGCCAGTCCCTCCGATACCTAATGTCACAGGAGCATTTCATATGTACCCTATTTCACTTTCGATGCCATGTCTTAGAGAAGCGTGTCATGAATAAGAAATATCTTTCTAATCGGTGTGTATCTTTCAATCCACGCTACAATAGATCCAACATCCCTATAGAGTCTAAATAAGTAATAGGTAGAACCATTCTACTATGAGTCAAGTCTGGGAGCTACTAAATTAATTACGAGACTGCACGCTTGGGGCCATTCGTCCGATTTATGGCACTTATGAACCAGACAAGGTATCTATATGTCACTACATCACTTTCGAAAATAAGTAGTGAATAAACTTGTGATGTATTATGCACATTCATGCTTTGCGTGTATAATATCTTATAGTTATGAAATGGTATCTCATAACAGCCAATTCAGCTGTGTATCTGCCTTTTCGCTATGGCAGTTGATCAACCTTGAAACGCCGCCCCTTAACCCATCCACCTATTATAGTAGGCATATTCCAGTGACCCCAAGATGGCCGCTTTTAAAACCGGTGAAAGTCCCTTATGCAATGCAATTCGTAACTCGTTTGATCATTTATTCGCCAACATGTGCTATGCAGATGACAGATGACTGTAACTCAGTGTTCGCCGCCACGGAGCATGCATCCCAACTATATATATTAGACGGGAGAAACCCCAAGTCGTTTGGGCTCGGGCTGCTCTGCATTCGCACTACCTGGTCCTTCATCTAGGGTTCGCTTATGACCTGCAATTTGATCGACAACCCCGGCACTCGGTGGTGCAGGGCTGGACATGTTATGAATGAGTGTTGGCGCCTTCGAAGCTTTTGGTTCATGATTCTCCATGGCGGAAACTTTGCTGGCAATACTCATTTCATTTCCAATCTTGTTGTTCGCACTCTCCCCAGAATTGTTGCTGTTCTGAGCACTAGAGGTATTACCTAGATAACCACTAGTAGCATGGTTGGCAATGGCGCCAGCAGCCATGCTTCTGGCTGTGCTCGTAACTTCACCCCGATGTGGCTCCAGAGCGTTGACGCCTGGTGTGCCCCCCGTAGTGCCCGTCTTAGTAACGGTAGTGGCATAATTTGGGATATCAGTTGGAGTGATCTTGGAAGTGATATTGCTGCTGGGGTTGCTTGCGCTAATGCTCGCGGTATGACCTGTAGTGACTTTCGGTGTACCGCCGTTCCCAGCCGCGTCATTTTTTGTGAGACCAGCGTTGCTTGTACGTGGGACAGTACCGGTTTGGTTAGTCATAATACCGCTTGATATAGTGCTTGCGCTACTGCTTGTCGGATAGCTTGGTGTATTGGCAGGCGCACTACTTGTCGAATGGCTTCCCCCATTGCTTGCTATACTACTCGTGGGGACGCTCGCCACAATATTTGGCGTACTGCTTGTCGAATTGTTCGCTGTATTGGTTGCCCTACTACTCATTGGGTTGCTCATCATTTTGCTTGACATAATATTTGATGGGTTGCTCGCTGTGTTGGTTGTCACGCTGCTTGTGGGGTTGTTTGTTGACGTAGTGTTTGTCGGGTTAGCCGCTATATTGCTCGCTCTATTGCTTGCTGTATTACTCGTTGCATTGCTGGTAGCCTCGCTTGTCGTATTACCTGTTACATTACTCGCTGCGCCGTTCGCCGTGCTGCTTGCGGCTGCGCCTGGTGAGATGGTCTTCACGATGGATGAACTACTGGCTGTGCTAGAAAGAGTTTTCGCAACATTGCCCAAAGGACCAGTGTTGCTACCAATAGAGCTGGTAGTGCCGATACCACCATTGACACCATGAGTCTTATGAAACGCTTCATCCGTGAACCTCTTGTGACCAGTGATCTGGTCAAGTACACCTGCACTAGGAGGAGCAGGACTGGAAACATTAGGCCGTGGCATGGCAGGCGCAGTAGCAGACGGCATCGCTGAGGCTGCTGCTGACTCCCTCTGGAAAGTCGCTGGACGAGCTATCGGACCCATCGTTGGGGGTCGCGAAAGTGCGACGGGAGAGGGGCGTTGAAGTGGTATATTGGGCCGGGCTCCGGATAGTGGGTTTGAATTTGTGACACTGGGAGCCGCTGGATGAGTGTTTGGGGTATTTGGAGTGGCAGATGTTGAGGTCTTGGGAGGCACGTGCAGTCCTGTAGATGTGATAGGAGCACGAGCAGGCGCCAAGGAAGTAGACGGTTCTGTACGGAGAGCTGATTGTGATTGTGGCGGCTGTGAAACCGATGCTCGACTTGTATTTGCCGGTGTCGGCGAAGCCTTTTGAAGTTGAAGACTATGCGCACTGCGGGCTTCGGCGATTATTTGGGTGACAGACTTGACCATCAGATTGTCTGCCTCTTCCCAGCCAGGAATCTTGCCGGCGTGTGGTAAGCCTCGAGCACGATTAATTGCAGAGTCCACGATAATTTCAGCTTTATCTGTCTTCGTCTTAAGCGCCGAAACCATACTCTCTCGAAAATTTCTGAGTCGTCGTTGTATCTCAGCCTCAGCGGTGTTGGGTGGTGCAGGACTTGGAGTTGAACTTGTCTGGGCAGGAGCACTAGGAGCCGGAGAGGCTGTTACGGTATGCTGGTGCTTTTGCTTCATGTCTTTGATCATCCCCTGCATTGCATTGATAAGAGTAGTCTCAACTGAATCGAAACCTGGAACTCTATTTTGTACTGGAAGTCCTCGAACTCGGTTAGCAGCGGCTTCAATGATTGCTGCTGCATGCGGTGTCTGCTTGGATATAACATTCAACATGTTGGCACTGAATTGGACGATGGCTCTCTCAATATCCGGTGATAGCTGTTCCCTCGGTCCCGCATTAGAAATACTCGGTCTTATTTGGGGCGTTGTTGACTGCGGTGCAGGCGTTATTGACTGTGAAGTTGATGGCGCGGTAGGACCTTGGCTATTTGCTAGGTTTGTTTCAACTTTGGCCGGCGGGTTAGAAGGGGGCGGTGGACGTGCGTAAGGAGAGCTGTAGGTGCTCTGCTGAGGTGTATTTGATGGACGCGGTGCAGCTAGGCTGCCGTAGCCAGGAGGTAACTGTGCTGGTGCCGGTACATGGGGCGCATATACTGGCTGGGTTGAGGGCTGTGATGTAGTGGTTTGGACCTGCGTACTTTGCCCGGTGTTGGCATAAGTAGGTTGAGAGTGTTTTTGTTCAGTAGAATAATTCGGGAGCCCATGTGCATATGAAACACTGCCAGGATTTGCATAAGGGCTATTTTGATAATACGGCGGATGGGATAGGTGCGAATGAAGATGTGATGGTCCAAGGTGGCGATCTGGTGAGCTGGCCTTACGCTTCTTGCCAGCGTCCAACTCGACGCCCGGCACGCGAGACCAAAGGCCAGTCTCTTCATCTTTCTTGAAAGCTTCGTTGCCGATCAAATTGTGGCGGACGCTGCTCTCCCACCCCTTAGTCTCCGCACTGAAGAAGAACCAAGGGTATCTCGCGGTGATTCTTTTATAGATCTGCTTGAGTGTCAACCCGTCCGGTGGACCATTGGTAAGGGCTTCGTCAATCAAAACACCGTAATTTTTAGTCGGTTTCTGAAGCTGTTCATGAGTATAATCTTCTATTCGAAGATCCAAAGGCGGCGACTTGGGTCGAACTTTCTTGTCTTTCTTCTCCTTGACTCGTTTCTCTATGTCAGATCCTTCCTCGCCATCTGGTCTCTGCTTCTTGTTATATTTGCGCTTTTCTGGCCGCTCACCATCCTCCGGGAGAGGATTCTTCCTAGGGCGACCAACGGGGCGCTTAATCTTCTCCTCCTGGGATTCTTGCGGCAGGGTTTTCTTCGAAGTCTCTTGCAGTTGCTTCTTGAGCATCCTGCGCTCTCGCTTCGACATAATCCCGTCCTTAGGTGGCCGTCCGGGTCCTCGGCGCCTAGGGATTTCCGGCAACGCATAATCAGGTGGCAGTTCGCCGAGCATATCCAACTCATGTTTGATGATTTCAGGTGAAATAAATTCATCTCTGGCAACGGATTGAGCCCTAGTAGCTTCTGGCTCCAGCTCCGACTCTGGCTCCGGTCCTGATTCTGCTATTCCTGCTGATACTGATACTGGCGGTGGCACAGGCGCTGGTACTGGTGCTGGTGCTGGTGCTGGATGCGGTACCGATTCTGGAGCTTTTTCACCGCGCTCCTCAATGGCTGGAGTCGGATTATTTTCTACGTCGGACAGTTCCTCACTGGTGTCTCTAAAATTCTCATGATCGGAATGCTCGAAATCAAGGCTCATCTCTTTGCCACCAACCGACATGCGCTTACTTGAGGCCACATCTTCATCCTCGCCACCAGTCATTCCAGTCTGGACGCCGTTGATAACGAAGTAAAATTCGACATCCTTGATTTGCAGCCGATCACCGCTTCTCAATGTTGCAGGCTGATTTAACCCGTACAAGACGTCTTCACAGAAAAACCCATTTTTATGCAGAGCGATTCCCTCGAAGACACCCCTCTTCTTGTTGAACTGAATCTTGAGATGTTGTCTGGAGATGCCGCGTGTTTTGCTGGCGATATCTGGACCAGGCGAATGAATACCTATGAATGGTATGTGTCCAGGCGAAGGTTGCAAAGCTCCTAAATCAACCGCAGCAGCTCCCGGTGTATGCGACACATACTGTCGGTTCGATTGCACGTGATTGCCCGAAGTGTTCTCTTCATCAGCGGCGGCTTGAGCGGCGGAACTCGGACGGCGTCTCTTGGCTGGTTTGACATCTTCTCCATCCGAGTGTTCAGGTCCCAGCATACCACCCTCTTCACTGACATAAGATTTACTAAACTTGCCTCTGTCGTACATGACGGGTGTAGGCGGCGGCAATCCGTTTCTTTCATTCTCCTCGCATTTACGTCTGTAAGCTGCTTCCCTCCTCTCATCGGCTCTCGCCTGTTCCATAGCTGCCTTATCACGACCAATGATAACGGCGTATGTAGTCATTTGAAAGGTACTATCGGCAAATTCTATTCGCGCGAAAGATTCTAGTTGCTGACTTTCATTCGTGGACGTGGGTTCTGCACTTCCCGTGACTGCATCACTGTCTTGAGTAAAGGAGTGCAACGAGACGGCAGAAGGATGGATGCTAGAAGGGCCATTATCGTGAAAAAGTGTGGCCTGTGCGGCAAGGTTCATGATGTATGCACTTGGGTCTATGCTCCCCTGCGAGAGGCGCATGCCGGCGAGTATGCCGTGCGATGAGTAGTCAGCGGCATGCGGATCGGGGTCTGTCGTCGCAATGGCCTGGACCTGGCTGCGTCGCTGGTAAGGTGATGCGTCTGGCATGAAAGGTTCGTCGAGCTCCATCCCATCTGGGACAGACAAAGGTTTTGAATTCGCCGGCTGTGGAGGGCCAAACATGCCGCTGCGGAATATCGGAGAGTCTCGCGCTAATGAGAGAGGTGGTAGATCGGCCGTCAACCGAGCCACGGCATCGTCGGTGAGATTGTCGTCCAGGTTGACGTGGGTGGCTGCTGGAGTCGACAGCGGCGAGACGGTGGGTGGGGAGGGTATGGGAAGATCGGTGCCGGTTTCGTTCGAATCTTGCTCAGGCGCCATCTGGTTAGAGAGGTCTGCAGTTGAAGGTTGTGGATCGACAGCAGCCTCGGTCTCGTGTGTCGGGCCTGGTGGTGGTGGGCTGGCAGTTGCTGGCGCATCCGGCACTGGCTCTGGTTCGGCATTGGGCGCGTCAGGCGCCGTGAGGGTGGCGGCAGAGGCATCTCGGTCGGCAGGCGCAGACGGCCGTGAACTCGGGGGGGTCGCTGCAGCGGGCGGTGGGGAGCCGGTGGCGTTCGCGGCAGCTGCACGACCTTCATCGGTCGGGGCAGCATTGGACGAAGTCATCGCTGGTCGGTGAAAGACAGCTCGTTCGTCTTGGGTAGGTGTGGGAAATGGTGTCGGTGGCACGGAGGAGTTCAAGGATTGTACGTGCAGACATGGCAGGGGACAATGCGCGATGCGATTAGATAGAACCGGCAATTGGCAGTTCGGTCGTCGGAAGAGAGAGTAGAATTGTCACCGCCTGCCCATGTTTCTTGGGTCGGGACGTGATAAGAAAAAATCGGCCAGATGGGCGCAGCCGACAGTCGCTCTCTTCTGGCTACGCTAGCTCCGTAATAGTAAAGCTCGCTCCGTAGACACGACACTAAATCTATTCCCCTCTTTTAGGCTTGTTTGCAGGTCACATATAGATGTCTGATTGGCTGCGCTAGTAGCTGCAGTTCCACTCAAGCTATCTTAGCCATTTGGCACCATATGGATCTTAGTCTAGGTACTCCATTCAATCGTGGTAGCAACCAACATAGTGAATGATTATTCTTTGGATTTTTCTTCTTTCTTGAAGAGAGCATGTATTGTTAAAAAACGACATAAGTTGGTGCTCAGCTTGTCATAACCACTAAGAGTCGGTTAAAAAGGGGTGTTCGTCGTATCCGATTAAGTCACCACGTGCCGAGAAAGAGCAGCGAATGACCGGCCCGTCGGTCACCTCGCCAGCTACATTCAATAACGTACAACTGCCATTTGTAATCGACATTTCAAGTCGTTCGTGACTTAGCAGATCAATTTCCGTCTTATACGTATGAATTATTCTAAAAATCACCCCTTATACCATTGTTTTCAATTAAGTGATTTATTATAATACATAAGTAGCATTACTAAAAGCATCGTGATGTAAACACTATGTTGGCCGTAACGAACATTTGCTCCGGTCTCTCCACCAAGAAGTCGGTCTTATTATACATAGAGTTGACAATATGAAGATAAAATTTGTCACCTCTCTCATATCAACGATCCTGATAAATCACTACTATTCCGCACTTCTAAGAAGTTAGCAACGGCGCCCTCTCAGATGAACCATGTCTCCGTCCACGCCATCTACGCTCCGCCCACTCTGTCAATCGATAGGCGTAATGACACAACATCCCAGCAACGAATCCGACGGCATCATTCTTGAATGCCAAGATCCCGGCCGTAGTAACAAGCATGACGTTCCATCTCTGTGTCCGCTCCTCGTCACTGACACTGCGATGGCGTTTCCCATGTCTTCCGCTATTGTCCCCCTCCACTGATGACTCCCACAAGTCCGGGGCACCGTGATTCAGACTTTGGCCTACTCTAGCGAGCTCTAAGCCCGCAGCGAGGACCATGATTCCCAACAAACTCCGCGGAAACGTCTGCAGCAAGTCAAGCAGTGACTCCCCAAAGAAGACGCCAAGCACGACTTTAAAGAGTCCCAGAAGCATAATGCTAGCTCCACTGCGTGCTCCAAAGCGATATTGCGCTGCCAACCCGCCAGATCCATGACATACAGGCATAGCACCAAACCAGCACCCAGACAAGTTCATGACTGCCACGCTGATACCAACGGCTGTTACGCTTGGAGACGGCAAGTCAGGCAGTAAATCAGAGGCGAGTGCACTGACAGCAATGACGGAGTTGAGAGTTGTAAGGGGTAGTTGTGCGATACCCATACCGATGGCGTCGGCACTCCATTTCGGCAAGATAAAATACGGATTCCAGATATGTAGCCGTGGCATATTCATATCATGATTTACGGCGACACGGACCAAGGCAATAACTACTCCGGCCAAGAACATGAATAACGCAAAAGGGAAGCGTGTTTGCCGTTGTGTCAGTATGAGAAGTAGGAAGGCGGCAAAAGCCCAGACATAGTTGTCAAGAGGCTGTTCCCAAGTAGGCCTCAGCTTTTGTAACAGAGATGAGCCCCCGGAAATTACTAGAGAAAGTCCAGCTCCAAACTGGATGCCCTTGATGACGGGGATAGGGATCACTCTGGTGACAAGACGGAGAAGACCGGTCAAACTGAGGATCAGTACCAGACCGGCTGTCACACTGCCGGCCGCCATAGTTTCGCGTTCAGAAGCGTGCGAGGCGATGGCCGCTGCTGCAATAGCCTAACGCAGATATTAGTCATATCTTCATGCCCAAGTATAAGCCTTCTTTAGTAACGGCTTAAATTACGCGGTAAAACAGGTTACAATACCTTCATAGGCTGCACAGGCAGGGGAATCCCAAAAACCACGCCGGTTACAAGGTTAAAAAGACCCGAGAAGACGAGTGTCGTCGAAAGAGAAATAGACCCGTTCACGGCAAGCGTGATCATGAGCGGGAGTAGTGTGCCCAGATCGCCGAGCGCGCCGGAGACCTCAGCCAGCGGAGAACTGCGAATAGTGGCGACATTGTTGCGATGCAAGCGTTTGATGTTTGAGAAGATCGCCATGGCATAGGTTTATCGAGTTCTATCAGTACATATTCCACGACGAAGTGGTCATGAATATGATGATGCTCAGCTCTCCAGGGTTGGTATTTCCGGGCTAGGGGACCTGCTTGTCATTTGATTGATTGGCCCACTTTCGGAAGCAGCTGCCACAGCGCATCGCTGCTGGCACATAGCATGACACAGCATGACAAGGTCTTGTGACTCGAGATCTTGTTCAACCCTTCTACGCATATTCGGGACAGAGCTTCTCTTCTACTGCTAAGGTAGCTACCCGATACGGCAACCAATAGATCAAGATGCAACCTTTCAGGGGGCATTGCCGAGAACAAGCTAATTGTGCCAGTATTTTCCTTTGTAAGTACAAACTTAGCTCTCTAGAATCATGTATGATCAATATACTACTTACATAGAAAACCGACCTTGTTGGTCCCTGATCTTATAGACTTACCTGCATATGTATAGTATAGTTATACTAACCTCGCAACTTAATACCACGATACGACTATGGACCCTGCGGATGCGCAAGCTCCAGAGTCGGCATCTCGGCCTCCCTGCATACACTAGCTCTGATTTGTGACCTCATGGACCCCGGCACCCCGTCCTGCAAGAACTCAAGGCAGTTCCTGGGTCTTTCCCCAAGCGTTCAAGGCCCCATCCTGATCAAGCAAAACATCGCCCACGCCTACACTCCGGCTCCTCCTACACCACACCACATCTACTACTGTATACGCGCCCGCCTATCAAGCGCTCCCCAAGCTCTCCAAGAGGAAAACATAAACAATCAAAACGTCGGCCCTAGCCTTTTCCCCATTCATCCACAGTCAAAACATTCACCACCTTTTACACACTATACACGCGCCACCCATCAGCTCCCATCATTTAAAATACACACACCTATATCACCGTACCCGGCCCCAGTCTACAACAGGCCACTGCTTGAAATATAGTCTCAACACTTACGCCAATTTGATCGCAAACTTCACGCGATCACTTTGATACCCATCAAGAACATTTAACCTTGTTTCACTTCCTTTCGAGAAAGCTGAATCCCCCTCCCTAAACAAGATGTCGGGCGCAAATAGTTGGCTGCAGAGGCAACGCAAGACTGACCTCGCCGATCTGGCACAGTACACAGGTCTAAAGAAGTACGTATTTTAACCAATTCGTCTCTTGTAATTGATTTGTGGGCGCATGCGAATCATATTTACCTGGCGCGTTTGTGTTGGGTCCATGCGGTTGACATGTCGTGCACCTTCGAATCCCCAAGAAGGCGGGCGGCGGCAGTCCACCAGCGCGAAACCCCACGCGTCATTGCATCATCAGCACCTGAGACAACGTGCATGTGGCTGACATTCCTCGCGCCGGCACAGCTATGACACATTCAAGAAGGTCGAGCTGGAGCTTGCTCTCGATGAGTATCTCGCCGAGAATGCGACCACCTTCCATTCGGATCCCAAGCTGGCCAACTATTACGCGAGTCGTGCTCGCACCATTGGCTCGCCCATTAAGAAGGACGTAGACGGCCCAGTCGAGAAGCTCAAGGTCCCCAGGCGTCGCGTAACAAAAGCCATCGAAGAACCTGCCGCGCCTGCTTCTGAGTAAGTACTGTTCCCTCCGCGACCCCTTTAGCTCCTATCTTGCGCGCGTGTGGCGGTCTGCTAATCATGAGGGCAGTAGCTCTGAGGAGGAGGAGCCTAGCAACACTTCGACGGCTCTTGTGCACACACCTGCTCGCGCGTTGTCACTGGCGAGTCGCATCCCACTTCCCGCGACACCCGCCGATGTTGCCCAAGCAGTCGATCGCTCTACCACCGCGTTGAGGACTCGCGTCGCGACCGTCTACAAGGAGTCGGGCATCACGGAGGCCACGCACGCAACACGCGAGACTCTATCTACCGTGACCTCTGTGCTCTTCGCCATTTCTGCCTTTGAGCTTTACTTCTTGCGCCCGGAGATTCTGGCCGATAGATACGCGTTCACCATCCCGGCTGTCTCCTTCCTCGGCACCAGCGACTACCCGGTCTTCGTTCCTGATATGTTCTTGCTGTTGACCTCGTCCTTCTGGTCCCCTGCGCTTCTCTGGGCTTTCACCAGCACTATCCTCCCGAGTGTTGCTGGGTATTTCATCAACATGACCACAGGAACGCATCAAGGTCGCGTCACGCGTCGCACTCCTCAAGTACCGGATACCGTTGTCGATCCTCTGACCTTCAGCATTGTCAAAGCCATCATCTCGTTCGTGGTATACGGCCAAGGTGTCACATTTGGTGGCTGGATCAATGAGGTTTCCATTGCGCGCATTAATTCTGCTATCTATGGAGGTTACAAGGGTATGCTGACCGATGCTGCTATCAGTGGCATCTTCAGCATCTATGATGCAGTGCTGAAGAAGTAAAGACGAGGTAGCTTCTACGGAGCTCCCAGCAGTCCTAAAATCCAAGCCATTGTACGACGTGATGAAATTAGTGGGTCGCTTTTGTCGGTGGTAAATCCACCTAAATTCAATGCGGGTTTCCTGGTCGATGTACCACGCCAACACCGTTTATTGATACACTTTTCAAAGACGGCGTTTCATGGCGTGATTGGCGTTTGGTGGTATCTTCGCGCTTCTCGTTCCACCTGATACCTACCTTTTAGCATCCATCTTCATTATCGCTTTACCGTATCTCAGCGTGCTTCGTTCTTCAATGACCCGACATCTTTTTCACGGGCGGATCCGGGGATGGCGACCTGGGAGTCGGCTTAGTTTTATATGCCACTGGGAGGATTCGGGGTAGACGGTTTGATTTCCTTGGAGCTATATCCCGAACCACAGCATGGCTTGTCTTTGTTCTTTCTTTTGCCATTGATTCACCCTATTTATAGGAGCTGGCTTGACCGATGCTCAGCCAATCGGAGGTTTTTGACAAGGGTGGATTGGTCATTTTGGTCGGTGGTTGTTCGATAACAAGTGGCACAACGAACATGAGCCTGCAAGGCAGGCCAATTGCTCACGCATAGGATATATGCGCTTAGGTTGGATGAATGGAATGGGTAGGCGACTTGGGTTGGTTGGTGCAATGCATTTGATATCGAAACTTGAATATACTGTTAACATTTTCACCCTTCAAAGGACGTCGACCCTTCCTCTTCCCTCCTTGACATGTTAGCTTTGGAATATGGTGGCTTGTGTGAAGTGATGAAGCGTTTTACAAGATTTCGGAGTATACCAGCTCATCTTACCTTTTGTCGAAATGCTCTGCCGGCTTTCCCTATGGCAAATTGGCATACAGGGTGATTTAATATGCCTCCGCGGGGTGATGAGTGAAACACGGAGTTCCTAAGGATCGGCTGTTCCGTATTTTCAACACGATGACAGATGTATGACTATCAAGGTGCTCGCGGTTGCAATCAAATGCGCAATACGCGCTTCACTATCACTTCACCGCACAGAAGTAGATGTTGGACAAGAAATACAAAGCTGAATTCGCATATAGCAGGGTGTATATACATGACCTAATAATGGCCAACAGATGGGCAACATGATGTACGACAGATTGTCTTCATCCTACTCTCTCATGTTTTCGTAGTATGTATAGTAAGTAATTAAACAACACGATCCATATGTCTTGCTTTATAGTTCACACCTTTCTTTGCTATTGCCACCCTATTCATCGTAATCTATGAGACGTATCGAGAAGCACGCCTTGGTCAATATGATGCCCGCCTGCTATTAAAATAGTTACAGAAACTCGCACACTCCCTCGCGGGGAAAATGCTAGAATTCAAGGCGGAATTCGTACATCTGACAAAGTACAGAACTAAATGCGAAGAATAATAGAAAAAGTCAAGCCTAACGCCCTCCCTATGAACGCCGCCGGATGAAATGGGTTCGCGGTCCCCCAGCATCCAGTATGATGATGCGTTCTCTTTGAACCTAAAGTCCGATGCCGCCGTCTACCTTTTATCGCTTGATCTATAGTCCTTTTCGCCAAACATCTTTCAGTAGTGAAAGTATTCCAGTGCCTTCTACATATTTGCAGCGCCAATTATATTACTTTACTCTTCACTCGTCTTTCTCGGCTGGGTCTTCCCACTTGATGGGGTGCACAAGCATGCTTCGAAGACAGAGCCGTCCGCTACTGGCGGGATCCTGCTCTTCTTCTCGCCCACCGCGCATGGCACCCTCACCTGCCCGGCCACCGTTCTCTCCTCTTCCGTCCATCTGGGCATAGCCAAGCCATCGTCTCCATAGCAATCCGGCAAACTCGCTATTGTAATACCAAGTGGTGCCTTTGTGGTTGTGCTCGTTGTTGAGGTCGAATGGGGAGCCGCGACCACTGGAACTATGATCTACGCCGCCATTGAATGCTCTATCGATTTCTGCTTGTGGCCAATCGCGATCCAGGAACACGGGGTGAGGGGCGAAAACGGCCTTCAGCCCGCGATGAAAAGCTATGGTGGACGGAAACATCTCGCTAAACATGCTATGATGAAGACGCCAGGTCTCCTCATGCATGACCAAAAGGAGGCGACGCGACAGGCGAGAGGCTGTCACAATGGAACACCTGCGTGGAGGTTTTGGTAATGTAGTCTCATAGCCGGTTACATCACCAGCGAAAACCCATCCAGATTCATCAGCGTCGAAAAGGGGGTTCAAGGTGATGAGGTCAGCCTCCTCCCCAACACCACACTGGGATATCTCAGATCCAGTTGTGCAGGTAGCTGGCATAAAGTCCTCGCCTTGGTTGAGAGCGACTTTACCAGCGAAAGACACTGGGCCGAGTAATGGCCGCCTTCTCGACAATAGTATTTCATTGTTCACAAGCTGGGTGAAATTTTCCCACGTACCGTGCAGGCCAGGGATATAGTATTTGGCCGAGCGTTCCCAAGCACCGACTCTGCTCTGCTTCGCGCCCCATTTACCAAGCCGGTCAAAAAGTTCATAATAAGAGCCGGTCCACCGCATATCCATCTCCCAGTTCCAGAAATGTTCATATTCGGGATGCATCACTGCGAAATATTGTAGGGGCATATGAGCAGATCGGTATACGCCGTGAATATCCCCGTTGGATGGATTCTCGAAGGTGTCGCCGAAATTCCCGGGATAAAACAGTTTCATTTGCGCTTCTGACCACAAGGTGCATAGTCCATGGAATTCGGCTGGAACATTAGACTCAATTATCTCTTGTGCTGTTGTCGTGTCTGCCCATATGGGTGCATTGTTGTCCCGAACGTGCAAGAGGAAATGCACATCATACTCGCCTCCTGACTGCAGACTCAACTCGGAGATCATGGCGCGAAAATTCAGTACCGCATGGGCCGTCCATTTGAAACCAACGTACGTTCGCACAACAATGGCAGTGCGGTGTAGCTTCTTGAGGCCAGTTGATGCCAGTTCCGCATCTCGTGTCTGGTTGCCGGTGAAGAAGCGACCTTGGTTTGAGTTGAAGCACTCGGCTTGCGCTTCAGCCCAGTCTATCGCATTCCAGTCTATTTGGCCTGACTGCTCCCAGACGGTCTCGCTGCCCTCGCTTTCGGTGTCAAGGGATTCGCTCAATCCCCCACGATCCACGCTGTAGCCGAGGCCATAAGGACCGTATCTACCAAACCGGTCAAAGCAAACATCATCCCGTAATCCTAGGGCCGAATGCGATCCTATAGCGGCTTTAGGTTGTCCCTGAACGAGGCCGCGGTAGGCGTAGAGATCAGGAACCGGTACTTGCTTGTCCGAATCGACGTAGCAGGGGTTCACATGAACGTAATTTTTCTGCCAGTTGTCAGAGCTGTAGTCTGGATGAGGCCGGTATACAGCTGGTGTCGGCATGTCGGTATGGTGTGGTGTTGGCATTGGTTCAGATATGGACATTGACGGCTTCGGGTATTCGGGCTTGTACCCTGGGGATTGAACGAGTGCTCTCAGCCCTCTGTAGTAACCATCGAGGCTATCGAATGTGGTTCAGAATTGTCTTTCATCTCGGAAAGAAAGTTGATTACAGTACTTACTGCTTGTATCTCAGCCACTTAGGCCCGTTACTGTCCTCTGTGTCCTCTTCGGTTTCTTGTTCTTGGCGGACGGCCTCGTCCACGAGCGCGGCATCAGGTATATCAGGAATATCGTATGGGATGTCGTCGAGAGTATCGTTGGGTATATCGCCAGATGCATCGCTGGATTTGTCGAGATTATCGTTTGGTGCACCCTTCACAGTATCCTCCATTACATCGATATTAAGTCCAAGCTGAACCTCATGAATGACTTCCTGCTTCGGAGGATAGATCTCGATCGAGCCTTGATTCTGCAATGGAACATTTTCCACGCTACTAGGTGTTTCTTTTATCAGACCCTTGCTACCATGCACCATGTCCAAGACATTTCGGGATTGTGCGGTAAAGCGCGGATCAAAAAGAGCCACTGTCAGAAGCACGAGGAAGAAAATGGTCCATACAACAACGCGACGATATAGACAGTGGCCTAATAAGGCTCTGACTTGGAATTTGGCCCTAGGCTTTGTATTGATGTGCGTTGGCAAGTAAAGATCGCTTTTGCGAGCCATCGCAGCCGAGAAGGATCCGGGTCGCCGTGCCATGAAGCCTGGTATCTTGTCCATCCCGGCTGGTGTGTGGATAGATGTAAGGTCTTATGCGTTATTGAACGGAATGCGCAGCACGCGACCCATACATAAAGAATGTTAGGACCTTAGGAGCATAGGAGCCGATTCTCATTCCAGTCGCGAAAGAGGCCGATTGTTTAAGTTAAAAGACAGACTGACCGAGATGTCGCTGGGCGCAAAGGACGAGAATTTCCGGCTGGTGCAGTCCTTCGTCACTATCCCAGGGCATCGAGGTCATACAGATGAGACACGACGGGTGGTGCAAGAGAAATGCACGAACTACAGCAATCGGGGCATGGGAAGGTGGTGTTACAAAAGAATCGGACTCGGTGGTAAGGGTGGGTGGAAGGGAAGACCCGTGGGGAATTGCGTTAGGTTGACAGTAGACAAATGCAGTGGTCAGCGAAGCTGAAGTATGTTGGACTGGCACTTGCGCGTCCACGTACGTAGACGTAACTTTGTTAGATGCTAGAAATAAGCGTAGTCTTAACTTCGAGTATAAACCTGCAGTGGCTTTTCGCGGTACTGGGTGGTCGAGACGAGGCACCGGGCCAACAAAGGAGGGTACACAGGTTTTCCGAAAGGGCTCAAAACGACAGTCTCTCAAGAAACAAAATTAATGAAAATGTGAATATGAAACGTCAAGGAGGGTGAGTTCTCGGGGATGGTGCGAGGGTCGGTTAATGACTAGAAGAGAGAGGCGGAATTGAAGGTTGGAAGCAGTCACTACAAATGATAGAGCAATGACATGGAACACGCATAAGGCTACAACGAAGAATGTAGGGAGAGGTAGCTGGATTGGAACTCTTTACTAATATTGGTGTTGCGCGAGTGGAGTGGTCCGTACTCAGAGAATAGCAAGCACGCTGTGTTTCTGGTTCTACTCTTGTTACCTGCATCATTGGTACCTCCTTGATTGCAAGTAATTGTGTTGTGAGGCAGGTAGGTTGTGAGCTGATTTTGCTGGTTTGGCTTAGGTAGGTGAGAGCACAGCCGTCTGTAGGGGCAGTGTAGCGGTACATAATGTTTCTGCACCGTGTGTACCTGATCACACCGAGGAATAGGGGACCGATATGACAATTGGGTCAGAACAAAATAAAAGCAAGAGACAACTGTCGATCTCTAGTAGAGATTAGGTTTGGATTTGCACCCCTCAAACATGGATGCCCACCTTTCGTAGCATGCCACTTATCCAGCGCGCTCTAATAGGCAATTATCTGTGCTTATGGTCATGGACGCGCAACTCGCATTCTGGAACCTCGACTGTGTTGGAACTCTGTCGGCATATCAGGGATCTTCTGTCCCCGGTGACCCCAGTCCTCAAGCCTTACCAGTAGACGCCCCCAAGTACCGGTCATGTCCTTTGCTGCGATGCGCGATGCAGCTACATCTGTAGACAATCTATCATCATGATAACTTGGCGTGCATGTTGGGTAAGTTGAAAGGAATACGATACGTTAGCAGGGTGCGGCAATGTATAGTGAGTAGCCATCCATGCTATAAATTTAGAAAAGTACCTAAAGGGGATATGTTAGGACCAATACTCGCCTGGTATTGGACAGCATGACGAGTGCCTAGACCTCAGTACCTACCGATACCTGACAACGAACAAGGTCCCTCTTGCTGCAGTGGACCAAACCCCACCAGACTATCAACAAAGTCTTCATGCCAGCAAAAATACCAGTAACAGCAGTCAACAAAATCACATGAACCATGTCCTCGGGTGTAAGTTTTCACTTTCTTAAGTTTTGTCTGAGCATCACAATAATCAGAATTGAACACCACGCTAGATACAAGGCCTAAGATAGATACTTGCATTCCATAGTACGGTATGACCAGGATTCAGCCCGAAAAGGCTAAGCCGTCGAACTACAGACAGTCCATAGGTTTATACTGCCCGTAATTAAGAAATAAAACAAATGACGACATTTCCGGTTTTATATTCAGTTACATGCTTGTAGTACAAAGGGGAAAGAGAATTAAAAAGGGTAAGTGCTATCGGTTCGTTACCTAGCCGGCATGTAGCAGCTCTCCTTACATGTAGGTATCAGGTACCTACTTGAATGTTGCATGTTTTGTGCCGCTTTGAAACAGATGAATCTGAACTGGGATTCAGTTTCAGATTCCTCCAGCTATGTTACCTACGTCATTGCCCTAGCTAAGCTCTGTCCATATGGTCCGTTTACGCCTATATATAATATACACTATAAAATGGACGATAAAACTTAGGTACTTAAATTATCTTTACAAGAACTGCGCGCTGTTTATCAAATCGCGATAAAGAGGTAACCGACAGTATACGGGAAATAGCCTGGTTACAATACAACACACATCCGAGGAATGTAACTGCATCCGTATTATGGATGGCAAGTCTTCATTTCAGCAATTTAATATATACCAACCCCGCCGAGTACTGAACACCCTTACGGGATCTAGCGTTAGCGTACCAACTTCGGTCTGTATTACCGGACCACGTCCCACACCAATTTGGAGAACCGACGCTATCTCACGAAGCAGCTAACGTTATAATAATGAACGGAGTTATGGATGGGTACAAACGTAGAAACCGCCTGCCATAATAGCTATTTCCTTAGATTCTGCATTGGGGTAGCTAGATAGCACGGTATAGCTGGGTAGCACCATTAGGTTTGACCGACTAATTGTTATATTGGTTCGCGACTCGTCTGACGTATTGAGGCCGAGTGTTGTGTGTATGGATATGCATCTACTCTCTTGTTCCAGTCATGTGCGTGGCAGCCACCCAGAAACCGCATGATATTTTTTATTAGGGCGAGACATTTACTTATACGCGTAGCTCTATAACATCTTCGGCCCATACGCAGAACACCGACCTCACAGACCGACTTTACCTTTCTCTCCTGTTGGCTTATCGCCTGCCTCTGAGTTGTTGCGCTCCGAATACGTAAGTACTTTAGCAATCATACGACTCTGCTACCGACAATTCGGTGAGGCTTGCGGCTTTGGCACCAATGATCCGCTTGAACGCCACTTTGGAAATTCTAGCGGCCCAGGGTCGGCGTGTGGGGGCACCTATCAACGCAAATTCTATCCTTCTAGAATGTATGTATACTATCTGTACATCTCGCAAGGATGAGAAAGCTCGGGGGGTACTAGTCTGGGCATTATTCACAACAATTCAACAACTAGTATAGGCCCGATAAGAGACAAACAAAGCACGAGTATGTACGGCATGTAAAAAACTATGATCTGAGACTGAAAATTATCGAAATGCTTGCCAGTTGGTGTTTGGCGGAATGAGGCTCGACTCGATCTAAACTCCGAGCACCGCATAACAGGCTGTGCAGCAATCTTCAATGCTTGGCGTTCGCGATATCATCTGACGGTACGTGTAGATCCGGTCCGCCTACATGAAACACAACCTTACACCGGACTTGACTGCCGCGTATCAAAGCTCATCGTCCTTCCCCCAGAAATGCAAGGGTTATTTTGTTGCCGTGCGCTAGATAGAGTACTGACGTAATATCTTAATGGTTGGCAATCCTGGTAATTATAGAGTAGATGTATGTATGCACTTAGGTATCTATTCAATTTTACTGCGTGCTACGTTTTTGTAGCACTAAGACTGAGTTTTTTTTTTTTTTTGATACATGTATTTTGGCCTTTGAATAGGTCTCAAAAGAAATTAAATGTAAATGTGAACTGGTCTATAGGGCCTGGCTTCATTCCTACGAGGCATATTGCAACGACGTGTTCAAGATCGCTCATGCCGCCTACCTTAAAGTAGCTGCATACATATGTATGGAACATACAATAATAATGGAACACCAATGACTCCCTGTCCTGGGTAAGCTTAGTCTACAATGTCAAGCTCTAACTTTATAGTGATATAAACTCGCATCGACATCTCGTGTCAATAGCTCCTCGTAAACCTCAGTATACACTACTCATTATGACAAATCTAGCTTAAACGGTCTGACGTGCCGCGATTTATTAGAGCTAAGTCACCAGAGCTTCTAACACTGATCATCGTGGTGACATTGGGCTATCACGACGAAAAATCTTTAAAGAACAGTTACCACATGACCGATGTAATATACCCGGGCCTCAGACATCATTTCGTATTTAGATGCCACAATCAGAATGCCCGCAAGGATTTCGTGACCGCGCGCGTGACACGCATCGTGCTATCAAACCGACGAGACATCCCTTAGTCATGCTAGCGCATACCGACCTACATGTTTAAGACTTGTCTTGTGATTCATGTTGCATTTGCAGTTGAGACGTGGAGTGTCATCTTTATTAATAAGTTTCATCTGGATCTAGATATGTCCAATGGTTTCCGTCCGCTCTCGGGACCACGATGTAAAACTTCGGGGCTCTCCCTCGGGAAATGGCCGGCATCGAATGACTGACCCCTTGGTTCCTTGGGGAATGCGTCTAAAGTTTCCTGAAGCACTGGGAGTACGCGGCCAGCTTTACGGCAATGTGCAGGTTCAACCTTGAAAATCCAAAGGGCACCCTAGCATCTTGCATGGTGCATATGCCGCCAGTTAATCCGTCGTCGTCATCAGTAGTTTGTTCCGGGCAGTCTCACGCCGGTCACTGCTGCCCTTTACACCTCCGGTCTGTTCGTTGACTTCTCTGCGGAATCATGCCCTCCATGGTTCTTTTTCTTGTTCTCTAAAACCTTTGTTTTCTTCATCTTATGCTTTGCGTCGATGGCGTCTCTCCATATCTTTCCGTAGCGGATTGACAGATATGTGCACAGTGTCCCCAATAGCAAGAATATCGTACTGATAGTAGAGAACCACCCCACACCGATAGTTTCGATAGCCGGTAACACAATGGCCGTCGCTAGGCATCCGAAGAGGTATCGCATTGCGTAGTTACCGGCGATTACTTCAGCTCCGCGCCCACTCATGACATCCAGACAGTAGGTGTTCAGCGATGGGAAGCAGAAGAGCTGGGCCAGACCTTGCAGGAATAGCACAATCACCGTCAATGGGATACCGCCGACGTCCTTCTCCACACACCATCCGTAGATGATGACGCTTCCGGGAATCACAAGCCCCAGGA
Source organism: Xylaria curta (assembly GCA_022495235.1). Classification (NCBI taxonomy): domain Eukaryota; kingdom Fungi; phylum Ascomycota; class Sordariomycetes; order Xylariales; family Xylariaceae; genus Xylaria; species Xylaria curta. The sequence continues at coordinate 315,378 of MU375907.1, read as the reverse complement.
ACGGTAGCGCTGAGTACAAGCGATCTTCGGGGATTCGGATACCACGCTTGCGAATGTACACCTTCACAATATAGTCTGCATACCTCCCTCCGACAAAGGTACCCGTAAGGTATCCGAAACCGGGTGCCAGATAGAAGAGACCACCTTGTAGCGGAGTCGTCAGATGGTAACGCGGATTTAATACGTATCGGATCGGGGTTAGGATGCTATACATATTCCATACGAGCGACGCACTGGCAAATCCTGTCAAGAGGAAATCTAAACGAAAGCTAGGTTAGCCGACGCCTACGCACTACTGACGTAGATGTTTGTCTGAAGGCCCGCCTTGATTCTCAAGGATCTCGGAATTATCACCAGGGATGTAGAAGGAAGCCGTTACTGGGTAATACGTACTTGGATATTCGAAAAGCTTCAATATACCCCAAGGGTTGAGTAAAGAAAGCAACGCACGTCCTTTTTCGCGTCCGCTATAGCCCTCGAGATCATCAATCTTTTTGTGAAAGATGGTCTCTGGCATTAAGAAATAAATACCGATAGTTCCGATGCCAGCGAGACCTGTTTGTAACCAAAAGATTACGCGCCACGATGTATATGTTACTATCAACCCGCCAAGAAAGGGACCAAAGGCTGGGCCGATTAGTGTGCCCGACATAAACCAGCCTGTTCCTTTCCCACGCTCTGTTGGAAGGTATATGTCACTATAGCGGAGATGTGTGTTAGTTCATGGCTTTGTAACGGTGGCTGCTGTCATTGAAGCAGTGTAGGTGACGAGGTTATAGTGATCGTGGCTTCGCAGGGTCATTGTGAAGAAATTGATTGTGGCTTACCTGATCACAGCCGCCCCATTGAGTAGGAAGGATGTCCCGAGAAACGCTGTGAATAAACGGAAGAAGAAAAATGCACCGAAATTTGGCGCAAGTGCTGTACCGATGCTCGCAACGACGAAGCCAGCGCCTGTAATTAGGGAGATCTAGCGGTCTCCGATTAGTATGCCGCGTTTTCTACATTTTCTCGACGTCTTAGGGAGCCGGGTACTCACTGGTCTGCGACCGCTGTAAAGAACAGTGTCAGTAATTACCGTTTTAACCATTCCCTAGGACATAAATCTGGATTGAGAAGGATACTCCTTAACTGTGGCACTACAAGAACGAGGAAATAACTCGGATCATAACTTACTACACTTGACTCAAGGGGCCCCATACAATTGGCGACAAGCCCATGAACAAAAGGTATAGCGCGTTGACGAGATTCACAATGGAACCAGTTGTGCTGTACTCTGCAGCAACCTCGGGCGTGGCTGCTAGCACCGACGTGCTCGAAACTGGCGACAGGAATGCACTAAAAGAGATAAGGATGAGGATTATGGCTATGCTTTTGAGTCAGCTCTTCCATGCGGTAGGAACCTACAGCAACACTCGTTACGGGACCGTTAACGTGCTTACTCTTTCGATGCGCCGGTAGTCTATCATAAAACTCATCTGGGATCTCGATGATAGAGTCGATGGGCTGAATAGGGGCATCGCCCACCGCCGAGTGCTTCGTTGAGCACCGCTCGAGTCTGTCTTCACGGTCTGCGTCGTCTATGTCATCTTCTTCGCCCATTGACGAGTGACGGGATTTGCTGCTACGACTGCTGCTGCTATCTCTTGCAGTTTCCACTTTGTCATCCTCCAGGGACTCATGCGAGCTTGGAATGGTGGTGTTAGACTCAGGCATCTGTGTGGATTGACAGGTATCGGTTTCTTATCGAGTGCAACAAGGTAGGCGGGATAACGATGATGATGATGGCAGTTCGTGTGTCATCACAGGCCAAGCGGTTATAAGGAGCCCAATATCTTCTTCCGAAACAGAAAGGACGAGAAATCGAGTCAAGCAAAGATAAAAATGCGGTAACAAAGTTTTCTTATTACACTTGGAGGCTGGATATACACACTTAGATTCCAAGAAATAAACTCGTTCGAGTCTTGCTTTCAAAGAGACAATGCTTATTTATTTGTGATAAGGAGTTCGAATATCTCCACTGACCATATCTTGGCAATTTAGGTATGAAAACCATATATGCCTTATTATGGGTTCCCAACGGAAGGGTGCCGAGACGAACGCCATTTTATACGTCAAATGAAGCATCGCAGAATTCTTCCATCGGCATTGCTTCGTCGTCCGTGACCTAGCAAATTAGTCAGTGGACGGGAATAAGCATTCCCGATTTTTTTTCTGCCTCGTAATATTCGATCTAGACTCGATATCTATTAGCAACTATGAGGGGCCGAGAGGATCGTGGAACAAAAACAGGGCTGATCGATCCTATGACGAGACCGTATTGGCGCGTGAGAGCGATATGAGAAAGGTGGGTTAGACGGAAAAAGCGGAGTCGGTTTAGTGTGTATAAACCGTTGCCGTTGATCATCAACCGTTCGGTAGAATACACACGCTACTTCATTTTCTCAATAGCATCGTGATCTCGTAATCGGTGGTGGGTATGGGACGCCGAATATCGGTACAGTGATTGTTTCAGACATTGCTGGGATTGGTTCGCTACGCTGCCGTATGTGAAAGATCGTTAATTTTCATGCTTCTTTATTTAATCGGTCCACTTCATGATTTGTTGCTTCGGGCCATGTACTCGCCTTGGATCGGATGCGAATGTGGATTCGGTGCGAGCCGACGGAGCGTCGTCTTGGAGATTGAAAATTGATGTTGGGTTTTCATGTGTGTTGATTGGTTTTTCGTTTCTTCTATGTGCCTTGCCCCCCACCCACGTCCTATCGGAACTGCCAACTCAGGAATGTACCTATCAATCTACTACAGATGCTCTGTAGATAGTCTAAAGGCTGTGGGGTTGTCGGATATTCACCGTTGATAGAGCGGACACTTGACAATTCTGCGATCAGCTACCGACAGTAGGCACATTATGGCGGGGGCAATTCGTTCCTATATGAAGTGTGTAGTCAGGCAGTGCAATAACGTCCTTTCAAGCACCAGTCCGCATAATTTATTCCTACCTAGTTATAAAGCGCTTCGCGGTAGCTCTCCCTACTAACCACACGCTATCTGGAGAAGCCAAAACACACAAGACGGGAGAGATCATGGAAGCGAAAACCTGATCGGGCAAATACCGAAGCCGGGTCCCTCCCGACCCAGTTAAATAAACTTGCGTCTCTGACCGACGCTTATTTCCGCTAAGTCGGCCTGATATCCGGGGCAGGATCGGCGCCTGCGAGTCACATCGCCTCCGTTGCCGGCTATTGATGGTATTGGAGACGTAATTTGTAGTTTCCGAGTTGCAGATAAAGAAATTGAGTGTAGGACCACGTCGCGGAGGATATATGGTCGCTGTACGGGCCATTGGAGCGTATTACTGAGGGACTCTTTGAGAACAACATGCGGTGAGACTCAAGTGGGAGGTCTGCTCTGGGGCCTCTTACCTTGGACATCATGATAGGCCGAACATCTCACACTGCCCCTTCGAGATCATAGTCCGTTCCTGTGGATTGCGCGACGTCCCCGTCATATCGGACGAATGCGTCTTGTCGCATAATCAACTTTTCATCTTTGCCACTGTCCGGCTACTATTAGTCTGCCCAGGAAAGCGCAATTCGTCGATGCAACACCCGTAATTGACATGTGTCGAATGATTCCCCGGGCCAACATTTCTGCCTTGTGTCTTAGCCATTCCATTCAGGTAGTCATGCAGTAATGCTTAGTTCTATACACCTAAATTTTCAAAGCATATGGAATAAGGAAGTCTATCGATCTCCTGCAGAAGCACCAGGAGCTAACCAGCAAGATCATTGATTGTATATGATGCAGGGGCGGAGACCTCCTAAAAACCTTCGCCAAGCAGAACAGTTCTACCCCCACCATACCTGTAACATTTGGAGTCAGTTATTGCCATTTTGAGAGTGATGCGTAAGTCGTTTTGCACGCAAAAGCTCGAGCTCGATCTGTTGAGGTGGCGAAGATGATAATAAAAAGATCCCGAGGATTAATCAACTTACCATAAAGTGCCAACTCGGACGTCAATACCTTTTTCTTGACCGACAACCCATTCTCCAATGACCTTGGAGTCAGCCTTCCCCCATGCTTCCCTTTCCAACCATTCATTGATAGTGTCAATAGCGTCGACCCATTGTTTTCGTTGTTCCGGTGTAGCATGGTCCTCATGTGTGAGGTATCGCCCCAGGGTGATATGGGCACTAGGTACAACGTACCGTGAATCGATGGTAATGCCGGCCTCTTTCGCTTGGTTCCACATATCCCTTCTGAGGTGGTGGTATGAGTAGCCATCTCCTTGCTTGAGGACAGCCGCACTATCAGGCGCCGTAGGTGCCGGCGACACGACTGGCTCACCAGCCGCAGGAAGAAACGAGAGTGCGAAAGCTGATAAATCGTACGAAATCATAGGCTTCACCAGTCGTGCCCGGTGTCGGTAGGTGTAGCTGGCTATGGCAGGGATCGCAGGCTTCAGTGTCTCTTTGATTTGCTCAATCTCCTCTGGAGTGCGGCTAAATGCTAGCTCAAGCGTCGTTATATGCACTTCAATACATAGTGTTAGTAAAACTCTCTGTACATTCAGACATGGAATAACAAAATGAAGACGGCGCTGTCGATGACCGACCGTCGAAGCAGGGAATGATGTACCACCTCACTTACTTCGATGCTGTGGCATTAACCAAATGTCTGAATAGTGTATTAGCTCAGTTAAGATTATTCGTATTGGCCAAGACGCTCTATTTATCGCGAAGCTCATTGATCAACAGCACCCTCGTCCGCCGTCTTCGCGTCACGTTGGTACTCGGAACTCAACTCACTTGGTGCAACTTCCTTAAGCTTTTGTTGAATTACACCCGCAAGTTCGAGTACATGGATCGGTGGGCGACCCCAAAAGGCCATACAATTTCTCGTGTCCTTGAAACCCGGCTCGACATGGGAGTGTTCAAGCCGAAGCAGGTAAGGATCGATGATCAATTCCTTAAAATCTGCATCTAAGAACTTTTGTTTTTGTTGCGCATTGCGCCGAGTACGGTGAGCAGCGTACAACGCTTGGACCTCGACCTGCCCCCATCTGTTAGTTGTGTGAATGTAGCATGAACAGGCCTCTCTTCTTCTTCCTTTTTTTGAGGGTTGACCTGATTTCCCTAACTGGCTTCCGTGGTAGTACTTCCAGGCCGCCTCCTTCTATTTCGCACGAATTGCTTTGAAATATAGACCAGGGAGTAAGAGTGACTCAACTGGATCATCATGACAAGCCTCAATCAGAGCATTGTATGGGTTCTCTCCTGGCTTTACCACCACACCTGAGAGATCTATTAATTTGTTCTTTACATCGGTCGATTCGAGAATGGATCCCATTGTGACTTCACATAAGTTGACGAGACGTGCGGTGGCAGAATACTTTGTTGGTAGGGTTCGCTATTTATAGTGAGTGGTTTTGCATCCAGGCGCGGAGTGCTGGTCCTCTCCACTGCGGCTGAAACTCCGCCTTCGCTCTCGAACGTAAGTCTATGGACAGGGTGAGGCACGCGACTGCTGAATAGGCCTATGAAAATCGAGGTATTTACATCAGATGTTATCCTGATCAATTGATTGAAGGAGAAGAGCTCATATTCGTTTAAGTGCATCGCCCCTTTAAGATCTTAGTTTCACGGCTATTCACCGGCATCCCTAAACCAATGAGCGGCCAGCTTCACGCTAAGGGTGCAAGCAACAATCTGAGAAGGTGCCTACCTCATACTTGGAGGAAGAGAGACGTTAACTTATCCTGTATCACGTGCGCGTAGCTACTTCCAACAAGAACCTTAACGATGCCGTGCAGCTAGGTATAGGGGAGCTGAATCATCACCTTCTCTCAAGTACGTATGGGAATCGCATTTCCCTTCTATCTTCGGTGTAGTTGTCTATTGAGGCACTTCAACTTCTAGCACTCCTGCGTGTCTGCATTCGAACTACTATTCCGCTCTAACTTGATGAGTACTTCTCTTGCTGTCATGTCTGACAAAGGAAATGAATTTATCCTACTAGACAAGGTCCGCTACTGTCTCTGCCAGATCAAAGAGGATTGTTCAGCATCACCCGCCAGATCGGTGCTCTTTCACTGAATGGATCATGGCCATGGCGTTAACGTTCACTTCTGGGTCATGCTGTAAACGGATTCCTTTTGGTCGTTCTCTCCTTTTTGTCATGGGAAAGAGAAACATGGACCTACCACCAGGCTCTCAAAGGCTATGGACACTACTACCTTCTGTTAATTCGGTTGAAGGGGATGCTGTGCGAAGAGAGCAAGGGACTAAGACTGATGCCCGTTACTCCTGACATCAAGAGGTTCACTCCTGGCGTGAGTTTATGCATCCAGATTGACCGGCTGTTACCATGGCTTCACTTCTTCGTTTGAGTTGCCTGGAGGGAAACACATATTAAGCAGGCCCATATGAGATTACGAGAGCTGAGCCTTACCTAGGTGAGCTGTCTTCACGCAACCATTTTCCAAAGGTGCTTGTTGTCTATACATTATTGGATAACCTTGAGCTGACTTGTAGCCACCCAGTAGTCATTCGGGTTGTAGACTTAGCATATGTAGTTCATTTCGCGAGCTTTACAGGATAGCCTGTAACATTTCATGTCAGGGCGGAGACCTCTTTTGGGGAGTAGCTCTCTAACTCTAGGGTTTCTGACCTTCTATTGATCCCTTCTGTTGTACCCCTCGCTCCAGGCAACCAGCCCACAGGTCGACAACATGGCTCGCGATGTTGGTCTCTTGGCGTGGAAGCGGAGACTTGGTTACCGCAGCGTCAGATGAGCCCTTGCCAGCCACAACTTGGAAAATATTGATGCGTAACCCAAATTGGTGTCCTGTCCTAAATTCACCTACTTCTGTTGTTTACTTGAAGTACAAACTCCCACACCATTTTTCTCTAAGCCTTTCACCTTGAGTTTTGCTCTCTTTAGGCACTTTTATAGTGGCAATCTTGATTCACCTCTATCCTCAAGCTTGCACTTCAACTTGTGGCACCTTCGGGCCTACTCTAGGTGACCCCCTTCATGCTCCTACGAGCCTTGTGTAGGCTTCTTCTGGCGTACTTATTAGCAAGGCTTTGCGTCGACGATCACCACGTCCCTCTGTGCTGCTCTTTCTCTCCATTTGCTCTCTCGCATTTAGCACCCTGCCCGCATCATTCTGATACAACGGCTTTCTCTAAAAACACTGCCTTTGACGTCTATTTTGCATCATGGCACCCCAGACACGCTCATCCACGGCGCGGTCGTCTCAGGCACGCTCGCTGCAGACTTCGCAGGCTGATGATAATACAAAGATAAAAGCAATTTCTTGTCAGCAACCATCAGAAGCTCCAGACGAAACCGAAACCCTCGAACCCCTCGAAGATTCTGGAGATCCCGAAGACCTTGACCCTGATGACCCTGACGACGTAGTTGTTCCAGGAAAGCCCTCACACAACAATCTGAGACTCGACTTGCAGCCTATCACGAATGCGCACCAAGCTTTCAAGGACCTATTGTCCAAGCGTGTGCCGCAAATCACTGCTATCGCTGATAAAGGGGGATTCCAACTACGAGTTGGTACAATATGCTCAGGGACCGAGGCTCCAATTTTCGCCCTCAAACTCATCAAGGATATTTCTCGGCTCCTCCCCGACGTCGGCGGTCGGATATTCATGCAATTCGATCACCTATTCAGTGTTGAGAATGAGCCTTTCAAACAAGCCTATATATCACGAAATGCCCCAGGCAGTATCGTTTTTCGTGATGTAGTAGATTTCACCGATCCCGAGGCCACTGCTGCGTGAGTCAATTGTGTTGCTTCTCTCTTCGCCCGCACAATTTTTTCCCCTCCCAAAAAGACATAGTGTTGCGTACTAACAAAATTATAGGCCTACCATTCTGGGAGATCATCGCGAGATACCCCGTAACATAGACCTTCTTGTTGCTGGTACATCTTGTGTTGACTTTTCAGCGCTCAACACTAAGAAGAAGAAAATCATGCAAACGATGAGTACGGGTGCGAATTTGGCTGAGGAATGGAAAAATTCCGATCAAAACCCAGACAATAACAAAACTGCTAAAAAGAAAACTGCCGATAACGAGCAGACTAAGAAGAAGCCGGTTGCTAAGAAATCTACTAAGTCGGTTGATAAGGAGCCTGATGAGGAAAATCCTGCAAAACCTCTCCGAGAGGATTTTTTCCATGATTTTCGTCAGTGGCTGAACAGCATTACTCCGGCAGAGATCCAAACAAGTGGAGATACGATAGGGGAATCAAGCATCACTTTCTTGTCGACTGTTTGTTACATGAACAGACACCGGCCGAAGATGGTTGTCTTGGAGAATGTCACCAACGCTCCCTGGGGTTCTATGTGTGATCTTTTTCTCCGTGCTATCGATTACGCAGCAACGCACACCTTCCTAGACACAAAGGACTACTATATTCCCCATACCCGGAGGCGCGGATATGTGATTGCCCTAGATCGTCAAGTCTTCGGCAACTCCGCTGACCATACACTCTTCGAGTGGAGAACTCAACTGGCCAGTTTGAAACGGGGCGCATCGGCTCCCGTGCAGGACTGGTTGCTCTCATCTCAAGATCCGTTGACTATAAGAGCGCGGCAAGACGAATCTGAAAAGGCTGTAACCAGCGGCATGAATTCCGGTAGAGACAATCAATGGGAGCGAAGCAAGTTGCGACATGCTCGTGTTCGCCGCCAGTTCAAGCTAGGTAATGGTCGTCCTCTGACAGCATGGGGCCGAGGTGGGATTGAACAGCCTTACGACAGGATTGACAGGCTCATCATCAAGGGCCAGAACAACCGCGCACTAGATTGTGTGGACATTTATTACTTGCGTTGCCTGCGTGCCGAGTCCCAACTTATCACCGACCCTACCAAAACTAAGAAGACTCCCACGGGGCCAATGCAATATGACATTAGGTTCAAATCCCAGATCTTCGACCTTAGCCAGAACATTGATCGTGGCCAAATAACCCCTAACTTTGGTATTACCGGGTGTTTGACACCACGTGGGATGAATCTCATTACCGATCAGGGCAGACTTGTATCTGGTTTCGAAGCCCTCAATCTACAGGGTTTACCCCTACGAGATCTAGACCTGTCCAGAGAGACCCAGGATGAGCTTCGTGACTTGGCTGGGAATGCGATGACAACAACTGTCGTTGGCGCTGCATTGTTCTCTTTGCTCATCGCCGTCGATCTGCACTCTAGTAAAGCCAATTCGCCACCGCTTGGTTCCATTATCACTGGGGAGCAAACTATTGTGCCATACCAGCCGCTGTATCAGCCGCCATTCACGAAATATGCGCTCCAGGAAACTTGGAGCACTGCCTTTGAACCGTTCCACAATGTGCAGGAGGTGATTGACATATCGAAAAGATGCCGCCGCTACTGTTATTGTAATGGTGGGGCCAAGTATAGCACTGACGAACTAGTACGTTGCCAGATATGTAATGTTACTCGTTGTACAAGCTGTGCCGGCAACCCGAGCCATCGATTTGGATCTCTAATGTCTATTAAGAATCCAATCATGAACGATACCGCACCTGGAGAAATGATGAAGTACTTCCCAACAGCTTTGAAAAATGTTATCAGTGAAACGATCGATCATATTTCGTTTCACACGGATTTGCAGGACGCCAATTTGCAAAAGGACATCCTTCTTTCCCTGCGAACAACTACTTTCTATTACAATCAAGTTCTCCTATCGGAAAACGTGACGATCTGTTATTCGGCTAAGGATGACAATTGCTCTTTCCAACTCCAAGCTGTCGTTTCAGACAGATGGGTGACGTGGTATCTGTTCTTAGATCCTTGGTCTCCTTGCGGAAAGCTATTATGTGATATCCCCAGCCTCTCAGCAGCACAGATGCTGCGCCCCTTCGGTCGTTTGCGCGTTCATCCGCGGGCGCCTGGATTCTTACCAACACAGGATGCGTGGGAATTTTGGGTATTTAACGAAATCTCCTTCGACGTCAACATTACTAAATCTGACCAAGGCATCGGGATTGAAATAATCCCTGAAGACATCACTCTTGCGGATCTGCCTGCCGAAACCCATGCCGAAGTTCGGTCGATTGTAGGAACCTATCACTCTCACCCTGAGTGCGATGCAGCCGAAGATAGCCTGCACGCCAATATCCAAGATTCCAAGCGGTATCTTTTCAAGGACACTACCAGAATAGGTTTGATCCAAGACGACTGCTACGTTATTTCAGACGAATGCAGGTTTTTAGAGAAACACGAGTTTCGCGATTTTTGCGTCAAATTTTTGCCCGAATGGACTCCCCAGGCAGCCGAAACTCAGGCAACGGTCTCTATCAAGGGGTACTGGGCAAAGGCAGTAGCAAACCCTACACAAATTCAAGCCCCTGCCGAAAGTTCTCTCGCGAAATACATGAGGCATGTAGGTTTTCGGTCTATCCCCGGCCATACAGATTTACAATCCAATGCTCTAGGCCAAAGGGTACGCACACTGGCGAGTGTTTGTGTCGATTCAAATATGCTTGCGGACACGTATATGACCTTGTTGAAGTACAGACAGGCCGACCCTGATGACTGGGCCGTTGTTTCACGATCGGACTACTCTACTCTTTTTGGTCTTTTGGCTTCAGTCAACGTTAACCTTAATGATATCGAAACCTCGATCACTACAGGGAGTTGCAACTCATGCTACCCGCAGTTACCTGAAGTTCACTGGATGGAGAACAATACCGGGGGTACTGGCGGGGCCATACGCGAACCTTACCGTCTCTCCAGCGAAATGCGCATGTACGAAGAAAAGCTCCAACGATGGCCTGATCCTTTTCGAGTCGCCGTGAACATCACGGACAGCGAAAACAAGCAAGGTTGGAAAAGAGTAGTCGCAAACTATGAAGTGAACGTTGATTTGCTCGTGCATGGGGCGTTGCATCATTTTCCAAAGCCAAAAGACAGTTCAGGAGGAGTTCTTGAGGCTAAAACTCGCGTGCAGATTGAGAAAGGATCTTTGAACATCCCAAATCTGAGATTTGAGCCTTTCAAGAAGTCATTGCAGCGTTTGCCGGGATGTAACTCTCAAGACGGCATCGAGCTTTCCAAGTTATTCGTTCGCGGATATGCCCTCACCAAACAGCAAGAGATTTCCTTGAATTGGATGCTGGGTAGGGAGCTCAACCCCCCGCCCTTTTCCGAGCGAGAGATGGAGGAATGCAGGTCTGATCCTCTCAACCTGCGTATACTTGCTGTCGCGGAACGCGATATTTCACGTCCGGGTGGCATTCTAGCTGACGATGTCGGTTATGGAAAAACCGTTGTTAGTCTTGCCCTCATGGCGGCCCAACAGAGCTTTGACCAGAACCAATCTCTACAGAAGCGTGGCAAGCAAGAGGACACATTGGCCTTAGCTGCATCACTTGTCTTGGTTCCAAGACATTTGGTCAATCAGTGGTGTGATGAGGCAGCCAAGTTCCTCGGCTGGAAGGGGACAGATGTTCTTGTCATTAAGTCGTCCCGTTCCTTGCAGGGAATGCTCAACAGAACGGAATCTAATGGCATCGTATCTCCACCCCCTCCGAAAAGACCCAGAACAACCAAGAAGTCGGTAATACTACTCGATAAACTTAAGGCAGCTAAGCTTATCATCGTAAGCACAGCAATATTCGATAACAGATATTATACCTGGCTTGGGAAGTATGCGGGTTCCTTGGCCCATCCCCTTGCCATGCCTAGGACCAAAAGCACGAGAGATACAACTAATCCCAATGTTCTTGGTGCTTTTCAGGATTGGTACGAAGATGCAACAGCATATGCTCGGAAGCATGTTCGTGGCTTTGATCCCGCTATCTTTCGCCTGGGCCGACTCGAGATAATCAAGCAACGCCAGGAGGGTCTCCAGGACTCCTGGACAGCTGTTGTGGCTGATCACTACGATACATCAACACGTCTTGGCTTACAAACTATACGCGGTGATAAAACTGGAAAATCTGTCAAGGGCAGCGAGGAAGAGGCTATCATACACAGGGAATACAATAACACAGCCAGAGCGAACCATTTCACCGAGGAAGATTTTGGGGCCGACGATCTCATGCATGTGCTCGAGGCTTTCAGCTACGCTCGCGTGATTTACGACGAGTTCTCATACGAGAATTTCTGTGTCGCGCAGTTCATAAAAAATGCAAAGGCTCATGCGAAGTGGGTTCTGTCAGCCACACCACCAACGAGTAATGTCAAAGCTGTGTGCGATATTGGGGAGCTGTTGAACATACACGTCGCTAGGGCCGTCAAACTGCGTCCGGGACTACCACTCATAACCGAGGGGCCGATTGTCTTGCGTCAGAATCCTACAGAAAAGCAACTTTCTTATGGCAAGTTGTATACAGACCAGAGCGTGTACGAGCGAGTAGATCAAGCCCATAAATTCATTCGCCATTTTGCCAGCGCCAATCCATTCGATGAGGAAGGATTGGGTAAAATAGAGGTGTCTGAGAAGGCGTGCTGCTCATATATGACTCGTCACCAACTTATCAAGTATCTGGACATTCAACAAGACCTGCGAAGCTCCAATTTGGACATATCTAATCTATTAAAACGTCACAACATCAACTCTGATATCATGACCGAATTCCCTGCAGAAGGAAGGCTCCGTGCTGGCCTAGCCTTGGCGTATGTTGCATCGGTCGACTGCACAGATGATGATGGCGATGTTGATAAACTACGTTCATATCGGCGCGGGAAACTTGAGGAGGCCCAGAAGAAACTCAAGGATATTACTGAGGTAGCAATTTGGCTCGTTCTCCGAAGATCTGAAGAAGTGGTAAAGAAGAAGAATGACTCCGCGACAAGCGCGGTTGAGGATTTGGCCTGGCATTTTGGATGTATCCTAGATGCGGACGCTGAAATGTTTGGCGGCGCAGAAGCCCTTGAAGCAGTCACTGACTCTACTTTCACCAAAGAACAGTTCGCGGCTTGTTCAGAGTGGTTCAAGAGTGTCGATGTCAATGAAAGAAACTCGGAGGGTTTCTTCAAGGACCTTTTTACACTACTCAATGAACAGATGGAACCAAGCGCATGGACAACTTACTTTCGGCTATCAACAGACCGTATTGCTGGCCTTCAGGATTCAGAAGTATCCGACCGTATACAGGAGCTTGGTGGCAACAACCTTGATCCACTCACTCCGAACCAAGCCCGACAGCATCTACGAGAACTCGTTGCGAGTACGCAGTCTCGGTCGCAAGAAACTAGCAATGGCCATAAGACCACTAAGCGAAAAGGGCGGACTCAGCCGTCTGATGAGGGCACTGAGGATAGCGACAACAGTAAACCCAATTATCCGCGCTTCAGTGTTCGCATCAAGATTCGCGGCGGTGACTTCACCGAGACAGAATCTGAGCTCACTGACATTGTGCTGAAATTGGCCGAAGTTAAAGAGGATGTTCTAGCTCGAGCGAAACAGGTCACGACTGCTTCGAATCTTTTGTGCAAAGATGAAGAGCGTAAATGCAGTGCATGTGGGTATTCTTCCAGCAACATGCGTTTCCTTCCAGAATGTGGACATTTCATCTGCTCGCGCCATCAGGAGAGAATTTGTGGCTTCATCAAATCTGAGAAGTTTCTGAACGGAAGCGGCTGTTCAGCTTTGATCCCTCAACGCTCAATTCCCGCTCAACAGATCGATCGTTGTCCAATAGGCACAGACAAGAAACTGCCCAAAGTGAATCCTAAGTCATTAGCCATTTGCCGCACAATCAGAGAAATTCTTGACCGCAGCGACGACAGTGTTCTAGTATTCTACCAGTTTGATAAGCAGAAGCAAGAAATCTGTTACTTGTTGAAGCACAATAGGATTGCGTTTGATGATCGCTCAGTCATCGAGACAGAGGCCGCCACCGTCAACCGGACCCCAGCTGGCCAACGAGTTCGCATCTTAAAACTGAATAGTGAAGAGGCTGCCGGTTCGAACTTCCAAGATGCGAACCATGTTCTGTTTGTTAGCACACCCGTTTTCGGAAAGCAGGAAGATTTTGAAAAGTACGTGAAACAAGCCAAAGGACGGGCTGTTCGTCACGGACAACTCAAACCCGTAAAGGTTTACTATTTCATCACCGTGAACACTTTTGAAGTCGATCTACTTCAGCTACGAAAGAAGTCTCACATCCGCATCGAAGAGGACGATGTCGCCTGCTTTGCCCCTTGGAGCGGAGATACACACCACCACAACGCCGACTCGGAGGGAGATGTAAACATGACGGATGCACCAGATACGAGCTCTTAGGGAAAGCTTACGTCTGGTCTATCTGATGATGAGGTCTGGAAACTCACGGATGAGAGAAACTGGCTTGTGCAGCAGAATCGCGAGTTCTAGACAGCGTCTCAACAATGTGTCTGAGAACTCATCTGGGCTCTCCTGATTTCGACAGCATTTCGCAGTCAACCATTCGTGCTATTACTTGCTATGTCATTAAGCTTTCATTCATCCTCATTTGCGAGGTGAAATGTATGAATGTCAAAAAAGAAGAAAAAAATTGGTCGTGTTATTGGTCACAACAACCGGGGCTCGTGCCCGGGTAAAATTGCCGGGTGGAACAGTTTATGTGATGAGGGATGCTAGAGGAAAGCTGGGAAACAAAAATTCGGGGTGACTAGTCTGGTGCATCGTATCGCGAAAACGGTAGAAGAGATCGATTTGTCCGGTCGGAAGAATAATGGTCATCGTCTGCGGCGTTCATGTTGTACGTAGGATCCTTCAACAGGAGATAGCTATGACTAGCTTCAATATCATTGACTATGAGATGCTATACATGAAGTGCCTAATGGAAAGTACAGCGAAGCTGTTAGCAATTAAGATGGCTTGACGCTACTATAAATATTGGAATCGCAGGTAGTGAACTGTAATACGAAGTGGTCCGTATGCTTTGGTTAGATATGGAAATACCAGATAGGGATAGAGTCGAGGGCGAAGCAGAGCTAAGTCGGGGCCGAGACCGGGATGAAGAGCACCAATTAAATGGGGTCAATTGGAGTTAAAGCCGGTAGCGATTGACCACACCGCCGATGTCTTATATAATTCATCTCTTTATACACCGAGTCCACCAAAATCTTGGCGATATCCTCTCCGCCGGGTTTGGGTTGCTTCCGCTCAGACGCCTGGCTGTTTAGCATATCCATCTACCAGAGCCTACGTCATGCTCGTGCGGACAACACATCTCACAGAGCCCCTCACGATCACAGCGGCGCCGCTCACGCGGGACGCCTTCGCGCCCTTCGGGGACGTGATCGCGAACCCGCGACCGGAGTCCAGACCTTCCAACACGGCGCCAGACGCCATCGCACGCGGGGAGCTGCCCTGCGGCGCTGTCTCGGCTAACCAGGGGACGGCCATCCAGTACAGGGCGATCGCGTCCATGAGGAATCTCTACAGCTCGGCTCCGAGCGGGAAGGTCGGGAGCCCGAGGATGACGATGTTCGTGTGCGGCGCGCGGGCACTCGTCTCGAGGGATGGTGGGGAGGCGGATGGCGTGCAGATCAAAATACTGGAACGCCACCCTTTCACCTCGCAGACCTTCATCCCCCTCACGGCTGACGGAACGAAGCGGTATCTCGTGGTAGTGGCACCGACGCTAGATCCCACGGGAGAAGACGAGAGCCTTCCCGCGCCGAGAGACGCCGGGCTGCCGGGCCGTGGTCTCCCTGACGTGCGCCGGCTGGTGGCGTTCGTGGCGACGGGCGAGCAGGCGGTGACTTATGCCGCGGGCACGTGGCATGCGCCCATGATTGCGCTCGGGCCGTCGAATTCGACGGTCGATTTCGTGGTCGTGCAATTCGCGAATGATGTCCCTGTTGAAGACTGTCAGGAGGTTGCTTTGGAGGACGGCGGAAAGGGGGAGGCGGCGAGCAGGATCTGGGTGCGTGTTCCTGAGGGAGATCGGAGAGCGCTGGCGAAGCTGTGAAGACGAGCTATGAAAACAAAGTGTGTTTATGGGAAGGATGAACCGGGAACTGTTATGTGCAGCGAGTGAAATGTGAGCAATTCAGGCACATTGAGAATACGCAAAAAATAATGTCTGTTTGTGGTGTCTAAGATAGCGAACAGCGATTCGACTACCTGGGCAGGCGGATTAATACAGGCAGCGATCTTCAAATATAAGTACTTAATATATACCTGTATACTATCTTTTATATGCCTACCTGGTAGCTCTACTTTACTTCGAATAGGTACCTTAGGTCACCATTCATTCTTACCTACCATAATCTGTATTATCATAGGTACTTGGAACTCCAGCGCCCAGGTTAGCTGACATGACCAGTACGGGGCACTGAACAAGTTAGTCCCAGTGTGCTACAGCGCCCGTTAACGAGTGCGGATGCCACTAACGCCCGCTACTACTTCGGCACCTAAGCATGTACATGATACTCAAGCCTTGTCCACTGACGAAGTACAGGCGAATTCTAGCTACCCCTGATGCTGAAGTGCTTCTGAGGATAGACTACGACACTGTGATAGCGTTACTTCGACCCCATCTGCCTATCTCACGTAGTAATGGAAGTATTTAGATTAGATAGTCACGAGGCCAAGCTTCATGACGAAGGTCTAATTATATATAGCATACACGTTCAAAACGAATAGCTAACATGATCAAGATCCATCAGAATCCCAATTGCATGACAGTGGCATGATATGGGCTTCAACGCTCGAAAAGTAAGAGCTCTGGGCTAGTTCTTTCCTTTGGATTGCTGTTTAGGCTTCATCGTAACCATGTCAAGCTCCATCAAATCACCACCTCTGCCACGCTTCTGTTGTAACTTGACCCTTGCAGCTTTCCTGTCAGGAGGCTCTTCACGATTCGCAGCGTCCACTGCTGCCACATTGGCGTTATACCAATCCCATCCCTGCCAATTGTCGGGGTGATTGGGGACTGGCCGTTGAGAGTACTCTTCCAAGGTTTCTCCCGGCCGAATGAAAGGGGTTGTTATAGCCCCGGTCCTATATTGATTTAGGCGTTGAACGGACCCAACTGGTGCCCTATTGACTTTCAGCTCAAGTATGTCTTCATATGTGCTGCCGTACTGATAGGCTTCGATATTGTATTGTGCTGGAGCCGCTTTATGGTGACTGCGTTTGGTTGAGCGAGGCTTCATGGATGTAGGAGCTGGTTCAGAATTCTCTGGTTGACTAAAACCGGGTTCTGAATTATCTAATTTTCTAGTTGTAAATGAACTAAACCAAGAGCTTTGGTTTTCTTGGATAGGGTCGCGTGATGCACTGCTCTCTTTTTGTGTGCGCTTTTGAGGCTGATGTTTTTCCGCCTTTAAATTGTGTTCTGGCTTATAGACTTGGGTCCCCAACGCTTTCTTCTCTGGCATACTGTCATTGCGGTCGTTTGAACTCGATACTAACCTATCAACCACTGTTGTCTCCTCGGTAGACCCCTCAATTTTGATCCCTATATAGTCCTCCGCAGGCTGAATGATACGGTCGAGATCTTTCTGAGTCGCAACCGCGTCGCCGTGTTTAAGCTTTCTTAAGCACATGGGTGCACGAAACAGTAGTAAAACATGGTACATGCATAGAAAGCCACTGTCAAGACAATCCATCTGGCTAAATGAAGGGAGCTCGACCATTTGCTCTGGTGCCGGAGTCCAGGGCATCCGAGCAGCCCATACTTCCCGAAGAAAGGCAAAGGCTTCGATATGCTCAGCTCTTGTATCTTGCGCTGCCATCGAGTCGAAGCAGTACGCTTGTTTAGCGTTTGTGTCGACAACAATAACATACCGATGAGGACCGACCATTCCTTGAGCTCTACTAAAAATCAAGAATCGCGGTTTGTTTTCCATGGCCAAGTTGCACCATTCTACATCTCGTGGCACACTTCTCATAAGGAAGTCTCCGAAAGAGTTTTCAATCATAACCTTTGGAGACCGATGGCCATCGACAAAGAAATCTACCAAGACCATATGTAAATAAGCGCTGATCTCCAAATCGCTTGGTCTCCCACTACGCTTTGACATGCATATAAGCACATTTGCTATGCGTGGTCCAATAACGCTATTCCAAAGTTTGCGATCAGATCGGTCCGGGGGGTTTTTGCCTGACAACAAAGCGCCTGCTCGTGAAGTCAAGGGTATATAGTAGGCAGTATCAGCCGGTTTTATGTTGGGAGGAGTGACTTGAGATGGGATGGGAAAGTTATCCGAGACAATTGGTAGCCTCCCGAACACAGATTGTGCCAGCTTCGTGAGGCTGTTCCAATTGCCCCTCTTGACACTGAGAGCAAGAGCAACCAATGACTCATCAAATGATATCTTTGGAAGTCGTACTAGGGGATGGCTAGTTGAGGGCCGCTGCCATTGAGGATGGACTTTTAATTGGAGACATTCCTCAAACGGCTTCATGATTATATCGTTGAAAACCGGAGAGACTTCGAAACTGATGCTTCCACCCTTCGTGAAATTCCAGAGTTCTTTTTGTGGTCGTGCCAGAAGTGAGGCACTGATAACGCATGCGAAACCGGAGTTAACCTCTGGGGTCGATTGCACAAGAGGCAGGATGACTGCTTTTAAAGTATTAACAAGGTCGTCGGAGTCTTTAGGATTCATGCACTGCTTCCAGAGGTGTCGCATGTGTAGGAAGATATCTCGTTGTTGCTCAGAGAGCCCATGACTTGACGAAACCGGGTCAACGAAGTAAATAGTTCTTTCTATGACGTCGATGATCATCAAATACCAGGTGTCCGGGATTTTGGCGTTCCCTGCTGGCCTATTGGCTGCGAAGAAGAAGAACTTGACCTTATCATGAAAAATGCTTCGCTCCATATTCGAACCCGAAGCACCGTTTGGGTGATAGCCAAACACTTTAGCAAGGGACGTTTCGGATTGAATATGAGGGTGGCCGCCGAGAATAATACAGAGCATTGCATTGAGCTCACCCGGCTCGAGGTGGTCTGCTGCCTCATACTTCAAGAGGGCATTGATAAGCCCTGGGCCGATTTCTCGCAACCAATCTTCCTTATTAACAAACGGCGGCCTCGGACGATTAGCAAGAACCGACTCTAGCTCTGTGGCCTTGATAGTAGGAAGGTCATAGTACTGCTGTTTTTTTGGGAGAGGTCTAGCTTCGGCTGGCGACACCCATATTTCCTTATTATCGGGAGCGATCTTTCCATGAAGCCGAGTGATGAGATGCTTCAAATTCTCGGTATCCCCGTTTGAAACGTCTTCGACTCCTCTCCATTCTTGAGTATCAACCCTCTGTAGCTTTCGAGGATTATAGTTATTGCTGTGAGGTGATGATTTGCGCTTGCGGTGCGACATAACGGGAATAAACTTGCGATAGTGATGTTTGGCTTGTGTATATTCCAAACCAACTGGAGATACGCAACGCGCTGGAACGCAGAATATCAGTGCAATATGCTTATCAGAGTACCTAATGTGAGTGGGCGATAAAGTAAACAATTTGAGCATAACTTGAGAAGTAGATATCTTAACATGATATGCAGGTAGGTGCTCAGAGCCGATTAAGTCTAACGGTTCATCGCGCTTTCCTCCTGTCTCAGCTCTCTATGCAAACGCGTAGATAGCTGCGTCGATGCATCGATGCACACCAATTCCCCCAGTATATTCAGAAACTCTCCTGCTTGCTTCAATGACAAACTGTCATAGTAGCCTACCTCTTTCATTTACATTATCGTTAATTTGTCAAATAGTATATCAAGCTCTATAAACCTTTTGATTTGGGGTTCAGATATATTTATAGCCCCTACTCATAGGACAAAGACTACGACCTTTACAATAAATTGGAGTTGGCAAAGATGATCTTTCTCTTGTATATGACTTATGTTAAAAGGTACAGATGGTAGATAATGTGTAGGTTGATATCCCCGATGGGGCAATACGAAGGGCTATATTCGATTGTGCTCGTCGCTGGATATGTTCCATTGGCCGTCCAGACGGTTAGGAATAATATAGCAACACTAGCATCTGTCAAAGCGATTCGCTCAGTTCCACGCAAAGGGCACACGGTGACAGCGTTCTACAACATTGCGATATTAATGGAGAGAACATAATCCAACAATATCGTATTTTTAACGGCGTTCTCTGTCATATTTGTCAAGATAGCAGAGGCTAACAATATTAATTATCCGATAGCCGCCGCTTCCGAGCCTTTTTTTTTTTGTTTTTTTTTTTTTGTTTTTTTGGGCAGAGTCTGCTGTTTAGTGCCTATGTGTATGTTATATCGTGCATCGTTTCACTTCGACAATAACAATGAGTGATCTCCGTCGGACACGGAGCTCGGCTTGACTGGTGGGACCAAGCCGACACCGAGGCTCGGAACAGGGTAGCCGAGCTTTCACTAACTGCATATCTGTTAATAAAAGACGCCCAAAAGCATATCAACTCATAATGCTGCAGAAACCAGTTTTAGGTATAAAAAACTTTTTAAAGATGTAGTTTTTGCAACGTTGCAATTGAATATCCGATCAAGGCGATACCTAGGCGCTGCCGTTGACGTTATGAGGTAAAATGGAGCACCTTTTCGAGTGAAAAGTGAAGACTCCTCTAGATTCATCCACTCGGATACGATCTACGAGCTACCGGTGATGTGAATGCATATAGCGATCGGCCCGAGGGCAAAGTGACCCTACGGGAAGGAATGCATCCGAAAAAGGGAGTCCGCTAGCTAGGCGGGTTACGGATAGATTCGTTGTTGAAGTTATCGCAAATACAAACAAACGCAATACAGTAAAAAGTTGAAAGGTAGCGTATTAGTTACAGATTACTCACTAGTTATTACCCATTCAGAATTTGATAAGACTAGCACGATGATTTGAAAATAAGCAGATGTACGCATTATGCAGATATGCGGTACCGGGAACACCCGTGGACCAGGCCCGCACCATATCCATGTAACTACTTAAGTAGTTAAAAGGTTAACTTACCCCTGAACCGACGTGGCGTGATTCTCCAGTAGAGGCTAATTTTCTGCCAACGCAGTTGTACCAGGCTTGCCAGGGTCTCAAGGTCTGCGAACGAGATTGACAGACGCGTCGAGGCCGAGGCCAGAGTCCGTAAAAGCCTCAAACGCCGGGGATTCGTTTCACATTTCTTGATATCAACATTAGCACTTGTCACTTTGTCTGGCCTGCTTTGGGTAAATTAGAGAATAACAAACCGCCGTCGCGCATCTCGCATTGACTGTGCCCGCATGCGCTACATGTAGGTAGGGGGCGGCCGTCAATGTCGGCTGCCGGGTACTCCCTCCCGTCTGTCTACTTGCAGTAGGTGCAAGCAGGTACGGATATGCGCTCCTCGTCATTGGTTCCATGTAAAGGACTTATGGGCAAAAGAGGCTGCCCTGGTCAAGAGATAGCCATATTGGACATGTTAACGACCTGGCTCATTACCCCACGGAGCAGGACGCGCTGCCCCGGGGTGCAGACAGCTTGTTTTGACCTCATAATAATAGAGGTTTCCCTGTCATCACTGGGATACTGATAGTAGAGAATGAGTCCTAGTGGACCGCCTCTATAAGTGCCGTGATGACCCGAGCCCGTCGCCCTTCATTCTCTTAGATCCATGACGATTTAGAGGGGTTCGATGTAACCGACACCAAGATAGTCGCGCTGCTGCTATTGAAGGTCGTAATAAACAGAGGCCTGCCTTGTCTGCATCTCTACCCTGGTATAACCCCGACCAGTGGCGCGGAGATACGATGAACGGGAGCATTATGCTTCTTGATGTTTGATTCATCCGGTGCAAACGGTAAATTCCCCGGGCAGATATGTTGCACTCGATCCTCCGTTCCTCCGAGGTGAGATGAACCCAGACCCTCCCCCGGATCTTTTCATTGGCTGAAAGCTAGTGACCGAGATTATGTCGCCATCGTTTTAAAGTTCACCTCTGAGCACTGAACACACAGCATGAGGTTGTGTCAATAAGTTCACTCGAGAGACTGTCATTTTGATACTTCTAGGAAGTTATAGCTGCCTCGATCCCGGGGTCATGGTAGCTGTCGTGAGCTCACAAGTATAATTCAATGGCGTTATATTCGGTTGATCTCTCCGACGAAGAAGCTGGATACTGTTTCAGCATGAGATACAGCGCAATCCGCACTTACCTGTATCGATTTCGTCGCCGAATTGGAGACCCCAGTCGTGTCAAGAAGTATGTAGGATCTGCAACAGGGTCCCGATTGTACATTAAAGCGCTATTGATATTGGCGTGCGTCGCTAGATTCTTGTTCGTGATTAGTCCAAGGTTGCATAATCACGAGAGTCGGGATGTGGGATTTGAAGAAAGCCGAGGAGCTTAGCCAGTCTCTGCTTCTTCATAGCCCATGTGATGTCAGAGGTGGAGAAGGTGAGTGAGGCGAGCAAGGTGAAGAAGACGAGCCGCGGGAGCCTCCTGACCTGGCCTCGGCATGCTGCGTGACATCGTGTCTCGGTAAATGGATGCTATGACAACCAATTTTAAGAGAAAAGGGAAAAAAAGGGATCTTCTCGTACCAAAAACTGGACTAATGACCTCATGAAAGTTCTTCTGGATTGCTGGGAAACTCCAAAAGAGTTTTAGGTTTTGGCTGGTCGGCGACTTTTCGAGTCCATCACAGTGGACCGTAACCGTATTGAGTAAAGTTTTGAGTTTATCTGGCAACTAAGAGTCACACGATATCTCTTCTTTGCTTGATTTATCTCTGCGTAGAATAAACCGCGAGTCTAGTAGAGCCGGTTCAGCTGGTTATCGCCATAGACGCTCGGGAACTCGGGGTTCTCCAGTGTTTAGCCGCCCACATCATTAACATACCGATGTGCCTGTTATCAGCAGTATAGGCAGATGGGATTCCAAACTAGTGAACAGTAGAACAAGGTAGTCTTCGCGTCGATGTAACCTAAACAACTGCAAAAGTACAGCTGTACTTTAGTTAGTCTATGTTAATGTATAGGATACCTGGTTCAGACCAGGGCTCTCCGTATCTTAATTCACATAGTAAGAACATACCGCTGTTCCTGAGTCGCGCACGGTTGTTTTCGATCCCGACGACCTGGGCGAGTGTGGGCGGGTGGGTTTGTTCGTCATTCCCCATCCGTTCACACACACGGGAGTAGATCAGGAGCGGGAGGGCTTCCCTGCAACGTGAAACCACATATATAATATATCGTAGTATGATATTGACCGGGCTAAATCATAGTCAAGCTATTTCTGACAGAAGTGATGAGTTATAAGTGATAACTAAAAGCCGACAAAATTAATGATTGGGCAATTGGAGCTGCCCACGCCACTACATCAAAAAAAATAAGCCACGCAGGTAGGTACCCTTCATACTATGTAACACACCGGCATTAGGAATTGGAAAACGCAATTGGGCGGTCCCTTGATCAATTTTGGAGCCAATGATCACGCGCATTATGGCATCTTTACACGTGTACATGTAGCGCCGATGCACTTGCCCAGAAGAGACCCTTGACTCTGCAATCATCAAATGGTATGTGCAGTAGCGTTGGCTTGGCATACCAGAACGTCACTAGGTGTGGATTCAACCTCGAAGCCATCCGAATACCCTCAGTCGCTGAACTATCATGAGCAGTATGTACAGATGTACATGTTCTATATCCTGCGGCAACGCTAGGTCAGATACATTTGATACGCTACAAGTTACACTAGACACCATGCAAAACGTCACTATCTATAGTATACTGGTCTGATCCTTCGTGCCCTCGGCTTTGTTGGAGGTAGAGAAGCTGATTCAGGCTCAGACTTGTTATTGAATTTCCTGCTGTAAACCTGGTGCCACATGGTCATAAGGGACCATCGTCAAATATTTATGACGACTTTAGAATTGAACAATTTTTGCGCCAATAAAGTATTCTAAATAGTAATTTCCTCAAAGGCTAGATAGCTGGTGTACACGTATGTTAACGCAAAATTGTTGAAGATAGCGTACAATTAGCAGTATCTTCAGCGCGCCAATAACATCAAGGATCCAAGTTAATAGTGATACTTCCTCAGGCTATTGTAGCGTACCGTGCTAATGTAAGTCCATCATTGACCCATCTACTGTAGTTTCAGTGCGGTCGAACCCGTAGTTTGACTGGGTAGCCGATCGATCCACACATGAGGCAAAACAGACACGTTATCAACTAATCCCCTGGTCGAAAGAAAACAAGCAATTGGAAGTAAATCATTTTTGCGCTGCATCTCCTATTCGTCAATATGTGGGCTGCATGCAGTAAGTAATTATGCGATGCTTGTCATGAGGGCTCAAGCTACTGATGACAAGCAGATGGAACGCGGCCGCGCCACATACGGACATTCGGGTCTTGCGAGCCAACGAGAGACGATTCCCAGGTACGGGAATTGGGCGCCATCCAGTGCCTAGGTACGCTACTGTAGGTACAATACAGGTTCTCCAACGCTGGAAGCATGGCATACAGCGTGCGACGTGCGTTGTCTGTCGCAGAATCTGGGAACCATTGAGATAGCAGCGCAAAGCACTTGGCGTTGGAAAAGGGGGGCTGCTGAGGGGTTGCTGAGAAGCCATATCCTTAAAAAGACAGCCCCGCCAGGACTGATTGGGTAATTTGCTGTAAATGGACGCAATGCGCCGTGTTGATAGGTGGACAGTCCCGGCAAGGGCCCCACCAAAACCCGGACGTCTTGGTTATCCCGTGTTAATTATATGTAGACGCTCCCGCTGATTTGGAAGCCCGGTCTCTCGCGCGCGCCAGCATCATAAAGGATCACGATGTGCCAAGTACTGTCATGTCGATGTGTCGTGCATCTGCAGCTCACACATCCATGCGACCTGCGATTGCATAGATACAACAAACAGCAAACAGACCCGCGGCGGATACGACCTTAGCAGCAAACAATGTGGGCAATTCCAAAACTGCGCTGCTGCTAAAAGCTGCACAATGATATTATACAAACAACCATGCATACCAACATACGGCAATATAGAGGAATATCGGCCCCTGGCTCCCCCTCCCCCTCCTTCGCTTCTGGCATCTGATTCTCCCCCTCTCAGATCAAGTAGAGGCTAATGTGCGCTAGAAGAATGTAGCCGTAATACAGTACATATCTAGGTACTGTAGGACTGCACTATATAAGTAGTGAGCATACACTAGTCGCTCTCGCGATAGAAATTTGGTCTTCTTGGCTGTGGCGACCCCGCCGATTCTACGCAGATTGCGTTAGAGGAAAGAGGCCGGTCCCGATGACGAGAAGGAACTTTTTTTAATAAGTCTAGTGGAGCGTAGTGTGCTGCACGCTACGACTAGGTTCTACACGCAAGATGTTCCTAGTAACTTACTTCCCGCCCCTGTTTCCATCTCGTGGGACGATGAACAACCCCATGTCCGCGCTCCACACTTATTAGTCTGCAACGTTTTATTAAGTACTTGTATGTTGGTGGGCCGCCTTGTTTGGCATCTGATTTGGTCTACACAAAGACCCGCTCTCCGTCGCATTACAGCACTTTGACACCTACTACGAAGTTGGCACAACAGGCTTGAGGAACATGACAGCGACCGCAGCAAAGACAGGGGAGAGACGCACGCCTTGCCCAGACCCCACGGAAATAAATACACACTAACCAGTCCAGCCATAGTCGGGCCAGTAGCACGACGAGCTGAACATGTCTGGTGTTAGTATGCCAGTCAATATTGATAAGAAGAGGGCTCTCATTCTCCAAGGCCAGAAATGCGACCACAGCGGAGACGGAGTCCTGCTCTTTTCCCGAAGAGGAAACCAACCGACTGCCGAAAGCCTTCAAGAAATCAAGCCGTACCAACAGCATACCTAGATCGTCTGCTAAATTGCCGCAAAGGTTACTCTTCTCGGACCATTAGCTCATAACAACTCCAGTAGAGCTGAGCCATCATCCCACATTATGCTACCTATCGTCAGGCTCTAAAAAAGGTGAAGAATCGACCGTGTACCTGAACTGTACGTAGTGCGGTACGCGTTGCCAGTGTTTGGTGGAAGCACATCAAAGGGATACCAACTGGAAGGGTCACATTTTGCCCGGATTAGCCGAGGGGCAAGCAACAGACCACTTAACAATCGCAAACGGTCAAGGATTAACAGGGACAGCCAGGGTCGTCGCCAACATTAGTGGACCCTGGCGGTGAGATGATTAAACCCCAACACTTCTTCTGGTCGGCGGTGTCCTGGGCAACCTGGGCAATCTGGCTAGTATGTATCGGCGCATCCTCGTTGCAGCGAAGGCTGTCCACGGACGAGAAGCGAAACAGATATGCAGAAGATGAGGCTGGATAAGTGCCAGAGGGGAAGAGAAAGGAAAAAGGGAAAATCCGGAGAGCCATTGGACAAGCGAACCCGAACCTACCGCATTCTCCCTTACGACACGTTTGTTCGATATCCGCACGAATTTCAAAATCAAGATGCAGCCGTTGAATATCTTCCTTGTCCGACCCACACAATGTATCTGCCCCACTAATTAACTAGTATACATCATTGTAGTAACCATTGACCCTGCCCGACATGGTTGTCGATCGGTATATGTATACTGTACTTCACGTATCATTCCCATTGTAACTCTTGACGGAGGTACTAGTTTGTCTTCTTGCATAAGTTGGGTCTTTCGCTTGCTGCTAAATTATTACAACACAGAGTGACAAAGCACGAGGACTCAAGAGTAACTGTACCTTCCCACTCGACGCCAAGGGACCACACATATATACCGGGTGGCACGTCCACATCTTGTCGATACTATCCGCGACTTCAATCTATGATATCACGGTAACAAGAGATCATGTTGATATTTACTTCTAAGCGATCTTTACATTGTTCTATGTGAGCTATCATTAGTACGACTGATAGTCAACACAACAATTACTTGTCAACCCAAATCTATCATATTGAACACTGGGCCACCTAGCTGTGATCGACCAATTACCATGGCGAACACACACATCAGCGACGTAGAGCGAGACTCGCAAACACCACTACTCGAGAAATCCCTTCAGTCTTCCCTTGAGATGACTGAGATAAGCGAGTTTGGCTCCAAGAGCTTCATCGGAAAGATTGCGTACATCCCGAAGCTGATATGGGTGTTTACCGAGAGCAATTTCGATACCTTCGTCATCCCCAACACCGCCTTTGGCGTCCTGGGGGCATTCGCCGCTTCTGTGCTTACTGAGGGATCCCGACAACCGCCTGCTGCCCTCGAGATTCTCTGGCGCTTTCCCTTAGTTTTAGCCTTCAACTGGTACAGCGTGTTCATCTTCGACCTCGCAAACCAGCGATCCCCTGAGTCTATTCAAGAAGATTTACTTAACAAGCCATGGCGTCCAATACCCACTGGGAAGGTCACTCCCACGGAGGCTCGTCGTGCCCTGCTCGCGGCGATTCCATTGGTCCTGCTATTCAACTATCTGCTGGGTGTTTGGAGACAAGGGTTTCTCATCTTAATCCTTACCTGGATGTATAATGATATTCGAGGTGGCGACGAGATTGTCCGAGACCTGATCATCTCGGTGGCGTACGGCATGTTTAACAGTGCTTCGCTGGAAGTTGCTGTTGGGGGTGGCGAATATTCGGACATCAACATCAGTCGTGGAGGTCTGATCTGGACGACCATGATAAGTGCCGTTATCTTGACGACGATGCAGGTTCAGGACCTGAAGGATCAAGCCGGAGACCGGACACGTGGACGCCAGACTATTGCGCTTTGGATAGGCGATCGCTTCTCGCGTATCTCGATTGCCTTTTTCGTTTGCTTTTGGACGGCTGCCTGCCTGTTCTTTTGGGATCTGAGGCCATATGGCTATGCAGTCCCGACACTAGCGGGGGCTGTGACGGCGTACCGGGTCGTCTCAAAGAAGACGCCTAAAGATGACGCCAGTACCTGGCGATGGTGGTGTCTTTGGACAATCACACTTTACCTTTTACCCATCGTTAGTCTCATATGACGCTCGAGATAGCCATACGGCATCTGTTTGCATTAGGAGTTGTATTCGGGCATCGGAAGGAATAAGGCGGAAAGGAGGGATGAGTAGCATAAGTCACATTCATGCATGAGTTTGGCAGCGCGGCGCAGGAGGCATTTTCAGCGTTCATTGATGGCTCAACTCTCTTTTTTTCATGTTGGGCTGTTCATGATAACGCGCATATGGCCATGGCGTTTCGGGTGTTAGATACCAATTACTTGACTGTTTGCTTATTTGCCAGATATGTGTTTAATCAAAATACCGTTCTCTTTTGATCGAAATACAAAGACCACAAGAATCAATCAAATATGCCTTTGCGAGACACTCGACTGTCTTGGCTGTAATCGAAAACTAACAATCTAAGCCTATTGTTCTAGAAAACTGATGACTGCAGGTTCCAAAAGTCGCACCAGTAAGGTTGGCTAGTAGGCAAGCTTCATGCTAGGACAATTTCACACTTGTCAGAACCTCGGGAACACTTTACCAGTCTAATTTGTCGGTGTATTACATAGTACATTAAAATCTGTTCCTCATCGACATGCATCACCTCATTGGTTACCATTGGGTCCTGCCGTACCGTCCATGGCAGTACCATAGTTACATAGCTATTATGGATCATCTATATATTCACGAAAATTTGCGCCGTAGCCGCGACTATATTACCTAGTAATTAGCAATAGCAATTGACATTAGTCCAAACGCCTGATGAACTTCTAGACTTTTCACCGCCATATGGCAAACATAGCTGGAGGACGCTTGCGAATGCTTTGCCAGGGGTTTGGAACCAAATTACCCACTTCAGTCTGTGTTCTCAATCGCGAATGGAGGTGGTACAAGTACCACACATGTCAGCATGTACATTCATGTTCATGACACCAACCTCAACAGTAAATTAGTGTCGACAGCGGGGACGAAACTCAGTCTTATCTCCCCAGACTCACATCCTCTCCCCTTACCCTTCGGCATGGTGGTATCGTGTGCGGGAGCTACGGGGACGGAGGTGGTTATCTCAAATTAAAATCCTGGGTTCCTTGTGTTAGTGCGCGGGATTGAGAAAGCCGTTGATTACCTAACATACGTTTTACGTACATCGTCTTATTTAGTAAATTTACCACCAAGAGGCACCAGACCGTTTAATGATTGGACCCCTTCGTATTTAAAGTAGTCTTTCCCTTTATCGCTAGTCTATCTTGGCAGTTCAATTTACATAATAGAATATGTTTTGTGTCTTGTGTACAGACTGTACATAGGGACCAATTACTGCGGTAGAAATGACGAGCGTGAATCCTGCACGCGTTTGACGGACTGCGAAATACCAAAACCGTCGCCGAGGCGGCCGATCGCAAGTTTACCTGGACCAGAACTATGGTACGCTGCACCGCATTCAGGGCTTCTCGTCCATTCCAGGCCAGACTGTCCACATCAAGAAAGAGGACCGTTACCCACTCGCCGAATACAGACAAAATGGGAACTCCCGGGCGGGTTTCGACGTTGCAGTGCAGCCTGTCGAGACATCGGGACCAATCACTTCCATTGACCGTATCACGCGGCTTGCGTACTCGAATGCGGGTCTTCGGCTCCGCTCAGCCAAATTTCACTCTTTGATGATAGCCATCATCAGTAGACGAATGAGAAAGCTCTATTTACCTCTAGCCTTGTGACAACATGCCTTGAGAAGCCTCTTTTGTAAGAAGATTGTACGAATTAAGTTCATTAATGACCGAAACCCAGCCTATATCAGAGAAATAGACGGCATCGTGAGCATATCAGTATCAATAACCGAACACTCCGCTTCAACATAATTTCCCTCGCCTCAATGACGGTGACGAAAAGAGTACCCCTCATGGGATGATCACAACGATCTATTTCCAACTGCATATAACTGTAGCTACACCGCTATGTAACGTTCTTCATCTCATCATTCGACTAAGAAGTATCTGAACATCTCTACAGAGAGTAAAAATTTCCGTTCTTAATTGCCCTATCAAACACCCGCTGTGGACCCGTTACAGCCGCTACGGATAGTAGTGCGTTGCGTCATACACACGAGTTTGCCATGGGTCGATATCGCGGTACTTGTGCTGCACAAAATCTTCCTCTGCATGTGATGTGCCTTTCAGACCCTGAATTCACTATTTGCGGGCAGATATGCCCACTACGTGGCACCACCGAGGACTTAGCTCGTCGATATACTGTGACCCCCACGACTCAGTGTGATTGTTACAATACCATGTATGTATGGTCTTATACCCAACATAACAGTATGTTCTCACGTGTGGTTGAATGGGTCCCGTGAGAACATAATCAAGATGAAACTAGATGACATATCATAATTATGCCAACTGTCACGCGTATCCGAGACTGGGACCCGCATATTATGGATATACTCTTAATCCTTCATGCGAGACGTCGTACAAGGCTTCAAATTTAAGATCACTCATATTCTCCTAAGCTTTGATGGTGCTTAGGAACATTTACTTGCACGGGAGCGAAAGTAAGCCTTGGATCAAAATAGGCAAAAAGAAGCGAGTCTTTTAGGATACACTATGTTAATCTGACCATCTCTCCCGCTTGGCCAAATACGGGTTAATTCCTTCATAGTTCCCCTTCCTCCGTAGGAAATTATTGCAATTCGAATATCTTTCCAAACCCTTGTTTCTAAACCCCTGTTCGTAAGCCTTGTTACACCAACAAGGTAATTTAGCTCTTGACGGGAAGTGGGAAGTGTTCCAAACTGTAATCTCAGAGCCGTATTACTATATCTACGAAACTAACTTTAGGAGGGCAAAAGCGTCACAAGTAGCAGGTAATTTGCCCAGAAGACGATACACGCGTAATTAATCAATGAATTTTTATCTTAACTCCTTATTTAAAACCCAGAAATGGTAAAGACCACACGCCAAGTGTCGCGGTAGTCTCGCCCTTGTGTAACCTTTATACCTCGATATAGTCTACCGCTGACAAGACCAGGAGTTATTAATGCCCCTTCCCAAAATCTCGCAGAGGGTCATACGCAGGGGTAGATGAAAACTATCATTGTTACGCGAAGGGGTCTAAATCGCTGATACACACATGGTTTTTGTCACGTTAGTATCTTGTATGGTTATAAAATTACTTCCGTTGCTATGGTTTATACCGATCATAGGTCCCTCTAGATACAAATATTTTTATATAATCTCGCTGTACAAACAAGTCTTTTTTCTCCATGACTTGAAAGCCATCACCAGCCAACCCGTGCGCTAGGATGAAATAAGTTTAATGATAAGTTGTTTTCACTTTGCGAGTACATCCTGACCTGAAGTTGTAATTTGACAATTAAGGGTATTTTATTTCGTATGAAACAAGTAAAACACAATCCAATATATATGCAACGAAAGTTATGAGCGTCGATGTTATGAATACTATGTTAATTTTGATTCCTTCGTGGTATATTTTCCGCTACCCACTTCAATAACTTACTGCCTCAGAGTAGATCATCAATAAACGGCTTAAGCTCGGTACTTTCAAAGGAGCGATAGCATTGTAGGAAGGAACGAGGTCACCACAGCTGCCTAGCTGTAAGTATCTAGGGCTTGGAAGTGGTTTTAGATATTGCAATAATCTTCTTGGGCATCAAGGAGGCCATAAATGTCTGTCTTCCTTGAGTCTTCGCGGCGAACCTAGGTCTATATTAGGTACACGAATAGCCTCACGCTTGCCTGCCTTGATAATTCAGGTCCGTTGCGCAGCATCATCGAGTGAACACGGGTAGCCGAATATTTCAAACACCGAACTTCAGTTGAAACGCCGATTTGGAGATTGGTTACACGATGTTGCCGATCTAGCCCTGGTAGACGGGTAGTCGCATCTCCCTACCTGTGGCTAGTCCGTGTGACACTAGCAGAAGACAGTGGAAGAAGATAGATCTAAAGGCTTGGATAAACTATCTCACTAGCTATCAATTCTCTACTACTTTACCATGTCTAACTACCTAATATTGATAATATCATTGTGACTTAAAACTTTATATGTGACGAAACTACTACATTTCCAGGAGATATCAACCCCAAGAAGGACGATCTCCTAGAGACTACTAACGAAAAGTTCGAGGTTTTGCCAGTCAAGTTTAATTATTGAGTTCATCAAAGGATTGATCAGTAGGCCTCTGCCAACTGTCACGGTACGTATATGATAGCTACAGACGGCCAATTCGCTCGACTTGACAACGTTCTAACAGTATCGTAGTATGGTGCTGTAGTTCTACTCCGCAACGCTAACTCCTATGGCGACTGGGAGGTTTACTAACTAATTGATCCTATCGAGGAAATAGAAGAGAGGACGATATTGCAAAGATGAGAACTCGGAACCAGATTCACCTGTACAAACTAATCTCCCATATACTGAGGTACTATTTGCTACTTATCATACTCCTCCTGGATTCCCCGTTCACTGTGTTATCCTTGGCGCTATATCAAGAGAAGCTGGCGAAGGGAGATATGTCAAGAGATCTGATCCTACCCTGAGGTTGGGAGAAGTCAACACATAACTTTCTCCGTATTTATAGCGTGTGATAGTTGTTGGGATGCCACGTTCAATTCAGGGCACCAGGCAACCGCAGAGTCACGGTACGGCATGCTAGTAAGCAAACAAAAGCTGGGTTTCTAAAGAGATATCCAAGCTACCCTAGTAGCAAACTAGAATCCAGTCAAGACGAAGGCGCCTACATCATTCTCAATACTAAGAAGCGACTCGTAAGAGCATTCTCATGCCCCTAAATTCATTCCAAAGGATGCTTCGGCTTTTCAGAAATCGGACTTAATGAGGCTGCTTCAAACCAAACTCGAAATCCATCGCCAGGGCCTTCCGCTACCTCCAAAGTGGCGTAAGGTTCCAAGTTTCCACTTCATATTAAGCACATTCGGCACGCAGAAGATTCACGATTCCAGAACCATAAAAATATGAAGACCTGGGGAAAAGATATATATATCATCCATGGGAGGCTACATGTGGTTGTACGTCCCAAGTTGTATTATAAGCCATGATCACTATCGCTTCTGGATTCAGCCGCGATTTAAAACAATACAATGCTGTGGACGCCGATTATACTACTTAGCTTAACAAGGGAGTCCATATATGGATGCCGCCTACCTACCGCATATCTCTCTTCCTCAGAAGAGCTCGTTTAAGCGACAAACGCAGTGGTCTGAACTGTTTAGACCATACACGAAACTAAACAAGACTGTTTGCTAGACACGATAGCTACTTCGAGCTTGTGGTCCAAGTTAGCCTGTGGTAGCCTGTGGTAGCCTTTGGCTTTATTATCCTATAGTCTATAGCCTTAGCTCCTCGGCCCTCCGCACAAATGGGCGCGACTGTGCCCGAATGACTCACTTTTACGCCGCTCTTTCATCTAAAGATGGCTATCACAGTGAGTCCCAAAGGTTCCACGGGAGGTATATAAGAAAATCTCGTCAGAGAGTATCTCATGACAGCCTTTGGCTTCTAATTTAAGGCCCATTTGGTTTTCTGTACATAATTTATCGGATAGGTGGAATTTCAATTTAAAGTCATCTTTCTTCTCCGGCTCTATGGTCGACGTGCAATGCTTCAACGAGTATTCAATTAGTTTCTCTTCACCTTGGCGGTTTTTCTGCATATGCGCATTTACACAGATCTTATATATACCTCAAAATTGACAATAGATTTACATTCTTAATTTTAGTCTAAGAGAATCACGGTTCTACTTCTATGTATTATGGTTTATCTTGTCTCCTTAAGACGGACTCGTAATTCTTATTAGGGCACTTAGCTCCTCATTCTGAACCCGTAATCGCAACAAAGACTTGGAACTAAGGATATAAGGTAGACATCAAATCCCAATAATGATCTAGGGCTCCAAGGGGGCCAAATTCCCTCCTCTAGCCAAGGGCCGACCTAGAGTTTATATATAAGAAAGCTTCGTCTTCACTTGCTCTATTTCACCTGCCATGCACAGGTAGGTGAATAGCTAACGTCCAGTACAAATCTTCGGCTCATATAATTATATATATCATATTGGAATCCCAGGTCTCGAATGCAGTTCCAGTCCCTCGGGTCTGTGCGACACTAAACCAGCCATAGCGAGCTCATTTATTCTTATGGGGCTAATATTGTGTTGTTTTTATGCATGTAAGTTGAGTTTTACCTATAAGTTGAGGTTACCTTTAGATTGAATGAGTCGTAAAGCTGAGTACCTGTTCTTTGCGCATTTCCGAGGAGGCGCGAACCGCAGCCGATGACATCAGTTCTATCCAGAGCAATACAAGAATCATGTGAAAGCTCAATGAAACATTGTCCAGGAGAACGAAGTATTAAATACACGATTGAATCATCTTATCACGAGGTTTTTCTTTCTACATCACATAGAAACTGATTTTAAACACTCCTAAAGTTAGCTAGAAGAGAGGAGGGGCTTCGAGCTTTTAACACATCAAGTAGTTGTGATTAAAGTGTGTTTTAGACTTTGCACTAGAATACAGGGGACTTATTATAGGCCCTTGGCTACTGTCTAGTAGGGATTACACTGATGTCACGGGTCTGGGCACATATAAGTAACCGTAGGCACTAAGGGACCTTAGGTACCTTGGCAACGGGCTATGTTGCCGAATAATGCTGCGGTTCTGTTCCGTGATAACCGGATACTTGATTCATAGACTTAACGAAGTGATCTTGTCTGGGGTAGACAAATCTAGGGGTGCGGGGTAGTGACGAGATGTATAATGTAACTGACAATTATTGAGTATTTGGTAAACAGTGGCTTGAGTCCTGCTGAGAACCCCATACCTTGGGCGAGAAAGTAAGGATAGAAATGCCAGATGAGCCTTGATTGAATATTAAATCCGAATAAGTCAATCGCAAGACTATGCTTGCGAAATCACAAAACGTTGTCGTTGTCATAAGAGCGTCGTTCATTATCCATCGTCATCAAAAGTATCAGCGTTATCATGTCTATTAACTTTCTATATAGGGGGTATCATAATTAATGCCGAGTATCCTATCCGTCCCTGAACAACAAACACTAAGAATACTACTAATAAGGTTCATTCCTCATACTTTGTGATGACTCTGACGGGCCTTTTCTATCTATACTCCGACTCCTGTCATCTTCTACAACCACGGTCGTAATTATTTCCATCTGAATAGCGTTACGCTCCATGGGCGTCAAGGAGGTCTGACTCAGGCTCTTCCCCAACCTGGAAGGTTTCCGCGCCGGTGATTCTGGGTCGCCTAATATTCGCCACCAACCGCCGCTGGGATGTTTCTGCTCCTCACGTCCGCCTCGCACCCATATTGTGTTCCCGAAAGTGCTTGGTGTTGAGTTCATGAAGGCAAATGTGTCGATTCCTGTATCTTCGTTTCCGAAATCATCTCCGAAGACGATCGATCGACGTGTTGTGGTGAAAAGGAGGACGTCTAACCAGCCGTTGCTAGCTGCGAGCGCCCCGGCAAAGCTGAAATATGCAAGTGGCGGCTCTTTCTTTGCCATACTGGCTACACGGCCAATGGCCAGTGGTAATATACATATCAAATAAATGACAGGGTAAATGAGAAAGGCCGGGTGATGGTAGCCGGTGTTTTTCGCGTTGACCAAATCGCCTCGCCTCTGCTGGCGACGCAGAGACAGGAATATAGCTGTATAGAGAACCCATGATAGGATTATACTGATAAATATAAAAATGTAGTGTGTGAGTAGACGGATATCGCCGTATCCCTCATTAATCCAGCACTATTATACTAAGTAAGCCTTGCCATTCGACCTCATCGTTTGACTAGTTGGGTGGTGACTTACCCAAACGCCTGCACGGACAAAGAAACCCCCCATCGAGGCGCCATTTCGAGTACCAGCAACTGGCAAAAGTGATATAAGATAAACGAAAGCCCATATGGAGACGATGTAGAAGTAAAGAGCTCTATGAGAAGGACGGTATTTAAAAACGATGGAGTAGAAGGTATGGATAGCGATTGCTGCCATGAAGCAACTTGACGAAAGATCGCCTACCGAGACGAAGAGTCCCTGTGTAAAACAAGCCGGATTCCCGATATTAAGGCTATCTCCGAGGAGCCATGTCAAACTTAGAGCGAAAGCAGTCGATTGGTGCAGGTCGGCGATGAGAAGATTGATAATGAGTACGATGAACTGATTCGGATTCCGTGGCCCCTGAATAAACCTCTCCGAAGGTGCGAGTGACGCAGCATCCACCGTAGGATCGGCACCTGCGAGTTTCGCGGCATCGTGGGCTGGCCCGAACTTGACAGGGCCACTTGTAAACACATATCCGGGTTTTCTCTTGCGACGACTTCTACCCGACCCTATCCCTAAGTGCCACCTAACGAGCTTGTATGTTAAGTAGATGAGTAGTGCTAGTGCCGAGACGAAGGAGGTAAAGCCAAAAACGGTGACGGCAATGGAGCCCGAGCGAACCACTGGTGTTAAGGGCGAGAGAGTGCCTCTCTCACTCATTGCCATTGTGAGACAAACTCGGCACTAAGTTTGACGACGTCGCTCGTCTCTTGTATCGTCGTGAAAGAACCCGGAGGTGGTGGTTGACATATGACTAGAAAAGAGTATTTTGACAATAATGGGGGAGTTGGGAAGCTCTGGCACCTTATGTGAATAGGACAAACGCTAACCCAAGTCCAAGACACCAACAATGTCTCCCAAGATCATGGCTTAATGCCAGGCGGCTCTGCGAGTCATTGAACGGCGATCGAAGTGGCTTTTCACCATGAACGGTTGGATCTCCGGGGTACTCGGCTTTCTATATGAGACCGGCTCTTCGTGAGTTACACTAGTATGGTTTCGAAACAATTAACCACGTGGGTCCCGAGAACCTTGGCGTGGATTTTCAGCTCAGCTATGGGATTGCACAAAATGCAAAAGCATGCTACGTACGTAGTAAACGCAAGGCTTGAGGCCAGGGGATAACATGATTTGTCGGCGCCATGCCGATACGAATTATGGGCCGTATGTTTTGGGTTGGTATGGTACCTGCAGGATCAAAGCGTCTTTACTTAGCTTCACTGACCTTGACCGCATCTGCCTTGGTATGCACGACAGGGAGCTATCCTACAGTAATTATTGGGTATGAATATCTTCAATGTCACCCCTTCCCTTCGCAGACACGCCTGTCATCGTGAGCCGAGGCAAGGATGTTCCACATACAGCCCAACATATACTTGCCACCAAAAACAATGGCCGAGTTCTCACGACGTTGCCCTTGAGACGACATATCTGCCTTCTCTAATAATAAAGCCAAGGGCAAAAGCCAGTGGACTTCGGTGTATCGATGTCAGCGCGTTCAGGCTGACGACCCGCAACGTTCGAAACGATAAAAATAATACAGCTGAGTTCCAGCCGTATCAGCAAAGCCATAAATCGTCATCATCAGACATCATGCAACCGTCAAATCTACAGCATCGGCAATCATCAGTCATCCCTGTCACAAACGTCTGTTCATGCTTGCAAATCTGCCTCACTTTTTAGAATTCATATCGTGAATCATGTCATGCTAAATGAAATACGCCCAAGTCTAATACTTTACTATCGGCTATCGTACCTGTCATCTCAGCACGGACGATGGACGATTCTAGCTTAGCTTCGATCAATAGGCCGCCCCGAGTCTAGATCAGCCAAAATAGCTAGAGCTCCACTCTACTGCTTAAGATTACCTACTTTATTGGAACTTTTCCACAACCCATAACCTGGACACCAAAGCCAAAATGGCAGTGCTGTTTGTCAGGATCCCTTTACTTGACGTGAGGCAATACACACTTGGCATTGCGCAAAGGCCTCTAAAATACTATATGCTGAAGCCTCGTCGGCTGTGTGTTTGGCATGAACTGCCGGTAGATAGATAGCGCACGAAGAAAACAACTGCCGCTGTGTCCGAGCGGCATACGCACATGCCATCATTCATTTATCACGGCCTCTCCGGAGCATATCTCATGTTAATCCTACTCGAGCGTAGATATCTGAGGAGTGAACCGTGCGGAAATACTTCCGTGACGCTCCCACCTACCGCTGCACTAATTTCAAGCGAGACGACGTCAACTAAACGATCGTAAACCGAACGACATCGTGGAAGACCGTTGTTAGATAGTGTACAGTAGTATAGACCCAGCAAGTTGGTAACAAGATGGATCCCTGCGCACCCCGTCACGAGACCATCCACCGCTGCAGATCGTTACGCTGGGGAGCTTGGAAACGTCGGCTTGGGTGCTTGTCGCTCATGATATGATATAGTACCTTGTTACTTCGTACATTACCGAGAATCGCTCGCTAGGTACATATGGAGAACCCCACTTCTCTGCTCCCCTGTCTCCTACCAGATCAAGTAATTCCTATTATGTAAGTAGACGAACGGTTTTATCAACCATACTTAAGCCCGTCGTTTCGCACTACGGAGTCGGGAAAAAGAAACAAAATTTTGCAAGAGAGGAAACGAAGTTCCCGTGCTGCCTAAAAAGAGTGACGCATTTCTACATAAAGTAAGACAAGACTTGTTTTTACACAACACGTGGAAACGCCGTTAGATCCGTATGACGCCAAGCTAAGGAAGAGCCTTGACCAGTAGTATACAATCAGACGCGCACCATAACAGCGTCTTGATGCTGAATGCAGTAAGTAAGCCGTAACAAATTCTATGACCTAACATACACTACATACGTACCCCCCGGAAATAGATACCCCATGATCTTCATCGCGCTACCGAACTGTTGGGACGTTCCTTCGAAGGGAAGCCAAGATGATCGTCGCGGAGCTGACTAACAAATAATAACAATGTATGACATCTAGATTTTGGATTTTGGACGGAACAAAGCAACTGTTGTTGTTATTTTCTTCCTACCCCTCAATGCTTCTCCCTCAACGTGCCACTCGCCAATAATAGCATATCAGCAGCCATGAAATCCTTGGCAACGAGCAAGGAGCAGAGAATAGTTCGAGAAGACCTCGCATAACGTGGGGCAGAAAGGCACACTAGGTGACAAAAGTACCTTTAGTATAACTGCATTCATACTACGGGCTCCCAAGGGAAGTTAGAGGCAAGGTTGGTATACAAATCTTCTGCAGCGAACTGTCCGGCCGGCAAATGACACCGCCTATCAGAATCGTCAGCGTCCAATTGCATCGCTGCCCGTCAGTTCCGATTTGTGATGACTGCCAAGAAGCCAAGAACGCCAATTTCTTTCCTTAGAAGCAATTGTGCAGGCTCATCCTCCGCACTTCGCACTTTGAAGCAATCGTGGCTTTTCTTTATGCAAACACCCTACGGTAGTGTCACTCTAAAACTCTGTGGCTTTTTTCTACGCGCAAGAAACAAACACCAATGATAAGCGCCACCTTAAATCATCTTGGCATTTCCTGTATGCAAGAAATAGAACGCCTAGTGTCACTCTAAATCGACTACGGTATTCGGTAGTGGTAAAGACTTGGTGGCTTTTCTCGAGCGGCGACCACTCACTTTTGATGTAGAGCGTCGGTACGTCGTCCCGAAGCTCTTCCACAACGAACCCGGAGGAAGTGTTCCCTTCACACCACAACAACAACAACAACCTAGACGCCACAATGCTACCCACACCTGCATTGGTGTCCTCGATGAAACACGCTCCTATGTTCCATCACTTCCAACTGCTTCATTAGGATTCTCAAACGAACTCCGAACATTCCCTTATATTCAGCCGTTTTACCTTTCGGTAGCTAGTAATCACTCCCTACAATCCAAATACAAGAAATCCGAACCATCTCCGTGATAGGTAGGGCTGAACAATGATATACCTACCCAGATGGCCCCCAATTCCATTTCTGAATACGCTACGTCGCAGATGCCTTGCACGGTGTGGCGCATGCAGTGTGACTCTGTTGACCGTTGCTGCTTGATACGATAGGCTAAACAGAATGCCTTCTGTAACTACGCCGCTGGCATGCTTTCACCTTTCGATCCTCCGGGCCAGCTGCACTGGCGCTGAGAAACAAACAAGAACAAACAACAAAACTGCGCCAGTATGAATCACCCCATAACTTTTGCCCACTGTCGCCCCTGCAGCATTCCGCGACAAACATCTTAGCTTCCTAGAACTCGGTGACTTCTTCATGAGTTGATCATAGTAATCATGCAATGGCTATTCAGTCCGCGACACGTCGACCGTGACAAAGTGTACCTATGTTTGCCATATCGCATGCACGATACAATATGTAGTGGTAGGAGTAGGATGCCAACAAAATACATGATCTACGCATTCGGGAAGGTCGTGATGTGCCCTCTGTATATACCTACTGCTAACCACTTGCATAAGCTATTTTTATAACAATAGGATGTTAGTCGATGACTATGGGAAGCTAAGATGACCCGATCGTCGATACTTGATTGGCTTTGTCGTAGGGTCGTATCCGATCATGATGCCCGTGACGGATGTAGCCGAGATCACCGCACGTGAAATGGCAAGGAATGCAATACTACACTAGATGTTGGTCATCATCCTGCCAGATCTCCTTGCAGCGGAGGATGCGTCTGTGCCTCACACTTGCTTCCGTCCCTTCTGTCAGCTCATGTATTCGCATCAGGTGACTCATTAGTTTTCATCCCTTTCTGAGAACAACTCGCTGTGAGCGCACAGAGCAAGATGATGCACATTGAACGACGTCATAGCTCTATTTAGTCACTGAGATTGGTTGTAAGCTAGCTATTTACTTCGAACCTCTCTGTGCGTTGATTACGAAATTAGTGGTACACGAGCAGCGCCCCTGCTCGGTGATATGACAGTGGAAGTGGAAGTGCAACTTAATAAATACAGGCGGCAAACTTAGTCGTGATATTAACAGATCACTCGGCAAGTACCGACTAGCTCTAAAACAGAGTGTATTAAACAACTATACCCTGACCATATCATCTTGCAAGCTGCAAGAATCATAACAGCAGAGGAAAGAGGTTCTTAGCGTCATTACGGCCCTTTATTTTCTTCTAGTTTAGGTTTTTCCCCTCAAGCCACGTAACTGAAAACAAAATGAATTCATGAAGAGACACCACAACCCCATCTAGGCAGACGAAGCGTAAAGGCACGCATTGATATTAGTATAGTTTCCTTCTAACTTTGAACACCGACTCTTCGAAGCTTTCAACAAGAGGCAGAGAGGTACGTCCACCAAGCCAGAGAAGGCGCGGTCCCTCACTACTCAGGTGCGATAATAAGTGGGCGCGCCTGGGGTACAGTAGTAGTATGGATGAGCATTTTGAGGCGCCGGCTGATAATACGCTGCTTGCTGCGACATGATGAATGCGGGTTCGACGGTGTACACCTGGGGACGCGGGCCCGTGAGATGGTGGCTTGTACCGCTGTACCACGGCGATTGTCTGTTCCAGTTCGCTAGAGGCAGAGAGGGCAGTTAGTTGGCTTACTTCATGAAGGCGTGTAGTGCAAGCGACACGTGTGATCATTCACACGAGCTGTGTTTTGGGATGCAATATGCAATAGGGGGGTTGTAGACAGATAAATCGGATACTAAAGTTAGCACACAACCTACACAACGAGATACACTGCGTGTTATTGGGCGTGTGCGTCACATGTGCATACGAGCCGAGTGTGTACGTGTCATGTACGATTACTTGATCGGGTAGCTCATAACATTGATGATGGGATGCAATACACGCAAGCGGAGAACAAACTCACAATAACGGAAACCTACGCCCGGAGACACACCAGGATTGCA
Organism: Xylaria curta; assembly: GCA_022495235.1. Taxonomy (NCBI): domain Eukaryota; kingdom Fungi; phylum Ascomycota; class Sordariomycetes; order Xylariales; family Xylariaceae; genus Xylaria; species Xylaria curta. Next base: position 273,709 of record MU375907.1, on the reverse strand, counting down.
GTAAAAATATGGTGGCATTGCGTAAGACCTATCAAGACCAAGATGATTAACCATTAAGCCAATATATGCCTGTGATGTGTTTGTATGAACCCGTTTGATGCTGTTGTGTTTGGGAGATACTAGAATATCCTGAAGAAGGAGCATAACTTACTGCGTCATTGCATATGCCAAATGACCATAATATTGGTGTAGACGTCGGTGTAGACGAGGGTCGGACGGTATAATAGGAGGTGGTGGTAGTGGTTGTTGTTGTGATGATGGAAGTGCGGCGATGGAATGCACAGAGGGAGCAGATTGCTCTGGTGGAATTGATGCAGAAACAGAAGGCGCAGGAGTAGGCCCTGCAGTTGTAGCTGTTGCTGGGAGGGGCGTCTGCGTCTGCGTCTGCGTCTGCGTTGCTTGGTCCATTGTAGCGGCAGCAAACACGGATACCTGCCCTTGTGGTGAATTCACAGGAAATTGGTAATGCGCACTGGAATACTGATGTGGTTCTTGTTGCGGAAGCTGCTCAGCTTGCTCTCCTGACGTGGTTGATGATACTTCGGAATCGGTAGATTGAGCCAGGTCCCAGCCGGAGACGGGTGTTTGAATTGCCAATAGACTGGATTGAGGCTCTAGATTGGATCTGCTAGCAACATCAGTCATGACAGAATTGGTTGGATGAAGCTCTGGGCTGGAATGGTAAGACGCCATTTCGTAGTGTGCGTTTGTGTCTGTCACCACTGGAGACGCCTTGTCAACCGATGGTGGAAGAGCCCAGGGATCGGTTGGTGTTGTAGTCAGAGTAGGCTTTCCCGGGCCGGGAAAAGTGTTTTCAATAAAATGTGATCCAGGTGCATCAAAGTTAGGTGCCGGAGAGTGAGGATCTTTCCCAGGCAGTTCGATCGAGCTCCTAAGGTTCTGTTCCGCGTCCTGATCGAATTCTCTGTTCAGATATTCATCCATCTTGGTGCTGGTTTTTGATGCTGAGTTGAATGGGTTTGGTTTTATTAGCAGTAGAACTGCTCCTTTTGTGTGTCAAGTACTGGGTGTCCATGTATTTAATGGCAAAGTATGGGTAATGTGTCCATATGGACATTGGATCGTGAGTAAGAAGGTTGGTGAACATGTACTACACTCCCGGGGTAGCACAGCAGCGGTAGCTAACAGGAACGAGACCAATCCAATCACTCCTCACCTAGGCGCCGTCTAGAGACTGTATGATTGGGTAGATGCATGCTAGGCTATGGTGTAGTTTGTCAAATCGCCTCCTATCATAACCACTAGCCGATATTTGTTTGCCATAGCAGAAGATCAGACCGCGAATTCATGCACAGCGTCTACAGAACCACTTCGGAAAATTGTGCGAACTGGACAGGACTCCCGAGAATCCCATGCTTACTAGATAAAAGGCGAAGTTGTTACCGGATACTGAGTTTCAGCCCTACATGTACTTGCATATGTAGTGACAGACGAGTGTCGTAGCAGCATGACCAAGAAGTTCATCGAACAGAAATGTGTCTAATTAGACATGAAATTAATTGCATGAATTGGCGTGACACTACCTAGCACAAGGTACCAACTAGAATTGCATCTACCCAAATTCACGAGCCCGGGCCGCCGATATTATGTAAATGATCATATGAGCGGCAGGTCGCATATTCAGCTACCCGTGCTCCTTCTCGCCAATTATCGTGTTTGCTCAATCACGATAATAGACGATACGGAATTAACCGGGCAAGCCTAAGCAAGCGAAACTCTCATATAAGGAAACTTGGTTGCCGCCAGGACTGTATAACCTCTACATACAGCTGCCGTACAACCCAAACTCCTCGCCCCTTCACTCAACAGTTGACTGCTTTATTCTGATGACTTGAAGCAAACACATTTCATTAGACACTGCTGAATCATGTAACCTCGCTCTCATTCTATCAAGTCTCAGTTGATTGATTACAATAAGGGACCGCAGAAATGAACTCAGCGAGATCCAGTCGGCTATCGACTGCGTGATTGTTTTCTCTGACGGATAATCACGGGGCAGCGCTCAACAGAAGTATCGGGCCAGTGCATGCATTTTCGGGCCTTCCAAGGTGTATACGAGTGATCTGTTGTTATGTCTCATGTGGATCAGTTACACCCAATACACGTCCAATAATCAGGAGATATGTGGCTGCGGCCAAGGACCCTGACTACCCCGGTTGAAAGACTACCATCCTCAAAATCGAAGAGTACGATTGGCTATCTACACGGTAACACCGTGTCAGGTATGGGACTAGGCTCTGTTGCTGCGCGAAGAGGTCCATCCATCTTCGTGATCGGGTCACCGGTGTCCCCAGACACATGCGTTCAAATCCCGTTCCCCAGTACTCTTGCTTTTTGTGATAGGCGCCCATATCCCCCAGAGCTGGAATTACGCTATGCAGTGCCTAGTAAGACGGTGGCAATCGTCGTTGACGGGCGCTGGGCGATTTGCCACAAGCAGAGTAGAGTTGATGGCTTCGGTTCCCATCACAGCCGCACTATAATATACATGTCATTATAGAAAATAAACTACGACCGTGGCAAGAACATCTCTTTACTGTTACTCAATCCCAGGTACGTCTCAAACGCTTCTGGTTGTGCCAAGAGCTCAGAGCCCCCTTCGTGAGTTCACATACAGAATTGTTTTGTGGTCCCTGACCATATGAACGTCAATTTTCCCAAACTGATGACAGAGGTCTAATACCTATGGGATCTATACAATAAGAAATGGGATATGTCTATTCTGTTGGCACCTCAACCATGAAGAGCGCATTTGAAGGTTCTGAATATCTCAATACACTATGGTTTATATACTGGGCACCTTACGAGAGAGTGATTGGAAAGTAATCCGTTCCAGATCACGTGTTCTTACGTTCTGGGAATTGCAAAATGAATCATATGTGTGTCGCAAATGGAGCTGTAACATTATACTGGTACAGTACTAAAAGTAGAACATTATTAATGTGTGAAGCCGATATACCGTTAAAACTGTAACGTCATATACAAGTGCCCACATTGGACAAGCGACAATAATCAAGATCCTACACCCTCTAGGATGTGCGATTTGATATTCGGAGCTTGAGGTAGTATGCCATATACATATTGAGACCAAATTACTCAAAATTGTTGGCAAAGTAAGCCAACCCGCAAGAAAGCGGAACGCACTCTTGAAGATCGCTTAGGGTGTGAGGAAAGAAGTTCAATCACAAGCAAGTCATATCACAAGTCTCAATCCTAACGAAACTTAATTCTATTTTACTTTCGTAACACGCCCATCAGTTACCCTTGGTGAAGGTAATATTCTACGAAGCAAAGTTTCGTTATTTACTCTTGAGGTTGACGTGGTTTTCTAGTCTGATGTAATGATCCAGTCACGTTGCAACCCTTTACCGTGAAGTATAGATGTACAAGAGCCCCAATCTTGGATCGAATCATGTCGACACACATGAAAGAGCCTCAGGCATCCATGCCCTGCCCTTCAGTGTCAGGGTCGGTAGGAATCAACAATAATCCGAACTAGCGAACTAGCGAACTAGACATCAGTTGCGCCATAGCCCATAAATATTCTCTCGGCACCGGGGTTCCAATTTTACTTATGCACGTGACTAAGCAAGTTCCACAGAAAAGTTCCTCTACGCCAGCTAGCGATGTTTCAGGATGGGAGAACTGGAATTGCAGATTCGCGATGAGATAAGATTGTGGTGATCCCACCAAATATAGGCACATCGAACGTCACGGATTGTGGATGGTGTGGAGTGGCGCAGGACTCAAGTAGAAGGAAAGCTATCGAGCTATACCAAAAAGCAGCTTGGGGGATTTTTGTTTGGAACAGTGGCTGAAGCTATGCGCTAAGGTGCGGCAAACATGCGGCATATCGATCTACTAAGCCGCCTAGTGTACACTAACTACATATAATTACACTACAGCACGTCTCGCGTAGTCTTGATTTTAGGTGCCTGTTCTGGAACTGTCTGTGCTTTCATTATCATCGACGGTGTCGCTTCCCATTCAGTCATCTAATGATAGTAATTAGTCCACGTCCAACGTTGAAGACTATATTAATATCATCATCACCAGCAGAGTCCTGCTCGCTTCACTGTATCATAGCGCTGACATCGTTGTGGCACTCGCGCCATAAGCTGCCGAGGCTGCAATGCCCCATCTCCACGTGGAAGCCTGTACATAGTATATGACAGCCTCTGATGTACCCTGGTTCATGTAACGGTGCTTATAACTGCCGGCATACCGTGCATTCATCACTAATATGTTACGTAGTATATGTGAAATCGGGATCCAGGGAAATTAGGAAGAGAGAGAAAAAGGTGCCTTAACCCTTTGCGTACACCATGAATTAAGTGTAACTAGGGTCATGCCTTGGGGGAAAGCTTGTTGGAGTCTCTGATCAGCGCTATGAAATTTATGCGTCCGTCATCTTAACTTCGATCTAGACATGAAATAGAAACATCGTTTCAAAGACTGTTAAATTTTCTGGTGATCATGTTCCGTATCTGTTAATGATGCTCATAAGAGCTAACTTCCTCCTTACTTGCGGACATGCTCCATACAGAGGTTAGCACATAAATGTATGGTAGGACTTGAAGACGATAATAACTCAGAGTAGCTTACAATAGATGAGAGTCGGAGAAGGAATCCTTATTACTATACAGACTTACTTTTAATGAATTAGAGACTCACTATCTCGACTATTATCACACCGAGATAGAATCAACCCTGTAAGAGACATATACCTCGGTCAACTAGCACTAATTCACACTGGAACCTGAATCCTGCAAAGCTTGGCAAAATGTTAAATTCACAGGCAATAATCTGTACAACGGCAGTAACAGTATGCCAAAATAGTATTATAGCACTGAAAGGCTTGTTTGCTTGTTAAGGACAATTTGAAGAGGAAGATCAAATCGCCGATCAAATAACACAACAGCAAAGTCTTTGTGTAATAATGATACTCGTAGGACTCGTATTGAAGAAAGCTTCCAAATGCCTGCCCCTCGCAGGGGACATGCTCAGTCATCAGCTCGAGCAACTACAGCACTAGCAGTGTAACCTTACGTAGGTACTGATGTACCAAATGGCCTCTACTGCGTAGAACTTCGAAGCCGGAGAGATGGTTAAGGTTTAGCGCGTCAAGGACAACGCACCAAAGCCAAGAAGCGCGAGTCCAAGGATGGATAAGCCACTGGAGCGGCGCGTAGTGTGCGCACCATGCGCATTGCCTGTAGCTAAATTTTGATGCGGTCGAGTACATTGCGAAACTCAAAGTAGTTGGCAAGAGAAATATACATACCGTAGATAACTATACTTCACAATACAATAATTTCACAATATAGATACCTCCCTTGTGTACCGGGATATGGACTGAAACTTGCTTGAACACATAGTTAAAGGGGTGGATCTTTTACTTATCTAATACCAGCAGGTATTATACAGTACTATGTAACGCGTTATACCCCTTGAGCGGGCCGTGGTTTATCCACTAATAAGGTCGCCCAACACCGAGCAATTGGTTGTCACGGCATAGAATGCGCAAGTACGCACTACCGGACCCGATCTAGGACCTTTGTTCTTTTCACTTACAGCTTATTCTACGGGGTGTCCGAGTGAGACGCGACACTTGAAACTCTCCAAACACGAGTCTGGCATAGCATAGGGCTGCCATACTGCGCCTGCTGCTGAGATTGGACACCCTCTCGACCCTGACACTACCTGATGTCAATTTTACCGATTTGTCAACCCCAGGATGGCCTCCCCGGTCCCCTGTCATCCTCGCCACGAGGGCCAATCAAGCAGCCTCAATGCCGCCCACTCGCTAAACCATCTGCCAGGCTTGCGCAGCCAAATCTGACTCTTGAACCGTTCTGAACACTAGTGTACACTACGATGCCAAGATTGGAACTGCTATGCTGGAATGAGAAGCAGTTGATGCCATGACCAGGTCTGCCCCTTGCCCGCCCAGCATCTGAGGAATCACTGCTGACATTGATCAGCGCACAGCTGTTGCCCTGCCTTGTCGGGCTTGGCCTTGTTCCCCAGCTCCAGGGTCCAGTAGTCATCAGCGGCAGTGCTCGGAAACGAAATGCTAGCTATCTAGATAAGCATATGCCGCGCTGGGGGCAGGTCAAGGAGACACGATCCTGCGTGCTCCATGGAAGATATGGGGATGTGAAATAAACTACTGTCTCCGCCGCAGCCACCTTCAACTTCCTGTTCGCTTCCTTGTTGAACCAGCGCACATTCCGCGAGAGTTGGTAGTTTTCTTCGAACTTGGTCTTGTACGACACGTCTCGATGTCTAGTGATAGGCAGAACACGTGCATGAATGTGGTGGTCTAAGATGGCGACTGCTGGGCAGTCCGGTTCTGGATACGCAGCTGTCCCTCCTACGGCCATTGAGCAAGGCCATTCGACCGCCGGCGTCCCCGACGAAAACCACCACGCGTTCCAGCAGGGTAACACAGAATGGGGTTATCACCATCCTCATGGGACCGGCGCTTCAAATTCGACGACAGGTTACGCTGCGGAAGGGCAAGGGCAGTGGCAATACCAGGGCACCGAGGGGGTTAACGGCTCGAACTACGTGCAATATGACCAGGCGGCGGCTGCCTCTAACCAGACGATGCAATGGAATCATCCATATTACCAGAACCAGGCGAATAGGGTAGCTGTGCCACAAGCCGTTCATTACTACTATGACAGCGACGTGCAGTATTGGAATCAATATGGTGTTGCACAGCCAACGAATGTTTTATCGCCGGAGAGCAACCTAAGCCAGCACATAGAGCAACAACAAGCTCAGCCAACAGCGCAGACATACGGACAAGAGGGAAATTGGGCAATTCGAGTTGACAATACGAACGCCTCATCGAAATCTTCGCCCACTACGCCGAAGAGGTACTCTGATGGATGGCGGCATAGAGACGCATTAATAGACCCGGTTATAGCGGAATCGCATCCGAGACAAAATCTGACAACATGGAAATGGAGAATAATGCTCATCGCTAGCAACGTACTGTCGCTTATCAATGGTACGCCGCGATTATACTGATACTGCGAAAACTCTGATACTGATTTCCACAGGCTACGATGTGAGCAATATCGCCAATATTCAAGGGTCTGTTTACGAGGCGTTCGACGACATCCATTTGCTTCCATGGCTTGCTCTGAGTTACTCCATTTGCAACGTTGTCGCGACGCCGCTGGCCCGAAAACTTTACAAATTTTATGATATTAAGGTCCTCACGATTAGTGGATTGATTCTCCTCATTACTGGAAGTGCGCTTGCTGGTGCTGCTTCGAGCCTCCTTCTGCTCATTATCGGTCGCGCTATTATGGCATTTGGGGCCAGTATTGTTTACCAGGGGTAAGTAATCATAGTTTCACCGCCGTTTTGCGCAACAACACTAACACGAAACCCAGTGTCCTAAGCTTTAGCATTATATTTGCATACCCTGGCGAAATCGCTCTCGTCCATGCCTCCTTGGGTGCCTCCTTTGCTTTTGGCATCCTCACAGGCCCCGTAATAGGTCCGCCACTTCCGTCTACTTTGCATATAATCCCTACCGTAACCCAATTACTAACTTTTGTCCAGGAGCTGCGTTCGCGCAAAACCAGCACGCAACATGGCGATGGTCTTTCTACCTTTGTCTGCCTGCTTTAGTTATCGCTTTATTACTATGCATTTTCGCTCTGCCGGCTTATTCGGCGTCAACAGAGAAGTCGGTCTCTAAGCATTTCAAGGAGATTGACTGGATTGGACACATTCTCCACTCCGGTACATTCATTTCATTCGGTCTTGCGGCCGTATTCTCAGGGAACGCGTGGCCATGGGGCTCCGTGCCTCAGCTCGCCATCTGGGTCATATTTGTCACAGTTGCCGTTGCATACGTCGTGCAACAAACATTCAGTATCGGTACTAAACCCGAAAACCGGATCCTTCCCGTCCACCTGCTAAGAAAACGTATTGTCCTCTTGACTTTTCTATGTACTTTAGCCGCCGCTATGAGCTACGGCGTCGCCTTCTACTATGAGCCACTTTTTTACATATTCACTCGAGCGATTGGGCCACTCGAGGCCGGTCTACGCCTGTTGTGCCTAACAGCACTCTTCATTGCCGCTATTTTCATCACTCACGCTCTTCTACCTTTAGCGAAATATTACATGCCCTTCTTTCTTTTCGGTGGTGTTTTACTCTTGGCAGGGGGTATCGCACTTCACACTGTCACTAGTCACACCCCTCTAGGAGCTATAATGGCTTTCAGCGCCATACTCGGTGCCGGCATCGGTATATTATGGAACCTGGCTATTCCGGTGTGCTCAGCCGTCCTGGAAACCCAGGAAGAGCGCTTGGACCAGACGACCCTGCATAGCATAGCGCAGCTGGGCGGTACTGCGTTCTCTCTATCTATATCAGCCGCCATATACCGGAACGTCGGACTGAATATGGTGAAAGACGCTGCGGGATTTACAGGCTTTACGGATACCGAGATTCTAGCGCTCTTGGCAGGCGCAAAGTCTACCATGCTCGACTCCTTTAGCCCCGACGTGAGGCAGCTCGTTATCGACGCGATCGTCAATACGATTAGTCGTCTCTATTTTATTGTCATCGCAGGTGGCGCGCTCTGCGTCGTCGCCGCTGTATTTCTCAAAATCGAACCCCTCCACATCAAAAGATGGATCAGAACGAAAGGCACCGAGAATGGTAATAACAAGGTGTTGGAGGAAGGGGAGAAGACGGCCATATATGAGTTAAGATAAAAGAGACGGCATGATAGAACGTCATACATTAATGGTACAACTGGCATTGATACCCCACGCACATAGTCTGCGTATATGAGACACGAAAAAGTGCTCCAAGATAGAGTAGAACTTGAATATAATGAACATTTAATAACTGGTGGCTCCCCTGCGTGACAGCCTATTTGCTTGCCAATTTGCTCATTGATAATATAATGCCCATTCAAGAAGTCACTAAACTCCATCTTCTCAAACGTCTTATCCTATTCATTCTAACTAAGCTTCGTCTTATGTGACAATTAGCTGCTTTCCACTTTAGTTCTGTCTTCAATAATCACGTACCATGTCTGAGCGCTATATTGATCGCTGATTACATGAAGGTACCGGTAAGTATCAGAGGCATGCTCCTGGAATCACCGAGAGCTATATCGTTATCCGTAGACCACTTTGAAGTAAATACCACGAAGCCGGTGACAGCAGAAATTAGCAAATAATGATACTGTACGAGTGATGAAGGGCGCCAATTCACAATGCGCGAGTTGCTCAGACAATTAAATAGCAGCACTCATGATTCTATTATATCCAAGGCCAGTGGCGTTATATCTATATTCAAAACCCTACTGTTAAATCATAAAGAAAGCATACTTTTAAACGCCAAATTGAGCCGCTGAAACTCACCATGCGTGCATGCTCATTGCCCCCTTTTTTCCGGCTTACTCTCATCCCAGCATATTGATTTAAGGAAAATTAAGCCAAGCATTACAACTATGAGAAACGCACCTTCTTCTCACCTTGCTTTTCCTGCTCCTCGAGGAACTCGGCCAGCCTTAGCGCTTCGAGTGCTCCAGTTATATGTTCGCCGCTATCGACTCGATATATCACTCCTTTGCGCTTGTCCTTCTGCCGGTCTTTTTTCACCTTTTGAAGTTTGTTAGAAGAGGCACGCTCATACTTTATGTGCTCTCGTTCGGCAGCTTCCCTCGTAAGATAGGCGATTGCCTCCTGACATCGTGTTCGATAGGCCGCACACATACGAAGCAGTAATTGGTCGGTCTCTGAAATAGCATTTGGAGAGGAAATGACTAGCTCTACTACATCCTCGACTATTGTGAGAACACGTGAGTATGAGGAGAGAGATGGGGTAGCTAGGATATCAGCGATGACGTTCTGTAGATCTCCGGGTAGGGGGAGAGTCTCCATGTTTACTTCTTGAGAGAGAAAAGTAGCGCGAGTTGGTATCTGATTGTGGATGGAGCCTAGGCTTAGTGAAGATCTCTTTATAAGAGGGGAAATAAGGATCTTTGCAAGGCTTCTTGCTTGTGAGGTGAAGACTAGGCTACTCCGTTTGCATTGGTGAATTAACGAGAAATAGGACGTGGGGGCCTGAGAAGTTATATATGATCGACCTGCGGCTGAGAAGAAGAAGAAACGGTATGTGATTATAATAATGGAATTATCTTGCATAAAAGGAGTCAATGGATCCGTAACAAAGACAATACAGCATTGTTGGCACGTAAGTATATCTTGTGTGCGTACCTATTGTTCGCCTTGTACAATTAAGGCGTTAAGAAACTTGAAAGGTACAAACAAAGGTGAGGAATTTAGCCCTTTCTTCAGTATAGACCAGAAAAGAAAAAGAGCAGATAAACATGTGCTTATTGACTAAATGTCCATTATACTTAGATACGTGTAATGAGTGCCTTAGGAACGTTACAAGTGCTATGACTAGGACTAGTTGGAAACTATAACTAACAAATAATACTTCTAGACTATTGAAGATTGTTCTTATATTGTTGTAGCCTACGAGTAGAATATTATTCGTAGTATACAGACATTCTTAACATCCTCGAAGGAGGTGCATTATATGCCTTAGTTCGTCTCAGCGCAGGACAACCCAATCGCAAGCAACACCGAAACGTCCAAGGCCATCCAGGACGACCTCCCACGTCGGCCGTGCGATACCAAGCAGCACGCCTGATCTCACATCATTCCCGATACCGAGTCCAGTTAGCCGGCCTGGGCCTGCGAGTATAAGCCTGACACTGTTGGAGCCCAGAACTTCTACTGCATTTTCACTCTGGCCACGATCATCGTCGCCGCCATCGCCTTTTCTATCAAGCACTTGCCTGCCAATGACAACCGTTATGCCTCGTGTACTTTTATGCATACTATGCAGGCCATTAACCCGAATCTTCATAACCCATTCTTCGTTACGCTTCGCATTGATGTTAGTCGTCAAACCAGAACCGGTGCCCGCTTCAACATCGACGAGCCAATCGCGGAGCTCGGCTGCTAGCCCTCCTTGGACATATTTTGCGCCCTTGCGACGCGGTGAGAAGACGTCTGGTAAGGGTTCAGGACGCGGTGCGCCTTCAGGGATCTCGGAGGGCTTGAAGCGCGGGGCTTTCTGGAATGTCGGCTGGTGCGCTTTGAAAGGTCGTTTCTCTCTATGACGAAGAGAGGACTCCCCTGTGTCATCTTTGAGAACTCCTTCGTGGGAGGCCATGTCGTCTCCCGAGACCGACGGCTCCGTGAACGAAGATTCGCCGTCTAAAACGGTGTCACGCATTTGAACATCTAATTCAAATTCACCTTCGGGAAGAGGATACGAGTCCTCGATCTTGATACCAAGGGGGGATGAAGAGATTCGTCTCCGCTTGATGCGTTTCTCTTCATCCATATCACCGTCTTCACTGTTACTCTCCATTCCCCGCATAGGTGAAGACGTCTGCACCACGTCATCCTCATCGATGACAGAATCTTGGTCATACTCAACGTAGCCCTGTTCGTACTTTTCGCCCGGGTTGATATTATCATGTTTGTCGTGCTCGTTGTCATCGACATAATCTACACTTGGTAGAGGTGGTGGTGAGCTATCAATTAAAACATCACGTTCTGTGGCACGATGCCGAAACGGCGTCAGAGATGACGATGGGCCCGTCTGTGGCGTTGAATGCAGCGCGAACCGCGGCGTCGCGCGGAACTGGCTGCTGGGCGTCTCAATATGGGGTTGAGATCGCTTTGGCACGAGAAAGCGGTGCGGTGTTGGGGTCTGTTGACGGCGTTAGTAAGAACTTAGAAGGGAGTAGAATGATAGAGGGCAACGGAACATACGGCGGGCGGAGGCGCCATGCTCACATCGCATCTCGAAGCCGGGGTTCGTGAGGACTCTTTGATGAGACAGACGTATATGTAAGTATGTCGGGGTCCGATGGCGTCATCGACACGGACTTGAGCATCTCAGGCTGGCCAATTCGCATCGTCACTCATCATGCCTCATTGCGCAGACGCCTAAGCGATCTTAGTCGGTTTATGCAAATGGCCTGGTTGCAGAGCAATGTTTCCAGTTGTTCCTTCTCCTTCAGTAAGGGAAAGACTTCAGTCGGCAAAACCCCGGCCGGTTCCCCAGTTATTGCTAAAACATTAGGTACACAGCTACCATGTTGTAAATACGTTACCTACTGGTGGAAATGTCAAAACCTAGGTTCATTTCAGAGAGCCAAAAAAGAGAAAATCAAGCCGAACAATTCTTGATTAGGTATCGTATCTTGTGAGGTATCCTTTGTCTTTGTCATTCGCGTAGAGAGACGTGCCCCCCATCCCATGCATGCCTTCCCAACGCCCACGCCAAACAACCCTCAAATGCGCTATATCCCAGAAAACAAGCAGAAAATAAGAGGCTTTACTCAAATGACCCGCTCCCAAACAAACCACCGACCACCTTACTTCTCCCTTCGGCACCCTTCCACTTCTTTGCCTCGCGCCTCTTTTCCGCATCCGCCACTTTCGCTCTTCGTTCATTCTCGTGAGCGAAATAATTGATACCGGACCGTTTGCCCGCTATTTTCTTTAGCTTGCCGTCCTCGCCGAAGCTGGCCGCCTTGTTCAAGGAACCTGAGCTACCACCGCCAGCAGAGGCCTGGCTGATTGTGCTGCTGGTAGTCGTAGAAGCGGTAGGGTTGGAGTTGGTCAATTTAGATGAGTTTGTAGTGGCCCGACGGAGTAGAGCCGGCACTTTGAAGCCGCTACCAGTGGTGGAAGAAGCTGTGAACGCAAGTTTAGAAGTGGTGCTTGTGCCTCCCGTAGAAAGGGATGACGAGTTGCGCTTCAGCGTAATCCGATCGACGACACCACCGCTGGCATGACGGCTGAGACGACAGTTCTCTTTGTTGGTGTGCGATGTTGATGGTCGCTCTCCTTCTCCCTCGCTATCAGAATCCACCACTGTAGCAGGGATGATGGATCCAATCGAGGCATTAGGCTCATCGAGCAGCGTCGAAAGAGACCGCCGAACCTCGGCGATTGACGAAGGCCGAGCGTCGTCTTTAGTGCGGCGCTCATTAGGGGGAGGCCGGGGAGCATGATCATCTATACGAGAGCGTTTGCGGCCAGTTGCTGGGGGCTGGCTGTTGGGTACCGCTTCATTGACCTGGCTGGTGTTTTGGGATTGGCTATCGTCGCCGCTTGTAGATGTAGTATCGGCAAAGTTATCACGGAAATCCCACTCGTCATCGTGGTTCATGTCCTCAATACTCTTTAGGAAGGCAGCGTTTCGGGGATTCTCTGCGATCTTGCCAATCCGCTCATCTGCGAATAGGGCTTTTTGCATCTTGGCAAATTGCCGACGTTTCATCCGACGGCGTGCTTCGCCTCCGTCATCCGAGTCGGAAAGATCAAAATCATGACCGTCGCCTCCTCGACGTCGCTTACGTAGCATGCCGGTTGTGATGTCTCGAAAGAGTTTGTCAACTTGAGCGGCATCTGCGGCACGCTCGCGGTCCCTGTAGTGTATTAGTATCTATCGTCTTTCGTGAATGGGGTGCTTAAACTTACGCGAATAAACCTGCGAGCTTGGCGGCATCCCCTTCATTTTCCTTGGTATCGTCTATCATCTCTTTGACAAGCTCTTCATCCTCTTCGCTCGAGTCTTCCCCATCAGCGCCACCGAGACCAGCGTATTCGTCTTCGGATTCTTCAGCCTGCTCCTCGATCATCTCTGTCGCTTTGCTCTTTTTCTTGTCAAACTTTTTCTTGCGCTTCGCTGCCTTTTCCATCAAGCTGAATGCATTAGATGATGCAACCGTGTCCCCGGACAGCCCGCCTGCACCAGGGTTTCCAGTAGTAGTTGTTGTAGATAACAGAGTTGGGTTTGGCACAGCGACGTCGGCTCTCCGTAGTAGTTTCCCTCGCTTTCTTACGAGCGGAGACTCCGGTACGGTCCCTTCGTCTTGGGTGCTGTTGAGCAGGACAGTGGCACTGGTTGACGGTGGAACGTCGATAAATCGTTGCTTTAAAGGCGTGTAGTCTTGAAAGCCACCGTCTTGTGTGGGTTCTATGAAATGAGACATCTGTGTTGCATCTTCTTGCATAAGACTGTCGAAGCCATGGACTTGTGACTGTGAATAATGGAGTTGGAGTCCTTGTGTTTGGGTTTCGCGCCCCGGTGAGACTGCCCTTTGGGTAGGTTGGCTATCGAAAATCATAGTATTGCCCTGAGATAGGCCGGCTGTAGCAGAGAACTGGGAATCGGGAAATTGATCGATGCTAGGCATGAATCCTTGGGGAGAGCCACCGAAAGGTTCTCCCTGGCTATCATCCATTGTACCGGCAAACATCTGGGTTAATCCCAATCCAGCAGGGGCTGCGGGCGCAATTGGAAGCCCAGGAATGAAACTTTTGGTCGCTGAGCGCAATACTGAAGTTGGTGGTTTGGGAGACCCTGATCCTGGCACAGAAGGCGAGTTCAATAAAGTGCGTTTCGGCTTGGGTGTGGCCTTAACGCCAACATCATCTTCGTCGTCTGAGATGATCTGGGTGTGTTTCTTGGGTCGCCGGGAATGTAGGGCTGTAGAACGCTTCATTGCTTCGATATCTTCATCTGAAAAATCATCAGACACGGGCCTTGGTGTCTCGTCGTCTTCTGATTGGGCTTCTTCGGCCTCATCCATAACCATTAGGTTCCCTGGGGCCGCGTCTTCTCCACCCTCAACCTCCTCATCTTCAGAGGCGGCAACAGCTTCATCATCATCATCATCATCATCTCCTTGTCCGTCTTCAGAACCGGAAATTTCGACTTCCCTAGAGTCTTCGTCTTCGTCATCTTGGAAACTGCCGTCATCGCTATCATCCCAGGCAAGAGGGTCTACCTCACCACTCTTCTGCTTCTCCTTACGATTCCTCTTTGCTTCCTCCCGCTCACGTAGCATGATCTCCTCGACTTCCTGGCGTGCCCTCGCAACAATGTCTTCGACTTGCTCTTGCTCACGCGCTCGTTCTTCGGCAGATTGAACTACAATACCCTTTGAACGCAGAAATTCTAAGCGCCGTTCGCGCTCTAATTTCGCCTGGGCCTTGGCACGTTGCTGTAAAGACAAGTGAAGCTCACCAAAGGTCATAGATGGTTTCGCGGTTCGGCCGCGTGATGGCTCTTTTGGTGGTGAGGAAACATGTGCGAGGTTGCGTAAGATCTTCATCCCACTAGACTCATGTGTCTTGTTCTCGGGAATGCGAGAAAGCAGAACATCAATCTTATCCTTCTTCGGAAAGCTGGTGATCTCGAGCTCATCACCAGAGTCTATCAACACGGCATGAGCTTGAGCAGGAGGAAGTTTAACTCGAACTTGACGCAATGGCTTCTTTGTTACCGGTTGTTTCGTAACAGGAGCTGGTTTATCAACAGCCTTTCCCTTGACTTCCTCGTGACCTTTTGACTGAGCCAGGGTATCTTCTAGAGTAAGGAGGTCCCCATCTTCATCTTCAAGCTCGGGGACGCTGTTTTCGGACGTGGATACAGCCGCGACTGGTAGGTCTGGAATAGATTTAGGCACGGTGGGCGGGGAGCTAGGCGGCGTTCCGTCGTTTTCTAATTCCGCATCCGTATGATGGACTGACCCAGGCGTTGTGGGACGACTTGAACTTGCTTGTTTGTTCTCTGTTTCCGTGGTGCTGCCCTCGACTCGAAAGTTGAATCTCTGGAAAAGAGTGGCTTTGCTGATCTTCTTCTTGGTCTTTGCTACATGAGCGAGCTGAAGACTTCGGCTCAATCGTTGTGTCTCGCGATTCATCTCTTCTAGCGCCTTTTTGCTCGCCTTCCGGGAGGGACGTGAGACCTCTTGTGTTAGTTTTCGACCACCGTCATCGTCTGATATGTCTGATACATCATCATCGGCGTCGGATTCTCCAAATGTTTGCTCGCCGACAAGCTGAGCACGTTCCAATCGTTTGCGTTCCTCCTCAGCTTCCCTTTCCAGCCTCTCCTTTCTCTTCCTTTCGACCAGTGCTTTAAAACGAGCATTCTTGCTCAAATCCGTGGGCACTTCATCGTCATCAGAGTCAGAGGCTACTGAATTGGGGTTCACCGAGGGTCCTCGTGGAGAAGGAGACACGAAGAGGCTGGGGGATTCCTGTTGGACTGTCCGGACGGTAGTTTCCGGTGTTGATTGACGGTTTAATCTAGCCAACCTCCTTCGAGATGGCGCTACCACATCCTCTTCCTCGTCTTCTCCCTTTGCAGGCGACGACTCTCGAGTATTATTGTTATGTTCCGTGGGTGACTTTGGGGCCTGTGTGGATTTTGTGAAGCTGGCATGCATTCTAGCAGCAATCCGGCCCCGAGGCCGGACAATCTGAGTCTCTTCATCGTCTTGTTCATCGGCATTGTCGTTTTGTCTAACTGATTCGGAACGGAGTTTCTGTTTGTTTTTGTCGATTGTAGCAAATAGCGACTTGGCATCGATGGGGCCTGCACTCTCGTCATCTGATGACCCATCGTCTACAGTGGCCAAAAGTGCCTTGAGCTTAGACCTGGGGGTCAATTGTGGTGATGTAGGAGCGGACGCGGTGCCCGTTGGCGACAATGCGCGAACGGAAGCCATGTTGGTTGTGGTAGGAAGGGAATTCAGTGACAGGAAAATAGGTTCAGGCTAACATGGTACTCAAACCCGAAGTTCTCGAAAAATAGAAATGTTTAAAATACGAAAGACGTTTAGAACCAGTGATTTGTATCGGCAATTGATATATCATTAGATAGAGGGAGGGAAAGGATGGTGGGGACAAGGGCACTTAAACATACGCGCTTAAAACGCGTGCCCACCGCGTCAAGCTCCAGAGATGTGGGTCCCTACGCGAGACGTCATGCACTTAAAAGTGCACTGTAACCTGACACAGTACGTGTACTAAACAACCACAGGTCTTTGCGGACTACTAGGTAATCTGCGACGATTTTACTGTGATCTGAGTGTCAATACATGAACATTCGTTTAGCATACTCGACGGTACAGTGTTTATTCAAAAACTATCTGATACTCAACTATGTACAAATCCAATCCATAGTGCTGTCATATTTGAGGTGAATGAAGTCGGGGCAGATCTTGCGCCTTCGGCTTTCTGCCATGGGCCGCAGCAGTTGTGGGATATATCATCCATCGACGAAGAGACCCTCTACACTAGTCTACAAACATGTGTCGTCTGTGACAGACATGTGTACTGAACGAACAAACGGGGTATCACCGACAACAAAATAAAAGCTCCTTCAGCACAAGTTCCTTCCAATCGAATAGAACGCCAAACGCCATCTTTTGGTCTTTCCAATGATGCCCTCACCCCTCCTTTGCGCCAAACCAATGCTCATGCAGGGTCCAATATACGTACAACTAGGGAATGGCCAACAACCCGTCTAATACGCTGTCGAGTGTCTGCATATCCTGTACACCTGTCCCCGCCCAGAACGGCTCCTCTTCGTCGAGGTCCATGGGCTCCGGTGCCGCACCATTGGTCGTCCCACTGGAATGGTTGTCGTGAATCCCGTTGGGGCCCATCACTTCGTCAAGTTGTGACTGCGTATATCCTGGAACGTACGTGTAATGGCTGTAGTGGTCCAACTCACCATCCCTGTAAGTATGTAGGACCGACTGTCGAATAGTCGGCAATGAGCTAATGCCACAGTCGCCAACCTCCAATGCCAACCTCAAATCCGCCATTGACAATGGGGGACGCTCGCTCGCAGCTTTGGCTTCGATCGGGAGTAATCCACTTTTATCTCTAGATAATTCTCCTTTCATGAAGGCCTCTTCTTCCTTCCGCAATTGGCGGCGGTATTTGTGGGTTTGTATCCACCCAACAGCAGCCCCAAATCCGGCGCTCCCTGAATCGCCAGGCCCATTGCTTCTCGTCCTGCCGAAGACTGTAGACAGAAATTCTTTGATATGGGTTTCGGTTGCGACTGTCATGAACTGGGCGACATCTGGCGCATGACCGCCAACGAGGCCAGCCGCATAGGAGATCGGCAGCATTCGTGACTCGATACTGGCAATATCGGGGAATTCTCCCGACTCGACAGCCAGAGGTTGCGCAAACCGCTTTCGTATTTCCAAGTCCAAGTCTACTACAGTTAGAAGGTATACTGTGATACGGGACCTTATGTATCAACCTACTCATGCCGTTGAGACCAGTAGCACTTTGAGGTACGTCTGGGGCTCGTATGTTCCTACCCCGGTGGTGTTCCATGAACATATCGGCCATAGCATCGTGGGGGTCAAACTAGTTTACGTTAGCTTAGTAATACGAATCGGCGTCTTTGCGATGGGGGTCATGCGCACATCATTCAACGCCAGATCTTTGATGCGCCTTCTGTCGCGACTGGGGAGCTGCATGACCTCGGCCTTCAACCTCCGCTCAGCGGCATCGCCGGTCACGGGCTTTGCGCCAACATTGGCGGCGGGCTTATCATTCGCGGAGACCCATGGTGCAAGCCCCTGATCGGGCATTTCCCGAGTCAGGTTCCCATATATCGCCGCCAAAAGCTGGTTATGAAGATGCTCTTTCTCGCCATTTGGAGAGGCAAGTATGGGGTCGATGCGCTCGGAGTATTCGACCTGGTTTAACCGGCCTAGTGCGCCCTCTGGTCAGCATGGGAAATAAGGGGTAGGACTGTGGCAGCAAGTATATACCCAAAATGAATTGGGTGGTAGAATCTTTGTAGATATTCCATTGCTCGAGACCAATGGCGGATTTTAAGCTTGTATATAATGGTTCCAAATCGATGCGTGCGGGAATGATCTGGCTCGTCTTCGTAATCTTCTGAGTGGCCGGTGTTGAGACGGTGATTTGTTTGAGGACAGGCGTAGAAAGACCGACAGACGGACGGCTGCTGAGAGCCGCAGGGTCGATGTCGGGCATGTCGGGTCGGTTGGCGATTGCGCAGCTCAGCTGGGGGAATCAAAATCGAAAATCGAAGTATCGTGATACGGGCCGGTGCCGGTCGCAAGGCTGTGTTTCGGAGATACGACAATGCGGCAATGCGGTAATGCGGTAATGTGGTAACAGCGCGATAGGACGAAATAGCAAGACGGGTGCGTGGCTAGGGAGATGTCGCGTGCAGCTACAGACACCGCGCCGCGCGAAGTCGGGGACGAAAGCCCATGGGTCGCCTAGCCTCAGCGCATGCGACCACGACTATAGCTTCAGAACGATGAAAATTGTGCTGCGGATGGCTGCCATGAGATGAAGAGTTGCCGCGGTTATTTGGCTGGCGATCGGGATGTCGTCTGTAGTGGGAATCAATTGTCGGACAAGCACGCGGGTAGCCGCTGGATAGCGGAATGGGGCCGGCACCTCGCGGCGGTTTGAGACGGTGAGGTTACGTGTACTTCCTTTTCCCGGAGCGAGAGAGGCGAAATGTAAGAGAAGAAAGTATCGAGTACACACATATACGTGCCTCGGGTTACGGTGTAGGCTTAGTACTGAAGGGTTCAGGTAGCTCTAGGTAGGTATGTGTATACATGTAGGCGGCTGCTAGGTGCTGATCTTTAGGCTCAACCCCGCTGTGTTAGTGGATATACAGCCACTGTCACTATCGTGGTTATTGTCCATGACAATGTCTCATTGTCGCGATTGTGATTGTGATTGTCGCGTTTCCAGCCCACCGTCCCGCTCAAGAGTTTAATACGCACTCGAATCACGCATTTATAGCTTCTTAGTAGATCACAACACCGCGCTGTTGAATAGCTATTGAACACCTGACATCTGTCCTCCGTAGACAAGATGCCACTATGTCTCGAGCAGGTCCCGACCGCTCGAAGCGCGTTGATACCAGCATCAACCGCCTCATATCCCAAATAATACCCGACAATCCTCACAATTCCGAGGACGAGAACCAGCAGAGACATGACATCCTCTTCCAGCATGTGAGAGAGCAGCTTGAACGGCAAGTACGCACTCTCCCGAGGCAAGACCAAGCAGCAAGCAGAAAGAGGAGGCAGGCCGAGAAGAGAGGAACGAACGAACGAACAAACGAACAAACGAAGACGGTAGCTAATACTTGGTGCCGTTTTTAGGCCTCATCCGCCGCCCCTGGCTGACCAGAACCATGCCTCGGAGCTCATCCGCCGCAGGCTGGTGCAATCCGACCCGAACCTGGCACTGCGCTTCTCAAATCTCTACTCGCGGTTGCTCGCCCTGCCCATTCTGGATCAGAAATGGGCAATGCTCTACCTGCTGCACCAGCTGACAGATTCGCCTGATCCGAGCCTGCCCGACCCCGTTGCCTTCGCCGAGTTCCAGCACGAGGAGATGAGGCGACAGAGACGCCGAGATCGGGAAGACTACGGGTCTCTCAGTCCCTCGGACCATGGTAACGAGGACGAGACGGTGCCCCCCCCTGCAGCCGGCGTCTACCGTCCAACCGACCTACGCGACGTCTTGAAGAATCCAAATGATTCCAAGTCGCAAGATGGAGATCCTTCCGCCGGCAGCTCCAAGCGCCCAGCATCTCCAAGCGAATGGAAGCGCAACAGAGTGCAAGTTGACGAAACTCCCGTTCCACCCAAACGAGACGTTGCCATCAAGTCTAAACTACTAGCGGAGAACTATTCCGGCATTGAGCCCCCTGAGCCAACCTTATTGAGAGACCTTCCTTATACCTTACAAGGCGTCTCCTCTGCTACACTCCCATTCGGCCCAGATTACTCACTCAAGTTGCCGTCATCCCTCCCACCACCCCTCATCGGACTGCTTCACACGCTTGCTGAGCCTTCGCTTCTTTGTAAATCTCTTCAGGATTTTGTCAAGACACCTGCAAAGGGACTTCTTGATCAGAGTCTTCGGGCCGCCATCAATGACGAGCTCCGATCCTATCTTACTCTTGTAGCAACACTCGAAGGCCAAATCCGACGAGCTTTAGCGTCAATTGATGAAGCGGCGCCTCGAAGTGGCATTGGGAAAGCTGGTGTCACTCTAAAGCGCTGTGTAATTTGGACTCGTGAGGCGACTATGGGGTTGAGACTTCTAAGTCTAATAGCTGAAGAATCGAAGACCAAAAAGGGGGGTCAGATCATCTCACTGATCCACTCCTTTTCAACATCACACGGTGACCCCATCGTTGGTGCTTTTGCAGAGCGTCTATTAACACCTGTAACGCGACCGTTTTACGATATTCTCCGTCATTGGATTTATGACGGCGAGCTTTCCGATCCTTATCTAGAGTTCTTCGTGCAATTGAAATCCACGGAAGCAACGGCAAAAGCTAAGACAGGTTCTACCAATGTTTGGGATGAGAAATACGAAATGTCACAGACGATGATTCCTTCCATCGTGACACTAGAGTTTGCAAACAAAGTCCACTTGATTGGCAAATCCCTTAACTTTATCCGTCACAGCTGTGGTGATGCTCAATGGGTCGAATCATATTCCAAAGCATCATCCAAAGAGCTGCGTTACGGCGATACCGCAACGCTTGAATCCTGGATAGACGATGCCTACAAAATCACGATGCGTCGCCTGGTGCATCTCATGACACACAAGTTCCATCTCTTCGAACACCTCCAGGCGCTCAAAAGCTATATTCTCCTGGGCCAGGGTGACTTCATCGCCCTGTTGATGGAGTCCCTCGCAGCCAATTTAGACCGACCTGCTGGTGCCCAGTACCGACATACGCTGACTGCGCAGCTCGAGCACGCCATTCGCGGATCCAATGCTCAATATGACTCTCCAGAAGTCCTTCGGCGCCTAGATGCCCGGATGCTTCAATTGTCTCACGGCGATATTGGCTGGGATTGTTTCACCCTCGAATACAAGATCGATGCGCCAGTAGACGTCGTCGTATCGGACTGGGGGAATCGTCAGTATCTCAAAGTTTTCAATTTTCTCTGGCGTATCAAGCGTGTCGAATTTGCCCTTTCGTCTGCCTGGAGAAAGGTGACCACCGGCTCGAGGGGTGTCCTCCAGACGGACCATGCAATTGTCCAAGAGACATGGAAAACTACGCGAGGATTCCTCGCGGAAATGGTTCATTTTGTCGGCCAACTACAATACTACATCCTTTTTGAAGTGATCGAGAGTTCCTGGACAGAACTCCAAGCGCGTCTCAAACGTGAAGATGCTACACTAGACGACATCATAAAAGCTCACAAAAACTACCTCAACTCCATCACGCACAAGGGTCTTCTCGGTGCTCGTAGAAGGCGTTTCGTGACTTCCTCAAATGGTTCCGCCACCGCCACAAACGAGGAAGACGACAACAGCTATATGATCCAGCTGGGCGAGCTCTTACGCACCATGCTTTCGTACCGCGACTGCGTCGATGGCCTGTACTCATGGTCGGTGTCAGACTTTACTCGACGACAGGAGGCCGATTTCCGGCGTGAAGACACAGGCTTCGGTGAGAATCCTGGCGGCCCGCACAGTGAGTTCCCCGCCCTGCAAGAGCGCCTTCGACACCTTGGCGACCGCTTCCGCACGCGTCTGCAGATCCTCCTCGGCGATCTGGCCTATCAGCCCGACGTCGACCTCCGCTTCCTCGGCGTCTCCATGAACTTCAACGACGTGTACCAGCCCGTCCGTCGCAAACTCAAGAACACCCCCGCCGCACCGGCAGCTGGTGGCGCGGATAGAGAGAAGGGAAAGGAAAGGGAGAGGGAGTGAAATTTTGTCAAGATTAAGATGGAACCTTCCTACTAAAGGCTGGCTGGCGCTTCTATCATCCGGATGTATGAGTACCACTCTATAGGCGTTCCAGGATGAAGTAGGTGTTGTATTTCCGTATGAACCTAACGAAGACAGGTGATGAATTATAATGATAACATACAAGACATTTGGAAGAGAGTCGGGGGCACGGAATACATTCAAAGTAACTGGAGTGCGGGTAGCATATTGTTACGAATCGACACGGTGATATCGGTTTGGCAGCCTCGTGATCATCATCTATTGCTACACAGTTTGTGTTGAAATAAGGGGGCTGTATGCTTCGTCCTACACACATCCTACTATATAATATGCGGTACCCCCTCGCTCTTCTTCATTAATGCTGAACAATAGACGATTCACCTGAACACTCATAGTCTCGATATCCTCCGCAAGCAGAGTGTTAACTATTGCTACTCTCATCTCCATCGTTGTCGGTATCGGTGTCGTCGTCATCTGCAGATACGCTCGGTACGCCCGGCACAGCGCACAGGTCAATGTAATTGCTGAAAGTGACCATAGCCCAGGTGAGCAACGTCTTGAACGTCCCGTCTCGCTTCGGCCCAGTTGGGTACTGTTCCAGCACTTGCCGGACAGAGACGACAACCTTGCTGGGCGCCTCAATGTGGGCCTCAAGGCAACGTACCTCGGTGTGGGTGAAAGACAGTAGGAAGATAGATTCAGTTATGGACGACTTGCCATTCAACTGTATAATGAGAAACCCGAGCTGGGACAGGAGTGTAAGCAGCTCGCTGCGTAGGACTTGCTCGCACGTGAGGCGCTGGTTGGTGTCGGTGGTCATGATACAGCCGAAGATATGCGTCGTCGATCCAAGAAATGTGGTTGGGCGCCATGCCGGACCTCTTTCGCCTTCGAGTGAGCGCAATAATGAGATCCCTTCAGTTCTAAAATAGTTAATAAAAACATAAAACACAGAGGGAGGAACACGGCACAGCAACTCACGAATTCGAGACACGGCCTGCGCACCGAATCTGTGCATCACCATATGTCCACAAGTGGTTCCTCGCTATGGTAAAGTGGAGGCAAGCTTTAGCCAGCGGTGCAGCCCACTCGGTGAGGCTGTCTTTCGTTGGCGCCACAAGGGCGTTAGACGGGGTTCCCGTATCTAAGCCTCGTGAGAACCATATGCAGCGTCATGAAGTCAGGTGCCGGGAGTGGGCAAAAGCTGTGGTCGTCTGTGATCAAGATCTCGGCTGGGGGCCTGCCGAACGAGCCCTGTGTCGTGCGCGGCAATTCCAAGACAAACTCCTGCTCCTTCGAGACGGCTCTTAGCATGTCATTGATACTGACAAACACGGTCCCCTCGATGAGATCAGGCGCAGGGCTTGTAGGTTCGGGCAGATTGTCGGAGGAGTGATCAGAAGACATCCTGGATGTATTGACGTGTGTAATTATTTAGGTGGTCGGTCACAAATTGCGGGCGTATTGGTCGCGGTATTTATATATTAGCTGTCCATTTGTTTGTTCGTTGTCTCGGTTTGCTGCATCGTTGGCGTTACATGCGGCGAGTGTGCGTGTTTGCTCCTTTCCCTGTAGCGTTGTTTTCGCGCTTCCTTCTGTCGAGATTACGAATGTTTGGACAGTTAGTCAGTCTGCTCTTGCACTCATTGATTTCCCCAAGCAAAATATCCACAGCCTAGGGTCTAGAGACCTCATTATGAAATAGATGCGTGAGAGTACGCCGCAGCTCCTGAGGGTCCTTCTCTATCTGGAGCTGATCCCGAGGAGTTTTGGGCGGTGGCCACTGTTGACGTATATCGTTAAGCATCATGGAACAGGTCTAAGTACAAGTGTGGAATAAGTCGATACCTCATATTACATAGGGCGACATGCCCAGCTCTTGATTCCAAAAATTGGCGTCAAGTTGATTCCAAAACTATGCGCCGGTTAGATTGCCTAATTGAATGCGGATGTATACAATGATCGAGTAATCGCTGACGGTGAAAGTCATTCCATGCTTACGATATTGGACATCAAACACAAGTCGACTTTCTTTTTTGAGAATCTTTAATATATATTCATCACAGGCATTAGTCATTTACAACAAAAGAAAAGCCTAGATAACATAAGGAATTACCGAAGTAAATTCATCTCGTCGTTCATGTGTCATGTCTTTCGTGAAACGCAGACATGCCACACTCCAATGTCTTCGCTCCCCAATTCCAGCTATCGGTTTAATTCAGCATCCTCCGCTGCGTTCGTAGGTATAACACAAGGCATCCTAATAAGGATTCGCCGAGATTGTTCAGCACCAATAAATGTGCATAATCTCGTCCAAAAAACGCTTTTATGCCGCCGTCTAAGAGATCGTGACTCTTTCTGATTCCATCATTCACTCTTCTCTAAACGCCGTTTTAAGTGAACCCATTTATCAAAACGCCTGTTCCCTCTTTTTCCTCTTTCCTGAGCCGTATTGTTATACAGGCGCCATTCGTGTAGGGCGCCAACTTGATGACCAGTATCAGGAGCCTGTGTACGCAATGTACACGACAATAGTACTGATTCAGCAAAACCCAGTGATCTGAATGAAGTTTCATCCTATTCGTGTACGAGATCCGTGCGCCGGTAAAGGATCGAGTCCAAGGTTCCATATTTAGGAAGCCCTCCATCCTAATCATTCGTGTCGTGAATATCGTCAGGCAGTGCCGTTATACGCCAACCAATGTTGTAATGACCCTAGGCTTGCTAACTCTAACATGGGAAGGCGTATTATATATCCCTAGTTTTGGCTGCGGCTGCCTCAAGGTATCCAGCAAGGCTGGCAAATAATCAGGTGACCAAACGCCAACTCCCAGATGTGACACCATATCCAGCTCTTGCAAGATTGAGCAACATGCGATGCACGAATTTCAAACCAAATTCGACAATTGCAATTACCAGATCAGACGTCAGTCATCTCAGTATCGAGACATAAAGGCTCGATAACTTCGTCTCCAGGGCCCCAATTGCCCTCATAAACTGTTGCACCAGCTCGTCGACGATGACCAACCCAAACTAACGCCTCAAGCTGAAGCAGATCCGAAGCAGCAAATCGGAGCATCGGCGCAGCCGCTAGCATCCGTCTGACTACTGTGTCCAAGGAGCTGCAGTGGTTCGGATCACTCATGAAGATTGGAGGTTGTTGTAGCTCTGTCTTTCGACTGGAGCCGGTACGATGCAAACCGAAGATATCACCCGATTGTCTGACTCCGCTCCGGATGATATAGCTTCGACGAGTACTTTTTATGGAGCTCCCCTCATTCTCGAGGATATTCAGGCTGCGTTCAGTCTCGTCTAGAGGCATACCCTCTGCGTCTCGCTGGACAGCATCGCCAACCTGGGTAAGAACTGGGATCTCTGAGAAGTCGTCTTCTCTCAGGGCAGTCCAAGTCGCTCCGTTCTCGGGTAGTTTGACGTTAGCTGCAATCTCTAGCATCATCAGCCCGAGGGAAAAGATGTCGACTGGTGTATCGATTTCAGATCGAAGAGCCTCGGGGGCCAGATATTCTCGGTCTCCGTCCAAGTCAAAACAGAAGCCCACATTGGACGCTTCTCGCAGCGATGTCGCTAGCCCGAAGTCTCCTATTTTCAGGGTTCCATCGAAACCAACCAAGACATTGGCAGGTTTCAAATCACGGTGGACAAACCCAGCCGAGTGAATGTGTCTCAGACCCTGAACAAAATGTCTTAGTAACTAGTTTTTTCTGAGGATCGCGCGTCCAAAAACTTACCTGGGAGAGTTCAAACATGATTTTCCAAATTCTGAAATCATCCAATCGACCCTTCGCTCCAACCTCTGTGAGGAACTCATGCAAGTTGCCTTCTTCGCAGAACTCAGTCTGAATATAGAGGTTATCGTTTTCCTCCCAATTATCGATCAGTTGTAAGACATGATCACATCCTACGAGGGATCTTAGTACATCAACCTCTCGCAAGCGTAACTTTCGATCCTTTTCCCCTTGAATCGGAAGGATTAGTTTTTTCACCGCAAAGACCTTTGCAGGTGAAGGCGTGGTCGGGTGCATCGGAGTATTAAAGAAGCTATTGTCGGCTACGACAAGAGGTTTCGCCGACTCAACAACCTTGTAAACCTCTGAGAATTCCCCTCGTCCAATGAACTCCACTTTCCCAAAGCGGCGCATGAGAATATGATCAAGTTCATGGTTAGCAACTCCATGAACAGGCGTGATTACACGTCGGTCTGGTGCTTGCGAGAATGTGTGTTGTCGTGTAGTAGGCGTGGCCGGTGGCAGAATTGAACCCCGACCATTGTTTCCAGGAAAGAGAAACGAATCAGCACGGTGAACAGACAGACGGTTCCCATCAGGAGTGAGTCCATCTTCCTGAGGCGTTATAGGCGATGCTTTCTCTGTGGAATCGAGATGATCCAGAGGGCTGGCTGTATTCAGGGGATAATTCTTAGCAAAGGTTGTTCTTGTACCAGGATTCACAATAACTTTGGGCATCGTCTCAAGTGGCGCAGGTAAAGGTAGCGAACCACGCCTAGCCCTGGCCTGGCTAAATGACGACGATAGAGAAATAGAAGGAGCTGATTCTTGCTCGATAGCAATTGAAGATTGGCAGATACCCTCACAACTCGTGAGGTCATCAAGTCCATTTTGTCTGTTGCCACAAGATTCGTTGAAAGAGCTTGACTTACAACTAACATCCGGGTCCAAATCCCAAGCGGATGCTTCGCGCTTAGTGGACATAGGCGGTGGAAAAAATCGCTGTGTTGTTGGGCTCTCGTTTGACAGCTTGCTCAATTCGCTGGAACCCTGATTCGGCAGCTGATTTTTCGTTGGCGTGGGCGGTAGTGAACTCTCATCACAAGTATCCATCTCATCAGCAATCCTATTAGGACTCCCGCCACCATCGCTATAAAGACTGAGGAGGCTCCCTTTGCGGGAATGCCTAGAATTAAATCCTGGAAAGAGCACCGGCCGTGACGGTTCATTGGAGGTGCTGCGGTTGAATGGAGATGTAGGAGATCCATGGTGTCTATTAAACCTTGCTCCTCTCTTCCCGAGGCCCATCGGCGATGGGGGTGGGTATGTTGCAAAACCCTGCTTTTTGGGCAGACCTGGAGGAGCTCTCTTGCATGGTGTGTCGGGAACACCTCCGCCGAACATAATACTCGAGCGTCTTTCCTCGGGATCCCGAATCATCTTAGAAACCAGGCCAGTAGATGCGAAAGCCCCCGAAAAAGGCTTCGCATTCTTGTAGTCGGGAGTCGATGCACTACCGAGGGGACCACCTGGTAGGTCAGGCTTGGGTCGAACAGCACCCAATGGTAAACTCTTGGAAAAATTCATCCGTACTCTTGGTTTCTCTACATGGATCGGAAAGTGTGTTGGCGAGTCGTCAGCCATACTTGAGCCCGAAGATGATGTCGTAATGGTTCGAGATAAGGGATGTCGCTGAGCGGGAGGTTGGTGAAAAATGCCTTCCACGAAAGGGCCGTCCCGTGAAGGAGGGGAGAATGAATCCAATGATATTCGAGGTCGGTTTGGACTGCTGGGGCTAGTTGCTTCCCTCTGTGATGCAGCGATAGTCGACAATGAAGTCATCCCACTTCGTCTTGTTAAAGAGCGCTGGTGGAGGGTAGATTTGCGGAGCGATCCAGCTCTTCGTGGTACCGAGGCTTGCGTTGTTATTTGCGCTGAGTCAACAGGGCTCATGGCAGTGCGATTTGCCCAGTCGTACTCGTTAGGCGAATCGTCGTGGACTTCAATGGGGTTAGTAGGCTTGGGGAAATGATCAAAGATATTGAAGCTGTCTCCCAAACTTGTGGGGCCATAACTTCGACGTTTCGCCTTAGGACTATTTTCAGTCGATTGATCGAGATTCATGGCACTGTCGTTTCTCTTCTTTACAGGACTTGCTTCCGGGAAAGGATGCTGAGTGAATAGTGATGAGCCAGACATGTCGAGATGCACACTGTGCCGGTTCGATGGTTTCTCGGAGCTCTTTCGCTGTGCCGAATTTCGTGCCGATGTGATACCTGAATTTTCTTGTCCAAAGGGTGGTGTGTACGTGATGGGAGGAGTTGAGTTGCCTACCGAAGAGGCAGAGGTCAAAGCGCGCCTCGATGGGCTGCGCGGAGAAGTGCGTGGAGATGTCCTAATCCGCGTCTGTGCTCGTGTTGCCGTTGCGGGGGACAGGCCTAACGGACTTCTGGAGGCTGATTTAGCAGACCGTAGCGATAGTTTCACGCTTGGTCGGAAGGGTGTTGCCAGTGGTGACTGGACGTGATTAGGTGTGTTGAAGTTTATCTGTGCATTAGTTGAATGGCCTGGCCCGAAATACTGCGACTGGGCACGGCGACAAGATGGCGATGAAGGTGCAGAGCCACCGTCCGAGCTACTTTGTGATACCGTGCGAGCCAAGGAGAACTTGGAGGGCGACCGTGACAAGGAACGCCTCAGAGTTCTCAAACCAGCTTGGACATCAACGTGGTGATGATGCGGATGTGTGGGCGACGGCAAGGTCAGAGTTCCCCCGCTGTTTGACATGTTGGGCTATTAGAGAGTATACCGGCGCAGCACGCGTCAGAACAATGTTCGAATCGAATACTGGGCTTGGACTCAGATGAGCGCGCGGACTGGGTCGTTGTGGCTTCGTGTGTAGTTAATGCGCCAGCGGAGGTCAAACAATCGCGCTGATATGAAGAAATGTGGGCGGAGCAGAGTAATCAATCGAGTAAAGACATCTGGAATGCCGATGATGCAAGGGCAAGCTTCTTTAATGGGCGCGGCTGCTCATGGTTTGTCTCAGCGCTAACAACCCTTGACGTCGTGGTAGGTATGCAGGCTAGCCGAGTCTGTGGCGCATATATTGTCGCAAAGGTAATTAATCCCTTAAAACTATTCCGACTTCAACAGGTATAATCAGCTATTCAGGCCGAGCGATGAAGGTGCGCAGGCGCTCGGTGTATTGTTGTAGGTGTATTTGTATGAGCAAATGTTGGTGAGGAACCGGAGCGGACAGCACAAGAGACAGTCGGTTGTCAACGCAGGGGATCTGGTCCTGACGTGTGATGTCAGCCCCGGGCGACTAATGAGGCGGGAGGGAGCTGGCGCGAACCGAGTAGGCCTCTCCCACACACCTGAACGCGCTCTTTGGGCGCACAGAGGGATAGAATATCGTCAACAATGCAGGCCACGAGTTGCGGGTGGTGATTTCCAGGAAGAGGGTGAAGTGGACAACTTCTTGAAGCTCTGGGGCAGGTTAGGTAGTATTACAGACGATTTCTGGGGGGGGTGGGAGGAGAAAAGGGGAGGAGATGTGTGCAGGGTGCGCCGTGTATACCTGACAGGTGTACCGGGCAGGGCGATAAAGGCAGGTTCGCAGCTGGTCGCAAGTAGCGGTCAAGGGGGCGGTACAAGATGGGGGCCAATTGGGCAGCCGCTATGTATGAGGATCTGTGAGGATCTGGTGCGGGTTGCGCCTACTCTATGTG
Organism: Xylaria curta; assembly: GCA_022495235.1. Lineage (NCBI taxonomy): Eukaryota > Fungi > Ascomycota > Sordariomycetes > Xylariales > Xylariaceae > Xylaria > Xylaria curta. The sequence goes on along the minus strand of MU375907.1, from coordinate 243,541 downwards.
TACTGGCCGCCCAGAAGTGACATATGGGGGCAAAAGTGGACAATGGGAAGGCGCGTTTTGTTTACTTTACTTTGCCCCAAGCACTAATGCGACGCGTTTTGCGGGTTGAAAAGCGGGTCGTTCCTCACAAGATCACCCACAAGACAGCCTGTCCCCTGGGTCTGGTGGGGCAAACGGGCTAACGGGGCCTAGTGGCTGCGCTAGGCGGCAGGGCCCCATCACAGGCCGCAGCGTGCTGTTCTCCAAAGCAAAGACATCTGTGGCCTTGGATTCGTTTTGTGGTGCGATGACACGAGGAACCAGCCTTCTCTGTGTCTATCCAGATAATGTACCAACCCGTGACCACAATACGCACTTAATTTTCTTTTCTTTTTTTTCTTCTCCTATTCCAGAGCATATACCCCTATCTAAGACGCGAGTACGATCTGTACTTGGAATCAGTTGTTTGTAGGCCTGATTAATTCACCCGAAACGATTTGTTTATTGTCACACGTCATTGTGTTATTTATTGATCTGCGTTTGTTAATATCATAGTATGTCTGTAGTATGTCTGTACTTCGTTACTATGTATTTCAGTTTCAAAATTCCGTTGCGAACGCCCTCTCAGTATGCGGCCATAATGCATGCACAAACGCGCGCGCTTCCCCTCCCCCTCCCTCTCCCTCTCTGGTTCTTGCCCAAGAACCTACCACTACGGCCATTCTCCTCCATTCCCATACTTTGTTTAGCATGGGTCGTTGGGCGCTCCTAACTCTGCTCCCAGCACCACAAACTAGCCACCACGCGTAGTGCTGCCGAAACCCCCGCTAAGCCCTGGTGGCCCTAGTCTTCTTGTACCTATTGCTATTGGACACGTTGGATATTCCCCGTCAAGACCTTCTCCCACGCGTCACTAGCGTACTTACGTGCGTTCAGAAGTCTGGATGCTACCTTGAGGCTAATCAAGGTCTGTACTAGTCCGCTGCAAGGCCCCTCTCGGTCTTTTTGTTGTCAACTTCTTTGTCTCAACCAAACCTCAATTTTCTCCTCTCACATTCTTCTTCGTCAATATTATCATCGATTTTGCGTGCCATAGTCTCCTGTCCAGCCCGCTATTTGCAGTGATCAGTGATCATCGAGGGGACGATCGGCACGATCTGCTGTTTGAAGTAAACAAAATAAAAATAGATAACATTAATGCAATCAACCAAAATATTATGATTTAATTCCCCGTTTTATGCGACCTCTCGACGATAAAAATTCTTATCTCGCTTCAGGATTTGTCTCCACCCGGATAAGTTCTAGCCAGCCCCAAAATAGCTAGATACAGGGCTGTCACGATACCTGCTCGTATACGTATACACTAGTACATGGTGAGTCCAATTTCCACTGATTCTGGATAATTGATGGCGGGTTTTCGGATCATCGGACAGAGTTGACTATGTATTTACAGACAGGCGAGCTGAAATGGATCGATGGGCGTCGTCGAAGTGCCATCTTGATCGGCTGACATATCACATCACATATGTCACATGGACTCTCAACTCCCCTTAGTGTACCATCTCAACCAAAGTTGTCTTACATCAGGCACTATTGAAAATCTCTGCATTTCCCGTTCCAAGACTACGACTGCAATGGAGTTGTCTTGTTTTACCACGTGCTTACAAGTAGGGAGGCGGTTAAAGACTTGAAGCTATCTACTTGTGCTAAGGGTCTTCAACTCAGACCCTCTTAAACCCCTCCAGCTCTTCCCCGTGTTCGATTGCATGCCGATCCGCAGGGTGCGAAAGTGTCTCGGACAGCATGATGGACCGTGTGTCGACGGTCAATACAATAGCGCGCAAGGGGAACGGTAGGATCTATCCGACCTTAGCTAGCAAAACTTATCAACCCGTTGTGACTAACGGCAGAACTCCGAGTCCTCCGATATTAACACTGTCTCGACCTCGCTCCATTAGTTCTAGGTGGGCACATGCGCTTCTTGATGTCATCGACTAATTGTCTTATCGATCTACCTCAGAAATATCGTTCGAACCGCAGGCAATAGTATATTCCTTCATGTTTGAGCATGACGCAGCCACAGCGCACTCAGCTGCTCCTCAAGCAGCCTCGAACAGCCTTCAAACAGCGCCTTCACGTGATTGCAACATACATCCCTGTATCATGTTGCAATCTCGCTACAGCCACACTCGCAGGTGACCAACACTGTCTTCAGCGTCGTTAGTAAGTATTTCGGCAACATGAAAGTTTCCAAAATATCACTCCGTCCTCAATGGTGTCTCGTACTTCCCGCAGAAAACATTCTATGCCCCTAGAAGAAAGGAGATCATCGAAGAAAGATAGCCTTAGCTAGCTTCGATCTATGAATACACCGTAATCTCAAGTCGACGATCTCGCTCCTCCGTCATTGCCGACGTTGGGCAATGACATCAACACATCTCGCTACAGCGCGATGACAGCGTCATGAGCCAGGAGCTTGGGTGATAAGTTATTGAATATGAAAACCCCGGGACAGACGCTGAGAAGGTCACAATGATTGTGTGTGACTTTGGAAGGCTAGGAACCTTCGATTACTCATATTTTCATCCCAGTCTTCTCCAAGTTGCTAGTGAGCCCACAGGGGTCTAGCTCATTAGACCGCATTCAAATTTTCTCCATATAGTATATGTTTTAAATAAGTGTTTGTGTTTGCGACTGCAGACAGTTAGGTGTTTAATTCAATGTGTAGCCATAAAACGCTTGATAAACGTGATCAATATATTATTTATCGAGAAATTAGATAAACTAGAAGAGAATGATTACTTCTTACCTCGCGTCGTTGTAAATCTGATTCATGTTAGTAGTTTAATTCAATTACCTGGGATATTGTTACACGGACTAGCCCCTAGGTATAAGGATTATAAACACCCGTATACCAGGAGTAGGTTGGCAACATCGTAGAATTAATCTACGAGCAGCGTTTCGTATATTCAGCTACCCGTACTCATTCTCGTTATTGTGTCTGTTATTATCTTGTTTGCTTGATTCTTCGATCCTACGGGAAAATACGATGATAACGGCACGGATTTTAATAGGCCAGCAAAAGCAAAGCTTTCGTATACCTAGAACCTAGATCGTCTTCAGGGTGGAAAAATAGGACTAGACTTGTATAGCCTTCTTAATGCCCTTATATAGATTACTGTAATATCGAGTACCCTTCCAAGTCGTCAAATCGATACAAGATGCGCTGTAGTGGCATTGAGCCTTGATTTCATAATCATCATGAGAACGCAAAGAATATATTATAAGTATGTGCGAAGCCATCAATAATTAAGGCCATGGGATCAAGTTCAATATCACGTGGAATATCTAGGAGCATGTTTCCTTATGCTTACCTATTCAAGATGGCACACTGGATTAGAAGAACCAGCAGTCCTGTAAACAATTTGAGACAAAGTCGCTAGTTAGTCAACACCAATTAGTTACCAAGAGTATTACGTTCATTAATTTGAGGAAATCTACGTGGTTTATCCAGAGCAGTCACTGGAAGTAGTACCTTCGCGGCATACAACAGCCGGGAGTTTATGGTTTTCTCGTTTGAGATAGAAATCAATGAAGCTACTGGTTTCATTTTAATAGAGTGACAATGAAAATATTACACAAATCGTACAACTCGTGTCGTTATAGCATGAAGAGATGCAGGGTAGTGTGGGGGCTATACTAAAGTCTCTCCTGACTTTGAGTTTTATATTTATATAATACCACTTGAATGCCGCACGTATATAGAATTCACCCTGTATTGATATTATGGAACCGAAAATATGTTAAGTATTACCCTGTATCATCTCGTAACAAGTATACAAAACGGGGCAAGTAGCACCTGCTTTCTCCTATGGATGATTATGCCGGCACTAGGCACTACTATAAGGACGTGGTAAGCATGTGTGTCACGTCTTAGATTATCCCTGCCCGTTGTCCACTAGTCTATCTATGCGCATGAGTGACGGCAGTAACGCGTTAATCGCCTACTGGCAGCCTTCCCCTACGTCGGCCTATAGTCCGAAGCATCCTCTGAATCTACTTGTTCGTCATAGTAATACAAATGAGCTATAATCTAGCACTGAATGTAATAATTGGCCCAGTACTCCTGCTGTCCGCCCTATGAGCTGTCATAACATTGCTCCCTTTATGTTTCTCAATGCCGGTAGAGCCAGTCATCTTGCACTATGACGTCCCTTTCCCATCTCCTTCGTCACTGTAACTCATGAATCGTATCAGGATTTCTAGTCCTGGAATAAACACGCTCCGTTGAACCGCTGTGCGGCTCCTCTGGAATCAGGGGTGAAAGCGCGCTTACGAGACTCTCGGAGTATCCTTGGGTCCCACTAGACGGCTGGGAGACGTTTGAGGCTCGATTGTTTCCGTAAACCCCCGGGCGGTAAGGCTGGTATAGGCCCGGAGTCGGCGATTGGACGGATATAGGAGAGCCAGGGACCGAAGACGTCGCTATGGTACTTGCGCTCAGAGGTTCGTAAGCTGGTAGTTCCGCCTTGAATCCACCGACTACTAGGGATCCGGGCATGTGAGACCCGTGTTGGATAAGGCTAGGTTCTATCCCCAGAGGAGGGAGCGGGAAGCTTGGGTTATCTTTTGACCTTGCCTTGCGCCTCTGAAGAATCACAGCTATGACAATAAGACAGATAACGGCGAGTGCACCGAAAGCGCTGCCAATTCCAATACCTGCTTTCTCGCCTGTCGAAAGCCCAGACGCCGGCAGTGCCGCAGCTAACGAGGTCGGTGTTTGTGGGTTTAACATAGTTGGGTCATCGCTACTTGTTGTTGAAACTGTCGTCGAAAACGTTATTCGAGTGGCTGTTGTCGATGGTGTGTTTGTAGACATAGCTGCAGTCGGCTTGTGATTGGGAAACCAAGATATGGTGCCGCCTGAACTTTGTGGCAGGCTTGCGATATTGTCAAGTCTGGGTTGATCTTGGAAGAGGACTGTATCATCTGAACATTTGCAGTTCGAAGGTGGACTCGTTCCAACAATTTCTCCGGTTTCTCGACATCCTGCCCACTACAACACTCGGAGTTAGCTATCGTCACTTCCAGAGTGATCTAGGGATGTTTTGTAGAAATAGAGAGCTCTCAGAACACGTTTTCGGCTTAACGGAACCCATGCGCTCTGGGAGAGCTGAGGTAGGAATGACCTGAGAAAAAAACAACTCACCAAGGTCTGATCCGGATCACAACGTACAAGACCTACCCTACTGTTATGTTAGAAAGGGATGCAATACTACCAGCGGCGTAGCGACTACTCGTGATATAAACAGATGTAATCCTCAAGATGGAACAATGACATGTCGATTCGAGGCAAAAAGGCGTGCCCATACTCACCAAGATTGATCGAAAAAGTCCCCCTTCTTTTGGCACGCGGGACCACTAAAGTCTTGGGAGGTACAGCCGGCGATGTATGTAATGTCGTCTGTAAGTTCAATATTAGCTAACCCAGAAGGCTGTACTAGAGCCGTCAACACGACACACATTTTTCATGGTAGCAAGCACCGCTAGATAGGCAATTATCACCATAGTGGCAGCACGCGTAGCTGTTACCACTGTCGGCATTCCCGCAGGGAATGTACTCATCTGCTAAGGCAACATTTACGTTCGACCAGCATGAGCCATTCGAAATATTCAGATTAGGGCCTCCCATCGCGCCGTTGGCACAGTTCTAGTTACGAGAATCGAACGCTTTGTTGAAGATTGAATTGACGTACTAGGAAAACTCTTCAAGGCGACGAAGGTTTCGATTAGTTTGCGTGTATGGGTTTGTTGGATTGAGAGCCACTAAGTTTTCAGAAACAAGTGGGATGAAGTGGACGAGAGAAGGCTGGTGTAGCGGCTTCTTGTTCAAAAGATTGCTGGTGCGAGGTCTACCTAATTGTCTGGCCGATAGGGGCCATTTATTGGTACAGCCATTTTTCCTTCTCGTATCAACCATTGTAAAGCCTACCTAGGTAGGACCTTTTTGCTTCTTGGCGATGGCGCTGGGACGGTTCGTTTCCTACGCCACAATGTGATAGAACGCCAGTTAAGATAACAGCCTTATCCCTATATACTAAAATAAATAGTACGCTCGATACGTTTAAGGACTGATCGTAGCCTGCCTGTCCACTTCCTCCTATGCTCAAATAGTCGTATCGCAAGGCCGAATAAGCAATGAATAACATTGTCCGCATTTTGTAAGCCGAGGCGCAAGCTTCAGCTTTATAGCACAATGCCTTCTTAACTCCGTAGGTGAGTTGCTACTACGGGAAGTTAATAAAGATTGAGCTGTCCTTCAACCAGACATCAACCCATAGCCTAGGCGTATCTCGTTCAGTAGAAAATGCACTTCACATGCATGTAATTCGTGAGCATCCTGTGAGCATCCTGTAATTTGAGAGCACCATGCACGAAACTGTACTGAGAGGTTTTCGTCCAATCATAGCATTGCTAGCCGTACACCGCAGTATGCAATCATCTTTCGGTGGAAATTTACAGGTCTGGGGGAAGCTCTCCTGGCTAAATGGAGGGACATTATTTGATGCTCACGTCCTGACACATAGGTCATCAACGACTTTACGACTTAATATTGAACGAGGCTTAAGAGGGATTATCTGAAGACAAGTTTGTGTTTGGTGCATGATTTGATTGCCACTCTTCCTACTCGACTAATAATGCCGCCGTCCTTTGACGCAAAAACTTACGGTTGTGAATAGACGTCCATAGCAAAATGGAGCCTAGTCAAATCGAATATGGCTAACCACGACGATATGCAATATTGTCCGCCGTAATTAATAAATCCGGCCGGAGTGCTGATTACTAATAAATGACACGAGAGCGGTACGATGTTGAATGTTACAAACCTGGTATGGTTCCTTGTCACCACCGATCTACTCTTAGGAACAAATAGAAAAGGGTTGGATAGGTGGGCCTTTTCTTCGCTTCTCCTTTATGGGACAATTTTGATCATCTTTCCTAGTAGGTATACGTTTTATATAGTTGGTGAGACGGGTATCAGCAAACGCGCCGAGAAGGAGCCCCCCAACGTCATGTAGCCGTTGTCGGAACATATGCAGCACGATAAGAGATCGTGCTGCCTCGTGGTCTTGGCCTTGGCGCGGGTTGTGGTTGGAGTCGGTAAAAAAAGGCAATGCTCGGCAATTCGCGGCTTGTTTTTCCACCTTGGAGCAAGATGATATTTTTTTTTCTTTACAAAACCCCACGCGGTCTAATTCCTCACTTTTGTCCGCTTCGCGTGTCGGATTTATCCATTGAGCCTCATTCACGTTTTTAGAAGCATGGCCCTATTATTATTAGAACAGCCGACATCGCATATCTCAATTGGGACTGGTCACTTACTAACTTGTAATTCTGTGCTGCGAAAATCGACTCTGGCTGCTGAATTGGAGCGACAATCGGAATCATCAAATACATGTAAAAGACCAAGAACAGTTCACTTACGGACAGACACATGCAGCCAGAGGAAAGCCGCAGGGATGATGTGGCATCTCTCGACAATTTGCGATTATCGTCCACCACTAATGACGGAGACCAAATGGCCAAGCGCGCGTGCCACGGGTTGACTAAAGAAATAAAAACGATTTCGCTGTTGAAGAGCAGTAATGCGCTCCACTTTCTAAGATACTCACATGACTGAGTGAGCCTCCGCCTGCAACCGAACCTCTGGGACTCTTAGTATCTTTTCTATGCTTTCCGCGATAGGCAATTGGCCCTTTGACAGTGGTATCTGCAATCGTGGTATTCTTGATGCTGAGTTGCATGACGCTAGCATTTGGTGAGATGCCATTTTGAGGTGTGTATGCATCATCATGTCTCTGATGGACGGGTGAGATGAGACGTGTTTAAATGATGGAAGCCTTCTTACGGGTTTGCGAACTGCATTGATCTCCTCCCGTCGGGGCGAGATCGCAGGATACGTGCATCGTGCCCTGGTCTGGTTCCCGCGAAATGGAAGAAATCCCCCTGCACGGCAGATGGGTAGTTGCTTTGTTGGGATGAACCCCATATATATACTGAGAAAGAAAAGGGCGCCGGACCAGGGAGAAACGCCCTTTCTATGACAAAATCCTCGCCCGTCGGGGTCGATCAGAATACAATACTTCAACTGACATCTTCTAGCCTCCGATTGGCCCATGAGTCATGCACTTGTAGCTTGCTATCTGATCCACAATCAAGCTATCTACTAACATATATACTTTCCCACTCGCCATATCCATTGTATAGTTTTTGCTTGTTTCCCTTAAACTTTAATGACAGCTCTGAAGTAGGGTAGCTTCGTGACTCGAAAGTCTGGGACTTCCTGATCTCTTCTTAACCTTGCTCTATCTGCCTTGGCATTTTTGTGTTCACTCTTCAGTGTGAGGAATTTTTAGTGTCGACGTTACATCATGGCGCCTTCAGCACTCCAGCAAAGCAGCCATAACGGCGAACAAGATCTGGATTTGACTTCGTCGGCCGTTGAGCATCGGATGGCCGAGAATGAGCCGTCTAATGGCACAACTACCGGTGCGGCGAGCAACGGTGTCTCGCAGCCCAATGTTCACGAGCTTGACGCCTCCAAACTCACATACACCTTCACAGAGAATCCTCGAGAAGTACCCGCACTGGGCGTTACTGAAATCGATGGCAATACCATCTGCACCGACCACATGATCACGGCTAAGTGGTCAGCGAAGAACGGATGGGCTGCGCCAGAGCTAAAACCCTTCGGACCCTTGAGCTTGATGCCAACGGCGTCAGTGCTTCACTACGCGACGGAGTGCTTCGAGGGGTTGAAGGCATACCGCGGCCATGATGGCAAGCTCCGGCTTTTCCGTCCTGACCGCAACTGCGAACGCATGCTGCAGTCGTCCGTCCGCATCAGCCTGCCGTCTTTCCCGCCAAAGGAGCTCGAGAAGCTAATCATCGCTCTCATGTCCGTTGATGGCCCCAAGTGGCTCCCCCGCGAGCGCCCCGGCAGCTTTATCTATATACGTCCGACCATGATCGGCACGCAATCGGCGCTCGGCGTCCAGGCTCCTTCAGAAGCTATGCTATACATCATCGTCAGCTTCATGCAGGTAATGGACAAGCCAGCTGGCGGCATGAAACTTCACACCTCGCCCGACGACATGGTGCGTGCGTGGGTCGGCGGCTTCGGGTACGCGAAGGTCGGCGCAAACTACGGTCCCTCCCTGCTGGCGACCAAGGAGGCCCGCGCAAGAGGCTTCCACCAGATTTTGTGGCTTTATGGTAAGAACGGGGAGTGCACGGAGGCGGGCGCTAGCAATTTCTTCGTCATCTGGAAGACTCGCGAGGGTAAGACGCAGCTTGTCACCGCGCCCCTGGACGATCGTCTGATTCTTGCCGGTGTTACGCGAAACAGTGTCGTGACTCTTGCAAAAGAGCGCCTCGCTGACGAGATCGAGGTCGTCGAACGCAAGTACACCATCGACGAGGTTATGGAGGCGAGCGCCGAGGGTCGGTTGATCGAGTCGTTCGCTTCTGGCACAGCAGTAAGTCTTCGCATTATCTGTTCTTTTGCCTTTCTTCATGCATTCTTCTCCCCGTTCCTTCTCTGGTATTATCCGTCACCATGTGTCTAGATGGAGATTTGACTGACCTGGCCCCCCGTAGTTCTTCGTCTGCCCTATCTCGCTCATCCACCACCGCGGCCGAGACATTCAGATCCCCGCCGGCAAGAGCGGTGAGGGCGCCCCCATCACCCTCCGCATCAAGAAATGGCTCATCGACATCAAATACGGCGGAGAGGACCACCCCTGGGGTCTCGTCGTGCCCGAGGAGCACTAAAAAAGCGCTATTCCTTGTTTTCACGTCTTGGCCATTGATCACGGATAGAACCCCCACGAGGGGAGCGGATCTCTGTGCGACGCTTGATTGGCACGCAGTGTATACTGAGTCGTCTGACTGAGGCCGCCACGCTATATATTTAGTATGCGTGTGCTGAGACAGCTCGAGCATGGGTTTGTCCTAACGGACATCCTTAGGTGAGGGATGACATCGTCAGTATGAAGGTCCTTCAAAGTCCTGGACCTAGTCTCACGGTAGTTAAATCGCCAATGAACATTCTATGGTGATGAGGTCATTCCCATTACGTCTCCGGAGGTGGGGTGGGGACGAACCGCAGGATGCACACTAGTCCGTTGACTAGGTACTACCACGAATGATGAGTCTGGATGCATATTGAAAAAAAAAAAGGTATGCTTGTTTTCGGTGTTTTGACTGGGTTTTGGAGTCGGAGAGATATTAGGCTTGTGCGTTCATGCCCGGCGTGAGATGCGGGGATGGACTTTACGAGTTTAAAAATAGGTCATATCCGGACACAGACAGCGCATGAGTTCGACAACGTGCAAGTATATTAGCCCTTTGTTAAAGACAGATAATTCGCCTTCAGTGATAGATTAATAAACTTTTCCCGAACATCACGGGCGCTCTTCCTTAGAGGCCCAAACCCCAAATATACTCGCACTTGTTCCCAGATTTAGTACAGTGATAAGTACTGCCCCTGCGAAAAGCCCTATTCTATGGTCTTTAATACCAGTTATAGTAAACATCTATTGACATAACATGCGCCTGCTTAAAGCCCGACGGAAAAGCCTCCCTTTTCGAGCTTTGAAAAGGTTTATAACACGCCTTATCCACCACAGACGCCCTGTGACCCAGCAAAAATCATGCATCTCAGCCAAGACTGAAACTGAGCATCGCCTCGAGAATATTAGTTTCTTCATCCTTAAGTTTCTCCTGAAACTCCTAATACTCAATCAGCATATCGCTCCAACCTATGATCTGAGAGAGCCAGACAGAGTCGGGTCGGGGTTCAGTGACGGACTCACCTCTTCGCACGCAATCATATCCTCTACTACCTGTTTACTTCGACGATCGATATCGAGATCGTCATTTTCACTCCAGTCGCAATATGAAGACATCCCACTTGTTACGTTGGAAGCGTCACGCTCGAAGAGTTCATGAAGCTTTTTCGAAAGCTCGTTGATATCAGCCTGAGTATCGTCCCAGGAACTCCATAGTTGAGCGAGTTCCCTGCGTCTTTCGACCTCGAGATCTTGATGTCGGGACAAAACCTCTCTGATCTGCACTATATGGGTTCTATTGTGGCCATCTCTATTCGTGATCAGGGTGTCCACTTCGTAATCAAGACAAGTCGCAGATAGTTCGCCCGCTTTGCTTGCTATTTTGTCCAGCTTGGAAAGGTTGGCGCTGATTTTCTTGTCTGCCTCGGCCGCTAGGGCTTCTTCGGTCTTTGCCACATCTTTCACCCCATTGGAATGTAAAGTCACACGGAGTGCTGCATAACGGCCTACGGAGCGTTAGCCATAGGCGTACTCTTCACAGCATGCGCAACCAAAGATTATGACAAGACAGGAGATCGTGAGCAGGCGTTGAATATCAAACAAGATACATCTACGATGGGGGCCGTTACACGTTACAGCAATTTGCAACTTACGTTTTAAGTCTTCTATCATAGGCGAGTCAGGAGTTGGAGAATGGCTTGCTTGACCATGTTGCTGATTTCGACGTGGATCAATCAAGATGTCATCGCTGTTGTTCTCACGTCGTCTGTATTTGTCGAATATTGAACGCACAGAATGGTGCGCTTGTTTCTTGAGTGGTGGTGGACGGGCATCGTCCTCGTCATTATCCAGTAGCTGCTCCCGTACAGTTTTACGGCGCACATTGCCAGTGGGAAGGGGTGTTGGAAAAGCAGAGGATACGGAGGGGACTAGACGAGCCCACATGGTGACCGTTAAAGTGAGATGACCGAGGGACACATATATGATTAAAACGACGGCATGCGAGCATCAGAGCATAGGACGGATTGACTAGGACAATGAGATGGATGATCAGGTATATTTGAATGCTGAGCAATAAAGCCGTCAGCCTAGAAACTGTCTCGAGTACGTGGAGGAAATGCGCACTGGAGCTAGAATGACAGGCTTGGAGTGATGTGATATAATGCTGATTGTAGAGCCGGGTTCGACGTCCACTCGGTGGTGTAAATTGATGGGAGTAGCTGATAGATGTAGAAAGGGCTTGCCCCTAATTAAGTGAGCCACGTCGTTGGCTGTAGTTGGTAGTTGCAAGGAGAAGGGCAACTACGGAAGGTGGGAGTGGAAGTTGAGCAGGACTTGGAAATCAAGGCGGGAATGGATCGTAGTTGCCTCTGTTGTGTTCTCGTAAAAAGAAAACGAACGGCCTTTCAAGTCGCAAGAATGGACATATGCAATTCCTCATTGACACCTTCAATACCTGTCTGCCTACATGTAGTACATGTAGGTTAGAGCTCTTTTGGGTTCGACCTGCGCACCATACATCGTCCCCCTATAACATCGAGGGGCGATGCCTTATCACGCCCGTTGATCCTGGCCTTATATTCGATCTCTCGCTTCGCTGGCCGTTAAGGTTCACCTTGCTCAGTGAAACACGTCTTAAAATTACTGCATACTACTGTAGCACCCGAGCCACCTGGAGTGTCAATGTAGGCTTGCCGCTACAACAATTGTAAAAGCGAGGCTTGTGAAGCCACTGAGCACACCCTAAGGCTCTCTATAGCTGCTTCTTGCACCTTCATCATTATGTATAGCAAGTACATATATATATTTCAGCCCATAACGCTGTTGTTTCCTCACCGATACGACTCATGTCGTCGTTTGACGCCCAATTGATGGGACCGATACTATATACGTATGTCATATATAGTGTTATGCTTGCGGTGCTATTGTCTATCAATTGGCTGTCATATCAATTGGTCAGTTCCTATTTAAACCACCTAGGTAGATAGAGGAAGCTCAAAACTGCCTTGTGATTTAGGCACCCTTAGCTTACTACGTGCCTACCTGTACGTGGTTGTTAAAAGAAGCAACAACAGAAGATAAAAATTGGTAATACTGCCAACAATTCTGACGATACCAGAGCTACTCACGTTGTTACCCAGCTCTAACGACTGTGCGGCTTACAACAACCCATAGATACCGTATTCGCTTTCGGGGTTCTGTGAACCCAAAGGCTTGGTCCATCGTATGCATGTTGAACTGCTCAGTACATACTAAACGTCCTCTCTTTAGGACCAGTGAATTCTTACCTCATTCAACGCAAATACTTCCCTCTTGGCGAATTCAAATGTCTTGGCCCCTCCTATGATTTTCTGGTCTTCTAGAACACTGGTGGGGTATCGTATTCGTATTCACGGTAAATTCCACGCGAGGTAAGAGACCTCTAAACAGGTACGTGTACATAAACTTTATGGCAAAGTACACAGGCTTGAGAGTTTTTGCCTTGTTCCTGAATCCGTATACTCGTGTCTCCGTGGTCAAGTCGGCTTTGGCGTGCGTGTTTTCTAGGTATTCCATCTAGATTGGTAGGCATATTTTACCTATTTCTGGATTGTCACGTAAGTGTCAGCTTGTGTGCATACCGACGGGAATTTGTGTGAGCTGTGATTGGTTTAGTAGAACCTGAATGGCTAAATCGGGTAAAAACACGCTAAAGAGCGCGGTCCCTTCGCCAAGCCAAATCGATGCCAAGGGATCCATCCACTATCGCGTTGCCCCTGACAAGTACGGTACCTACTGTATTGCTGCGCTGAGGACACAAACACCACCTTACCGAAGGAATTTGCCCCTTGGCGACACACCGACTTCCTCTCTTTGGATTACACACACGGGGGGACTAACTTCAAGCCTCAACTCGACGAGCATTTAATTGTCTCCGTCGTCCATTCCTTTTCCGAAAAAGTCTTTCGACATGTCATCCCGGTACTCTCTCCGAGCAACTCCTCGGTACGTATTACTATTTGCGTTGTGTTGACTGTTAGTGTTCCGTGTCAACAATTGGAAGTGGCGATGCGCGTAGCATTGTCAGGTGTAACTGGCTATAATGTTGCAACTCATGGTGTCATTGACCCTCCTGCAATTGGCGACACATGTACAACAGTCTCTGTAGATCTTACCGAACCCTCAACTGACCGTCTTTTCGTCTCGTAGGAAAAAGGAGCTGTTCGAGGGCATGGTAGAAACACCTGGACGCCGATCTACTCGTCGAAAGTCCCAATTCCCTTCAGTCGAACCGTCCGACGAAGGCGACTCGAGCTCTGCAGCCGAAACCGCTACCACTAGAATGTCTAGGACAAGGACAACCACTCGGCGGAAGCCGGTCCCCAAATTCGAGGACTCGGACGACGCGAAGAATGAAAGCTTTAGCCCTGTCAAGATAGAGAAAGTGGACGATGTGATGGATGATGTGATGAACGGCAACGGTCACTCCAACAGTCACTCCAACAGTCACTCCAATGGTTATGCCAACGGTCATACCAATGGTCATACCAACGGGCACGCTGCGCCAAAGCTTGCGGCGTCCAAAGAAGAGAAGATAGTCGATGGCTGGAAGCCGGGTATGGATCACAAGATTGACTACTCGGGGCAATTCGAATTTGGAGGAAGCCTCGGCGCATTGGCCTTGATGATCGGATTCCCGCTACTGATGTGGTACATGTGGATTGGTGCCACCTACTATGATGGAAAACTACCGTTACCTGAAGAGGGACAGTCTTTGGCCGATTTCGCTAAGCATCTAGGGCATCTCGTGTACACCGGAGCGTATCCGACGCTGCAGGCCTGGAAGGTTTACTGGGGGTATATGATCTTTGAGGGAATTTGCTACCTTGTATTGCCTGGTGTCGAAGGCTATGGTAAGCCTCTTCCTTTCGAGGGCGGCAAGCAGCTCCGGTACTTCTGCAACGCATACGCAAGCTTCTACTTCACCATTCTCGTCATGGCTGCTTTGCACTTCACCGGCTACTTCCCCATCTACACCTTCATCGACGAGTTTGGACCCATCATGACTGTCGCTATCCTTTCTGGATACATCGTTAGTTTCGTTGCTTACTTCTCGGCTATTGCTCGTGGACGGCAACACCGCATGACTGGCTATCCGATCTACGACTTCTTCATGGGTGCAGAACTCAACCCCCGTATGTTCGGAATCCTCGACATGAAGATGTTCTACGAAGTCCGCATTCCTTGGTACATCTTGTTTGGTATCAGTGCTGCGGCTGCGGCACGCCAGTACGAACAGTACGGCTATGTGACTGGTGAGGTCTGGTTCTTGGTCATGGCACACTACCTCTACGCCAATGCCTGCTCCAAGGGCGAGCAGCTGATCATCACAACCTGGGATATGTATTTCGAGAAGTGGGGATTCATGCTGATCTTCTGGAACATGGCCGGTGTGCCACTCTCGTACTGCCACTGCACTCTCTACCTTGCCAACCACGACCCCTCGGAGTATGCCTGGAACAAATTTGCCCTGGGCGCGCTCTTCATCGTATACCTTAGTGCCTACGTCATCTGGGACCAGTGCAACGGCCAGAAAAATGCGTTCCGGGCCAAAGAGCGCGGTACACTGCTGAAGCGCAAGACGTTCCCGGCTCTTCCCTGGACGTACCTCGAGAACCCCAAGACACTCGACACCGACACCGGCGACAAGCTGCTCGTCGATGGCTGGTACGGTTACGCCCGCAAGATCCACTACACTTGTGATGTTGTTTTCGCCGTCTCCTGGGGATTGATCACCGGCTTCAACAGCCCCTTCCCGTGGTTCTACCCCATCTTCTTCGTCTGTATGATTGCGCACCGCACCATGCGCGACGTCGAGCGCTGCCGTAATAAGTACGGTGAAGCTTGGAAAGAGTACGAGAGACAGGTCCCGTACTTATTCATTCCTGTATGTCATCAACTTTTCTCATTTTGTTTACTAAAAGCAAGGCCGAACTAACATCATCATAGTACGTTATCTAAGGTCATGTGATAGATGATCATGGCTGGATGTGCTCGGGTTTATACGGACTTGGGCTCCTTTGGGCTTTTTGGGGTTCTGAAAGCGGCTTGATTTCGCTGATTGGAACTGAAGTTGAGCTGCATATACGACGAGCTCGACGCATCTTATTGGGGTTAGTGCGATGCGGCTCGTATCTTGAATCTGTATATATTTGATTCCAGAAGCTCCGAGGATCATGAACTTGTCTTATCGTGGGGTACGGAAGGGAAAATCAAAGGAATATGAACGCTTGGGTTTTCTTATTTTCCTTTTAATATCCTCTATGCCGCGCTACTCTATAGTAGAGGACGTAATGAATTTGTTTTACACCAAGATGCCGCGATGAATTTTTTATGCCAATGATCCTGGCAACTTGGAGATGGTTGTAGTATTTCGTTAACGGCAAGGTATCTATTTCGAAAATGTGACCGCAATATATATACAATTTACGCCAAAGCCATGCTCGGCTCAACAAGTCATTCATCATATCTACATACTATTTTTTTTCCCAAATCAAAAATACCCAACCCTCTCCCAGACCTGTCTATTAAGTAGACCTCGCGGGGGAAACCCAAGAGATCCAACATGTCAATTAAAACATGCATTCTCTCAATCTTCCTGTCCCACCTAACTCGTACTCGATCCAGCGTCCGACGCCCCGGCGCCCGGCCACGAGCACTGGACCGGGGTTCATGACGTGACAGCCCTCGTACGTGAGCGCGAATGGCGGCGCCGTCGGGTCGATGAGAACTAGCACCGTCGGCAGCGGATAAAGGTGCAGCGCACTCGCGTAGTCCCAGTGCACGGGGCGAATTGCGTGGCGGAACGGACATAGATATCCCTGGTCGAGGATCGTCTTAACGAGCTTACGGGCCGTGTGCACGTCGTGGGGGACGGCTGGGGATGCGGGTTTGAGGTTACTGCTTGTGGTAGAGGGGTCGACATTCATGCCGTCTGTATTCTCGAGGGCTAGGGCCATTTCGACGTCGTCGTCGTTGGGATTATTGCGTTTGTTTGAGTTAGATTGCGGAGGTGGGGGTATGTTTTCCTGGTTTTCTTCTGGGTCGGAAGATGTCGATGTCTTGAGACGCACAGCTGTTCGGCGCAGACGTGCCGACATGTCGTCGCGGAATAAGACGATTTCGTGCGATGGCCCGAAAACGGATAGACGCGCCGGATTGCTGGTCCAGATGGCTTCACCGCCCACCCCGCTGCGGTCGCCAGCTTCTGTGTTCGCGCTCGCGAAGGCTCTCCGGATACGTGACGTGAACATATCTGGCACCGCCTTGCGCGGAAGAGGCACCGCGGAACCGGATGAGAAGGACGACGCCCAGCCGTCGTTGTCGCCCGGCACGAAAACGAACGTCGAACTCTGGAGAAGGGTTGGAAAATCTGTCAACACTGATGCTAAGGAATCGAAATATTCCTTATATTCTACGCTCCCGCCACTCGCGCCTCCGCCTGCCATCACGGCGTGTTGCGTAAAGTTCCCTGTCAAGACGAAAGTCATGGGCGATGACCCTTCGGGCTCTATCGCATAAGTGGTTAAGATTTTGCGCAAGGCTTGTAATGCTCTTGGTTGATCAAGGTTCAACTCGCCAACGATAACGATCCGGCCACGACTGGGCAGGTCTGGATCGGGTTGCGTCTGCCGCAATAAGCGCCTCTCTACTTTGCGCATCTTGGAACCCACTGCTCGCTCACTGCCAACGCCTAGGAAGTCGATCCAGCCAAACCCACCCCCTATGGTATGGTCCTGGCCACCATCGAGTCCGCTCACGCCTAGGGTTGCCTTTCGCTTCTCGCAAGGAGGCTGCCCGATGAAGAAGGCTTGAAAGCGTCCACCAATGACGCCGCCAATTCCATTACTGGCGCCGAGGCCTTTCCCTATCGATTCCTCTTCCTCTTCGTATACACCGTCAACTAAAATGACCATTCCCGGTGTGAACCATGCTGAATCTTCTGGAATGACTGCCGCATGTGATAGATCTAGCGATATTGTGCCGGTTAAATCGTTTATCGCGAGATTACCTGCAGGTAAAACGGACAGCATGCCGAGGAGCATGTGATGTGTTCCATGGCGACCAAGGAGATTCGCAATGGGTGTAATCTTGTGGGTTTGCTGCGTCGTCAGCCCTGACGAAGCCGACCGCTTGAGCGACGGGGGGCCTTTTGTGATAGCGACGGCAGAGCTCTGGAATAATTCATTTCGTAGCAGCCTTTGGTGTATGACATTATATCTATTCCTGAATAATGTTGTCTTGTGCGAGGCAGGAGGCATTAGCGACGGCTTCGATGAATCCCTAGCGTCTCTTGGTTAGTGTGCGTCTGGAACAGCGGCGTCGTTTTGCATGAAACTACTTACCTCTCGAAATGCTTCTTGGAAGTGTTGTATATCATGCGTGGCTGATCGAAGGCGTTGATGGTTTTCAGCCAATTTCGTGGGTGATTGAGCCCCTCGTCATCCGGTTCATCTTCCTGCATCCCCAACGAAGACATGCCAAAGCTCGTCTGGGTGTCCTCGCGCGTGAGGTTCGATATCGGCCTCAGCCCCAGCCTCGTGTTAGAAAGGTCGGATTCCTGGGCCGCGTCGATAGCAAAGCTATCCTGGCGACCGAGTTGCGGCGCGGACCCTATCCTGCCGCCGATCATATTGCCCTCGAGGGTCTTGAGGATGTCTTTTAGCTCCTGGCTATTTCCATCGACTATGACACCTCCATTGCGATTCTTCCAACTCCGGGCCACCTCTTCGAGCACTTTCTCGGCCAACCCTTCCTCGCGCCATCCCGAGCCGCAGTGACGTCCAACGAAGGTAGCGAGCTCCTGCAGCGCAGTGGATGCGAGTGTCAGGCTATGCTTCTTGGTGAATGTGCGGAATGCCAATGGTCTTAACGTCGCGGGGGGCAAGAGGATGGGTAAGATGGTGGCCTTAGAGGGCGCAGTGATGGAGAAAGGCTTGAGCGTATGCGCGGGCGTTCCGAAAGCGGGCGAGGAAGAGGGGATCGGATTTGAAGACAGCGGCGCAGGCGTTTTGGGGGGGAATATAGAGGCTGTCCGGGGCCCCTTGTTGTTCTGCATTGTTTTGGATTGTCCTTCTTCGCGGCCCAGAAGGATAAGCAAGACGACAATACTGATTTATGACATTTGCAGGTGGAATGGCTTAGGTATTCAATGGTCGCATTCAAATGTGCGAGCCCCCCGGTTCGGCGTGGATGCTATCTATCCAGATATCAAGACGCGTCGACGCGTTAATGGACGGCAGGGGATCTAGATTAGGGTTAGTACGCCTATATGTGAGTTTCGCGGGCACCCCTCACCAATGCCACTATGCAACGTGGGGCTCGATTGAGGGTCTCCAGGGCTGATAGGCCGCCCAATAAGATGCCTGTGAGATGTAATTCCTACGTCAATACGCCTCGCCGTTGCTGCCAGAGTTGGATCCTACCTGGGTTAGTCCCACTGCTGTGCGTATCGTGCGAGGCACTGAATGGTGACATTGTAGGCATACGTGCAAAACCCAGCCTGTCCTACTTGGAATTGATATCTCGATTAGCCATTATTGTCGCCATGATATTATCGCGGGCGCCGGTTGTACCGGCATGTAGAAGACTATTTTCGCATCGCCAAGTCTCTGCTTTAAGCTCCAACAGCTTTATAGTCAGCATTGCCGTTTCATCCCAGGTTCCCAGATATTCGCAGCTCGTTATATGCTTACCATTCCGTTACTTTTTAGAAAGCTTTCCCCAATGCTTCTCCAAACAGTGGATATCTCCTCACTTATCTTGACACAAATCCGCCAGCGTCTAGACTAGCCATTGGCGTTTCCAGCCAATTACCGCCGACACCACAGTCATTCACCGAGAATCATGAATTCCTGTCTGTCTTAAATGACGTTCTCCGCCAGCACGCCGCCCAGGATCCGAACCTGCAGTCTCAAGCTCAAGCTTTCGCCGGCCCGGGGGGTGCCACCCTCGGCTCTCACGGCGCTTTCTTTCCCCAGCAGCGGGCGCAACGGGCCACAAGGAAAACCGCCGCTGGCTTAGGAGGCGGAGGAGGCGCAGGTGGAGGAGGTGGTGGTGGTGCCTCTGCCCAAGGCGGGGCCGGCGGTGCTGGAGTTGGTGGCTACGTTCATCTGTCTGATCTTCGCAATCCACCCGATTATGGAAGAATCGCCTTCCCAGAAGACATCTTTGGTAGCATCGAAGTTGACGGCAGTGGCAAGATAGTCGGTGAATTTGAGCCCAGCGGTACATACCGCATCATAACTAATGAGGGGATGTAAGTTACCGTTGACCGGTCAAGACCGCTGTCCTTGGCATGAACTATATAACTGACTCTATCTGCGATGGTAGCCTTGGTCTTAGTGACTTCTTGCGGACAAAGCTTCTAGAAAAGCTCAAAGAGGAAGAGAAAAGGGGCTGATAATATAGCTAGTGGCCCTCATCGATCAGCGAAGCGCCTCGTTATGTTGGAAAGAAGACGGCTTTGCGACTCGACACCGCCGAACCACTGTCAATGTTCACTGTATGATTTCAACCTAGCACCCTTGTACATTTACCTGTATATCTAGTGTACTCTGCTTCATTACTTTCCGGCGAGCTGTGCTACCATAATCTCAGTGTCACCAATCTGGATTTTGGGGAAACAGCTAATCAGAAGCCTATACGTGAAAGGCATAGTCGTCCGTACAGAAGTTGTCACTATTCTTTAGTTGCATAGAATCGTTATATATCCTAGGTTAGACAGCATCGTCCGGAAAACCACCATTCAGGAAAATACCTCAAAGCACCGAGTGGTCTATCCAAGTGTTGATCACCATTATGGGCGTTCACCAACAGTCTTGGCAGCACGGGTAGTGTCCATGATTAGGGCTATATATCTCTGTACTACGATCTGCTTCACAGCGTACATTGCCACGATACCCAAATGGATGTTAGGTTTCGTGGCACGGTGTTCTTGGTGTACCGATTTGGGACTTTCGTAGCATCTGACATATGGTAATGCAATATCTATGGCCTACTTTTAATAAGTGAAATTCAATCTTAACACATGCTTACCAAGCTTACCTTTAAGGTAGAGATACCTCTGACGCGCGTCTTTGGTCTATACTAACTTGGAGGTTTACGAATAGTCAGGTACCGTCACTCAACCCAATTCAGTTTCAACTCTTGTTTCGCGAATTAGGTTGTATAATACCTAGGTAATAGTCTCACAGTGCACTTACGCTACGTACCAGCTTCATGTACGTAAGATGGCTAGCAACGATGGGTAGAACCAATGGTATGACCCCACTTCTACACAGCGTGGGTCCTCTGACAACAAGAACAAACTTCCCCTCCACCAGGTACCATATTAAGGTCTGATACCCTGTACCCTGCATGCGTTGTGCTGTGCCCTTCTTGCATCCTGTGTTGCCCATCGTTCGAGGGAAGCATCATAGCAGGTGCCTACTCACCGTAAAGTCGTGCTGCAAAGCCAACGCCAACACCAGCCAAAAGTTGAGGGCAGGTGGTTTACCGACAAAAACAACACAACAAAAAGCGAAAGGTGGGCTGACGGACAAAGAATTGAACTGCGACTCGCGACTGACGATACACTACGTATTAGCAAGCTCTACCAATCCGGTATACTGCATCCATCTAGTGTGCAACTCGTTGTCTTGGCTAGCCTGTTCGAGGATAACCAGAGAACATTGTGGTTATTGTGGTTGTGTTCCCGCATCTCCCCCAAACGCCAGAGCCAGTGCTGCTACTGCTCCCCACCGAGGGGTTGTCGGTTGTCGCTTAGACGGTAAGTCGCCGACCTCCTCCACCACCACCATCCACCATCACTACCGGGTGGCTCCCCCCCCATCGTCACCAGTGTCGACGAGTCAGCCCCATCCTCGAGTTCCTGATTCCTCGGGGCCAGAGGGCAATTCTAGCGCCAGTCTATCATGTATACTTATGTCACCCCGCCGCCGCCTCACATAAACCTTGTTCGCCTTGACCGTCTGTCAGTCCGGGCATCCTTGACTAGGTATCTGGAATAACTAACGCCTACTAGGGCCCTCTGCTAGGCGGCTGCGCTAACGTGCCTCTGGCCGAGCAGCTTGCGTCCTTAGCTTGCCTGCTTCGTGGTTTTCTCCACGGTAGCATCATCCCCGGATGTTCTGTTGTCCTGCTGTTCTTGGCCCGGCGTCCGCTCGCTGCCCCTCGCCCCTACCCACATCTTTCACGATAGCCGAACATTGAAACAGCGACCAGCTCTATCCCGTCCGCCCGTCCCCGTCTTCGTCCTCGTCCTCGTCCTCTTCCTCAGCATCCGAGTTCGCCACTCCGTAGGCTACGCTCTGTCGAGATGGCTTCCAATGCCTATGACGACGAGGAACTTTCCATGTCCCTCTCCCCGTCTCAGATCCGACGGAACAACCAGGGCCCTCAAATCCCCGCCATCAACATCACCCACCCCGCAGCCGATGCCTCCTCCAATACCCGTGCTCGAGCCGGCAGTCAGGTCGCCGAGCGTGCCTCGCAGCTAGCACGCGAGAAGTCCAAGGCTGAGCAGCGCGTTGGCGCCTATAATATTATCAAGACGCTGGGCGAGGGTTCCTTCGGCAAGGTCAAGCTTGCTGTTCATAGATCGACTGGCCAGCAGGTGGCTCTCAAGATTATTGCGCGCAAGAAGTTGATCAGTAGAGACATGGTTGGGCGTGTCGAGAGAGAGATTGAGTATCTTCAGCTCCTCCGTCATCCCCACATCATCAAACTGTAAGTTGGGCCGCCCCGGTCATTGCTTTTCTGCTGCTCACTGTCATGACGCTCAGATACTCGGTGATTAAGACTCAGAATGAGATTATTATGGTGTTGGAGTATGCCGGTGGCGAGCTGTTCGACTACATTGTCGCTCGTGGCAGGTTGGAAGAGCCGTACGCTCGTCGTTTCTTCCAACAGATGGTCTGCGCCGTAGAATACTGCCATAGACATAAGGTGGTTCATCGAGATTTAAAGCCTGAGAATCTGTTGCTGGACGACCAACTCAACGTTAAGATTGCCGATTTCGGTCTGAGTAATATCATGACAGACGGAAACTTCCTCAAGACAAGTTGCGGTAGCCCCAATTATGCTGCTCCTGAGGTTATTGGCGGGAAATTGTATGCTGGTCCCGAGGTTGATGTCTGGAGTTGTGGTGTCATCCTGTACGTGTTGTTGGTGGGCAGACTTCCTTTTGATGATGACCATATTCCGAGTCTCTTCGCCAAGATTCAACGTGGCGTATTCACCGTTCCGCACTGGGTCCAACCGCAGGCTGCGGATCTGATACGTAAAATGCTTCAAACGAATCCCGTCCAACGAGCGACTATCGAAGACATCAGACAGGATCCCTGGTTCTTGAAAGATTTGCCGCCGTATCTTGCTCCCCAGGTTGAGGAGTTCCTAAACACAGGTGTCGACCCCAACAAGGCTATTCGACCCAGTGACATAGCACCCAACGCTCCAAGCCAAATCCAAGAGAAGCTGTATGACGAAGTAACGGACAAGATTAGTAAGACGATGGGCTACGGCAAGCGGGATGTCCAAGAGGCCTTAGAAGCCAATGAGCCATCTGCAATTAAGGATGCTTACATGATAGTTCGTGAGAACAAGTTGATGCAAGTAAATCGTAAGTTCGGGCATCTCACTCCTCCGCACCCCACCCCCTATGTCTATTATAGACGTGGGGTTGGGATGCACAGACACATTTACAATATGCCCGCTAACCCCCTTTGCACTACCTTCATCTTGACCTTCGTACTTGTCCATTACTTGTATTACTGTTTACATATTTAAGTTTCTAACATGTTGCCCAGCCGCCTACGGTACCGGTGCGGATAATCCATATTTCGCCACCTCTCCTCCAGGCGCAGACCATGTTGAACAAATGAGAAGTATAGCAGAAGCGACGAGCGACGCACCGATAGACAAGGAAAAACAGCAGGAGGAAGCTTTGGAATACACCAACGAGTCACAGGCCAGCCCGCTCGCGGATTCGACTCGATCAACCTCAACAGTTACCAGTGCCTCTCCTCGCGGTTATGTGAGCCATGTAGGTATTCTGCCTACAAGTCTTCCCGCACTTCACAGGGAATATCTTGAGCGCCAGAATGCCGGTATCGACGAACCTCTCGATGTACCAGTTCCGGACGTTCCTCTCCAGCCTAGGACAACTGCAGAGCAACAAGAAGCTGTTCGCCGTCTCAAGCCGCATTCCAAGAACACATCGCGAAATGACGAGAACCATAGCCGCCCTCAACAAATGACGCCAGTGGCGCCAAAAAAGTCCAAACCAGTTCGTTGGCAGTTCGGTATCCGTTCTCGAAATGCTCCGTTTGAGGCATTGTTATGCATCTATAAAGCCCTCGCTAAGCTAGGCGCGACCTGGCTCGAGGATGAGGACTTTAACAGGGTTCATGCAGAAGAATTAGAGGCACGGTAAGCTCTATATCCGTCCATACTCAAATATCTGCCTGCTGACATATTACAGTGGTGTCTCTCGTGAAATCACTCGCGAAAAAGAAAATCCTTACGAAGGCATCTCTTTAGATCAGATTGATCTTAAGACCTTCGACCCTGTAAAATATTACAAGTTGCCTGCCGATCCATGGCACATCACTTGCCGGTGGAAGAAGGATGGTGAGTTTGTTTTGAGCCTCGAGAAGACTCTACCCTAACAAGACCCGCAGATATCCGCAAAGAGACTGTCTCTTCAGGACTCTCTACTTCTGAAGCAACATCCGAGGAGAATACTTACGTATACTCCGTGATGGATAGACGCCAACAGAATTTTGTCTGGATGAGGATGGAGATTCAAATCTATGAGATGGAGCCAACAGTCTACCTAGTGGACTTCAAGTGCTCTGGCTACGAACGAGCAGACGGGACAATGCTGGAAGAGAAGGATGTCATGAGCCCCTTTCCATTCCTCGATATGGCTGCGAAGTTGATTATGCAGCTCGCCGAAGCGGACTAGGAACGAGCCGGCGACTAGATCAACTTACTTCTTCTTATTGCCATCGCTTTGCATGATCTGCTTGTAAGATTTTATGCGCCAAATCTGGACTTCAGGCCTTACTCTATTTTGGAAAATACGCTCGGGATTTTCTCGTTCACGGATAAACCTCATCGTTCTCCGGCAGGATTTACTTCCTGTCCTGATCCGACATCTTCCCTACAAGTTTCTATCTCCTGCCAATACGTCCTCCATTTGAACGTCTCAGCCCAAACTGGCAACATAATTTTTGCGAGACGTCTAGAATAGGCGCATCATCAAGACACCTTGGCGAGTGGAGACTACCCCGATGCCGCCTGTTTTTCTGTTAAGAGTGTAAGGTAGCATTGTAATGTGCGTATGGACTTACGAATTCATGAGGAATCATTTACGGGAGTTAGGTTTCAAAGAAACCCCAGAAATCAGAAGCTTGATTTTTATACCCAAGAGATACGAGATGGGAGAGGAGAGCCAGATGAATTGCATGGTAAGTGAGTTGGTGAATTGACGGCAGGAAGTAGCAGGATTATACACTTCACGGGACGCCGTCATCTGCATCAGATTCGATTGCAAATTTGTACAAAATCTTGGGCGAGGCTGTGCTTTAGGGCGCATTTTACAGCCCGGCGTCAATGGCACGGCTTAGAAGGATTCACGCACCTGGTAGTTGGTGGAATTGGTCATCTTCCCCATCCACTTTGTTGCTCTGCCCTATTAAAGATTGTCACATCTTCAGGGTTGACGATGCGGTATAGCGCGAGTTTACTTGTAGGGCGGCGTGATAATTCCAACTTCTATGTCAGGCTAGCTGTATGAATCTTAGTTTCCACATCACATATCTTGATATACGTGATGAGATGTTGCGGCCGATCCGACGCTTTAATAACATCATCATCTCGAGGGGGTTCTCCTCGTCTGATCAGACTCCGCTGGATACATTGACTCCTGACTCTTAGCGCTCTGTAAATAGCGAAACGTCGTTAACCGCGACGCGCTAGCTCAATGCTTCTTCACAGACTGAATACAGATCTTTCAAGAGACTGATAGGCTGGCTGCTATCAGGCTCGAGGTATATGGCGGTAATGTAGATATTGCCACCTAATTCTTAGCTGCCATGTTATATTAATATTTTGAGTTAGACTCACGTTATGTTACATATTTTAACAGAAAGACCACGCTATCATCGCTAGATCGATAATAATGGTCTATTTTTGATTACTAACTGGACCTATGACGGACATTACATTGACAGCCCGTTGCAGTAGAGGTACGCCAATAGCCCGACTTCTGACGATGCACTTACTTAACCCCCTTATAGTCTCAGCCACATATACCAGATAGACGGCTAAGGTAACCCTTCCAAAACTGTTTCAACGGCAATATACTCGCGGCTGCAGGTCTGAAATAATTGTAGAAGCTCCGTGCGCAGAGTTTCTGCCTTGGTAGTTTCCTGGCGAAGATAATTGAGTTCTTGCGAGCGGTACTGCTCGAGGTCCTCAGGTAAAGGAAACGTTTCGACAAACTCGATTACATCTTCTAGCTTGACGAATACTTCTGATTCGCCGGATGTGAGCCGCCATAGAGGCATCGGCCACCATGTAGGCATGGGCGATCTCTTCCACCTTATAATGAGAAATACATTTCGAAGATTCCTTAGTTGTGTAAAGGCACGTCTATCAAGCTCACAAAGAGGGAGAGTATGTTTGCACACATACAGTCCCATCTTTTGGAGTTCATGAGACCAGTCGCCTCTGTTGATATCTGGTGCTGGCTCTTGAGTAAATGGGTCGCAGAGATACCGAAGCTGGCCTGGCCGTCCGTGGGTTGACCAGAAAATGAAGATGTCTGTTGTTAAATGAAGCCATGTGATCACAGGTGCCACTGAGGGGTAATATGGAGGTGTTTCCAAGTCCCAAGTCATCGCATTTTTGTGGTCTTCAAGATCTTTATACTGAGTGACAGTCATGACCTTGCCATTGAATTGAAGCCTGTGCTCGCCAGGGTCCAGTGGCGTTCCATTGTCAAAGCTCACATCCGCGGTATGGGTAATTCTGTCGACTATCTGATGAGTTGTTGTGTCGAGTGCTGCGTAGCATCGGCCTCCCTCAGTAAGGAAAAGATAGTGATGGAAGACGGGTTGATCTTCTCGCCAGAGAGCCCATATCATAAGTTCTATCTCTTCTGGAAGAAACTTGAAGTAATGGAACTCATTCGGCAAAAGCTTGAGTCCGTTCATCTCCTTGATGGCAATAATGTTCAAATTATGAGGAACCGATCGCTTGTGTGTTTGTATTCAAGGTAGCTACAAGCAAAAAGCGAAATAAAATGTAGATTTCGCGTTTGTGAGCTAAAGCCGCTGCAAACATGTATAAATTTCAAATTACAATGAAAGCATGAGAAACAAAAAGAGAGGAGAAAATGGCTCACTTAATGTAGTACTTGCATGAGAAAATGCAATTGAAGCGCAGCTACCACGTATGTACTTCCTAGCATGGCTCTGGAGCAATATTTCCTTGGAAATCTACACCACCCCAAGCTTTCGGGTCGGCTATAGGCGCGACAGGAAACTCAATTAGAGAATTCAGCTAAAATGGGTAAATTAGTAGTTGCTCGAAGTGCGTATGTTGTCAAACATACCGCCTGCCTAGTTTTGGAGCGTAGAGTCTCGGAACCCTGGAGACTTTTACACTAAACTCATATAGATCAAGCTTAACGTGCTCGTGGCAAAGCCACATCCAGTCCTTTGTATTTGACGCATGTTCGCAACTAGCATCACTAACACTTATGGAAAGAGCATACAACTCAGCCAGGGATCAAAACACCGAGCGAGAGTTTATCATAGCCCTTTCAAAGTGAATGACGATCATAATGTTGTGTACTAGGGACGAAGATGCCCGCTAGCTTGTCATGGCGGCGACTTTCATTTCACTTTAGTTATAGCCTTGTGTATTTTCCATTACTTATTGCATCCTTGCTACGGTGTGAGACAGTGAGGGTGGTATCTTTATAACACTTTGTGGTACGTTAAAAACAGTTCCCGACCAATTGATGCCTCTGGGGCCACGGCAAGAATTCCCTGGAGTACCTCTTTCATTAAGCCTTTTTACCCGTCGGGGAGGAAAACACGAAAACACATAATAAACTTCATCGTGTTAGAAGGACTCACATATGCCATTGCGCAAATGGGAATATCTCCGCCTTGTGTTCTTTCCCTTGTTAACAGAGCCTACATGGGTAGAGGCAGGCTGTAGACCATCCAAAGTCAACAAATGTGTGGGTGCTGATGCAAATGAGGCCGAAAGTGTATGTAACTAGACTTGCAGCTTGCTTTGTACACTGTTGGAATAAAGGATGATGGTACACTCCACTCCCTTGTATCAAATGTATATAAGCCCCCCGGAGCCTTGAGGCTTCTCTTCTTCTTTAACAATTCCCAATACATCACTATCTAACCACACACTTGTACGTGTCTCCGCTCGCCGAACTATCTCACGCGTCTAATTTTCGAGACCTGTCCCACGTTCGCACGCATAGGCACTGGCAAGGGTAGCGTGAAGGGCTACATTCTACTATCATGCGTGGAGCTGACATCCTCGGGCTCATTTCTGATACAATAGAAATTGTCGATGCTATCGTTAAGATCCATGTTGCAATGCAAGATGCCTCAGGTCTACCCTCTTCATTTCGCGAGGTTGGAAGAAGGATGCCTCTACTCAAGGATACGCTCCAAGCCTCACAAAGGGGCTTGAAGGAGGAGGATAATGAGATCTCCTACGTTACATTGAAGCAAGTCATAGAAAGCTGCAATGATAAGGTGGCCGCTCTAGAGCAGATATTCAGGGAAACTATGGTCGCACCGGGAGCTTCGAGGCCGGAGCGTTACGTAACTGCGGCCCGCGCTCTAGCAAAAGCACGGCGAGTACAGGTTTTAATGAATGGAATCACCGACAACATGCGTGTGCTGACGACGAACTATGCCGCCCATGCGGCGACAAGGTCGCAGGCCAAACACTTGATAGAGAAAATGCGAGAAAGATCGGTCTCGAATTTTTCAGCAGTGGCAATTTATGGACTGGGGGCGCAGCATGTTCATTCAGGAGATGGGGTTCTTTACATAAATACGGGCTCGGGCGCTCAGCTCAATGGCAGATTTGAAGGGCCATTCAACTTTCGGTTGTCGACAAAGCAGACTGCATAGATAAACGACCGCTCGAAAATACATCAACTTCTACCCGGCCCCTATTGGCATGTTGTGTCATACGGACCGGCCCCTAAGTATGGTAATCTGCGAGTCGGCGATTTCCCCGATGAGGACCTCCGAGAACTACCTAGTGAGCGAGAGTACTAGGAATACGGACATTGTACATATAACTTCACATCCAGTTTTGAGTGATCGACAGAACTGCCGATATAAGGTTACGTTGAAGATATTATTCATCCGTGATAAGCTGGTTCATAATATACAACGGCGGCTAATTAGCTTTGAACAAGCGGCGGGCACCTTAGATATTTATTGTTATAACTCGTCGACCCACCGTACCCTTCCAAGGCCGTCACGTAAAACGTCGACGGAATTGTAATTATCGTCTCAAGATACGTCTGCTCGGCCTAAGTGCATGTTAATATCTTGAACTCGCCTCTGCATCATGTTGTCAATAATACGGCCATTTTTGGCTATGACATTCGTCGGCCTTGGTATATCAACACCCCTAGAACCATGCGGCAAGCTTCCAAGTTGGACCCTTCGAAACCTCAATATCACAACTCGCGACGAGGTCGGTACGACAGGGACGGCAGGTTTCGCCTTTACATACAACTTGACCAACCAAACTGAAGCAATCACCTGTCCCCTGCACTCGAACTACCGATGCACAATCACCGGCACGCAGAATGACAATTCGACAGTCATCGACCTCCAGCTTGGATTAGGCACGCTCTACATGAGCGTCGTACAAGTGCTCAACTGTGGTGATAGTGGCTCGTATGTGATAGCTCCTGAAACATAAACTTAAGTGACTGATGGAGAAAATATAGCACCACCTTCGTGGGAAGTTCTGAGGTGATTGTTGATTGCAACACCATTCCGTTTGAGTCACAGACATGCACTGCAGACTCTGCGACACTTGAAGGGGTGGCTGATGTATTAGGGCCATCTTAAACAACGCAGTGCCTAATAATATTATTTCGGGTTACAAGAGCCGCAGCGGGGATTAATCGATTGGTTTGACTTTCGTCCCGGATTGTGTGATACTCTCTGAACCATTATTTCCACGTAATTACTACGAAACAAATCAATATACAACATATCCCCTTGTATGTCACCAATCAGCCCATATAAGCTGACCTTCTTCTTATTTATCGATATAAACTTCTTAAGTTGTTGAACCTATTATAGAGCGAAGTCTGTGTCCCTTGCCTGTTTCGAAGGTTATCCCTGTGCCTGAGTACCAGGCTATGTCAGGATCTGACATGTCACTTTTCAAGACTTTGGTGGCGATACTCTAGTTTTCGCTTCACAGCTTCATAGGAGGTAGACGAGTCTTTTGAAGTAGGCCAGACGGTGTTCATGTTGGTCTACTGCTGTAGCGCCCGAGGAGGGGTTACATGCTGGGAAAGAGCGGTTGGGTGGTGCAAAAATGAAGCTGATGCATCTTTTGTCGGATGGAGTAAGTTGAACGCCACCCTCTACCACCGATGCCAGTGTTTCTTTTGAATGCTCCCTATTTTGTGTTATGCTCCATAAGTCCATTGTGCCTTGTGTATGTTCTCGAGTCAACCTTGCGCCTTCAATCACTTACCATAATCCGTTTAGATAATCCGCTTAGCCTCAATGACTTTGATTCAACAACCCACCTACACTTTTACACACACAAAACTTTGTACGCCAGTCTTTCATTTTCGCCAATAGATGTCCAGTCATAACTCTACCCAAAAGGCACGTGTTTTCGGCTTGAAACGACGGGCATTGGTCTATAACTCGACGTTCGACTTTCATTCCATCGAGATCGACGATGATGTTAAGAAAGGTGAGTACTCACGATACTGGCAGAATAAGGAGAAGTCTCTTAATATATATTCATTCCTAGACTCTAGACTCTACTGGTCGTTCCAGCTTGGCCCTCCCAGAACGCCTATCGACCAGTGGGACTTATTCTGGGATGAGAGGACAGATCAATACACCGCAGTGGCGCCAGGTCAGCCACAAGTTGACGGTATTTTCATCGCGGGGTTACGATTGAGAAAGCTTGGAGTCTGGGCGAGAACTCTACGCAAGGCTGGGGTTTTGAACAACGGCTACGTTATGAGGCCACATACTCATCTCAACAAGACTAGCACTGGAAGATAAGCCCAGCACATTAGTGTTTGACAGGAGAACTACCAATTAGCATACAAATCTCTCCCATTGTTGATGCTAGATTGCAGACCTGTGGTCTGCCGGAATGTAACCGCTCCAGATACAGCCTTTGATCCAATCCTACAAACCGGTGATCGTTGATTCAGATATGTTTATTCTTTTAGTTTTGAAACGTAGTCGCAATAGAGAATGTAGAATTATGGATAAGTGAATAGCCGTTATCTGCTTGCTGATTGCTATAGCTACCTAAAGGCATGGCTGTTCCAGCAACTTGTACGACAAACAAGCGCCCCACCCCAATTATCTTAGGTGCTCTATAAGCAACATTAGACAAACAAACATCTTTGCTACCCAACACGCCATTTCTCCCTTGCATCAAGATCACTACTTGTAGGGGCCACTACCTCCTATGCTATTGAACAAAGAACGCATGACGGTTGTCAAGAAGCACCTATATTCCAAATATTCTCATCATGATCTCGACCGGGAGACCCCGGACTAAGAGGGCCAGAGCAGGGCACGCGACGGCCGTTGAACAAGGTACGCTTTATCTCAAAGTTGAAAATTGATGGCGCTGATATTTTCTTATCCGCGTAGGCCGCATCCAACCAGAGTTTGGCGACCTTCTGCATGTCTCTCGCCCCCTAGACGCCGACACAGCTGAGACCCGATTGTTTCCAAGATGCCCCCGGCTTGAATGGGATGGGTATTTCATTGCCGCAGATTGCGAGTCAAGATATAGACTATGGGACTCAGAACGGAGGGAAGTTTGGATTGTCCTTGCATCGTGGTGTACCCCTGGGGACAACACCCGCACTACAGCCTAGGCGTTGGAGATTCTTGCCGCCGTGGAGGATCGAGCACTGGAGATGAGAAAGCGGATAGGGAGCCGGCCAAGGGTTCCAACCAAACGCCGAGCCTAGCCATTGAAGTAGTGCGGATGGGAATTGCTTGCATAAATCACTTAATAGGGGCTTATTTTCACGTGGTAATAAGGGGTCTTTTGGGTGGGGCTATTGTACGGACTTTGCCATCTACGTCTTCATTTTGGCACTCACCATCTGAGTTTATCGTTGATTTTCTTTCAAAAGAGTTACTTGAATGTCTGCCTTATGTGATCGCACGATGTCTCATGTGTTTTGTTTTACTGGTTTTGGTCGGTCTGGGATACGTAACATCTAGATTACCTCCTTGGCTGGGGCTCATGGGTATACGAGTTACCCGTGGCCGGTTCCCCATATCTAACAGTTATTGGGTATTATAAATTAAAACAAGTTGTTGCTAATTGGAATTGATCTTTAGCGAAGTGGTTGAAGTGGTTGAATCGGCGCTGTACATGATACATGATATATATTAGGCCAGGCCTGAATCAACATATTCCATTTTGCGCAAATTCTAGACTACCAGATGATAGAAGCTTCCTATGGCATCCATTGTTGAAGTCGTTAAGACAAGGTGCCTGGAAATTAAATGTTCTTGCAATCTAGGATATTCATATCATAATGAGCGAAGTGTCGTGATAGAGGTGAACTTTGGATGCTTACTTATAAGACTGTAGTTTTACAATAGGCGAGACTTATGATTGACAGGATCGACCTTGATCACTAATAGCTATAATATCAACGCAAAGGACTTGTGAACAAAGCGAGGTACTAACTATACATTTAGTTACAAGGGCTTCGTGATATATATTAGTTTCGACTGATGATAGTGAGTCTCGTAAGTATCATTACTTGGCTTATCTCTCTTATCTTAATGGAAGGCGGCGTCAAATATTTGCTTCACCTGAGGTGGTACATCTCTGTACGGCTCCAGCTTATCTTCCAGCAACAGCTCACGCAAATTAGCTTTATGATAACCTTCCACTTCCCAGATGTCTTCACCAATACCCTTTACGATGTTTCCAACGGCCCAAGCCTTGCGACAATGCCAACTTATCGCTGTGGGAATGCCGTTCTTGATACACTGATCGATCTCTGCGTCAACCTTATCTAAAGAATGCAAAAATTTCTGCGGCTCGGTGCCGTTCTTTTCTTTTAGGGCTGCAGCAATCTCGTTCCCTGTGGCCTTGAATTCGGTAATACCAATAACACGCCCCTGAAGCTGTGCTGGAGGGGTCTTCGCAAATATTGAAGCGTAGGCTGCGGCAACATAGTTCCGAGTACTGTTCAGTGCTATTTAGCTAAAACTACCAACATAAATGGAAGGTAAGGAATTTACCAAAACGAGAGTTGCTGATTGGCACTATCACCCGTGACAATGATCCTGTTCCCGGGTAGATCGACACCCAGAATACTACCGAACAAATTGACATTAGCGCATTATCATAAACTGGCATACGAATTCTCATTCGACTCACGGAAACGCAAGACTTGACTCTGTAAAGACTCCCACTAGCAACACTGCCGTGGGAACGCCAGCGGCCTTGGCTGCATTTTCAACCTCTTGCTTAGCTTTGTTTGCAGGTATTCTTAGGCCCTGCTCGTCGACGCGGAAACTAAGATCAGATGGCACGAATAATTTGATGTTCGTAGAAGGGATGGCCTTAATGAAGTTGTGCTGTTTTGGAACTACATCCCGTGCCGCGAACGATCTATGCTGGTCATTAGCAAGGATCAAGAGCCAGAAGTACTAAAAAGGGGCGTTGGTATTTGAAGAGAGTGCTTACAGGACAATATCGATGTCCTGTAGAGCAGGGATCAGAGTTTGCGGGTCATCTAAATCTACCATTGCTGTAGTTACATCGGCGGGAAGAGAGGATATATCGGACTCGGCACGGTGAAGTACTTTGATCGGAGCACCAGTGGCAGCGAGGGCACCGAGTACGGCTGAACCGACCCATCCTCGATGACCATATATAGCAATACGATTGAATGACATGGCGTTTGATTGATAATTGATTATGTATATAGGCAATTATAAATAATCTTCAAATGATCTTCCTTTGCTTCTTGGCGAACCTGATCATTCGATGGCCAAGCTGCAGATAGTTATACAGCGGACGTTGCCACAGAGGCAATCACATCAATTAGAACCCTGTAAATCGCTGAGATGGCGGCCGACTGCGTATCTCCGTAGTATAGCGATATAAGCCGCCATGCTCGCCTGCGCAAGACCTGGCACTCCACATTGCAAATGTGGAAGTTACTAAAAGGAGCTTAGCTTTCTACGGACTTAAAAAACCCGACCGAATAACTGACTCACACCGGTGAGAGATTATGGCCTTATGCGCAAATAGTTATCACTTTCCTATGTCGTAACGCTCATATCGCTATCTGTATTGCATCAATAATCGTAAAGAAATTGTTCTGTATCTTTAGTTTTGAGAACCATCTGAGGAAAATCAAATGAATAGCTAACAGGCCTAAGGTATTTTAAGAGTAGCCTACGTTAAAGAGGTGTCGTTGAGTGGAGCAGCATTTTCCGAACGCTCGCCAGTCTTCTCCCCCTTGATACAGTGTGCTAGCAGCATCAATATACTTATGGTAAAACAGAGGTCCGGTGGTGTGGCAAGAGCTGGAAGTATATGGCTTGAAAAGATACGTGATTTGCAATAACATTCTAAGGCTTTAAGGAGGCCGTGCAAGTTCAGTCCTCTCAGAGTACTCCTCTGTTTCAACCCTGGCGGCGATCTAGTCCCATGTATACGAGGGCTTCGCTTTCACTCCTTGTTTTCGTCCACTTCGCGTTATGTATATCGCTTCGTATTTCCTGGTTTTATCTGTGAACTGCTGCTCATATGATTATTTACATAATATTGAGCCGACCGATGAGTGTCGAATACGCACTACAGCTCTAGTTGGCCTGTCCGTGTGACATGGAATGATCTCGTCAACCTTATAACCACGACCGTTTGTGTGTAAGTGATAAATCAAATTCCTCACAAGGTATCCTTCGTGGACGCCTCTTATAGGTGCGCAGCGCAGCCACTATCTGAGCAGAAGAGTTAAACAATTCTCAAAAATTAGATAAATATATAGTAGCCGCTCTTAAATAACCTTTATTTTTTATTTATATTTTGTATATATGTGCCATTTTCTTACATTGAGTTTGTAGTTTTTCGATGTCAAATATGTCGTTTCTTGACCGGGTTACTCCCGCCATGAGCCGGGAAAATACCTGGGGGTCCGTGGAGACGCCGCATCCCTACTCGGACTACGGCCGCCCAAGCGCCGTCTTACCCCTATTTAACTAGCTATTCCGACCTCCGGAGAAACAAAAAAGTACCACCTTACCAAAGAAGAACGGAGGGTGAGGACCGCACAATATGTGAATCTCGCAATGGCGCTGGCCGTTCTTAAAGAAACTCTTGAGCAGTTGGTGCGATCGAATCTGGCGCTCACGTGGATTTGTTCTACGCTGTGACCCAGACAACCAATCCAGTAATCGAAATGAAGCCACTCGTGTTCTATCTCATCGCGCCGGTTTTTGCCGCCCAGCAATCGCTATGGGATCAATGTGAGCCACCGTTTGCAGTCAACAGAACCTCAAATTAAGAGTGATAGTATCACCGACAACCACCGCAGTGGCACCATCTGGCACCTTCACCAATCCTGTCATATACGGAGATTTTGCCGACAACGACATATTCCGGGTTGATGATGTATACTACTTTTCTGCCTCGAATATGCACTTCAGTCCTGGGGCGCCGATCCTACGCTCATACGATCTTGTCAATTGGGAACTCATCGGGCACTCGGTTCCGTCGTTGAGTTTTGGAGACAACTACAATCTGGCAGGTAATCAGTCGGCCTATCGTGAGGGGACATGGGCGTCGACCATGCGGTATCGGAAGAGCAATGGCTTGTGGTACTGGATCGGGTGCATCGACTTCTGGAATACGTACATTTACACTGCAAGCTCGGTCACGGGACCCTGGAAGCAGGCCGCTAGCATGCCGGGAACATGCTACTACGACTGCGGCCTTCTAATAGATGACGATGATACTATGTATGTTACGTATGGGGCCACCAACGTGAGTGTGGCCCAGCTATCGGCCGACGGGCTCAGCCAGGTAAAGACACAGCAGGTATTCAACGCGGCCGATGTTCCTAGAAACGGTATCGAAGGAAACCGGATGTACAAGAGAAACGGTTTGTACTATATACTCGACGACGATTCTCAAGGCACCACTATCATATGGAAGGCTACGAGTCCGTTCGGTCCCTACACGCACAAAATCATACTCAACAACATTAACTCTCCCGTCCCCAATGGCGGCACCCTGGACCAAGGCAGCCTGATAGAGACACAAAACGGCGACTGGTACTTCATGTCATTTGCCTGGGCGTATCCATCTGGAAGATTGCCCGTTTTGGCACCTATCACCTGGGACGATGATGGCTTCCCAAGTCTCGTTACAGACTCGGCGGGAGCGTGGGGAAAATCCTACCCCAACCCCCTACCGCGCAGGCCTTTAGGCAGCTGGACTGGCACCGACATGTTCCAAGGAACTACACTTGGGGTAAATTGGGAATGGAACCATAATCCAGACCAGACAAAGTACAAGGTAAACAACGGCCTAACGCTCCAGACGGCCACTGTCACAGACGATCTATTTCATGCCCGAAATACGCTAGTACACCGCATGTACGGCGAGTTCCCTGTCGGTACTGTAGGTATCGATTTCACTGGTATGGCCGATGGTGATGTTACCGGGCTCTCTGCCTTCCGCGATACTGCATCATGGATCGGCGTGGTAAGGAACGGCAGTAGCTATAACATACAAGTACGGGCCAATGCGACGCAGGACCTGTCCTCCTGGGCCACCCTCAGCACAGGCACAACGGCCGCATCTGCGCCAGTTCAAATTACAAACAGGAAAATCTGGTTCCGCTGTTCTCTGGATGCCCGGGCTAGTGGGACTAAACTCGCGCAGTATTCATATAGTCTAGACAACGCCAATTTTACGAATCTAGGCCCCAAAGCTTCTCTTTCGTCAGGCTGGGAGTTATTCGTTGGTTATCGCTTTGGTATCTTTAACTTTGCAACGAAAAAAATTGGTGGGTCAGTGGTTGTGCAATCGTTCACGAACGCCTGATGGATGTCATTACTAAGTAACGATAAAACTGCAAAGAAGCACACAGTATCAAAGATAGATATAATTAACTGATAAAAAAGGGACTTAGGTCAACCTTAGATGAAAGAAAAGACTACACGTTGTCAAAAGGCACTGCTCAGGCAGGTGCCAGATGATCTAATCACAGTATAATGTGAGAAGTCTTTGAATGTACTCTTATAAGAACTATAGTACAATAATCTGTCATATGTTGAAGTGCCTCTAGCCTGTCCATAATGGCCGTATAGGTATTCTACCTGCCCTACAACGCAGGGTTTAACTTTGACTAGGCATTCTTAAGTGGCGTAGATAGACAAGTTGGGTCTTACCGCCGAAACAGTCCTAATCCCTCATTTGATGCCCTGGCATGCAGGCTGTGGTAGAGCTTACCGCATGGGAACCCCTATTTCAGGCTCGGGACCCAGGCTCTTGCATTTAATATATTCCTACCTGGGCCATATGAACCCGTCAACAATGCTAACCGATTCATCCTACCCTGTTAGCACGTCTAAGCAAAACCTTTAGCATGTATGAATTCTGGCTCTTATCATGCATTTCTTCTCTGCTTGTGTGGCCTTATATTCGAGCTAGCAAAAAGAGTGAACGAGCCTCAAATAGCTGAGATCAACTGAGCTTAGAAGGTTCAGGATCTCGTGATCCCGCTGCATC
This sequence comes from Xylaria curta, assembly GCA_022495235.1. NCBI lineage: Eukaryota > Fungi > Ascomycota > Sordariomycetes > Xylariales > Xylariaceae > Xylaria > Xylaria curta. The sequence goes on along the minus strand of MU375907.1, from coordinate 205,601 downwards.
ATGACTAGTTACGTCTTTGCATGTCTGCAAGCTCTGGGCCAGGTTCGTAGCATTGCCATCCGGGTTTTCTTTATGCGCAGTGCTGTTTTAGCTAGTAGCCAAAAATGTCCTCAGCGCATTCAGTTGGTTGGCCATTAAGGCTTATGCAGTTCTTGATTTGGAGTCTCGTCCTAATAATCTGCCTTGGCTGTCTACATGCTTTGGATGGGCATCTGGCGTTGCCTGGTTGAGAAAACAGAAGGGTGCCTAACTACAAGCTGATCCGCCGAATTGAGACGCCCGATATGAAAGCCATCAACACTTAAAAGCCTATATGCTATCCATCAAAGTCTAGATGTCCTTTACCCCTCTCTTTCTAGTAGACTTTCAACATATCTTCGATAGATCATTATTTTGGGTCAAGACAATGCCTATGGGGAGAATTTAACTTCTCATACAAGGTCTGTATATCCGTATCTGAAATTTGGCATTCGGAACGCTCGAGTCGGTGGAAAACATCTCATCATACCATTCTCAACGAAGAGCTCTCAAAGTGGCTGGAAGACCGTGACCCACGATCCCGAGCCAAGAACGTGCTTGCCAACGACTGGAAATGCGTTCTTCGAGCAGCTTGGATTCCACGCGATCGGAAGCGTCTTCTCAATAATGTCGCGCCAAGTGTTTTGGAGGAGCTCGCTCGCGCATTCCAACACGAGTTGGCACAGGCACGGTTTCGCGCCACTTACGCCGCCGCAGCATCACTAACTGATCCCACTACCGGAAGACGAAGTAACTACTTTTGCAACCATCCCCACCTAGCTGTAACTTGGTCCCAATGTTCAACGTCAGGCCTTAAAAGTGACATTTGCATTGCCCAACCAAAAAAAAAAAGACATTCTTCAGGATCATCTATCCTGCGAGTTCATCCAGGCCTCGGCTAGCCTCGAGACAATCCCTGCCTTGATGTGTGCCATAGTGCTCTGTAAGGAAAACGACCATCACCTCAGTATCGTGAAGAATCGCGTACGGCAGACAGAAGATCGTACTGGGCACCACAGTTCCACGTCTCGCGTTGTAGCACCGGCAACAGACGACCTCATCATGGTGTCCGCATACATGAGCGGTTGTGGATCGACCCTCGCTTCCCTGACTTGAAGGCCCAGCGTTTTGGGAGAACTGATGAGATATATCACTGATGATTTAGCTAAGCTCCCGAACAATAAATGTCCTGATAACCTGCAGGCTGTGTTGAGAGCATTCAAGCTGGACGTCAAGTCGGTACAGCGTCATGCCATTATGCAGAGGCATTACTTACGATACTTTACACGTCGGACTGAAATACAAAGAGATGCGGTAAGTAGTGTTATATTGTATTTCTTTAATTGGTGCCTACGCTATGATATTCCTTGGTGATGCCTAACCGCTGCGTTGTAGTTGGTGCATCTCATTGGCGAGAATGACATTTTGACCAACCAGGACCACGCTAAAGATACTCACTATCTCGCCATTCTTGCAAGGAAAGATTCAGAAAGTATCGAGGCTCTAACAACAGTCGCCACCCTCTTTATACCTCCAACGTTCGTTTCGTCGCTTTTCAGCATCCCCTTAATCGACTAGAATACGGCAAATATCATGATCGCCACAGAGCCATGGATGAAGAGATTACTAGTATACTTGGGCATAACTGCACCTCTGACGCTAGTGACGTTCTTTATTCTGGGACTAATGGGCCTATAGCGAAGACTGAAGCAGAGGAAGGAAATCGAAGGATCAGCGTTACCGACAGGCTTGACCAACTCCCATGGGACCGAGGTTGTCTCGTTGTTGGCGAAGCCGAAATCTGCGACTTCAGTAATCGGAAAGAGATTCTCGACAAGAGTCGACTAAAGTCTAGCAGTACATGACACGTGAGGAGCAAAATTTCCGGTTAGGGTTCTATTTTCAAAGCTTTCATCGTGGCCCCTTCATTGCAATTCAGACCAAAATTTTCCCCGGAGCTGACAGATGCCTGAGAGATCATATGTGGTAAAGACATTATGTTGGACTCGAATACAGCCACTGAGATTCACAAGCTATCCGAGGTTGACGCTTTGGGTCTATACCGAGAGATACGGTATCCATCCTTCAAACGCGTTTGATGCGATTCTGGGTAACGCATTCGAACAATGAGGGCCGCTGCCTTTCTCCAGAACAATGGGACTTGGATCGATTGCAAGTTATCCATCAAATTGACGTGTTCGACTCTCCGTGTAGTGGGCTAGCAGATGCAGTGATGGTCGAAACGGGCAACAGGATAGAGTACCTTCATTCCTACTACTACCCAAATGCCGAAGTGTATAGATTATTACACGTCGACGAGAAGGTAGCTATAGTTCAGTTCTATTGAATTGCTTTCGTTACAGGAAGGGAGCGCAGCGGGATCAAGCGGGAACTGAAACACCAGATCCGAAAACTTGCCAGAAGTATACAATTTTCAAGATAGTGTTGGAAGACCCTAGTCCTGTGTGAACCGATTGGGTCATAACACGGAACACTGTGAATGAGGAGAAGAGCTGACTGTCTCAAGAAATCCAATGTTAATAAGTCTTCGAATATATTTATGTCAGGCCGCGGCGAGCTGCGGCTAGTGTTTGTACTATGTGATGAGATAACATGTAAATTCCCAACAGTTGACAATATCAATGAAATACTGGCAAAGGCTGAGCTCTGTCTGCCGGTATTACCTCTCAGGAAATATTATTCGCCATGCCTGCGGTCTCTCATATCACGGTCTTCAATTTGGGCTTGAACTCTTGATCCGCCTCATCCATGTCCCATGTTTGATGGTCCCAGACATCTAACTGCTCACGCCATGCCAGTCGGTATCCTACTCATTAGGAGATATGGGTGAAACAAGGGCCTCTGAAGGCCAAAGAACAATAATATTAGCATTATTCTATACTTTAGTGCCAATTAACCCACCAGAGTTGGTTCAAGCTAGCGCTTGTATGAGCGGACTTCGTGTAGCAGTTCGAAGCATTTCACGGTTCGTATATAATAATAGCCAGTTAAGTCGCTCGACTTGACAACTTTCTATCTTTCGATAATGTTGTGGCTGCAGTTTCTTTCCGTGACAAACGATTTGCATTTTATACTTTGTAACGCAAACCCCCTTTCCTCTTCGCTTTTGTTTATGCTAGCGTCTCCTTATCGTTCTGTGTATTCCTTTGTCCGTACTTTCTGCACAACCTTTTGCTCAAGAAACCTACTATACTTTTTGCTAATCTAGAACTAAATATGTCCCAGTCAAATATTAAAGGCTAGATGATTAACCCTAGCCTTAACCCTAAAAAGAGTCAGAATTTCACGCCTGAGATTACAAAGAAGCTTTTGCACATAACATAGATAAGCCTGCAAACATGGTTTTCAGAGACGTATGTGTAATAACAGGTATTCAAGACAAAATTCAAGCGCATGATGCGTGATATTCAATGCTTGACCTTATAGGGCATAAAGCAACAGCATTTTTATAAGACTCCTTTGCAAACAAGTCCACAATGTATTCTTAGGCAGAAAACAGGCTTCTATCCACTTGAATGTCAGACCTTGTATTCCCATGAAAAAGTTTCCTAGTATGGCATTTGGATAAAGTAGGCCATGGACGCTCAAGAGCAGTGTTATGATCACACAATCATACAGGCTACTCAAGTTGCATTTCACAAGCACCTTTAGCTTCTGCTTCTGCTTATTACAGTAAAGGACTAGAGAATATCTGACTACTCTAGGAAGGTGCACTAAACGTGGGTCTTATGATATATAAATCCCGGACTTTGTGTAATAAATACCGCACATCATCCATTGGTGAACAAGATCAAATTACTGTAATAGCAGGCAACTTGATTGAAATTTCATGGCTACTGGTTAATATCTACACACTGCTTCCTAGAGTACTTATTCACTATAAAACAAAACTACAAATTGTTTTTACTTTATAAAACCTTTATATTATTTTGTATATAAATCTCTTGCCTGTAGGTGTAGTAGTTAGAGCTCCTTGTGCAACAACAAGTTTTTAAGACTACCTCTACGTTGTTATCAGTATTCAGAGGTCGTGACAACTAGTGTTACATCGCCATGTGAACTGGGGCTAAATGAACATGCCATTACAGAGCCTGATGGAACTCGAGGTTTGGATGTTCATGGCCACCACAATGCAAGAGAAATTTTGCTATCAAAGTAATCATTCATCCCCTTGAATGATTAATTGTGGACATTATAAATCCATACAGATCTAACAGTAATGCATCTTTCCATTTTAACACGTAAACTGTTAGAGTCAATGGTTCAATGAATTCACTTGATAGTTCTAACTGCTAGTGTATCTAGAAATGACCCTTCTTATTGCCCCTGTCTCCTTGCACTACTGGCTTACATACTGTGAATCTCTTGCCCATGTTCTGTGACTCAGAGTCACTAGGATCTGCCCCGTGTAATACTGTGACCCACGCAATATAACTTAAAGCAGGGGGATAAAAAGACCACCCAGCAAAAAGCAGGAGTGAAAATATCTTAATGCGTCCATGTCTACACTCATACTGATTAAATGGTTAGTCTCCGCTTTATCACGGTACCTTCCTTGCAGACAACTTTCTTGGTGTAAACAGATTAACCAAGGCACTTTCTAGAAAATAGGCGGGAGCCCCCTGAGTCTAGCTCTTGCCCTCATGCGCCTTAGCCTCTGAAGTGGTAACCGCAGCGCCTGGATAGAACAAATTCCAACTTCTTGATACCCAGGTAGATTATTACCATGGGTACAAAAACGTACTTTGGTACTTGTGTGCGGACTGGTTGCAGTGTGGTATCTACTTATACATCATATCATGACTTTACTCAGACGTGATTACTTGGAACAACGGCTCTAGAATCACTTGTCTCCAAGTCACCAGATCTCTTTGTGAGAGGGAGGGAGAGATGCAACAGCTTGTTCAATGCCCCAAGAAATATCTAGAGTAAGTAACAACCTGTGGAAATTCCTTGCATACTTCTTTTTTATGTTAAAAATATACCAAATAACATCTAACACCAGTCCATTCTAACCAGTACTTTCCTTAAAACCTTACTTTTCTACTCGCAGTACAACTGTCCCTTGGTTATTTCAACTTTTTGTACACCAATCAAGTTTCTCGAAGTATTTTCTGCTCCTTCTAAATTAACTCAATTTGCAGACAGAGGCAAAGTAATCAAAGAGCGCTTACACACCTTCCCCCTTTCGATACTTTACAACAGGCGGATCCAGCTTGGGTTTGTTGCCAACTTGTCCTCACCACAGCTAGTATCTTTTACTTCCCCATCACATCTCAAGTTGTTACAACAAAACTCGGCCCACCAACTCGGACTTCTCCTTCACCACCATCATACTACGCCATCCCGGTAAGTCGTATCCTTCCTTTGTCTTCCCTTCATCTTGTTTCTGAGCACGTATGCATCATCACCAACGTATTCTGTAGGTCCTTCGCATCACTTGTTCAGTTTTCCATCTCTTTCCCATAACATATCTTGTTCTCTCATCTTGTTCCTTGATTTCCATCGTGTCCATGAGCCACAGACCACGTTATCGAGCAAAGTAGACAGCTTGGCTCGAACGATCCTGCTCTCACTTCCCAACTGGCTCGTCTTAGTCTCACAGCTCGTCTTGTATAACAGACACAAGGTTTAATTTGACTTCTCGTTTTCACTTCACTGATGACGCCCCGTGGGACGAGGAGTACAACATTCATGTAGATAGAGGAGCTAGCGACCGGGCTATCATCAGATCAGTGTATGCTGTCTAGGTATTGCTAGAACCTAGCAGTGTTTCTCAACCCTTTGCACAATGATATCGATCCTTAGGCACCTGTACGAGTTCTTGATACTGACACCTAGTAGTAGAGGTCATCTCACGCCGCTCTAGTAACTATTCATCAAAACCACGACCAGAACACACCAAACACCGCAGCAATGGCCCCAAACAAGAAGAAGTGGGATGACAAGATGGAGCGTGACTTTCTCATGGCAATTCGCGTTGCCGAGAGCGCTGTGAGTAGCTCTCAAGACTATTCTCTTCTTACTCTACTGGCTTTCAAGTCATCAAACTTCTTTTTAGCACCAAAATAGCTTTTAGAGGCTTCTAAAAACCCCAGAGTCATACTCGAAATAGCGATAACTGATTCGAAGTATCGCAGTACACCCCCATCACCCGAGCCACCTGGAACAAAGCGACCGAGCTCATGAAGATGATGGGATACGCAGATTCTACCGTAAGTAAACTTCAAAAAAAATTTTCCTTCTTGAAATGATTTTCTCTAGGAGCATAATGACTTTTCTCTTCCTAAAGCACTGCTACCAGAATATGCTCGGAACAGTGATAACTAACTCTAAGTGTTACAGTGGACCGGAATCAGGTATGGGCATCGCATAACTCCAGCCGTGGATTTTAGCCATGCTAACTGTAGCAACCTAACAGCCAGCGATGGTCCAAAAACATTCAAAAAGACTTCCAAGCCGATTATCCCCTAGCTCTCCAGATCGCTGCCGGCCAGATCACTGCCAGCACAACTGTTGGCGGCCCCGCTACTATTTCTACTACCGCTGCGACCGCATCTTCTGCCGCATCCGGATCTGGATCTGCTTCCGCACCCGTACGCCGAGCTCGTGCCGGCCGTGCTGTGAAGCGCGAGCGTGAAGAGGAACAAGAAGATAACGAGGATGGCGAAGAGGAGGTCGCAGCCAAGAAAACTTCCACTGCCAAGAAGCAGAAGAAAAACTAGGTCCAGAGCGACTTGGAGGATGATTCATGCCGCTCCTGCACGCCACAGATACAATTCAAACATTGCAATTATGGGTTCAGAAAAGTTGGCGTTATTCTGTGGCTTACAAACACTCGTCAATACTTTTGCAAAAATGGACTGAGGGAGAATTTGCTTTTGTTCTATGGATTCAAGATACTCATTGGGATCTTGTTGATGTTTTCCAGGCCAAGGAATCGATATTCCTGCCGTAGTTGATAGCAATCTCAAAATTGATCGTCTCGGAATCTCATATGATGAATCGTTACCGTGCAATTGCTACCAAATTACTTCCAATGTGACGTGACAAGTTAGCGTCACGGTACGTAATAACAACTGCAGATAGTCGCGTTCCCCCTTCGGCAAGAGGAATGTTCTGCGAATTCGGTGATCGTCTCAATCGGCGAAAGTTCTCGTATCTGTAATCGTGAGGCCTCCAAGATCAATGTGTCATCATCATATCAATCCTCGTTGTCAGCTTGGCAGCGCGTCATATTACGACAATGTATATCGATGTAGCCAGAGATAACAAATTGAGTCATCAAGAAGGGCAAAATTTCTCTGTTGCATATGCCAAGCGAAAGAGCCATTTATAATATTTTGTAATCCTGGTAGCAAAATAGGCTTCTTGCGTTAAATGAGCCTCAGTAACGTGAACTTCGGGAGGCGGGAATTGCTAGAATAGGCTACCAGTACACCCCTTTTACAGAGACCTCTCTTCGCGACCATCGTTACATGTCGGACAAAGGGCGGCACACCACTTTCCGGTTCTTCCCGTGATTGTAGTCTCGTGTTACTCGTGATGCATAGCTGTACCGTCTCTTCGCAACTTTCAGGTTTGTTGAATTTTGTGAGAGTCACGAGGAGGCGCGACTCTGATAAGGTACGTGACAGGGCTAAGCCGGGTAGAGGGATAGGCTTCTTGCATGGAAATTAGCGGGAGGCTTAGAGGCGGGAACATGCAAACGACCATCCAGACATGGGGATACATTGCATAGACGAATATAACATATGATAGCTAATTTTCGGACGGTAGTTGATTGATTTGCCCAGGGCCCCTGTATCTGAGACAACACTGGCCAATGAAATCGCGTGCCGTTCTAATATTTGGATGGGTACAGGATCGTCATGCTGCAGCCTTACTGCATGAACTACCGTAGTCGTTCGTCTTCTGGGCTTGCTTGGTTTATTTTCATACTTCAGCCACCAACTACCGCTCAGCTAGTTGTGTGGTACCTTTACTGCAAGAACCGTGACTTTGCAGAAGATGATGGGCCCGCTCCGATTGGCCGTCCGATTTGCGGAGATATGCGACATGATGTTCTAGTTTGACCGCAAGTTGATGGCGAAACTACATTTCTTTCCGCGCTACGTTTTGAGTTTGGTGTTGAGTCTACGGTACTAGATACTTAGTCAAATGTTGCCATTACGTACACTTCGGCGTCACTCACTATTAATGCCTGAGATAGACAGCACTGTTGTTGCCATCCACACTGGCACGGTTAATTATTGATTCTGGCCTATGGCGCTGACTAGCTTGCTTCCCATGGGATAATGAGACTTTTAAGCTTTATAATTCTAATGATTATAGTGGATATATTTTGCGTTGGTTAATAAACTTTGGGTTTAATGGTGTAAGTCTTTCACATGGTTCCAGTAACGCTCAGAATTATGTCCCAACAGGACATCATAGTTGTAGTGGGCGCATTGTATAGGTCTTGAAGCAGAGATCCGAGCATAGGATTCAATACATCCTGACTTGGGATTCTGATGCGAGACTTTGAAGCTTTTGAAATTCTGCCCAAAGTGATATGTCTCTGAGCAGGAAATGTGTAAACCCATATATGAAAAAGAAACCAGTCTATTAGTATGGATACAACTGGTTGGTCGCGTTCTACATATTACTGAGCGGGTTGTTACAGATATCTGCTATTTGCTCTGCCTTCTATATTAGAGTCCGTAGCGAGCTGCGGACCGTCTGATCCGTTCTCTAGGGCGGCATTATTATCTCAATTAGGTATTTCAACCCTTCTCATAAATGAATTGTGCCGATAGAAAGTCGTCCTAGGAATTTAACGCCTTGCTGATACGGTGACTTGGGGAACCGTACTTAAACCGTTCTTTGGCCATGAAAACAGCAATGAGGAACTGAAACAGAACCATTTCGCCCCAGAACCGTGCCGCTCGATATAGACACCAGGATTTTAGGCCCGTTGTCTTTTTCTTATGAGTAATTTGTATCTGGCTGCCAGCATTGCTCATCCGGTCACACACTTCGTGGAATAAAGTGACCTCATCTGTAATGACACCGGTGACCTCTTTTCGGACACTCCACTCCATCCACGTTTCTTCGTTTACTGTCCATACGTAAACGGGAATACCTAATTCCTTCATATCCTTGAGAAAACGACCGCCAAATGGGGAGGCTATAGCATGCCGTAACATGCTAAATGATATGTTTGGGATATCTACTAAACAGCGGGCATATGTAGTGGAGAATCCCACGTGCGTGATATGGTAGTCCGGAAGATACTTCATGCTGAGTTTGATATATGTCGCCTACCAAACAGTCAGTCCCATTTTATCTTGAGCGGATATTTTCCGAATCTTAGCTTACGTCCCAGCAGCATGGTGTAACTCTAGTGCTCCAAGGTCGTCTGCTTAACACTGACCCAAGTGCCGCTGCTGTTCTCTGCATTATTTCTTCAGCATCATCATGCCTCTAAACAAGCAGTTTATCAGCACCCGTTATTATTTGATAATCGGTTATAACAGGTAACACGACTAGGGGAATTACCTTAATATCGAGCATAAGCCATGTATCTTCCAGCACGGGCTGATCCAAGTATTCCAAAAGGTCAATAAGACGAGGCATTGGTTGATGGGGTTCACGAAGCGTACGCAATTGACTAATTTCGCTCCAATCGAGGTCACGAACTCTCGCCTTATTACCGTAACAACGCTCGAGTGTTTCATCATGGCAAAGCACGACAACGCCGTCACGAGTGAGATGGAGATCTGTCTCAAGTGCGTCAACGCCTGCTTCGGTGGCAGCTTTGAAAGCAGCCATAGTATTCTCAGGAGCAGCGGCTTTGAATCCTCGATGTCCTATTGTTTGTGGGACACGCTTCCCCTCATGCGTAGTCCGTGGGCCCTTCAAGCCATATTTCAGGATATTAGTGGTGTCGCTCACTATTACTCATCAGCCTACGCCTCCGCAAATCGCTAAGTAATCTGTCAAAGCAGAGGAAAACAAGATATGAAGCTTACTAGGGTCGTATTTGGGTTCCAGTAATGGGCTCCGCTCCCTTGCTGTCATCACGGAAGACTTCTTTGACGTTGCTGACATTGCTAGTATATAATACTGTATACTTTATGTTGTGAGAGGCCAATATTAACCTTATTGCTGGCACAAAGACCAAGGCTGTAACGGCTGCTGTCTTAAAGGTGGGGGCTATGCGAAGAATATAGTATGATAGTGCGATCGCCGTGTGAATAACGAACCCCGCTTTAACTTCGTCAGATGAGCCGCAATATAGAGGCCAGAAGATAACAAGGTTGATCGAGTAGCCTATACCTGTGGTCGCGGCCCTATCGCACACGAGGCTATCAGAGTTGATAGATTGTTGCAATGGACCAATTGGAGTCTATCAGATACCAGTTACAAGCAGTTCTCCTTGTCAGCTGTCCATGAGTATCGTTTCAGCAATCTGATTGGATAACACGGCTGCTTCTAAGACGAAATGCGCCAAATTTGTTTGAGTGTGGAAATACGAGTTCGGTAATCCGATGGATGGTATGTGTGCTCTCACGTCAGGTAGCGTTCCAGTAACAAGCCACCGCCGTGAAACGTGCCTTTTAGTGACGGACGTTGTTCGTGTCAATCTTGCTGTTTTGGGTGACGATATGATGTAAACCAGCTCGATAGTCGCGATCAAAGGTATTATAAGAGACCAAGAAACTTTATTACAGAGGAACATCACAGAGGAACAGCAGAGAAAACAAGCATTGCCAACTTGTACCTGAACACCTTCGGATACATCGGGCTCGTGAAGCGGCCGAGACGGTTCATCTCAAAGAGAAGAGTGGGTAGATTGTGGACCCGGAGCGGGGGGAAAGCTTAGATAGCTGGAGATATCCGGGGCGGGCCAATGATTGCGAACGTGTCTAGGAACCCGGTCTGTGTGAGCTCACAAGGAGTGAAATGACTGCTGGATTACGATCGATAACACATCATGCCTGATGCTTAGAGGCCAAGAGGCTCTTTGACTATACCGCCTCATAAGTAAGATCAGGTCGTTTCTTGACGAGTTGTGAGATCTAGACCGATCGCAGACGGATGCCCGAACGAAGGCCTGAGCGGCCTTTGGGGATATCGGATTTACTGTCTAATTATCGTAAAGAGAACTGTGTCGATAAATCAATAATCCGTATATAACAATAAGCACTATCCAATGAAGTCTCCCATCACAACCTCCCCTTAAACCCTCGCATATTTATATACCAAACAAAGACGTTCCAGGTTTGTTCGTGATTACAGATAACTTGAATGCCTATGATTATCTTTCGATATACAGATGTATGCTCTAATTAAAAGTAAAAAGAATTATTCAAATAGTATACACCGCCCTTTGAAGGCTCTATAGGAACAGATCTCATGACATTACCTTGACGCTAAGCAGGGCCGCAACCCTACCAGTATTCTTTTTACTACTTAGTACTCGCACAGTAGTACAGAGGCTTTTGTAGTCTAGGAGTAGGGCAAAAGCAAAAATGAAAAAAAAAAAACAAGCGGCTGCCAGGGTTAAGGAGGATGCGAGAGATTTTAGACTGCATACGTACAAGCGCGAGCACAGGTCGGGCCATATTGCCCGGGCTGGCCCGGGGAAGTCCTGCCCGAGGACGGCGAGGCGCAGTGCAGGCAGATTGGTTGCAGTAATGAATGACCATGCATTTCCTAGCGTTGTTATTGCCCGCCATCGGCGGCGGCCTCTCCCAAAACGAAAGTAGGTTGCTTTCCCCCGTGACGCAGCCCGCGAGCATCTTGGTCCAGAATTGGCCAAAAGCCGTAGATCTGGTACCTGCCGTTGAGCCTAGTGTACTGCGAGTCATGCTTGTGTGCTACTGCTATATGATAGATCGACTATGCCTACTTGGGATGTGATCCCCCCGCTTTCGAGTCAGGTTGCGATGGTCACTTTACATGCGCAAGCGTTCACGTTACGCCGTATGTAATAACAGTTTTCGGTTGACTTGTTGTGATACCACGTTGATATTTGCTCAGAGACCCCCACTCCCTCGAGATCTCGGAGGTTGCCGTGTATTGTAAATGTCTCCAGATGACGCAGAAAGGGGACAGACAGATACTATGTAGAAGAGATCGATCGAAAGGACCTTACAATTTGGGTTTAGAATGACTGTTGAATGAGATTCAGGGGACCAATCCTAATATATTCCAATAACTAATAGAACCCTCATGACCATTGTAAATGACACCATCCCACCGGGGCATCAAGCTCCTCACATATGGATATCAGACCGTAAATATTCAATCGCCCCTAAAATTACCAAACCAATCATAGACATAGACATAGACATAGACTTTGGTACCATCAAATCAAACTCATAACCCCAGACCCATATCCAGACCCTCCAGCACCAACGGCCCGTCGCGGCTATTCCGGTGGGGTATCAAACCGTTTTGGTAGTCGTCGCCCTTTGCACTCAGATACAAATCGTTCGAGAGGTCATCTCCCGAGCTGAGGCTTTCGTCGCTAAGACTGAGCACACTCTGCGGTCCGGCCGCGCTCGTGCTCAAGTCTAGCTCTCCAATATTGAAACTAGATAAGTCCCAAGGATCTGGCGTCCATTCCGTATAATTCGTTGCTGCACTAGTGGGCGTTTCTAAAGACAAAGCCGGCCCGCCGTAGATTGCATCATATACGTTGATCTGGCCTCCGTCCATTGCACCAAGTAGTGCTTCCCACTCATTTAATGAAATGCCACCTCCTGAACCACCTTTATTCATTGGCGTAGGTGGGTATAACGAGGTTTGAGGCGGATGCGTAGATGGGATGGACTGCAAGGGTGGCATGTGGTTTTGGTTCGGTGAGGGTGGCTGAGGATTAGGTGTTGCATTGTTACCAAGCGAAAGATAGTCGATATTTTGTTTTGCCTTATGATTTGGTGATATTCGCATCATACTTTGTTGGATTTGAGATATAGAGAAATGATGATCGCGTTGTGATGCAGGTTGATCCGTACTGGTGTTATCAAATGAAGCTCGTGATTGTGTGCGGTAAAGGTCTGGTCGTGTAGCAGACGAGCTGGGCATCGTCATACGACGCAACTTTTCCTGTTGAGACAGCAAATCTGTCTCACTCATTGCAGCTCCGGGATGCCGGCCATATGGCAAGCCCTTTGTGAAGGCACTCGCTGAAGGAGAAGTTCTCGGTGGTGCAGCCATTGCCAAACCTGGACTTTTTTGCATTGCTGTCGGTTGTGGTGGTTCACCAACCACGATCAACATCCTCGCAACTCTTTGCAGATCAGACATTCCCGCAGCTCTAGCCTTCTGCAGCATTCTCAGAACGACATTGGTCAGTCGTTCTATGTCTTTGGTGAGCTTGCTATCATGTTTGAGCTCTAAGCTCTGATAAAGTAAAGTCATGCCGCAAAGGACAAGAACATCTGTCTTGTTGAGACAAAAAGAAAACGACATGCTTCTCTCTTCAAGGAGTTGAATGATCTGAATGATGTGTTTACTAGAATCAGCAGTTGCCAAAAGCGCTGGCGCGGCCTTCACTCCTAAATTTGAGCCGATAGCTGGCCGATAAATAAGTGTGCGGGTATAGTAATATGCAAGAGCCTGCGAGTGTCAGCAAGTGATTGAACTATCAAGCAAATGGAGCCATACCAAAATTGGAGACCTGCTGCCTGTGACATCGGTTGATGGTTTATCCTGAACAAAGTTGAGTTTGAGATGGGCGGGTAGAGATTCATCCCAGGCTTGGAGTTCTGCATCAAGGATTGACATTTGTTGAAGTGAAAGATCGTGAGAGGCGGCGGCGGGATAATTCTTCTCTAGCACATGAGCTAAGATTCGCGACAGTCTGAATAGGGCCAGAGCGCTGGATATTCTGGTGTGCTCTCCAGGGAGAGTAGGCTGGAATCCTTTCTCTGTAACATATTCGTCATCCATATCTAACGGGTACTCTGCATGGATATCGTCCTCTCTCATCAGCTTCGGTAGACCAAGAATGGCAGCGGAAAAGCTTGACAAAAATTAGTCACTTATACTGAATTGATTAGAAGGGACCATACCAGTCAAGAGTATACAGAGTCCAAAAAACCTTCTTGCGCGTTTCGATAGTCAAGGTTCCGAATGAGAATCGCTTCTGACTCTGGTGTAAGCCTAGTCGATGGGACAACCCCACGGCAACGGCCTTATAGTGCTGAAGACGCTTGTAGTCTGCTCGAATTGTGCAGTACACAAGAGCCAGGACTAAGCACTGGAGCGTATGCATTGTGTTGTCCATCATAATCGCATCCAGCGCCTTGCGCCATTGTATTTCACAAGCAGCAATCTGTTCTAGATCTGGATTTTCGCTTGATAGTGCAGCAATGCCGAAGACCAAATAGAGCTGCGCCAGCTTGTAGTTGTTCTTGACTTTGTCTGAATCGCCGGCGAAGTCTTCATAAAGATGCAAGAATGTAGGTTTGTGGAGCACGGGAAACAGTGGCGCCCACTCTTGAAAGTAAACGTTCACACATCTATCCGAGAAAATTCGTGGAGGAACTCTCAAGGAATGGGATGGGGGTTTCGCCACCAAAGGATAACATCCTTGAATATGAAGGAATGCTTCGGGATTGAAGTCTCCACACGGCTTCCCGTTCTCCTGAATTTTTCGCTTAAATGTTTCTACCATTCATGTTAGGGCAGTTGATATATATTAAAACGACAAACTTCTTACCAATGAAAGCCCGTCCACTCGAGGAACCCATGAAGTACGAATCTGAATTCTCAACACCGAGCAGCAACGGGGTCGCTTGTACGCGGAAAACGTCTTGTTTCACAGGTGGGCCTGTATCTCGATCCGGCTTTGTAAGAGGCTTTGGGCTCGCACTTGACCTAAGGGAAGGCGAGCGGTGCCCGTGTATCTTGGAGAGCATATCGATCTTCTCATCCTTCTCGTCCAATAAATCCTTCAGTTCTCGAACTTCAGACTCCAACTGCCTTACTCTCTCCTCCAGGGACTCCGTGTAACCTCGAGGAAAGGCACGTCGACTAAGCTTGTCGCTGGTCTTGCATTCGAAGCCAACATTTGAGCATTGTGAACATGTTGGCCGAATTCCATCGCAACGTATCTTCTTCGAACGGCAACGATCACATGCTTGGGCAATCCGACTCTGGGAGCTGGTGCCCACCTTAATTACTTTCATTGGTAGTATACCCGGCATCTTGGCGAGCGATTATATGCAGTACCACCTCTCGAATTGGCTGGCTCACCGCGTAGGTCGAAGTCGTGACAGGGAAAATTCTGTTGTTAAATCGCTCCCCATGGAAGATAAGACATTCGCAACACGGTAGTGACGGCAGATGGGTTGCCTTGGTTGATGGGAGAGGATGGAACAGTATTTCGAAGACCCCGATCCTACGAACAAATACCAGACTGCGTCACACGACGTCGTTATTTTGCCTCGGGGGAGATATCCAGTCCTTTTCGTCGAAGCAGGGATTTTCGCAACAGGGAGGAAGTAATCGTCGTCTGGGCGGAAGTCAATGAGGCGAGGTGGAAACAAGACGGAGAAGAACGAATTCGAGAAGAGCTAATGGAATGAAGAGGAAGAAACGGAGTCAGCAGCACCCGCTTCTCCAGGAAACTAGACCAATATGTCGAATTTGCGGGGCCTCAAAAAGACGGACAGTAGTCGCAACACCCCGTGCCCCAGTGTAGTGTAGTGTCTGTGCTAGGCTGATATCTAGACTTCTAGTGCAACGGGAATGGACTAGAGAAATCCGGGGTTCGACAGGGGGTGAAGGAGTGAGGCCAGTTTATACATATATCAACAACTTGAAGCAATCAATACGAAGCTAATGGTAGGCAGTAGACTAATTCACAGCCGGCCGGGGGGTTGACGAGGGTATATAGTAGCGTAGCGTTGATGCCAAGGTCTGCCACACGCATTCCATGTTCTTGAGCATCGTCAAGTTGAATGGGAGCTCCGCATGCGGTACGTAGTATAACTACCTGACGTAGATACGCGCATACCAAGCAAACTGCGCCTCATTGTCTGTCCTACGTACGCATACGGCGCAACGGTCAAACAGACAAAAATAAGAAACGCGTTGCCATGTAACCAGTGAAGCGAGAACCTCTGCGAGCACTCATGCGTGCATTCGCATCAGCCTACCTAGTACCAGAGCGTGCCAGTATCGGGACCGTAATGCAGGACACCTTTGATAATCGGGCTAACCAGACTCTGGAGTGCCGGAGTGGGCTCATGCCTGTAGCCTATGCTAAGCTGACAATTGGTGGAGGAGGATCGGAGTAACACACCACATAACGTGAGGCCTGGTTCTGCTCGCGATTTGGAAACTATCTAAGGACCAACGCCATGGTACAACTTTCTTCCCCGCGACCGTGGGCACTCATTGATCCGCTTGTCGGTCGCCGTGCCAGATGACCACTCACAAAGCGTGCAACAACGACACTAGAATCCTGAAGACCTCGGGATCCCGTTCGAGCTAATCAATCTGACATATTCCGTTTTGTTTTCGTCTAGTGTGTTATTGGTCCCAATGACGGAGCAAAAAAGAGGCTACTTCATGCAGGGCAGATGCAGGAGATTCTTCTCGCCTATTGATTCGTTTAAAGCCTACAAGAAGTACATCCAAGTACATTGGATACACATGAGGTATCTCAACCGCCACCCCTGAGTAACAGTGAATCTTATCGATTGATAGACGGCGTCTCGATCACGAATGAGAACGATTCGTAATATCTTGCTATACTGTTGGACCGCTTATGCACGTCTACCCCGGGATGAGGTCTAGGCGCGTTAAAAAATGACAGAATGAAGCATAATGGGTGTGGGGGCTTGAGCTGAATTTGGCGCGCGATCACGTCCGGCTGACGATAGGACATGGTCCGTTCATGCAATACCTACTGCGCTACCTACTTCCGTGGTTCGAAGCGACTCATCGCCACATTCGGACGAATGGTATTCACCCTTCACTTCTAACACGCCGACTTCGCTGAGAGCATGAGGCAGTAGATCTGCATGTGTAGGTAGTCCAAGCCTCGTGTTTTTCGATGTGGCTTGACGCATCGCTGTTGAGATGTTGCGGCATCAGTCTTTTTCGCTCACTTTGATGCAGTCGTGACTGCATAGAGCACAGTAATATGTATGGTCTAATGCAGGGTAAAGGCACCACATTCTGCAGTGCCGTCGGGATTCCCAATCTGATCGACAGCATGTCGTCTTAAGGTGACCGACTCATGAGCACGCGAAGATTTTCATATACCCAGAAACCTGTTTAGCTAAATGAGAGATTCGCTTATTGGTATTTGACATTTCTTGTGGGACTACATTTGCAGTGCCATTTAAGCGAAAATGCCCGTAGCGTCCTGCAAAGCGTGGAAGAGTAGGTGACGAAATCCCATATTTAGCAAAATGAATGTGTGTTTCATTCCAGATCAGCACTATATGAAAGACACCCAGCAATATAGTATTGAGCAAGGGTGCAAGGAAACCCAAGGGTGCCACGAGAAATCCCAGGTCGTGTAGATTCCAGTTGAATCGCTCGCCGGGTAAATAGACAAGGCGACAGTGTACAGGAGGGTTTAAGCAACTGGAAATCTCAGGAACTTAATCGTGATCGCTTATGATTTACTGCTGAAAGAGTAAAATAATAATAAAATGAGCAGTCATAATCACTTGTGGGACGTACTGACAATTGATGCGTAAACCATATCTCTGCTATGATTCATTGTAGACATCAGCCCTACCAACTTGTTCGACGATCAATACTATCTTAGATCCTACGAAAGCACACACCAAAGTGCGGGACACTCAGATCTGCAAGTGATAAAGATCGGATACAAATGAAAATGCTAGGGTGACGAGATGGATACTCCTGGGGCCCTCAAGGTGTCAGCTATAGTAGTATAGAAATGGAGGTCATGATCTCGTATTTCCAATGTTCAGGTGACTTGAACGTAGTAGGGATTGCGTACAACTATGGGGCTTGCCGAATCAGACCTCGATTTTAGTGATGCGCATAATAGGGCGGGCGATAAGGTGGCGACCAAAATTAGCGTAGCATTCTACCTACTGCGTGGTCATGCAAAGTCTTCGTCGTCGATGTCGCCCTGTTGGGAGCCGTTCATTGCAGCAAGATACGCCGTCACTGAGTCGTTCTGAAGCAGCTGGTTTTTCTGCGAAGGAGTTAATTCAGATCACGCGGATACTAACCATAGCAACGTTGACGGCGGGGGTAGCGCTTGCAAACGACGGAGAAGCAGATTATAGAAACTCTGCATACTAGGGGGATAGAATAGGAAGTCTGCATTTACTTACCTCCTGTTCGAGAACTTGAAAGATCCTCTCAAGAAGGTCGTTCTCAGCGGCTCTGAATTGTGATATCGCTCTGCTAATATGTGGGCTTTGGCTTTTGTTGGATTCGATCTCTTCATTGTACGCCGCCAAAGCTTTCAGTTGCTGCTGGATCATCCCAAGTACGACAGCGACGGCGCGAAGACGAAAAACATGGTATAAGTCATGCCCTCTTATGACACTTTCCATGTTCTCGGCTTCTCCTGTGATGTCAACATCCTGCCAGAACATCCTAAGATGCTGCGATCCGTCAGTCTCCCGCAGGACCTTGAAGTGCAGGCCATCTTCGTCATTTAGACACATTAGATGAATAAACGGCGCATCCCAATAGGGTACTTCAGTATCATTGTCAATGATCTTCAGGGTAGGCGCAGACCCGAAGACATAGAGCTTAGCTTTTGCGAGTGGGTCATCATCCATAGACTCTACTGGCAGGACAATGCTTTTAGCAGTCGAGGTGGAAGCAATGAAACCATAGCTGAACAACATCTCGGCAGCTGATTTGTCATGTCCGTAGTCAATGGTCACCTCGTCCCGCTTGAGCACATTTGCCCCCTTACGCAAAAGGAGTACCACTTCATCATTTGCGTTTTCTTCAAAATAGGCCGTTGCTGGATTCGAGTGATTACATAGGTCAAGACAGGGTACCATCGATTCTCCCGACTTTGGTAAAGCAAGCGACCGAGACCGGTAAAGAGCATCCAACAATATCCAGTCACTGAGGGTAACTGCTTCATCGATTTCAAGCAGCGCGTTCCATCGCGGAAGCTCCCTCGTAGTGTCTCGAATGTGGTAAAACTCCCTTTCCAATGCACCGAGTTTGGCAGATACTGCGGGCTAACGAGTGTTAGGTAGGACCGGCAGTTGTGCAATACGGAGCTTACTTCAAGTGAAGTGCCCCTTAAAAGAGACAGCTCGGATTCAGACCACAACGTCGGGACCGGGACCTGCGAAGGGAGGAGCTTGAAATATTGAGTCCAAGCTGTGCTAGCCCCTTGGCCACCATTATAGTCAGGGGAGGACAGAATGAGTTGTGTTAAAAGGAACAAGAGAATGTCTCCCCTGGGTGACTGGCGGACGAAGAATTTATTAACCCAGGGGTCGACGCATGGGGACTTGGAATGACTACCTGATGGCCAGCTACATCGAGAAGCTGGCGGAAGTCCTTATTTTCCTTAGCATACTCTTCAACCCCCGTGGCCGAAAGGATGAGCTCTTTCGGAATTGTGAGAAGGGCGGGTAGGTCATCGTTTTCGTTGTTGAGGTCTTTCTCGGCAATCAAGCCCAAACCTCGATCATCGACATCTGCAACACCAACACTAGAAAACGTAATATTGTTGAAGACACACCATGCCGGTAGGTTTGCCAGAGGAAAGTGACCTCTTCGCATATTGGCTGGAGTGATGATGAACCGTCCTAATCACCGTAGACTACTAAATATAATTAATTGAAAAACGAACATGCCTGAACACACGAAACCACACGGAGATCCGTCTTCTTTGTTGCCAGACAGACATACAAGGATTTGTCTTCACAGATATGCTACAAGGTTGTCAGTAGGGCGGCAGAGACCCTGACAGCGGCGCGCTAAGGAGCTAAGGAGCCGCGAAAGGATTGCCCCGCGCAGGAAATTATACAAGTCCTCCCCCACCTTAGATAACTAATCATCCCACTTCAATACCTTCGTGATTTCGGGTTTCTCGCGACCTACCATCTCCTCTCTCTCTCAGTCGTCCTGCTTCCTTGGCCCGTTGCGTAGAAACCTCACCCCGGAAACCTCGCTCTTTCGCCGCGACATGCCTCGTGACCCCTTGATCGGCCTTGTCGGCAAACCGTCGGCGGGCAAGAGCACGACCCTGAACAGCTTGACCGATGCCACGTCCAAAGTTGGTGGGTTTGGATCCTCCACCAACCTGCCGAACCGAACAACGACGCTGATCTGATGCCCGCGCAACAGGAAACTACCCGTACGCAACTCCAGCGCACCCCCTATCCCCTACCCCTAGTCCTTGTGTTGCTCACATCTGATCCGGCCGCTTCGAAAGATTCACCACGATAGACCCCCAACGCGCCATCGGCTATCTCCAGATACAATGCGCCTGCGAGCGGTTCAACATGCAGGACAAGTGCCGCCCCAACTACGGATCATGCGTTGAAGGGCGACGTTCCGTGCCCATCGAGCTACTCGACGTCGCCGGGCTCGTCCCCGGCGCGCACCAGGGGAAGGGCTTAGGGAATAAGTTCCTCGACGACCTGCGGCACGCGGACGCGCTGATTCACGTGGTGGACGCTAGCGGGCGGACGAACGCAGAAGGCGAGAACACACGGGGGTACGACCCGTCGCAGGACATCGCCTGGCTGCGCAGCGAGATCGTGCAGTGGATCAAGGGCAACCTGTGGGAGCGGTGGGGTTCCATCAAGCGGCGTCACGTCGCCGTCAAGGCCACCGCCGTTGAGACGTTACAGCAGCAGTTTTCCGGTTACGGGAGTACGTCGGCCGTGGTCGCGCGCACCCTCGATAAGCTGGCGCTGAAGGAACCGCTCGAGGCATGGTCCGAAGAAACCGTCGACCGTGTCGTGGCCGCCTTCACGGATGAGAAGTTCCCTACCGTCATCGCCCTTAACAAGATCGACGACTCAGACGCATATACAAATCTTATGAAGATTACCAAGCAGCAAGATCCCAATCTTGTCGTGGCTTGTTCGGCCAAGGCCGAGTTATTTCTGCGCAAGATGGCGAAGCAGGGCTACATAAGATATACCGAGGGGACCGAGTTTGTGGATACCCGGGAGGATCTCATCGCAGACGGCGATCCCGACGGCGGGGGTCTCAAGGAATTGGACGAGAAGAACAAAGCTACCATCGAAGAATTCAGGGATATGATCCTGTTCAGGTATGGGTCTACCGGGGTTGTTCAGGTCTTGTCCAAGGCGGCCGAGATATTGGGTCTGGTGCCCGTCTTCCCCGTAAGAAACATGACGAGCTTCAGCTCGGGCTCAGATACCAAGGTCGCTTTTAGAGACTGTGTCTTGGTCAAGAAGAACAGCACGGTAGGCGAGGTAGCTAGAAAAGTCATGGGCGATGCCCCAATAGCTTATGTGGAAGGCGTGGGCAGCGTGCGAGTATCTGAAGACGCTGTTGTCGGCCCAGGCAAGAATGATGTAAGTACAGTCAAATTGTGGATTTACATCCGTTCACTAATCTCTCTTGTTAGATATTATCATTCAAAATAGGGCGAGCATAATGGAACAGGATCTTGCAACTCCTCTGTGCTACTACCAACACAGCGCTAAGCTAACAAGCGCTCCACAAAACAGAATTCTTGTGATATATGGCCCTAACATAGATACGTATTTTGTTCTTAGAATAATGACTGTCGTTGTCTACCTTTAAAAGTTTCCACGTGGAGGGGTAAATGAAGAGCGACATTACCGTTTATAGTACACAGTACGGAGTTGTCCATATGAGAACTTAACCCCCTTGACACTAGTCTATAATGTGAATTACAACTCCCGGTTCGTTCTGTATAGTCATCAATATGATTTGCAAAGTTGGTGTTGATGGGTATCGAGATTCATTCATCATTATCTTCAGGGTGTAATTGCTAAACCACAACCCAACTGCGAGACGCCTGAACGAACCACTATTATGCTAAACCCGCCGCAGAACAAAGGAAACATGGTATAATAATGCCATCCCAAACCTCCACTCTCTACTTTCCGGGCACAATCAGCCCGACCACTAAATCAAACCAAAAGACAATGAATCGGCGGTGACGAAGGCGGCGCAAGTCAAACTCATGACCGTAACCCGTAGGTCACGGACCTCCCCCACTGCACGCCGAGAGCAGAATTGGGTTAGGCCATACTGGTGTCTTGTGGATAACCATGAGTGGTGATGCGTCGCCAAGCCGAAGCTTGATTCCTTTTTTCGGCGCCAGAAGACGAGAGAATTGTCTGTTGAAACGCATTGTATGGGTATAGCGCGTTCGGATAAAAATTATTAATCGCGACCAAGGGAAGAAAATCGACGGCTTTCTTCATTCACTCTTTCCCCTCTCCCACCGTGACTAATACTTCAGAATAATGTACCTAGATAGCAAGGAATGTTAGCCACGGTTCCATCATGCTTGGCTAGAGGGACCCGGTTGGGCTGGAAGCCGTTCCTGTGGGGCGAGGCATGGATTGATTTGTAGGGAGCTGGATTGACACCGGCTAGGTCGGCGAGCTACTTGTACGTACAGCGCGTGAATGATACCGGGGAAGTATCCCAGAATTGTCAGAAGAATGTTGATCAGGAAGTCGGCACCGCAGCCACGCTCGAGGAAGACACCGAGAGGCGGTAGAATAACGGCAAGGATGATCTTGCAGATATCGCTACGGACCATTGTCAGTCATGAGGAAACCAATTCACGAGCAGCAGCTTGTCAGCCAATTGAGCTGATTCGCAGACTTACCTAGCGGTGAAAGGCATTTTGGCTGAGGTGGTTTGTTGAGTTGGTTGGTGTGAATACACGAATGTGTTTGTAGAGAGAGGATTGCAGATGTCTTTGTAGTGAAAGTCGATCTTGTAAACAAAGAGATGTGACGAGACTAAGAGGAACAAAGTCGGGCTTGTTGGGTTGTTGGATCTTTAAATAACAGATCGAGGGATGTCTAACTGGCTAGAATGCTCGAACCACGTTTGGCGTGTTGCACCACTTTTGTCATTGGATTGCGTTTCTCGTGCCTTGAATTTTTCTTGGTTGGCTGGGTTGCCGCTTGTGTCTGCTTCTGGGTAGAACAATGATGACGATGTGGGCATTGACGCTACTCTTTCCACCTGGTCACATTGCTACTGCGTCATCAGCCTATCATGTATAGCGCCTGTACCTACCCTGCCGACGTTGGACGGCTGAGACGGCTCAAATACCTTGGCATAGGCACCTACCTTTCCATAATTCGGTAGGCTCTTTTCGATTTTATAATGCTATTTTTATTGTTTACGAAGCACTGGCTGGCTCAACGAAACTGGAACGATGAATTGTCACAGGTACCCAAAACTATAACGGCTTAGGTACCTAGCTACTGCTAAGAATGTGTACCGAAGTTGTACAGCAATAACTTGCCCAGTACAGTGCCCAGTAGAAGTTAATAGTACCTAGGTAACTAAATTGTGTCGCGGCAAGCTGTTGCCGGCAATCGGCAACTCGTATTGGAATGACATCATCTACGTGGCTCAAAACAGTTCATTTTAAGCTTGCATTAGTGCACGGGCAGATAACCGCAAGGGATAAGTACTGCATCAGCCACATTATTCCTTGGCGTCCGTGGCTCTTCACCAAACCCTGTATACCTGAATTGTTCCAGCAGGCCAATGATGCAATAGATTATGTATGCGTCGCCATGTGATACGCCACACATAGTTGTCTTAGATAGGTACGTAGACAGGACGTTCGTTCAAACCGAGTACTAACTATAAGCCTTGTACGCGAGGCATAACTTAGCCATCCGTCGTGTATAGTATAAGGTAGCCTAGAATACCGAAATCAGGCGACTGCAAATTGGGGGCTTCGCCACAAACATGTGTACGTCAGTGCTGTTAAGGCTTAGTAGCCGGTATATGCCTCCCCGCCACAGATTATAGCTCTACCTACAGATCTGTAGACAGTATCGACATTGACTGGCGACAGAAACACTGCAACAATAGGGCCTGATCTTACTAAGCACCACGCATATCATATAGCAACAAATCTAGCGCCGAAGGAGCCCGAGCACTCTCGATACTTTACTCCATAGGTAAAGGAAACCGCCCTCATACGCGAAGTTTCTGCTATTGCGGTGTAAAAAGCGAAAACCGTGATCATTCGTTGCAAGACTCACTCGTTCCACTGTCGGCAATGCCAAGCCGGGTCTCCGAAGAGAGCCAAAATACTCGAGTCAAACAAGTAGTTGCTTAAGGAATCAGTAGTTCCCCAGTCTTGCTCCATGAGAAACGTAGCTAGAACCCCTTTCTAAGTAAAAAGACTAAACCGCAAAAACATAGAAAGGAGCACATCCAAAACCCAATGTGAGTTTCGGCATCGTACATTCCGGGTCTTGGAGGCCGCCGGAAACCGACTATATCTCATATCTTAGTCAGCGTAGCGAGACTAGCTAACAAGGACCAAGCACACCACCAAATCCTACAGTTTCACGGTTTCAGGAGTAAAAACTCCGCGGACATCATACCCAAATTCTCCGTAATTATCCAAATTATACGCACCTCTAGCATACAATGGCCCCTCCTACGCCCCTCCCGACATATGTCTACAAGATCATCCCGACAGCCCCTCCATCGCCGATCCCCGCCCAGTACCCGCTCTCGGAGCTGGACCAGAAGGACGGGTTTATTCATCTGAGCATAGCCAAACAAGTGCGTATCTATCTCCTCGACCAGTAATGCATCATTGACAAACAATACCGAAGATCCCGATAACAGCCGGCCTCTTCTTCAGAGATTCGACAACCATCTGGGTCCTCAAGCTGAGGTTTAAGCCCGAGTTTCACGGCGCGACGAATTGGGACACCCCGGGTTGCCCGCACCTCTACGGCAACTTCGGAGCCGACGATGTAGAGGAGGTCGAGAAGTTTTCTAGGCCTGAGGGCGGCAGCTGGGAAGATGTGTTGGAGCAAAGCGGATTCTTGGTTTGAGATTATCTCACTAAACGTCTCTAACTCGGCTATTTGAACCGTTTGAGAAGAGACTTGGGGTAGATGCCGAGCGCGGCTGAGGAAAAGGACGATTTTGGGCGTCGAAGACAGGCGGTATAATTCAACATCTGGTCTAGATTTATTAGATATCATTGCCATTTACGGATAGAACGAGAAAGCAAATTCAACCAGCATATTTGACACATGTGGACCTTAAGAGCGTTAAGCATTTACTCACACTACTTCGGTGGTATTAAATTTGATATATCACCTCCCTTAAAGAGGGTGATCAGAGGGGTGGCATTCTTATCATCAAGTATAGATACATGCGTCCCAAGGTAATCTCCCTTGCCCACAGAAATGGCCGAGCCGTGAACGAGAATTTAGCCTTCGTAGGTAGGGGAGTGTAGGTTATATTGAGCTCATATTACGGCCATCGTCTGCAGCCAAACAGATTGGCAAAATACCAAAGGCGCTCGAGAATCCCCTCAAATACAGTACACGCTCTTAGAATCAATCTTCAAGCATGCTCAAACGCCAACGCTGAAAGAACGTATACCCCAAATCTTAAAAGCCCTCGAGCAACTCATATTGTTGCGTCCAAGAAGCAAATGACTGCTCCCTTTAATTTTGTCGTGTCTCGTGATCGTGATCGGTTCGGTTTACTTCTTGCCTCCAAATTCGAACACTTTTAGGTCTTGTTCATCATTTTGTTGAAGATGTTGCCTCTGGGCTCCCTACTTTCTATGTAATGGAAGCCTGGGGAAAAGCCCAATATATCCTTGGAGTCGTTGGACCGGCTTGGGGTCTCTGCACCTGCCCCCGATGAGTGTGCAATGCCCACGTTCACACCCTGGGATTTCTGTTCGATCGCGGTGGCATTATTGCTCGCCGAGGCGGGTCTTTCCATATAATCCTGGCCAAAGCTTGCTTCGGTGATTTTCCCGTGGCTGATGGTCCGCCTATGCTTGCGGAGCATTGACTTCCGCGAGCGATGAAGCGTCTTTGCAGGGTCAATGTGCTCCGCGGAAATAGCGAAAGTAGGGTCGATAATTGCATCAGGGTGTCGCATAGACGTGGTGCACGAAGCAAATGAGTCTGGGAAGCCGGTGTTGTACTGACGACTTGTCGGTCGACTGCCGTTACTACTGTAAGAGGTCGTCGACATGGTGGTGGCGATTAAACTTTCCGATGAGAATGTGTAGACTTCTGGTAGATCACTAGCTAAGCTTTTCTTAGTCCTACTTAGGGAGAAGAAACCCATGGCAGATTGTCCCGATAGAGAACCGAGACGGTAAGAATATGAAACAAAATGTAGATCAATGCGGCTCAGCCGTTAGATGTATGCTTTGATTTAAGCTTCCAAACTGGTGGCGTAACACCCTGAAGCTTCTCGGGGAGATGGCTATGACTTGGGAAAAATAATAAAGAACGTAAGAAGATCTGAGTTGGTCTTTTCCACGCTACAATATATCGATTGAAGTTGTTTGATTATTGAGATGTAAGCAAGCTAAAGAAAGGGAGAGAAAGGGGAGAAAAAGGTCATCCGCTCAAAGTCCTGAAAGATGCAATATGAGCACAGTACAGTCAGTACACTCGGCAGGGCCTAGCCGAACCCACTGGTCGTGCCCATCATGCAATTCTAGTGACTGCTGTGGCAGAATAAGGATGTGGATGGAAGATGATTTGACACTAATGGTTCCATTCGGGAAACGGCAAGTTGGTTTGCAAGGGACGGCTTAGACGGCGCGTAATGAAGCGCGCGCCCGCTGCGCATTTGCCCCCTCGAGATGACGACGGGGTTTCAAAATAGAGTAATGTGAATGCCTGCTCACCTGAACAGGTACACCAGTACACGTATATCTCCCTAGATAGTATCGATTTAATTGAGTGATGGACGGCCCGAGGGTCTGGAATGATGGTTTCAATGCCAAGGCCTCCAATAGTGCTAGGCAGAAATAGGTAGCACTGAACTGGGTTCAAGTCGTTCGGTGATCGAAATTGTTGGGCTACAGGCACCAAAGACACCAAAGATAGCCCTGATCTGTTGAAAGGGTCTGGGCTTGGCGGTGAACTGGAGGGCGCTAGACAGGGAATATAGATGACCAAGCCTCAGGGACAGTGGGAAATGCCGTGAGTCCCGAGCGCTATAATGATTGGATGGCGCTGTAAATCCGAGCGTACTGTAGCACCGGGGCCTGACCGGGTTAGGTAGGTAGGTAGGTAGGTAGGTACTGTAGGAATTGAAGAAAGAGGAAGAAGGCCGGGTAAGCAAGAAGAAGTGCTGACGGGGAAAACGATCGTGTTAATATTCTCGTCCAGACACACATGCAGATTCAGCAGGTCTTACTTAGCAGGTCAGTCTAGCCTCGGAGAGTATAACTATAACAGAGGTAGTAATCTTGACCGCCGTGCTTCCGATGTTTGGTACTGGAATAATGTTGAAGCTCCGGCGAGTCACCAGTTAAAAAAAGGTGTTTGTATGCCGCAGGTCGCCGAACGGGACTGGTGGTGACAACAGTTCCCCAGAACGCCACGTAAAATGTCTCAGTAAAGCTGCAGGTCGCACTTATCTAAAGTATAATCCCCTCAGTATGACAAGCGTTGGTTGAAAGGGATGTTGTTCGCACCCTCCGACAACGAACAGTACCTGCGGAAATAACGGCGAAAACGTCTTTGTCGAAGACTTCCAGTCAGGTTTTTCGGATGGCGACGGGTATTCGGCAAGCTTAGTAACATGGCATGACGACGCGAAGCGGCTCTTTGCTGCCTCCGGTGATACTAATACTTTCGCTGAATACCAGTTAACTACACACACAGTACATTCTGTATTGCTAATCGTAAGGAGATTTCTTGCGGAATAGATCACTAGACAGCAAGCCCCGCACTCGTCTTCTACTTTTGGAGGTTGCCAGCAAAATGGCTTATGCAGAGTAATCTGTCTAAGCGCATCCGCTGATGTACGATTAGCTACACACTGGGCAGGCATATGCTCCTGGACAGATACTCGAGATTCATTAAAAAATATCATTGAGATCGACTCTAAACTATATGTTAAGAAGCTGCTAAACCATGTCGTGCTCCATTCTCGTCCATAACCCCCAACTTAGAGTGAGATTACCTAATACTACGAAATGGCGAAATGTTAATTTACCGAATAATATTAGTTGGAACTCAGCAATCACAGGACTCTTCCCTAAAGATCGGATTCTCTCCTTTTTCGCAAGTCCACTTCAAATTTAAACCACGTCCCGCGTTGTGAATAATAGAAAGGGAACGAAAGCTGTGATGATTCCTACGTATAAGTATAGACCAACTCTGCCGCTCATAAGGCGAATCAAGTCAGGATCAGCGGTAGCCGTTGGCGTTTCCCCGGACCCTATTTTATGGGTCGTTAACCCCAGAGGTTTGACAGCCTGTCCGTCAAGTGTAAGACAAATGCCAAGTGTCGCTAAACTGTTGGCCTCAGCGATAACCGACTCGAGAGAATGACAGCTGACACAGGTATTCAGTATCTAAGATTAAGTTGTAAGATTTTTACTCCGCCTATAATTTTGTCGGTACGACTGTGATTTCATCTCTCCTTGTTTCCATATGATGTGTAGTATACTTACACACGTATGAGGTATGCTCCAGGTAAATAAGGTTCGCACTTGGTTGACGTTAAATAGGTAAAGAACTTTATATGCATATGACGTCATAATATCACCATCTAGTTGTCCCCTAACCCCTCCTGAGATATAATCCGACCTTGGATAATATAGCTACTGCATCCGGACTTGTTCATCACTTGATGTATTGATCATGTAGGCAGCTTCCAGGGCCGCATTTGGAACCAATTTCTCGGAAACTGTCTAAATATTGTACCAAACAAACCTTGAGGATAAATTGCTCTCCGTAGCTCAACAACAACCACCACCACCAACACCTACCTCCTAATCTTGGTACGAGCATTTGATAAAAGGTCCGCAAGCAATTCAAGATGGACCCTTCATTCTACGAAGTCATGGAGAATCTGGGTGCGATGCAAGATAAAGCCAACGAACAGCATCGCGTCGCAATGACAGAGGCGAACGTGCCTCTCGCGACCCTTGGCCGAGAGCATTCGCGGGCCATGGACGAAGCGGATTCGCGGCTCGGCGCCCTGAATCAACACGAACGGGACGCTGCCGAGAATAGCGAGAGATTGCACGCTCATGTTAGTGAATACGAACGTGAGATGGCGGAAGCAGATCAACGGATGCGGAGCCTGACTGCTGAGAACGACCGTCCACGCAGAGCGAGCTAGATTCGGACATGAGCGATGGATCGAAGTGGCATGGAAGACCTACGACCTCAACGCCGGAACGGCCGCCGAACCATGCTGACATGCTGTGAATGGAGAAGTCTGGCTCAGACTGAAACACGAAGTTTGATGACGGCGTTAAGGATCACGGTGTAATATGATGTATTGTATCATGATACTTATAAAAGTGTATTTCATTTTGTATATATTTGACCAGTCTTATTTTGACTCTGTATCATACACAACGGAAGAAAAGTCGCCGTCAAAGGCCGCTGAGAGTTAAAAATCCTTGAAAAAATTACTCCATCTTTCGGGTTCGGTTTGGTATAATTATTAGAAAGCGAAAAAAAAACGCCCAATCGTAAATCATCATTCAGGTCTAGAAAACCCAAGCATGTCCGCCGTTTCGTGGTATTTTCTTAAGTGTCCCTGGTCGACCTGTTAAATTCCATCCCTAAAAACTCCATGTATCAGAGAGAGGGGGACTATATTTCTTCGAGACTTCGGCGACGAGTGACTCTCATGATTGTCTAGGACACCGAGGTTCAGAAGGAAAACTATGGGAAACTTGGGGGAGTAAGTTGGAAGGGAAGGTTCGGGTGATTATAGTGTCGAGGAACCAGAAATGAACTTACAATAGAGCTAGAGTTAGATCACCGTGGATGCGCGCCTTCAACGTGACCTCGACCTCGAGATTCAAGTCTAGCCTTAGCTTCAGGGTATCACTCTTGCCGCCGCTATCCTGCTGCTGTTGCTGCTGCATTTGTTGTTGCTGTTGGAATTGCTGCTGCGGCATCATCTGCTGCTGCGATGTTGGTGGCATCATCTGCTGTTGTTGCTGCGGCTGCTGTCGACGGGCCATTTGCTGACCCTGTTCCGCCTCACTGTCCGGCTGAAAATCCTGCCGACGACGGTTCCGGCGACGCTGACGTGCGGGACGCGACTGTGAGGTCTCAGATGGAGCAATTGACTTTTCTCGCGTCTGATTGCGCTGAGGCTCCTGTTGCTGCTCAGGCGCAGGCTGCGGTGCCGGGGACGAGTTCCTCGACTGGTCTTGCTCTTCGGCACTGGAGGACATTGTGATGTTTGTGTGTAATGCCTTTGGCTCTCAACAATAGATTTACGTGAAGGGCTTCAAATTTTAGTAGATTTGAGTCGAGATTATAAGATGTAGGTAAGTGCAAAAGTTTAAATCTGATTAATTATTTTTGCGACTGAAGGGTGGACGAGTCTTATTATATGAAGTCTCTTCCATCTATCCAAATATCAAGCTACAGGACCCTACCTGCATCCTAACTGCTCCAACCGCTGCTAGGTTTGGTGTCATATCGGTCGCCTTCAACGTCACATCTGGGTCCGTGGAGGGGATAAATCCTGATTTAGTTGGAAATCTAGGTTGCTAAAGTGGCTGCAGATCGAGATCGCGGAAAGGGTGGGCACTTACATCATGTGCCACAACACTTACGCCCGAGGTCGTAGATATTATGCTGAACAGGGCAGGATCCCTGTTAGGCAACATCCCTGCAAGTGACTTTGCTTGTCTAGTGGATGGCTATCTGCCCGATTGAAACGCTTGAAAAACCTATTCGAGACCTATTCACGAAATTAGCCTGCAGCATATCAAGGAATCCATCGCGACAGCAACACGTGTAGTATGCGCTTAGCTGTAGCTTAATTCCCCGCAGTAGTGCGAGGTCTAGCTCAGGGGATGGTGAGCCGGGATGCTGACGATGAGGATGCATGAATTTGCTGTTTGTCAATAGTTTAAAGAGCAAGAGTTTAATTTACGGCACTCCGTTAGATGCTACAATGTTCCCTGTCAGCTGCGGTGGCTTACCGATGTGTTACTCCTTCAAAGCAGGCTTAGAATGATAATGCCGAGCTTAGGACATTGAACAAAGCCCTAATATTACATCAGGTGTCATTGGACCTGGAGACCGCATATACAAACATCTCTTGCATAAATTGGTACCACAGCTGTCTTAAAGAATGTAGCCGATTTAGTGCTATCTGGCAGGCGACTGACAAAATAGATGAGAGTCTTCTCACATTTTAAGTGGGGGGAGTCTCTCATTTACTTTGTCAGTCGCCTGTCTGGTTTGACGTATCATGGAATGCCGGTCCCAGTTCCTATGGCTTCTTAGGGCTTCTATGAACAAAATCGCCGAAAGGTGTTACAGTTCGTCAGGCGTAAAAGTGGTTTCGGCCACTCGGATCCGGGCATTGCGTAAGGTTCGGTCGGGAGTTGACGCAAAGTGTTCGCTTATTTGCTGTTGTGCTTAGTAGCTGATGTCATTCATAATTTTCATCTCTTCTGCACATCGAATCAGCGAGCTAGATTAGATGGTCTCAATGCGCAGCAAGTTACTGTGTGCAATATGCAGCCGAAGCATCTTAGCGAGGCGAGATAATCTCAGCGCTGTGTCCTGCTCCTTGGTGTCTGCTATATTGGAGTAGCAAAGCCCGACTAATACCAAACGACACCTCGGACAATTCACGCTGAAAGACTTAGGGTTCGTCGTATTGACAACCTACTTTGTGAAAATCCCGCTGCTACCATAGTATGGATGAATTAGGTATCGCGAGAGTATGACAACACGAGAACGTCCCTCCGCCCACTCTGAAACAGCTGACCTAACAAAAAGGAGAGTCAATTCGCAAGTATTAATAGCCGAGATCACCCCTCGGGATTTTCCAAATGTCTCACAAATCTGTATGTGAGTAACACGGGGGGAGAGGGTGTGGATATTTCGACGACTTCGTCGTCGTCGTTCGGAGTCAGGACAGCCGGGACCTCTCCTAGTGACGCAACGAACTTAAACTCACGAAGAGCTACCTAGACAGCCGCAAAGAATACGCGGCAAGGTCTCTAGAGTTATTGCTTTTTATGGGTTTGTTTAAAGCTTTGGGATATGTCGAATACTCGGTCTCATCTTCGTCGACAAAGCCTTCCCGTGGGGGATTGTGATCTAGGATGTCTAGAAACTTTAGAGGATAGCAGCAGCAACGTTATTTGATAACCGAATTATTTTAAATTTCATATTCTAATCCGAGATATTGCTATACAAAACTGTGATCGTCTTCAAGTCCATACTTTGTTCGTTGCCCTAAATCAAAGTCCTAATGATTCCATTGCCAAGTACCCTCGAGCTCCGACAACTGCGAAACATGAGCACTATGAACATTTTCAGAAACCGAAGGACTGGTCGAATTGACTTGACCATTGTGAAAGGGTTGGCCCAAATTGGCTGCAAGGAATTCGCTCTTGTTGACAGGTGGGATTGTCGAATTATTATTTGGTGATGTGGTAAAGAAGGAATCTAAACATCCTATCAGCTGCGTCTGCGTCATGAGAGAGTCTCTTTTGGGTGTTAGTTATTTACCTTCTGGTTGTCTCACGCGTTCTTCTTGGGCTTCCTCCCTCCGTTTTAACCACAGATAAGCTCCTATGACCAATAGGAGAATTACGACACCGGCCAACGAAGTCCCAACAATGGTCCCGATCTGCTTGCTCGAGCTCTCTCCTGCCTGATCACTGGTAGCCGTGGGGCTTGGACTTGAAACAGTTGTTGTCTTCGGCAACATGAATTGACTAGCATCCGCTGGATCCTCGCTCAATGTCGCAGGTACAAGATGGCCGACCAGGCAACCATTATTACACGGATCATTCGTACAGCAGCCTAGAAATGGTGGTCGTGCATAAGTGCACGTAAACCAGATGCTGCTATTAAAGGGGCTGGCGCAACTCTGTGGCGAGAACTTGACGCCGCTAGAAGCGCTAAAGCTAGAATTGAAGAGATTCGGCATCGGACACCTGCCATCAAGTTCTGGCGTGCAAGGGTCCACGTCGCAACAGCCGATAAATCTCGTCGACGAATCTTGACAAATGTGAAAATCACCGCCCTCCGGACAAGATAGTCCGAATTTGACTCGAGGGTCGTCTGAGGCGGCCATAATTCTATTGTTGGTTATAAGAAGAAAGGCGGCGAGTATGGGTGTCTAAGTTGTTGAATGAAGGGGTCACATTTGAAGAAGACCATGAAGGATTGATTTGTGAATGCGATGTCGTTTCTTGAAACAACCCGCCGAGAATATCAACTTAAGAATAGCGGGGGGTTGGTGTTCGACGAACGTAGGACGAAGCAAACAAACTTCTATGAGCGGTCCTTTACAGAGACAACTATAGACTATATATCTTGTCAGGGCGATAAACATCAGTACACGGCAGCAGTGCCCCTTTGTGAAACTCACTCTTGATATCACTACATAGTTGGGTTCTAAATCAGACAGTTCACATATCACAACATACTGAGATGAGCTGTCAGTTCGCTGTAGCACATAGTATGAATTACATGTAGGCTGACCAGTACTTTCGGGGTACTGAAGCGATTCAAGCAGCCGGAGCTCGGCAAGTACCGCAACCGTAGTCGTTGCGGAAGTTTATATGAACTATGAGGGTCAGTCAGCATTTGTGCGGATGAGCCTCCTACATAGATAACGATATATTATATGGCAGACATTTCAATTGATTTCATTGTCTATGGCTTGTTATAGCGTTGTTGAATCTTCCATAGTAGTCTACTTCGTACTCAAACTAGGCGGCACGTCATCATCCCTAGTTCCCCAGGCCGTGCTCTCTACCGGACCCAGCGTTAGTTCTAGAGTACCACCATTCAAGAAGAATTCATGTGTCAAGTAGTTCTTGGTATACTCCTGACCATCTAACTTAGCACTCTGAATATAGATGTTCTTGTACGCGGCGTCGAAATTAATGTTTTTAATTGTTGCCGTCTTGCCAGTCATACCATTGGTAATTGACACTGAAGGGAAGAATGGGGGCGTTATAAAGTAGACGTCTTGGCCAGGGTTCGGGAAGATTCCCAACATTGAAAGGGCCACGAACGAACCCATAGCTCCCGAATCATCGTTACCGGGAATACCCGCAGTTGAAGTGTTGAATTGACTTGGAATGTAGTAGTGAATCCTTTCCGCAGACTTGGCCGGCCGACCTGCGTAATGGTACTGGAAGATTGGGAGGAAACCCTGTTCATCACCGACGTATAAAAGCCCACTTTCATGAAGGAAGTCAAGACGGCTGACAAATGTGTCTGGGCCACCAAGAGTTTTGATAAGGGAAGACATATCGTGCGGCACGAAGAATGTATACAGCCAACAACTACCCTCGTACGTCTCGTGTCCATTTGGATTGAGATAGCACGAGTCAAAATTATTCAGCGGTGAGCAGAAATTCGGATCTTGGAAACCAAAGGTTCCATTCAGATACCTGGGTTGTAAGAAGCCGGTAAAGTTGGTGTCGACGCCATTAATAGATGATGTTTGATCCGGATTGTAGAGGTTTAGCCAATTGCCAGATCTCTTAGCATATTTCTCGTAATCATCTTCCTTTCCTAGCTTTTCTGCCACCTCAGCAATACAGAAATCGTTGTATCCGTACTCAACCGTGCGTGATATACTCCTTGTGAATAGACCGTTGCCGTAGGGGTCAAAATCATCGGCTGGAATGTAGCCAAGATTCTTCCAACTGTATAGGCCACCTCGACCTTCATAATCCCATACCTGACTGGATATTATATTAGTACAACTTCCATACTCCACAGACTTTCACTACTCACGGCTCTACTTCCGCATCTTTAACCAACGCCTCGTACCCGGTTTCCCAATCAACATCCTGTGTAATGTTTTTGAGATATGAATCGGCTAGCACTATATCGGCGTTTGAGCCGCCTTGAGTCCAACCTTTGGATAAAGACATTCGGCAATCCGGCAGCCAGCCCTCGTGTCGGTAGATATCAATCAAAGAGCGAATCATAAGTGACTGTGAGTATGGGTCTACCAAGGTAATGAAGGGATGAATCGATCTGAACGAATCCCAAATGCAGTAATATGAGTCATAGTATGGTTCATTGCTCTCCCATAGCGGATTTTCACCTGTGTAGTCCTGCGGGCTGATCATTGCTCTATAAACACCGCTCCAAAATATGGTTTGTAGGTCGTTCATGTCTAGCGGGCCGGTTGAATTGGTGGTTGTATTAGTATCGATTTCAATGACGTTTAACTTCTCTTTCCAAGTATTCTCGGCCGTTGTCAAAGTATCTTGGAAGCTGAAATCCGGAATCTCTGCCTCGGCATTCTTGCAAGCCTTTTCGGGACTAATGAATGAGAGACCAACCCGCGCAGTCAGCTCCCCGCCCTTTTCGACTTCCTTGAACCATGCATACTTGAAGACTCGGGGTTAGCTACCGTTATTTGAGGATGACCCATGAAGGTCTCGAATCTAGACATGATCTTGACTTAAAATGAAAAGCTTGGCCTCTGAAAGCAGAAAAAGGGAAACAGCCGAAACTACTCACCGTGCCCGCCGGGAGAGGGGGAGAATTGTTATCTTCCTGGACTGTGATATTCTTGAATTCACTAGCACCGCGAGTA
Source organism: Xylaria curta (assembly GCA_022495235.1). Lineage (NCBI taxonomy): Eukaryota > Fungi > Ascomycota > Sordariomycetes > Xylariales > Xylariaceae > Xylaria > Xylaria curta. Next base: position 169,796 of record MU375907.1, on the reverse strand, counting down.
TTAATGAATACGCCGGTGTCTCGAATCGATCCTCCCTGAAAGTCCGCGCAATAGTGAAGGGTATAAGTTCCGAAACCGAAAGACGGATTAAAGGTGCCCGTTCCTGTCATCCGACTGGTTTCGGCATCTACAGACGCAGAGCCGTTTTTGCGAGTATTGGGGAGATCGGTCAAGTCAATGAAGACGAAGGGGCTTAATGGTCCATCAACTGTGGCGTTACCAGTAGCATTGGCGAAGAAGGTGAATTTGTATAAGGCTGTATGATTCGACGCAGTTATTTCGGCCTTGATGCCAGATGCTAGGCTAATTGTGAAGTAGCCAGGGCGTGCAGACACGCTTCCCTCAACAACTCCCACGGATCTTTGACTCTTCGGGAATACACAGCCATCTACGGTGTCATTTTTGCAACCCGGATGTACGAAGACAGGAAAGTTAGCCAGTGAAGATGCGCCTCCAGTCCCAGAATCATGCATGTGAGAAAATCCGGTGACAGGGCTTCCGTTAGAGGCACTGCGATAATAAGCGTAAGCAATTGCTATCCCGACTAGAGTTTGAATTATTTAGAGTATACCGAGGATACTCTTATCGTCTAAACCAGCGCTCTTCTCTTTGGAACAGGTAAAAGAGAATGATTATAATTTCAAGAGTCACTTACTACCCGCCCTGGTTGTCCTCGGTCACATCTGCTACCGCTTTGGCCATGCCTATTAACTAGTTAGCGGAATGTGTTCAGTATCCGCTGGAACCATCTTGTAGATGAGAACTACACAAAGACTCACCAAAAGGAAGTGTTGCTCCAGCAAATACATGACCTTACAATCGATCTGATTAGAGAATTTCATACGAACGGGACCAGCCTAGCATACCGCCATTACGAGTGCCGATGAGGGGATCAACGAAATCATAGGCATTAGTTGCGTCTGCAGCATTCCGAACGTTGGACGCCGCGAACGACGGCCGGAGAGCCGTGGCTACAATAGAGTATAGGAGTGACGACCGAAACCCCATTTCGGCCTTGGAATTAATGACCTATCTCACACTTTCATAGACATACAACACGTGCCGACTAAAGAGAACCCCTAAGACAAACGAGAAAGAAGGTCGCGGGATCCCAAGGACTTGAAATACCCACCGCCCGGGGACGTGGTGAACAATTCTCGTAATTCCATCTGCAACTATTGCAGGTACGCACTTACCGGAATCCACAGCGAATACTACTCACCCCGGTTGCCGAGCCGGTAAGGTAGGGTAGCTGCCGCATGGGGAAATTGGGGGTGACAGATGAGGATCATCATCATCCACGATCTGCATCAGCGCGCATACGACTGTGCGGTTGCAATGCTATCAAAAGTTGAGCTGGAACTGTCTGCTTAACAATAGTGAATGACCTTATTGCTTAGAGCCTGAAGACTAATGCAGAGTCATTTGGTTTATACAAATTGGGAACCGCGCATGGAGACTCTTTTGAAAGTTGGTCGAATGAGTTCATCGTGGTACGAGGATCGAATTCAAGATCCGCTGCGGGGTAGATTTGCGGAGAATGTTGTATTCCTACCGTTGTATTCCTACGTACAAGGGGCTTGGGATTATGGTGAACTGACGATGAACATAATGTAGGTAGCGTCATTGATATATAGAAGCTTGCCTAAGGAGGAAGGCAGTCGCTATTGACTCTCCTAACGGAAATTGGATGAAAAGACGCGCTTGGATTTACTAGATTCACTACTCAACTTCGGGTAGCTCTAACTAGTTCGTCCGCTAATAAATTGAGTTTGCGGAGAAGGAGGCAGCAAGCGGGTATACCCGAATCAGCACAATCCATCATAGGGAAATGACGAGCCAAAAACCATGAGATATTAGCATATCCAAGGAGTGTACGTGGTTTCAAACCATACCGCGATACTCTAAACGAGACTCGAACCGAATACCTGAATGAAACTTAACTCTTAATTGGAGTTAAATACCTGCTAAGTTTTCTTTTCTTCTTTTTTTTATAAAAAAAAGAAAGATATTCGAATCATATCCTAACACATCCACGTCTACAGGTGTTATTTTACTCACTTTCGGATACTACAACGAGTTCTATGCGGACTTCATCCTCAGCTCATTCAGGCTGTGTAGTACGTCCCGGTGTAGAGTCCATTTCTAATCCAGAAATAAATAACAACAAGGTCTATTTCGTCCTGGAACTCCAGTTCAGGTCAAGCAGATGATGCTCGGCATATTCAGTGATACAATAAGTTTACTTCACTACGCTGCCTGCAGTCTCGTCTTTATTGTACGTATAATCACACATGGGAAGGCCTACATGTCACGGATAAGTGGAACCCACAAGATCCCTACTAGTTAAAGGATCGGGTCAACTATAGTCCAAGAGATCCCCAGTATAAATAACAAGTCTAAAATCTTCCTTATGTAACTAGAACTTAATCTTTAGATCATCTGAATACACTTGAGTAGATCCCCTCTGGAGAGTGCACTGGTTCACTTCCACTACATGATCGTAGACCCACAAATCCACGAGACTACAATGTCCTATCATACAGGTCTACAGGATGATAAAGGGTTAGCGCCGCGCTAAGGCTTGTACAGACAGGGGATTTTTGGTGGAAAGTTAGCCATATCTACTTACTGACCAGGGGATCTCGAGTGGCAAAAAAGCTTCGAGACTGATCAACCGCGAACGTTCTGCTTAAATTGTATGAGAGCCTCGTGAGTAGCAGTACTCTTGCCCTTCTAGTACCTAGCGCGACGCTACACCATTATCATCCTGTAGACCTGTATCAGGGAAGGACGCTACTAGCACAGTAATTAAGGCTAGAACTGGCGTCGCCAATTCTAAGGTCAGCGAGCGGGCGGTAGAACTGAACGCCGCCTTCAACTCCCACTTCGATGCCTACTAGAACTACTGTGCTACCATTAAGGCTGAGCACTACAGCCCCCGGCTTGTTCAAGGTAGATCTTCCGGCGCTGGCCTATCGTAGTGCCGATAAAGTCGAGCCACACTGGAAGACGTTATCAGTCCAAGCGCGCTCCTCCAGCGTTGGATCCAACACAACCCAGCTAGCTGTTACGGTAGGTTGTGAAGTCATTACTACCCTATCCCTGATGTACTTTGAGTGCTAAGAGAAGCCAGGGGCTTCATCAGTATTCGATTACAACAGCAAGACTATGAGTTGAAACTTGCTGTAGGCGCCAGAGAGTAAAATATATGCCGACGCTTTCGCTGTGAAGTTTCGTCTACGAATTGTCGTCTCTGGGCCTGATCCAAGAGTTACGGAGCTACCTTTATCACAACTTGCTGGAAGGGGTCTAGTTTTAAGATGGCTCGGGGCTGCAGCTTGAAGCACGGGGGGTCGGAATCGTCATTTTGGACGAGTACCTTTCCGCTCCATTTGTATATAAGCAGCATCAATGAGCGCCTCACGCTGTCGTGGTAGAGCGTGAGCTCGACAAGATTTAGGGGGTATAAGGCAAAGTGATGAAGGAAGGCGTCTCCGCCGTTGAGATTGTGACTGCACTCTAGGTATATGTCTTTAATCTTGGGTCTCTAGTGCGGATTATAGAGAAATAGGCAGTTAAATTAGAGCGTTGTCTGGCTTTATATGAAAACTTGAATTTGGTATTAATAATGAACGAGCTGCATGTAAGTGGTGTACCTGCCAGCGGCAGTGGGTATAACTATGTTGTGTTCATCATTCGATACCTAATAGTAAAAAAGGAAAAAAGGCACTATACCAAAGACTAACTGAGAGGACAATATCGGGATTGCCACGTACGTAGTCAAACAGCCTCCATTGAAGATTCACGGCCACGCCACTGTTGTTTGCGACGTCCGAAAGATATGGACGGATCGTGACTTGGCAATTGACCGACTCGTAGGCCGATATAGTCAAAGTCGCTGTTGAAATGGCACTCCATGATAAATTCCTAACAGATTACTAGCAAAGAAACAGAATATTGTTCTTAGCAGCCTTTTATTAAGGCAAATTTCGAACTGAGGACGTTTGCCGCAGTCCAGGTAGGTTATCTGGATATCTGTGGGGCACTTCGACCCGCAAAGCAGAAATACCCCACCCAATTGCGCGCTATCATTGGTCTTTTCCGTACAGACCGTGGAAAAGCTACAGCGCATTTGGCACAAGAGCCAAAGAAAAATTTCGAGGTCTGGAAATTTTGAGGTTGAGTTTGGTGCAATTGGCAAGCGGTCTCGACCATTACCACACCCTCACCAACAACGGCACCTCTCTCCTCCGCGGAAACGAAGACAGCACGCATCTAATTGAATTGAGTATTTTACAGAAACTCCAATTCCGGAGAGATCGCTCTGTCCGACCAGTAGCAAACGAAGGAGACAAGCTTCGAGACGAGTAGCCGCGATCATGGGGGCCACCAAGCCGGAGAAGAAAGAGAAGAAGGAGAAGAAGCGCAGCGATGCGGACGGCGTCGGCAAGGTGAAGAAGGACAAGAAAGATAAGAAGGAGAAGAAGGAGAAGCTCAAGAGCGCCGTCACCGCCGCCCTCGAGGAGGAGAACCAGGAGCCCGCCGGCGACGCCCCCGTCTCCGTCGAGGACAAGTCGGCTACCGCGGCCCCCGTCGTCGGTGCCCTGGTGCCCTTTGCGAGGCCGCTGGCCGATGAGAAGGCCACAAAGAAAGTCTTGAAGAGTGTGCGGAAAGGTATGGATTACCCTCTACTCGCCTTTGCATCCCACTGCTCAATTTCTAGCCCCTCTCGCGACCCATTATTATAAAGTGACTTCCTACTAACATTATGTTTTCTCTTCTACAGCGGCTAAGAATAAGACCCTCAAGCGCGGCGTTAAGGAAGTCGTCAAGTCGCTGCGGAAGTCGCCCGCCGCGGGGCCAGGCAACACCTCGTTCCCGGGCGTCGTCGTGCTCGCGGGTGACATCAGTCCCATGGACGTCATCAGCCACATCCCCGTGCTCTGCGAGGACGTCAACGTGCCCTACATCTTCGTCGCGTCGCGCGCCGAGCTCGGCGCCGCCGGCAGCACCAAGCGCCCCACGAGCGTCGTCATGGTCACCGAGAAGCGCGTCGGCGGTGCCAAGAAGGGCAGCAGCGAGAAGATTGAGGAAGAGGCTGGCGAGGAGGACTTCGCCGACGTCTACAAGGACCTCGTCAAGCTCGTCGAGAAGGAGACCAAGGCCCAGATGAAGTTCCTCGTATGAAGAAAGAAATAGACAAGGAAGAGTGAGCCAGGCTGATTGCGTCGGCTGTTTCTGGCGTTGCGGCTGGGCGTTGGCGTAGAGCTATGCGAGCTGCTCTATACTGGGAATCGTAACAGCAACGGGTCGAGAATTCGGCATGACAGGTATGTTGATGTCGACCACATACCCAATCCGTGGTAGGGTGAATTGTCTTTCGTCCTGCCTCGAGTGGGAACATTATCAGTGTAATCTATAAGCACTACTTTAACACCGACCACATATTTGTGGTAATCGGCGTTTATGGGGTCACGGTTAAAATTTTTGTTTCTTGGGTTGGGACATGAATATATACTGTTTAAGAATCATGAAATGCGTTTCACAGATGATGGTTTCTGGCTTTTGCGTGATTCAAATTATATTCAGCTAACTAATAAACGGTATAACCAAACACCATCTCCTGTTTGACATTTTCCAAAAGTACAAATGTAGGGAAAGCTAATAGCACACAGTCCGATATTCGGATTGGGTTTCTCATTACATCGTCAAATTAGACAGACCAACCACCAACTGCTTCTTTACTCGAAGGGGTTGGTACGGGTACCCCACCATGTGAGGAAAAGGGACAGGCCGAGTGTCTCGACGACCTTGGCCACGGCGCTGACAGCGACGGTATCGGCCGCACGCTTCTCAGTGAAGAGCTGGGTAAGGTACTATGGAATTATCGCGTTAGCTTTGGTGTTGTATTATGCTGTGTGTAGCCACTAGCCGCCATTGAACGATTTTGGAAAGTCGTGGCGGCGATAGTGATATCAAAAAGGGGATGGGACTTACGGTAGGAGCAGAAGTAGCGAGGAAGATGAGGGAGCCCAGGTAGGCGGCGCCCTTGTAGCTCAGAGTACCTGTGGCATTAATGAGAGCACCGACACCATAGGCCTGCAGCGAGGAGCCGACGAGGGATGTGCCCCAGGCGACGGCGGCACCAGAAGCCTCCTTTGATCGGATGAACTCCTCCTTTGTGTTGGCAAGCTTAGCACGCTGGTAGGTCTGGCCGAAGAGGGGGGAGAGAACTGTTTCGCGACGAGTTAATGGGTTAGAGCTGTCGGGAGAGAGACGAATTCCAACATACCAGCCAGCTCGACTCCGTGGTTGAAAATGGTACCGAGCGCGATAGCCGAGGGCTTGACGGGAGGGAGATCTGGTTAATCTTGTTAGTATCTGAATCCCTCAAAGCAAGCCCTCCATGAATAATGGGACCAAGTCCATTTTTTCAGTGCCCCCAAACAGAGCCCTGATTTAAATTACAGCGGACCAAGAAAGATGTGATACTAATTGGATATGGGAAACGTACAGTGAAGAGACATGATTATAGATCTTGTGATAGTGGTTAGAAGCTTGGATGCGGGAAGAGATAATGGATGAGTGAGGCTGATTTGTCTTTGTAGATGGTACAGTTTACAGTTTAAGCTTGCTTCAAGGGAATAGCAGGAGTTTTATAGGAGCTACAAGAGAAGCCGAGGGCGATGACGACAACAGCTTCAGCATTTGACTGAAACCAGGAATAATGAGATAATCCGGAAGGTGCCTCCTTCAAGTTCCAGTGTGAGCTCGCCATGTTCTTACTGTAGATAGATATCCATCAAGCGAGTAACTACTTATGCATACTAGCTAGGTTAGTCCTCTTTGTGGCGTCCTCGATTCTTTTACATCATGTAACTATGATCGTGATGCAAAACTCGTTCGGCTCTATTTGGTGGGAGAGGGAAGCTTTTCGGGTTGTCTTATGACGTAAGAGACTTTTGCGGGGACGCTTGCTTCCCACTCGACTCCCACTCTGGAACGAACCATGCGGAACCAAGACTCGCTTGGGATCGGTACCACTGAATCGAATATCTCCACCAGTCTTCCTTCTCATTTCGTAATCTATTTTGGCTTGGGGACAATGCTTGTATGGAAACTCTTGGTCTGGCTTTAAGATGGAGTTGGTGACCGGCGTTATTCTTCACTTATGTCATTGGAACCAATGAAGCTGTTTTTGTTGTATAGGTGATCATGAGGCCGAATACAAGTAGGGTGGCTCCTGTTGTTGCGATCTGCTTGGCAATATCCTGTTCTCATAATGACCTGTCTGAAAGAATGTACGCCACAATCATGTTTCTGTAGTTTCGCCTTTATATCAAGGATAACCAATAGCAATCTCATATTACATCTCATCATATTGGTTAATGCGATTAGTCCCGAAGCGTTAATAATCCCGAGTTGAGTATTGATCCAAGATGAGGTGTGGTGGGAGGAGCAACGGCGCTGTCCAAGTAGATATACATCCCCTTCCGCTCAAATGCCCATGAGATAAAATTATAATTCCGGTATCTACTTTCATTCTTCTATGCTGCGTTGACCTATTTCAAATTCCTACATGCTAGACGGTTGACAGAATCACGGTAGTCATACAAAAAATCATATAAGACAAGCACGTCCCCTGAATCGTACAACATGAGTGCGTCAATCAACGCCTTTGTTTATTATTAAAAAATACGATATCAAGTATTTGCCGCCGTCCCAATAACTTCACGTTACATGTTGCCCGTCCTCGCCTCCCCTTAATGCTAATAACGCCCTCACGTCGGACACGTATTGCAATCCTTCTAGAAATGGCACTAGGTGTAGCAAGTCATTATCTGTTGGGTCACTGATCCACCCCTGGATGGGAATGGCATTGTCTAGTCCTATTAGCGAAAACTACGGCGAAGATATGGATAGAATACAGCCATACCTTGGTGGAACATATAGCTCAGGGGGCTGTTGTCAAGAATCATGACCTTGCTGAGGTCCGGCTCAATCGAGCTGAGATCCTTGATGAACGCCCCATGTCTAAATGTACAGTGCTGTCTGTAGTACCGCCCCGAGAAGAACTTTCTTTCCGATTCGAGCCAGTCGATGACCGGGTCAGCGTATTCCTGTACGGATGCTGTAAACACAACTAGGTTGAACCACTTGCAAACCTTTGCCACAAGAGTCAGCCACGAACGATTGCGCAACGCTTAGGGTCCTCAAAGCGCCTTACCTTTCGCAGGAATTCATCGCAGTGCGGCCGCTTGTGAACATAATACAAGATAGGATGCTGAGGTCCCAGCATCTGCTGGCCTCCACTTCCCGTGTATGCTGTGTTCAGCCGCACTTCGACCATATGTCCTGAGCCCATCCGGCCTCCCTTGGACATGCTGTGTATCAGTGTTTCGTCAAGATCTAGTATCAGCGTCTTTAGTTGCTTTGGATCTTGTGGTTCAAAGGGAACATATGAGGGTTGTCGCCTCGGTATGAGAGGCCGAGGGGGGGCAGGAGTTTTAGGGTACTTTGTTAAAGCACCGTGGGGAGAAGTAGGAGACTTAAGATGAGCCGAAAGTTCTTCCGTCACATCGCCGCCTCCGGGAGCGTTGGCAGTGTTCATTGACTGGGTCTTTCTATGCTTCCTATGGCGCATGGCATCGTCGTTGTGGAGCTTGATCCGAATCGACCTTCTGGATGGTACGGTCTCCTCGGCTGGTTGCAGGGACTTTGACCTGGCATGGCGGCGACCGTTTTCAGTCCTACCGCCCACGTCGGATTCCGATTCAGAGGAGATTCCCGAAGATGATGACCCTGACGAAACTGCACGCTGTGGCTTACGTTGACCTCGCGCGCTCCGATTACCACGGCCTGACGCCATCTCTTTCTCATTCCAGGCCACTTCCTCTTGATAATCGGCTGCAAGCTTGCGCGCATTCCCACCGTAGACGCCGAAAAGAGTCTTCAGCTGATGAAAGGGTGCGAAGTTCCCATTGGCATCGTACAGACAGGCAATTAGATACACACCGGGAGCAGCAATGGTGGACAGAACCCAGCGTATCGAGTCAATAAAACCACTGGCTATGCGCGCGGGATAAAGATGCCAGGCACGGCCCCGGGTCCCCTTCTCACTCGCTTCTCCTTTATCTAGCAAGGGCGACGTCTCGTTGGCGCCCTCGGAGACGGTATTATCGGCAGCTTTCTCGAATGCATGGTCGTTGCGTTCGTTGGCGGGTGCGGCTGTGTCTCGAGTCGCGTTTGCGTCGGGAGAAACGACGCCTTCGCCGGAGGGTGCAACGGCCAGGCCGATGTGGCTGAGAGAATTGGTTCGCGAGGGAGCAGGGCTTGATGTAGGAGACACTCGCGCGGATATGATGTTCAGGGAGTTCATCTTCCGATCGGTCGGTCAATCCATCAAGGCTCGTCGGTGGTCGGCCAGGAGAGAAGAAGAGGAGAGCACAAAGACGAGAGACGAGGGCTATGATACGACAAGCGTCGGCGACGAGTAGAGAGCCAGAGTCGTGGGCGGGGGGGGCTGAGGATGGTTTCCAGGGTCACGGTTCGTTTTTGAAGCAATCCTCGGTCGGGGTACGTTTGGAGAACGATCAGCGAACGGCGATTTAGACGACAATACAGGCAGAGAACAAGACGGGACAACGCCGAACGGACAACTAATGGCAGCGGTGACAACGCCTGCTCTTCTATTTACAATGCCGATCTGACTATCGGGGAGGAAAGGGTAGTCTATCTTCTTTCGTGGGCGCTAATCAATGACATGAAGGCAGAATGTTTACTACAACGTCGCAAAAACTAAGTCTGGAGAGGACTATGTAGCGTACTGTGTACACCTACCCGCTAGAGCGACATCGTTTGGTGGGTGCTGTAAGGCGTTAGCTGCCGCCCAGAATGTACCGCCTAGTGTGGCTACAGTGAGCATGTGTACTACAGAGATACCTCCTAAATAAGTAACTGTAAGCCCCTATGGGCTATGCACTCGACCGGGTTAGCGTAAGTCCTGATCACAGCACGAAAAAGAGTTTGGAAGCCCATGAACTTTCATAGATTTGAGTCACACTGCGCAACACTTAACTGAATAGAACAAAAGCCCCAGAACCAATCTTCGTATTGCTCTCTGATAATCGCAGCCTAGGCAGCATCTATCTAGTCTACCAATCAACCCTCGGCGACTACCGACACGTGTTGTTATCTAGCATCGTTGTTGCGACGCATCGAACGTGGGGTTGCTGTGCGCATCCCGCCCGACGATCGTGAACGGCAACAAAAACACCCCTCCAAAAATATTCCATCCTCGACCACCACCACCACCACCACCACTACCACCACCTACCTGTGCAGTTCTTGTCGGCATTTTCCGCACACAAAATGGCCGTGAAAGGGGGCTATACCCCGAGCCTCGAGAAGTTTCTTGATACCTTGAAAGGTCGGCCTGTCGAGGCTTCCGTCGAGCTTCTCATCTCGTAAGAAACTACAAACCACACTTTGGCTGAATATTACATTGCTGCAAGAAAGGCCCGCAACTGACTCTGCGCATCCACAAAGACTCCTTAAGAGGCGGCAGATCAAGGGCTCCGAGGCCTGTGCCACGGCGACTGCCCATATTCTTCTCCAAGTTGTCGCCAGGGACAAATGGATCAACGTCGATCAGCTCCTTGGTCGCATCCAGCTCATCGGCAGGAAGCTTGTTGCCGCCCAACCCTACGAGCTCGTCATTGGGAATATTGTAAGAAGAGTGCTCGGTTTGATTCGCGATGAAGCTACCGAGGACCGGAACGATGCCACCGCCGACTCGCCCCGCACCGCCTCACCTCACCCGACAGCATCACTAAGCCATGCGAATTCTCCCGCGAAACCCGTGCGCCCACCGACTCTTTCGTCGCTAGGGTCCCTTGCTCGGACGCAGTCTATGTTCAATCTACTGTCCGACCCTAGCATGTTGCCGTTGATGGGGTCAAACGCATCAACACCCGGTCAGGTTTCGGGTGCCTCCACCCCGATCTTCAATGCTCCGGCCACCAATGTGTCTGCCCTGCGTTCTGAGGTAATCGATGGAATCCAGGAGATCATGGACGAGATTAAGATGGTCGACGAACAAGTGCAGACTTATGCAGAGATTTTCATTCACCCGGGAGACTACATACTAGTATACCAACCGTCGAGAACAGTACAGAAATTTCTTGCACGAGCCGCTTCAAAGAGGAAGTTCACTGTATTCCTCGTGGTAGATCCGTCCTCGGCCACCAGCTCAGACGAGCAGTATGCATCGCTGCACAAGTCAATGGCGGCCAACGGGTCAAGCCTCGTCACTGTTTTGAACGCTGGTCTGATGGCATATATGTCCAGAGTCGATAAGGTCATTCTAGGCGCAAGGGCTATAACTGCGCAAGGTGGTGTCATTGTTGATTCCGGCGCGGCGGCTATCGCTCGAGCTGCCCGAGAGCGCCGAAGAACGGTCATTGTTCTTGGTGGTGTGTATAAGCTAAGTCCTGAGAGCAAGCTCCTACCGGAAAGCCAAGTCGAATGGGGCGAGCCATCCAAATATGTTAGTTTCGCAAACGGACCCATGGTATCGAATGTCAAGGTAAAAAGCGCTATTTCTGAGTTCCTCCCAGCTGACCAGGTCGACACTTACATCACAAACCTGTAAGTTCTCCCTAATAGACAGTGTGAGATGTCCAATGCTGAAGTCTATTATAGCGGCGCACATGCACAAGATAACCTACATACAATTATCGCGGATCATTATAAGGAAGAGGATATTGACTTCGATCTGTATGGAAAAGCGCATCGCTGAGATAGTCGATGGCGCAGGATAACAAAAAAATACCATGCTGTTCTCTCGTAGAATTAATTAGCGGTCAAATCTGGTAGCGACTGCATAGGTTACATCGGTAGGTGGCTCGAGGCTCATATGAAGTCCTTGATAGTGATAGTGACAGTGACAGTGACAGTGACAACCACAACTGTGCTGAGCGGCGAGAGCGAGTGACTCAATTGTTGTTGCAGAAGATGGTGAGCATAGCTGTCTAAGCGGCAATGGCCGCGTCACCCTGCATGGCTTGCGTTCATCAAGCCTAACTAGATGATAGGTTAGTTGGATTGTGAACTGGCTGCCTGACTCTGGGGTGGCCCGATTGATCGATTAATCAGATTCCTGCCTCGGCCGCCCTCCGCATCCAGACCACTCATCGGACGTTTCGTGAGCCAGGGTGTGTGCAGGCAGCCATATTCGAAGCTTCGCGAGTGAGACGGACGAACACCCCAAGCAACCCCTCCCCCCACGTTTTTGGCGACTCGCTACCCAAGCACCAACAGCCTCACCAAACTTTAACCAGCATTTCTACGAGATACTGCCAATATATCATTTGACCAACCCACAAACCGGATACTCTCCTATTGCTCGTCATTCCCTATCTTACTAAATCACCACCTGTAACCCGTAACGAGCCTCATCGTCGCTTAGATTACGAGACACCTACATTGACTACCGCAGTTCATAAACCACGCCGCTGGGTGATTATCACAGCTATGGAGCCCCATAACGGTCCAGACGGCCCACCACCACCTTATTCAGAGACGGATATTTATTCTCATTCACATGGCTCACGCAATCGTCCCTCGAGTCGCGCAGATGATGATGTGTCCATCGCGCCCTCGTCTTCTAACAGCAACATCATTTTCACCCCGCCAGAGTCACCTCGTGATGCACAGTACAACTTCGCAGGCCCTAGCGGTGATCAGCACACTACTACTTCGGCCCAGGCGTACTTTGATTCTCGTCCTCCAAACAGACCGCCTGACCTGAGCATTACTATCGATCTTGAGGTCGCACCGGGTGCCACACCATCTGATTTCCCGTACCCGAAACGGGCTCTCGATCGTGACATAACCGAGCAGGACTGGCAGACCTTCATAAACTATCTCATCCCCGAACATGTCGCTCGGGCAAACTCACATATCGTAGACCGGAAACTACGGGCTACAGAGACTGCCCAGCCCTCTGCTAGCGATGGCATCGCCGAGGCTCAGCTCGCACCACTCAAGTCATCAGCAAATGTGCATGTCAGCCTACAGGACATAGCCGCAGTGACTCGTGAATGGAATCACGGTTTCTTCGAACCTAGGGGTGTAACGATACGTGTTAAGTACAATTTTGAACCCGCCGTAGAAGGAGCACGGACACCGGAAAACGAGGCGTCGCGGGCAACTTCTGCAGATGCAGGGCAAAGCCAGAGTCAACCTCAACCTCAACCTCAACCTCAACAACAACAACCAGGCTCTTGGTGGAGCCAGCCGGGTAGGTGGTGGCCGTTTGGTCATGTGGACGGCAATAACGGGAGTGTTCGAATCGGTCCTTTACACATTGAGGGCGACCGTGTTGCGCTTGGCTCAACGTTTGAAGCTGATAGCAACGGAGTTCGCTGGGGTAGGGGACCCAACGCCCACCCACTGTTCGAAGCCAGTTCTAGAGGTGTGCGTTGGGGTGAGCAACCTGGCCCTAGCCCGGGACATCCGCATCCATTCGGCCATCGGGGCGGTCACCCTTGGGCCGGGCCTTTCGGTGGACGGGGGCGCGGACGCGGCCGCGAACACAGGCATGGGCAGGGGCGGAGGGATCACTCGCGCAGCTCAACCAGCTCATCAAGCACGCTTTCGTCCTCAGGTTCGGACTCCTCCGTTGGTAGTCTTCCAGACTGGGATGATCTCAAGGATACGCAATTGCCGGTAACTAAGCGCTCGATTCAAGCCTGGCTGTCGCATCCGGACCAGCCAGTTACAAAGGACATGCTCAAGCAAGCTAAAGCTGAGATTAAGGCCGCGAAGAGCACGCCTCCCCCACCGCGCGACCCATCGTGGGACCAGGCGAGAGAATCCCTGCGCCGCGAAGTAAAGGACCTGCTGCAGCAGTTCAAAGTGCTGAAGAGGCAACAGAAGGCCGCAAAGAGAGCGACTCGTCGGGAGCGTCGACAGCAAAAGCGGGCCGCGAGACAGGAGCGACGCGAACGGAGACGTGCAGAGAGACAGGATCGTCGCGGAGAGCGCGCAACACGTCGTGCGGAGCGTGACGCTGACCGACATGCTCGCCGGTATCTTCATCATCATCCCGTCCCTCCTGTTCCCCCCATGCCATCCGGCTCTGCTGTTCCTCCAACCCCTCCTGCACCCAAATTTTCCGACTTTCCCCAGGGCCTTTCCATGGCTCCCTCTTCCGCTGGTGGATTTGGGGAACTCTTCGGTCCAGGAGGGCCTTTTGGTCCGGGATCTCGCCCCCCGCAACCCATAGGTCCAGTGTACGGGCTCGGCCGAGGATTCGGTCAATACCGTGGTCGCGTCCGCGGCCGGAGTTGGGATCCAGCCCACGACACCGCCGCGCAAGCGAGAAACGCGGCAGGAGAAGCGAGAAGCGGGATAGGAAGGGATATGGGAGCAGCACTAAATACCGCGATGAATGAAAGCTATGGTGCCTTCGCCCAGGCAGAGAGGGACCACAGAAACGCGGCACACATGTCCGAAGAACAGCGCCGAGCTGCCAAGGACGCGGTATATACCAGACTTGCACATGCGGACATGGCGCGAATGAACGCCATACAGGAGGCCAACAATCGACGGCAGGCCGCGCACGCAGCGGCGCGAGAGGAAGTCCGGCGCGCCTCAGAGGAAGCTGCGGCGCGTGTTGCCGTCGATACGAAACTAGCCGAGGCGCGCGCCCTAGAGTCGCAGATCTCTGCTAAGGCTGGACAGGTTCAGGCCCTGGAGGCGACCCTTGGGCGCGACTCGAGTGAGGAGGAGAAGAAAAGCGGAAGCGGGAAGCTGAGAGCGATCGAGCAGCTGGAAAAGGAGATGGAGCACCTCGGACGGAAAGTCGAGGCCTTGAGGGTCGAGGCTGACGCGGAGGTTGCGCGACGCATGGCTCAGAGGGAGCCCGAGTGGGACGATTGATATCAGGGAAATGGCTTGTAGGCGGTGTCAATGGTTCAATATGTATGTAGATTTATTATCTGGTTATGGGTACGGAGGGCCGGTAACTCGTTGGGAAGACTACAAGTGTTTTCCAGTCAGTTCGTTACGATACATGCAATATATTATGATAGCTACGAAGCAGTTCTTTCAAAAAGGGGTGAATTTGGGATATCAAATCTTGTGTGTGATAAATCATAATGCCATTATTCTTTTTCATTGTCTTGACCATCTCCGTCTATCCGGCTACGCCGACACATGCTATGCTATAACGCGAACTCTCCACGCCCTTTTATCGATGGCTCCTCTACACGTTTATTCTAACCTGGCCCATGCCCATGACTGCGAAAGACGAGCCAATCCCGCAGTAACGAGCGGTCTGGATAGTCCATATCACTGAGGATTTGGGGTGTCCTTTCCTCTCAGCTCTCGGCGTTCTCTCTCTCATATCAGTTTTGGGCTAGCATTCGTATATCTTCGCAAACCTTCGGATCCTCCGTGGTGGTCTCGAAGTGGAAGTGGACGGCGACGCTCCCGACACCGACGCGGCGGAGGAGAAGAGACACTCACCCTACGAGTGCTTGCTCTCGTCCTTCTCGACGAGCGCCTGGACGCCGAGACCGCGGCCCACCTTGACCTTCTTCAGGTCCTTCTCGCGCACGGGGAGATTCTTGCTGCCCGCCTCGCCGACGGGCTCGCCCTCGTCCTCGTCCGACTCGGCGGCCTCGCGGATCTGGTTCCGGATGGTGGATAGATCTAGACGCATGCTGAAGGCGTCCTCGCCGTCGGCATAGTACGACGCCTCCGTCTTGTCCTGGTCGAAGCCCAGCGTCTTGGTGTATAGGTGGATGGCGGCCTTGTTGGACACGCGCACGTGCAGCGAGACGTATTGAGCGCCGAAGGTCTCGACCATGGCGAGTTCTGCAACACCTGGTCAGCGGATAGATACAAACGGAAGAAGGGAAGGGAAGGGAAAGGAAAGGAAAGGGAGACGTACGGCTTTGCCGCATCAGCTTCTCGGCAATGCCTAGACGCCGGTGTGTGCGCATGACGGACAACGAGGTGATGTGGCCGTGCTGGACGCCGTCGGTGGGCTCCTCCTCCATCTTGGCTAGCACGTAGCCTACGATCTTAGGATAGTCGTAAGGTGTCTTCTTAGGGCGCGAGACGTCGACGGCCACGTAGCTGAGCTGCGGCCACGATAGGGCGTGGTATAGGTAGTACTTCATGAAGTAGTTCTCGGGCAGATTCTCCAAGTTCGCATGCTGGATCAGCGGGATGTCCCGCGGTTCGAGGCGGCGGATATCCATCTCTTCTTCTGACGGAGGGAAGCCGGATTACCAGAGCTATAGCTTTAGGTGTATGGTCTCGGGACCTTCGCCGATACGACGTCTACGAGGTGCCGTAGCTGTTCGAAGAGGAGCCGGCACCGATTGCCTGTGCCGATGCCGTTGCCGTTTTCGGGGGTTAGGACGGTTTGCGATTCAGACGTTGAGGTTTAGGTAGCGTAGATCCGCAGGTACTTTTTAGTGTCTTGTTATCCGACGGGGACGGGGATCTGCAGCAGACAAGCGCACGATTGGGGAGTGTCAGATGCTCAGGCGACGTTGAACAGCGGGTTAAATTCCGCCGAGACTTGCCTCGTTTAATGCTAATTAGTAGCTCCGTGTCAGCTCCGTGTTTGTAGCGACCCCGCCGGTTTTTTATTTTAGCGCGGGGCAGCTCCCATCCACATGCCACCAACTCACTTGCGATATGCGTCACAGCTGTGTATATCTCCATCGCTTGGGTCGAGCCGAGATTGGTTGCGCATGTCGGCTTTGGATTATGGGGATTGGAGGAAAAGGGTGGCTTGGATACGTATGTATATGGAGCTAGTGAAGGAATAGTCTGTATAAGTACATAGATGCAGCTTTATCCACGCCGTCTTCGCATCTGTCTTCCCATTCCATTCTGTGCTTCTTATATCTCAAATAACTGATCAATCATTCTACTTCATCCTCATTTCTCCTACTGAAAACCACTAGCTATCAAACGCGAGGACTTTAATAAAACAAAAATGGCACGGACATTGGAGGGCAAACTCGCCATAGTCACTGGTGCTTCACGAGGCAAGCAAGCACAACGCAATGGGAAGATACAAGGTCGAAATCATAGGGACTGACGTCTCGTCACAGGAATTGGCGAGGCGATTGCCACCAAGCTTGCTTCATACGGAGCGAATGTTGTCCTCGGCTACACTTCACCATCCTCGAAGGCAAACGCAGAGGCCTTAGCCAAGGACCTAGAATCGCGGCATAACGTCAAGGCAGTATCCGTCCAAGCAGATCTTGGCACCGTAGAAGGCCCTAAGTCCCTGATCGAGACAGTTAAGAGCAGCAAGGCCCTTCTGAAGCCCGACGGCTCGTTCCAGATCGACATCCTCGTTAACAACGCCGGCGTGGCGCAGAACAACCTGCTACCAGCCGTGACGGTCGCGCAGTTCGATGCTAGTTACCGTGTGAACGTCCTGGGGCCTCTGCTTCTCACACAGGCCGCTGAACCATACCTGCCGCGCGATCGCTCCGGTCGTATAGTGAATCTTTCCAGCGTCAGCTCTTCTTGCGGTTTCATCGAACAGTCCGTTTATGGCGGGACCAAAGCGGCGCTGGAGGCCATGACGCGGACGTGGTCACGGGAGCTATCGGAGCGCTGCACCGTGAACGCCATCAACCCGGGTCCCGTCCTAACCGAGATGGTGAGTAGATTCCTGTCCCCTTTGAAAACTCAGTGGGCTGTTGTATCAATCTATCAGCTGAACGCTAATCCACTATAAAAAGTACGCTGGCAACACGCCTGAATTCAAGAGAGAGATCAAGGGATGGATCGAACATTCGCCTCTGATGCGTGTGCGCCCGGGCATCGATAGTCAGGAGCTAGTTGATGACGCTCCGGTAAGTGGTGGCCGGCCGGCGTACGTGAGCGAGATCGCCGGCATCGTGGCAATGTTGGTGAGCGAGGATGCCGCGTGGTGTACGGGACAAGTTGTCTGTGCCAATGGCGGCATGTTGATGCTACATTAACGCCGCGAAAAGTATACTAGCTCATGTTCCCGATCCAACTTGTATTTCGTCATAAGTATTAGAATAGACTTACTCAAGAATGAATCGACTTGTTCAACAAATTTGAAGAATAAATATATGTACTTCAGCGGTATTCTAACTCTCTCAAGGATCTTTAATAGCCCTGAATTTGTCGCCTTAGAATAACTCGTCTTTCAGAGCTATGGAAATTGTTAGAAGAGAAATCATGCAGATGGCTTGTTGCTGAATGACTTCTTGTAGCTTGATTAGGTAAGCTGGGCAATCCCACCAAAAAAGATTCGTAGGCTTATGTGCCCCTCTATTGTGTCAAGAAACATAACTCAATTCTCGCCTCAAGTAACAACTTACAATTTGCAACAATAAAAAGAAAAATAACAACAGCACCCTATCATTTATCACCATATACATATTTTTCTTTTTTCTTTTTGACTGCAAAAAAACAAGTTTGAAAAAGGTTGGAGGTTTTTTACTAGCACTATTTCTCTCGCGCCTATCAAGCGGCTCACTCATACATACACATCTCACATCTATCTCACCATGAGCACCTCCCACGACCCATTCGACGACCTCCTCAACCTCGAGGAGGAATACTACAGAGAAGGCTACGAAGAGGGACTTAAAGACGGCGCCGAATCCGGGCGCATAGAAGGGTACTCTCTGGGTCTGAGGAAAGGCTTCGAGAAATTCGTTGAAGCAGGTCGTCTACAAAGCAAGACCATGGTCTGGGCAAACCGAATACCCAAATATCAGCAGAGACACCATCAGCAAGACAGTATATCAAGAGAACAAGAGGGCGGGGCGAAGGTAGCTGAAGGAGATGTTGAAAGTAAGGCAGGACAGAGTGAGACGGCGAAAAGCGATGCACGATTACCGCCCATTCTCAGTAACCCGCGTCTGGAAAAGAACATCGAGACCCTATACGGCTTGGTGGAGCCCGGGACGCTGTCTACGAATAATGACGACGAGGCTGTCAACGACTTTGATAGCCGGATGAAGGGCGCGCATGGGAAGCTGAGGATCATTGAGCGGGCGGTCGGCGAGGGAACGACTAGCCGAAATGTCAATGCCTTATCGCCAGCGCCGAGTAAGAATGAGAATATAGAGGATGTTGGGAAGATACGTTCCCCAGCTGAGTCAAAATCAACAGATATTTGAACGGTTTCGGATTTGCTGGCAAGACACTGCTGCAAGTTATGGTGTTAAGAGATCGCGAGTGAAAAGTGTCGGCCCCCCCTTGAGCTAATCATAGAACACCATCTGCTTATCATATATACTCAAACGTTAGAAGTTAAAATGATGACTCAAGGAACGCCTGGTAGCCCGAATTTCTTCTAGGATAGGGAATCTAGGATGTGAATTTTCTTCATATGTACAAAATGACTCTGTCTGTTCTTCTTACACGCCTAATTCTCTATTGGAAACTTCGGCACGGGTAACTGTAAATAAGGAGCGGTTAGTAAACTTATCAAGCATATCATCCTCATAGCCTAGTCCCTCATTCGGCGTTCATCTAGGGTAGAGATACAAGGCACGGCGACTTACTCCTCAGTGTACGAGTTCTCCTCGGCCAGACCATACTTATACGCCTCCCACTTCCCATCAGCCTTCTTCCGCTCGCCGCTGGGTAGAGGCGGAAGTCCATTAACCAAGAAGTCCTCGGTCGCCGCAGCAGTTGTGTTTTTCTCAAAGTACGCTGCCAAACCACCCGCCTGGCCCTCCTCAGTGGCAGCAACGAGCTGCTTTGCACCGGCGTCGCCAATCAGTTCTTGTTTCGGAGCGGCGGCGCTACCGACGCTCAAGAGCGCCACGGCATCGCTCTGGTTCACAAAACTCAACCTGGGGTACGACCGCCGTGCGTCGCGCTTCCAGTACGGGTTGTCGGCGATATCGCCTGCCGGCAGCGTCACAGGATCGTCGTAGGATAGCGGGTCGAGGGCGCCGGGCGGAGGGTTCCGGAAGAATGGGTTCAAGGGCACGCCTGATGAGCGATTGGGGTCAACGGCGAACACGCGACGCACCCGGTCCCAGATGCCGGTGGACTCGAGGGTTTGTTTCTGTCGTTTTAAATGCACACATTAGCCGAAGGTGTCCTGGTCAATGGACGGGCAAGCGGGAGTTTTGATGTCGCCAGTGAGGTCTTTCCGACTGGGCTACAGCGTCTCGGATGGGTAAAGTGGTCGCTACGGGCAATTGACTGGGATGCAGGGCCGTAAACACACCTGGCTGAGAGGAATTACGCCATTTGCGAGTTTCGCTACCGCTTTGGAAGCCATGATGGCGGTATGAAGAGGGGAGATTGCTGTTGGAAATGTCGTTGATATGGTTGGGTGACGCTGTTGCGAGGTTTCGAGGTCCAGGTTCGGCCAGCTCCAGACAGTTTGCCCGAGGAATTTCCGCACCGTATGCCGCTTCTTCAACCCGCAACCACGGAATGCCAGTAATATGCCAGTAACTTCCAACATGTATTTATATCTAGGTAGTTCCATCTCCCATATTTTCAATGTGTAAGCGTACTTCATTTTCCATTATCGAACGAGCTGTGCATCTTCTTACTCGTCTGTAAAAACTCAACTCATCCAACCATACCTCAATAGAATAAAACAAGGAACTCTACATTTTGTGATATTGCACAAGATTGCACAAGATCCGGCTAGTTGATTATGACACTCTATCTCATCTATGTATTTCGGAGTCGGTTGTCGCGTTCGGTATATTCCGGGAATGCCTTATATCGCAGCACCATCTTTCGGGATTGTCGACTATGTTATCAAAGTATGAAGATGAGAGGAGATGAGACACATAATTAGTACGTCTCCGGGGTATAGTAGCTGATCAACAAATGAGACTGAATTGCACCATCTTGTGCTTGTTGCACGCCGGTCTATTGATATACAAGGTTTTGTCTACACGAAGCACGCGATATCTATCCCATCCGCGACAAAGCTGCCTTATTCCGAATCAGCGTACTCTTTGCGGCCCTCCTTGGAGTTCAGGTAGTGGTTCCTAAAAGATAATTAGTCAGACGGTCCATATTTTGCGACTGGGCGCATATTGCCCTCGCGGTTTAGAAGTTCGTACCTGTCGGTAGCCCAAGACATGGCGTAGTAGAAGGCGACTAGGGGAGGGGCGACGTAGAGCACCTGCTTGCTGAAGCGGCGCCAGGTGTTGAAGACGGCGTCGTGGGCGGCACCGGCAAAGGGGTTCTGTCTGTTCGGGCTCATCGAGTATGTGATAATGCCCCTCTGCTTGTAGCTACCTGTATACCCAACTCGTCAGCCTCGTGATGCGATCCTCGTGCGGCCCGGCTCGTGGCAAAATATTTGCCCTGTATCGTTCGCGATGTCCTCCCATGGTTGCCACACTCCCAATTCTACCCGCCCAACAGCTGCATAGCCGACTATGTCCGTGGATCATTCGATTCCGATCTACGACATCGAGAAAGAAAAAGACCAGAGTGCACTAACCGAAGTGGCCCCAGTGGCCGAGGTATCTATTATGAGATTGTTAGCAGACGACAGTGGATGACAGGCCCATTTGCCAAATAAATGTCGAAGAAAAGCCGCAGCTCGTGTGGGAGGCACTTACTTGCCGTAGCGGCCGAGAGGAGCATCGCCGCCACCACCTCGTAGAGCTTGAGTAGGACGCATTGTGAAAGTTGGTGCGCAATTGACGATGATGTGGTGTCAATTGGGAGAATGGCGTTTTGAAAGGTCGAACGGTAATGGAGTGGATGTCGATTGAACTCGCAACGTCGAAGTTGAAGATTGGCCAGCTAGAGCACTTGTCCGAACACGGCTAGCGCATTTGCCCGAGCTGCCAGACCCGCCTTAAAGTTAACCCGCCGGCAGCTGTCACTAAATCCATTAGGGCGATACATCTATAGACGATTCTACAATTGCAAACTGTGACACTACTCCTTCGGTCGCAGCTTTCTTAATATATGTATATGTTTGCGGGAAATTGTTTGATATATTCTTCCAAGCACCGCCAACAGACCTTGGGGGGGCAAATCGTGACTCTCTCAACCCTACCCTGACGCTTTTCAGCGCACTGCGCAAGATACGCAGTTGTTGCCAAACGAGCGAGCCAATTTCCGCTTGCTCGGACAACGGCGTTCCCAGCATGAAACTCCCGAAGTTCGGCCCAGCTCTCGATCGATGTCATATGAACGTCGGGAGACTCCGTCACCGAATGATCGCAGGATCCTTGCGGCGGCAGATGGTAAATGACATGGCTCTTGAGGGCAGTGATCAGATCCACGTCGCCGATCCATTTCCCCCTTTCCCGGATGGATATGACAGACTCCATGAGGTTTAATTGAATATCCTGGTTGCCCCTGGGGCTGAAACCTTCTATTGGCCGCTCCCAGTTTGTGAATGACAAGTGCATTGAGGTATCGTAAAACATATTTACCGCTGTTCCATCGAACTTTTGGGGGTCGGCAACCCGCCAGAACGTGGTGTCTTGCGTAGCTGTAATCGGATTCTCAACTGAAAAGAACATGGTGAAACCTGGTTTACCGATGTTCCCTAGGATTCGAGTAAAGGAATTCCTTCTGACCCCAATCATAGGATCATCTAAAAGCTTTCAGGTCATCTTGTAAGCACCGCCCCAGAATATCATTCATAATCTTTACTCACCTTCTCGGGAACAAATATGGAGTCGCCGATTGACATTCCAATGATATTCGCTGGGATTTTAGAATACGGAATATCATGGCCCGCTACCAGATACGAAAGAGTGGAAATGATGCGCGGATAGGTAGGCGTTTTCTGTTGCGCTTCGGGAGACTGGTAGGCCATACGCAAATTCATCACGCAATCAGCATCTATAAGTGGTCGTTCTAAAGTCTGCACCCGAATGACCGGCCCTGTTATTGTTCCAAAAGCATCCCAATTCGCGGCAGCCAGGAATTCTAATGTCTGCATCACACTGTCATTGACCTGGTGTAGTAAGGCCTGGCACGAGAGAAGATCGTGCTCAAGGCACCATAACAAATCCTGTGGATTGAGTTTGGGTGTAGGCAGATAATTTCTCTGCAGGTCCGAGAGAATATATATAGCGGCAACGTCCCAGTCTCCATACCAAAACTTGTACTCCTGATCTTTTTCAAGTCCAGATCTGTGGGTGCAGATCAGCCTAGGTGCCGGTGAGGGTGCATAGACTGAGTAGTTTCCATTCGGATATAAGATCTCCTTTCCTACCCTTTCTCTCGCCATGTGCTGATGTATCCATCGAGCATGGCCTTTTTGCTTTTTTGCTACGGGCTCCCTACTGCTGTTTGTGCCGTCTGAATCTTGGTGGAAAACAGTAGCATAGTTGATAATATCAACATCGCTGATTGCTGTATCCACATATTGAATTACGCACGGGAGTTTCTCGAGGCCGCGCGATCTTGCCGCCATTCGCCTCAGAACCTCGACTCTGCCGTCTGCATCCCGCACACATTGCAGTAAGACGTCAATTTTCCCCAGGCCAAAGAATGGCCGCAGATTTGTGTGCACCGATCCGCTAAGATATGTCCGAGGAGGGAGAAACTGAGGTCGATTTCTCCCTAGGTTAAGAAAGCGGACTGAATTATCTTTATCTGCGAGATACTGCTCTGCAGCCTGACCTAGCAATCGTAGCCCTTCGGCTCTACTTTCGATGTTTCTGGGCAGCTCTGGACTTCGCTGTGCCCTGGAGTTATCGCGGATAATACTTTGTGACAAGGCGATGATGAATTTGACAGCCTCCAACGTCTCCGTATTGCCAAGATGCACATTCCATTGAGACAAGATGCAACCAAGACTTGCTAGGAGTAACTCCTTAAATGTTATACGCGTAGGGTCCGGCTTAAATGTGCCTCGCGTACTTGTGGGTTTACCATAATGTTTCAGCTTTGCAAGAGAGAGAGACCATGAGACGCCACTTATAGGGGTAGTAGCTGAAGGTGAACAACCCAGCGATAGAAGACCCCCAGGAGCAACTAATGGATCATTCATAAACACCTCAACGCTCCGACTACCGAAGACGATGATATCAGGGTAAATATGCCACGCGGCAAGACCAAGTATTGCTGATCCATCGTGGACTTCCTGTGGAACACCAGATACGAGCCGCTCAATAGTTGTCAGGGTCTTGTTCCATGTTTCAATGACACTGAGATAAACGGTCGTTACAGGTCCCATAGACAAGCTCACATTATGAAGAATGAGCCTTAACTGTGTTTGCTTCTTCGTCATGACGGAGTCAGCGGTCTGTAACCATGCACGGGCACTGGAGTCCCATTTTGCAAGTTCGGTTCTTGGAATGCCCTGCTGAACGGCCGCTGCAGCCATGGAGAATGGCATGTTCTCGCCGCGCTCCCAGCTTGCTGCTATTGTCTTCCTTCGCTCTTCAACTAGCTCGACCCAAATTGAAGTAGCTTCTGCTGCATCAAATATCGATGCTAGCATACAAGCGAGGAGGTGAACATGTATGGCGCTGGGCATTTTGTCTCCAGCTGATGTAGCAGCTGCCCATATGGAGGTCGCGTCAACTCCAGCGTATGCGCCGAACAGAGATGCAGAGTAAGACTTAGACTCTTGATCGATTGCCTGCCTAGAGATTTCCGAGGCCCGTTCTCCGTACGCCCTGATGAGTTTCGGAGTATTCGAACAGACCCCATCGAAGAGAGCAGCGAGGCGACGAGCTGTGATATGACTCTCCCCGTACTCTGCATCCTGCTTTCTTTTTGATGAGAGTCGCTCCCCAAGGGGACGATACTCTTTCGGGGCCTCGAAATTTATCAAGCAGAAGTCAAAGTTGATATTTGCCGCCGCAACTGTGACCTCATTTGTGGCTTGGGCAAGCGAAGCTTGAAGTTTATTAATCGACATCTTCGCACGTTATGTAAGATAAATATACACTGACGGAATGGATAGAATATCATAGCCCGGTTGCTGTATAGCAAGCTTAGTAGACTGTCCAACGGGGTCTCCAACCACCTTATATGACCCAGTTATCATCATATGTCTCAACACGTTGTGGCTATGGCCGCTCGACAAGTAATAAGCTATTTACCCTTATATCGTATCGCTCTAAGCAAAATACAAGGCAGGCTACCAATCAACTATCCAAAGAAGCCGTTAAGACCTGAAACCCTGGTAAGCCCAAATGCAGGCACTGCTTGGTACACGGAGACTCGCCTCCACGTTTCTGCCCCGGAGTCTGCCTGCAGAGATACTGGGTATATGATGTCGATTGAGCTTGCTTCTTTGCGGGGTAGGAGTAAACAAGTATATCTGCTTACATTTCGGTTAAGAAACGATACGGGTTGACATACGGCGACCAACTCAGGGGATCATTGCAGGTTCGAACCGAGCCCGCAAGGCTTTCTTATCCATTGGAGAGCTGTGGAGATAATGTAATGCTGGTGCCTGCGCTGCCAGAACTGGACGACAAAAATATTGACTCATTAGTGTGAAAGTAATTCAATTCCGAAGCTCGACCTTGTTCGGTGTTCGAGCCTGCTGCTAAACAACCTTCGCTTTGGCCATTCAGTAATAGTCGGCGCAAAACCGGATAGGTAATATTAAAGTCAATAGCACTCAATTAGCGAGATCATCGACATAAGGTAGCAAAGCAATACGAGAATCGAACAACCTTGCAACTATACTTATTCTTGCAATAGTAACGACGTGGTCGTACCGTCTTGTTACAAGCTTAAAGTTAATAGAGGCCTCTTATTTTACTTAAGAGCTGGGGCCTCTGGAAGAATTCTCGGCATCCGCGAGCGAATTAGTACTACATAGGCTTCGAACCCTAGCTCGAGACTCGGCTCTTCGACTGCTCTATATTCTTTTTTCCAAACAGTCTAATCTTCGACTGACCTACAAGAGCCATAAATTCGAGTATATTCTAGTTACTGGTGAAAAGGGGAATCAGCTGGCTCTTCCACGGATTACGAACCAAAATCGCATTTCCATAAATTATCAACCCACAGCATTAATTCTATACATGTTAGACGTCTCATTGCTGTGTTAATATTTCGAGGACTTTTTTATTTTAAGAATATTGAGGATGATATTTCAACCTGTTTGGTAGGTACCTAATCTGTACATTATAACCTTTAAGTTATGCAAGTTGAGGTGGTTTTGTCCAAGAGCGGGTCTAGCTAGTACCAAGTACTCAACTATCATTGGCTATCTGCGGATGGTGATTAGCTTGACTTTCGCAGTCCGATAGCTCGCTCCATCCCCTCTAGCACAACCGCAAATCCGACGACCTCAAACCGCCTCAACTCTCTCCGATCGAAGCGCTGCCTTGTGCCAGAGAACCAAACGAACCCAAGGCACATAAGCGGAAGGCACGATGGATCCGTTGATCAGGTCAGCATCACGACTTGCAGTGCCCGCCATCCTCGGCGCGGGCCTGCTACAATCGAGCATATACGATGTCCGTGGTGGGACGAGAGCTGTCATCTTCGACCGACTGCAGGGAGTGAAGGAAGGCGTCATCAACGAGGGCACACATTTCTTGATACCGTGGCTGCAGCGCAGCATCCACTTCGACGTGCGGACGAAGCCCAGGAACATCGCCACCACCACCGGCAGTAAGGATTTGCAGATGGTCAGCTTAACACTCAGAGTCTTGCACAGGCCTGAGGTTCAGTCTCTACCCAGAATCTACCAGGTATGTTCATGTTCCTGCTGTTCCGGTTCCTGGGTTGAGCTATGGGAAGGGGATAGAGGAGGCAATATTATTTATTTGAATATCGGAATCAGCCAAACAACACAATCGCATAGGCACATGCCATCTCTGCTACGGAATGTCCGGGCTAACACACAAGTCTACAGAATCTCGGCACCGACTACGACGAACGTGTCCTCCCCTCCATCGGCAACGAAGTTCTCAAGTCCATCGTCGCACAATTCGACGCCGCAGAGCTCATCACGCAGCGAGAGGCAGTGTCGCAGCGCATCCAGGCTGACCTAACCAAACGTGCCGCCGAGTTCAACATCGCTCTGGAGGACGTGTCCATCACCCACATGACCTTCGGCAAGGAATTCACCAAGGCCGTCGAGCAGAAGCAGATCGCCCAGCAGGACGCCGAGCGGGCCCGCTTCATCGTCGAGAAGGCCGAGCAGGAACGCCAGGCCAACGTCATCCGCGCCGAGGGCGAGGCCGAGTCGGCCGACACCATCTCCCGCGCCATCGCCCGCCACGGTGATGGCCTCATCCAGATCCGTAAGATCGAAGCCTCTCGCGAGATCGCGGCGACCTTGGCCACAAATCCCAACGTCTCTTATCTCCCAGGTGGTAGCAAACAGGGTGGTAGCGGAAGCAACTTCTTACTATCAGTTGGGAGGGCGTAAATTTAAAGGATGGGGGAAGGCAGGCGTTGCTATGTGCCTCTGATGGGTATGAAACCCCCGCACAACAGACTGGAGGCAGCCTCCTATGTACAACAACAAGGTATCACCCGATTCTCCACTCGGGATTATGATTAATGTGTGCTACTACTACTTGAAAAGCCGCGTGAGAATCTTGACATATTCTGTTTGCCTCGATTTTCCATGTTCATTAAATGCTGCACCTGACTACGTAAAGCGCACTCCTTCTTGGTCATCTATGCGTGCTTGATCAACCCAGTTGCTAATCCTCTTCATGTTATAAAGTGACCAGGTAAGGCCAGCATAATCTACCCCTGTCGATGAAGAGCTCGCTATGACCTTTATCAGAAGAAAGCTCGTGGATTTATTCCTGGGTCCGTGACCCTCTAGAAACAAACTATCGATGAGTCTTTGTCTCTCAGTTACAATTATGAATTATGAACAACTCTTCCAGTGCTTATTCGTACCCGCCAGAAGCAAGCAGAATGCTGTATGAACTATTACCATCTAATGCTTCTTGGTCTTAGCGCTTCCGACAATTGTCCAGTCCTCCTTAGGAGCTAGCAACTCTCCGGCATCGCTCAAGGACCAGCCCTTCATCTGCATGGTCTTCCACTCATCCTTGATCTTGAGCCGAACTAGATCCCCTGCTGCCCGTGCGTCCTCGGCGCTATCGTGGCCTTCTGGTGAACCTTCTGTAGGGTCCACCTGGATCTTCCGGCCGAGCTTGGTTTCCATAAGATACTTGAGACCATTGCGCATGGGGAGACCGCGTGAGTGCGGCCAAAGTAGTACCGTGTCAATGCAGGTCGGGTGTATGATGCGTGCCGCATTTAGATCATTCTCCAATCCATGGCCGATCAGGGGTGTCTCCGCGCTAATGATGGTGAATAGAATATCACGAGCGATCTTCGGCGACGCGGCAACCTTTAATCGTCGTTCAGGCTGCGCATTAGGATCACTCATCTGGATGACGTTCGGTTGGTGATTGGATCCAACATTGCATCGCTCGGCTGACGCCAGGTCCTCTGGCCGTACACCGGAGAATCGAGTATTAAGATCCAAGACCTCGCCTACTGGTCGAACTAAAATGTCGAGGAGGGTATCGCCAGCTGGCCAAGACACGACAGTCAATCGAATCAATTCCAGGCCATATACAGTATATCCCATCTCACAGTCAAAGGATACAGCCCGATCTTTAGGAATTTCAGGATTGATCGGTGTGTTTACGAAGTTGAGAACGGCAGCAAGTCTTTTGGGGTCTGTTGTTTTGAAAACGTGATGCTGTGCTGTCATGCAACCGCCAGCCTCATCATCATGGCTTCTCTGGCAGCATTTGAACCTTCGTTGAGTCCTTGAGCGATCTAAGAAGTAGGACTTGCCCGGGTGATAGGTGCAGGGACCGTTGGATGCAAGAGCGCCATCCGCTTCTCGACGGCCAGGGAAGACCTGGAACCGTCTTGTACACCGGTCACAAGTTTCTGTGTTTCCACAAGCTCTGACCCCTGCCTCCGCGGCCTCAATGTCGTCTTTGGATGGTATCTTGGAGATGTAACCATGAGCCTCGAGCGAACCTAGATCATACACAAGCCGAGGGAGGAATTTAAGCTCCTGAGGTGGAGTAAGTCCAGTCTCAATCGTTTCTTCTGGCGTCATTGAAGCTGACTCCGTGCTGCTAGGGTTAGTGCTTTGCACTGCCTTGGATCGCTCGTCTTTCCATTGAATAATAGACATCTTTTTGTACGTCAAAATTTTATTCCGTATTGCAGTGTTATAGATAGCAGTTTTCTTGATGGCTATTTCTTGCTCCTCATCAAGTGTTTTGACAATGAGTTCTTGCTCGGATAGAAGCCACTTCTTCTCTACACCCTGAGCTGTTTTCTTCAACTCGTCATTGAGCCGTTGAAATTCCTTGTACAGAGCCTTTACCAAGGCCACCCGGGTAGGGTGACTCGCTGGTGCCTTCTTAAGAAGACGAGGGTTAAGTGATTCAGGCCCTTTCCTGGGTTGTTTTGGCTGAGCCATGGGTGTGCGACTCATTGAATCGGTAGGCGCTGTAGAAGTAGCCATCGATGGCTGATGGTGCTCGGCCTGTTGGCTAAGCGGTGGCATGCTTGTTTCAGTAAGTGAAGGGGAATTATGTATTAAGATACGAGGTGAACCATCCTTCTGTATGGTTGCGGATGTGCCAATCGGAGGTTCTTTTCTTTGTCTGCTAGGTGGCATCTTAGAAGAGCTAGTTGGGACCGAGGAGCGCGGAAGTGAGACAGCCGTGCTATCTACATCGAGCTTTATTCGCTTCCTCTGTTGACCCTGACTAGTAGAGTCCTTAATATCCTCGCTGGGGTGGGTACGAGAAGTAGCTGACACCTTGGACGTATTTTGATTGTTCAAGACTTTACTGGTGACAGGTGTCTGGTTACTTCCGCTATTGTCGCGTGGATGGCTAAAAAGGCACTGAAATGCAGTACAGCTATCGCCTGCAGGACAGAGAAGGCTTTTCAGAGCTGCCAGCGTATTTGCCATGTTGAAATGACAGTTAATAGTCAAAGTTTATTGATAGAAAGAATCCCAGTGAATGAACGACGACGAGACCAGCTCCAATTGTGGCTAGTTCATATGTTTGCTTCACTAGACCTGAGATGATAAGTACGTTGTCACTTTTTTGAAACCATATGCCGCAGAATGATGGATGGAATGCGTCTAGTATATGATGACACTTGGGAATTGTTATAAAAGAAAAGGGTTTAGAGTCTCAACAGTGCTGTATAGAATGCCTCTTATCCCTTTGTCTTCAGGTGGAAAACGAACAAGTTACGCAAGGCGATTGGTTATTTCGCCTTCGTGCAATTCCGTAGATACGACAGGTGGTTGTTTTCTAGCCTTGCCTTGCTAGGACTCCCGTGACACGTAGCAGGGCTCTGGGCTCTGGGCTCTGGCTTGGTGGATGTGAAACATGAGAGGTTTGGTAAATGAGGCGATACGGGAACAGTGGTGGTTCTTTGTTTGGGGAGACGCTCGGACCAAACTTGACATTACCTACAGAGGTACCTACCTCGCCTACGAAGTACCTACCTACCTACCTACCCATCCTTACCTCCAGTCAGCTTCATGCAGTAGGGTACCTTAAATAAGTGCATCTCCTGTTAGTTATTGTATTATGTTTAGGTACTATTTGTAATTTCTATAGGTTCGCTGAATAACTGTGTCTCGTTCTTCAAGGATAGCACACGAAAACGACTCCAATCATCAAGGTATTATGTTGCACGGCTACCTCTCACAGCTCTGATAGGCCTATACTCATTCAGCATCGTGAACCCGTGACTGAAATAAGATATCGCTATTCATTCTACACTGAGCGCAGATAAAACTCCTGCTTGACCAAGGTGAAACTCTCAGACACGCAGACATTCGTCATGACTTTTGATTAGTCTCTGTGGCTGATTCTAGCATAAGCACCTGCCCCTAGGAATTGCAGTGCATGCACGCTGCACTGCCTTCTATACGCTATCTTTTGGGGCTTGGCAATCTCATTCTACAGCAGCGCACCCCGGCCTGTGTACGACATGGCTTGTAGATGACCCGGGCGCGCGGGTAGTTCACATGTCCGCCGGAGTTAAGACTGGTTAATGAGCAACTGGACATGACACCAACTCAAAGAATGTACACTACAATCATGTTTTTTATAGATTGAGGGTTCTCTGCCTTGTTTTCTTTTTTTCCTTTAATTCCTTGGACGACACATAGAACTTGAGGCTATTCCGAGTCTTGCTGAATTGACTGCCATTCTTGGAACCACCATCATGGAGTTCAACGGCGGTAGCTTATCCGCAAATCACCTTTGTGTTCTGGTCCACGGAGTATGTATTCTCCTCGATGCAACCACACAGATTCTCCTGTCAAGCACCGACTTTGCTAACTGCGATAGCTCTGGGGCAACCCAAACCACATGAACCAGGTCGCGAAAGCCATTCGGGATGTTCATCCCAAAGAAGAGCTCTATCTCCTACTCGCGAAGCGAAACAGTGGCAACTTCACATATGACGGCATCGAATTAGGCGGCGAGAGGGTATGCGTCGAGATCGAGGAAGAAATCGAAGCCATCCGCAGGAAAGGTGGCAACATCACGAAACTTAGCATTGTCGGATATTCCCTAGGCGGGTTAGTCGCTCGATATGCGATTGGGCTTTTGTACGCAAAGGGTGTCCTGGATCAAATCGACCCAATTGTATGCGGACAGCGCCGCCACTAGTTCAGCGTGATCACTACCGCTAACATGACGCACATAGAACTTTACTACCTTTGCGACACCACATCTTGGTGTTCGAGCGCCTCTTCGAGGTTGGTACGACACTGTCTGGAATGGGTTGGGAGTGAAGACATTGTCAGAGTCAGGGCGTCAGCTCTTCATCGTTGATGAGTTCCGCGACACCGGTCGCCCACTTCTCTCCATTCTCGCAGACCCCGACTCTATTTTCATTCTGGGCCTAAAGAAGTTCAAACGTCGAACCTTATACTCAAACATCATCAATGACAAGACCGTCAGTCACTATACCTCCATGATGACGGCAACAGATCCTTACACGGACGTGACCAAAATCAAAGCGAATTACGCTAAAGGATATGAGGATGTTGTTCTTGATCGAGAACACCCAGTCTCACTGCTTCCGCCAAAGGACCCCAAATCAACAATCAGCTCAGTGGTTGACGATGGGGTATCATACATCAAGAATGGGCCATACATGCTTGCACTCGCCATCTTCCTGCCGATTGGAATTACTGCCTTTCTACTCAACGCAGTTATCCAAACGGCCCGAAGCTCGCGGCGAATTCAGCTCCATGAAACTGGAAAGGCTGGAATTCAGATTGAGAAGTACCGCATGCCACTCTGGATGAAGGAAATTCAAGGCACAGTGGAAGACGTTTACGAGAATCTCAATAATTCTCAAAAGCAAGCTTACCTGACAGCTTCTGAGGATGAAGGCTTCGAAAACGCTCTGAACCATACAGAATCTGATATCACCGATCTCGAGAGCCAACAGTCCCAGCCACGCTTGCCAACACTCGCTCTGGCCCCTTGCCAGTTCGATATGATCACGAGTCTAGATAGTGTTGGCTGGCGCAAGTATCCGATCTGGATCAAAAAGGTACGACATAGTCATGCAGCAATTATCGTTCGTACGGACAAGTCAAGCTTTAGCGAAGGACTTGTTGTATTAAAGCACTGGTTAGACAAGGAGTTTCTTGTATAGGTAGCCGAGCTGGAGTTAGGGGTCTATGCATATGAAGGCGTTTGGTAAAGGGCATTATAGTGTCTAGATAGACGTACTCTTTTGGGATGAGGAGGCCACTACATTGCCGTACATATATAATTTTGATAATGTAGATTACGCTCTACTTTGTAACAGCGTTACACGAGATCTGAACAGCTGTCCGACAGCCGTGAGTCTTTATCTAATCAAGCATGCATTTGCTTTTGGCACCGTTGCGTCCAACACATAGGCATCAAAAAACTAAAACGCTCTCTCTGTGCATGAATCGACCAATACAGCTATTGAGAAGAGACAAGACAAAGAAAGAAAGAAAAGCGCGGGGTAGAAATCCCCGCCCGAGCGCAGAAGAAAATGTCGCTTCGGAGAGTTTGCACTCGGGCTCCCCATACCACTAGGACGGCAATGTCACAGAGCTGGTCACGGCCGACTCATCTAAGGGTGCAAATTCCGTACAGAGATGCACGGCTTGGGTCTCAGAAAGAGAAGCAACAGCACTCATCCAAGGCTTACTCCAACTTTGTGCCCAAAGGCCCATCACAATACTGCGGCGCATATGGCCAGCCACCCAAATCACGCGCCAGCCGGTTGAAAGACATGGCCATCGGGTCGGCCCTCACCTTTGCTATATCTTTTGCCTATATTTTCTTTTACGACTCCCAGCAGTTGCAAGAGGCTGAAGAAGACGTGAAACGTGCCAACGAGCTCAGGCAAATCCACTCCCGCTATAAGAAAATAAGGGCTGAGACGGATGACGACGGCGGCTCGGAGAGTTCGGAGGAGACCAATCGGGAGCGCGGGTCGACTGTCGTACCCGTAGAAAACGGCCAAGGCGATACATTCGAGCTGGAGTACGTGGGATCTCTACCTCGATTTCCCGAAGGCCACGAGAAGCACGGCTCAGAAATTGTGAAAGACGGGGAGACATCGGTTTTCTTGCTGTCTCCAGCCAACGAGGAGGAGCTAGCGACCATTGAACCAAAGGACATCGCGCGAACCATAGCCCGTGTGATGATCATCAAGATCGAATACACAGCGGAAAACCTCGGGATCGAGAACCCTAATTCGAGTAGTAATCGAGGTAATGACCAGACCTATACGAAATTCTTCGAAATTACGTGGCGTGCGGCTATGATGATAGAAGATATGTTCCAGTGTGGGACGCTTGATTCTGACAGACCAACCTTGCTTGAGTTCCATTTTCTAGATGGGAGTCGGTCGTATGTCTGGGATCCACTCGAACGCAGGCTCATGCGCATAAGGCAGGATCAGATCAGGCGCATATGAGGATCCCCCCTAGCGATGTTGATTACATTGGAGTTCTTTTTCAATTGCTTACAATAGCTGGATTGTAAATACCAGCATAATATATCCTTTTGTATTATCAAACAAGAATTATCCCTTTCTGTTGTATCACGGGGAAATTGGAAGAGAAAAA
Organism: Xylaria curta; assembly: GCA_022495235.1. Classification (NCBI taxonomy): domain Eukaryota; kingdom Fungi; phylum Ascomycota; class Sordariomycetes; order Xylariales; family Xylariaceae; genus Xylaria; species Xylaria curta. The sequence goes on along the minus strand of MU375907.1, from coordinate 135,682 downwards.
TGGTTATGGTCGTCCATTCTCTAAAGGCTATATAGCATCTAAATTCTCAAGTGTGTTTTTAAGAAGTGACGAGCACTCCTTTTATTTATTAAGTCGCGTAATTCTGCTGCCGCGCTCGTACATCATTGCATACCTAGATATTCAAATGCTCTGCCTCTCTGACGCTCCTAAGGTGTTTGAAGTACTACGAACAGACATAGACATCGACGTCATTGAAGTTCTAGACCATGAGCTAAGTGGGCCGATGTTCAGGAACCACAGCCGCTGCAGAACAACTAATCTAGACGCGGCTCTGAGCTAAGCTAGATTCAGTAAGTAAACTCAATGTTAGGAGATTCAGACAATGTGATGCAGCTAATCTGTATATTGTAGGCAAATCTAAGCAACAAGCTTATTCCTGTGGACAGGCTCCTGGATCTGGTAGTGCCAATTGTCAAAGTTTGGGCCGTGGATTAGGTTATGCCATTTGCCATCACGCCAAATACGACTGCAATTCTCAGCATTATGGCGACCTCACCACCGCGGCGGATCACGCGGTCGTCGCTCGCTCGGTTCGCATATACAGGCACGTCGCACAGCGCAGGCTCAGAAAAGTCACGAAATAGCCATGCAGCCAGCCCCGATATCGAAGACATAATACCCGACACGACGTCCCCGCCCAATTCATTAGCACGGAAACGAAAGCGCACCACTACCGTGTCTGGGCCCGGAGCTACAAGATCACGAGCGGCTCGTAGTATCAAAAAGGAGGTCGACATCAAGACTGAGAATGGCCCCGAGGTCAAAATCAAAGTCGAATCCGAGGACGTCACAACGACACTCACGACACCAGCCAAACAACCAAAGCGCCAGCGCAAACCCGCTCGCAAGACAACAGACCCGTCAACGGGGGAATCCAGCATCAGCCCACCCACGGACTGGGAGGAGATATACAGCGTGGTGCGATCGATGCGTGCAGAAGGCGGCGCAGCAGCAAATGCGCCCGTGGACACAATGGGCTGCGAGCGTCTGGCGCTGAAGACGGCATCGCCGCGGGACCAGCGGTTCCAGACCCTCGTAGCGCTCATGCTGTCCTCGCAGACAAAGGACACCGTAAACGCAGTAGCCATGCATAGACTACAGACCGAACTACCCCCTCACGCGCCGGACGCAGAGCCGGGTCTGAACCTCGAGAACATCATAGCCGTCTCCCCCGCGCGTTTAAACGAGCTGATCTACGCCGTGGGCTTCCACAACAATAAGACGAAGTACCTACAACAGGCAGCCGCCATCTGCCGCGACAAATACGACGGGGACATACCAGACAGCATCGAGGGTCTGGTCTCGTTGCCCGGCGTCGGGCCCAAGATGGCGCACCTATGTCTGACTGCAGCATGGGGACGCACGGAAGGGATAGGCGTCGACGTGCACGTGCATCGCATAACGAATCTCTGGGGGTGGCATGGAAAAAGCGGATCCAAGAACCCCGAGGACACCCGCGCGAAGCTGGAGAGCTGGCTGCCTAGGGAAAATTGGCACGAGATTAATACCCTGCTCGTCGGGCTGGGTCAGACTATTTGTCTGCCTGTTGGACGACGGTGTGGCGACTGCGAGCTCGGGCTGAGGGGCCTGTGCCGCGCCGCCGAGCGGAAGAAGGTCCTTGAGGGACGCAAGTTGAGGGAGAGTATTGCTGTTGATGTCAAAGGGGAGACTGTCGTCAAGGTCGAGGATGAGAAGGCTGAGGAGGTTGAGAAGGAGCTTGTTGTGAATGAGGTGGTTAAACATGAAGAGGCTGTTGAGGATTAACACGGATCGTTCGAAAAGCGACCTCAAGAAAAGCCCGAAACCACTGTAATTGGACGGTTGGGTAATGGTAATCAAGTTTGTGTATAGTGCCATTATCTGTGTACATTTCAAAAAGATACCCATCAAGTTAAAGCTAATCACATGTCACATGTCTACTTTCATATTCAGATTAAAAGTTGAGTCAAAAAGAGATTCTGCTTTACGCAAGAGTCTCCCAAGAATGATATTGTCATTTATGAACGGGATGGCTGTGTGTACAGTACAAGACGGCAACGATTTGCCTGATTTCTTGCTTTGGGTTGCTGCTCTGATCCACTCTACTGTAGGTGGATTATTGAGATCCCAATCTCCTGGCATCTCAGAATGCGAGGCAATGCAACGCGAGCCAAGATAAACCTCCCAGATTAGGGAGGTTTTAGGTAGGAATAGAAATCCCGGCAGTTGAATACGTGAACCGGAATGAACGAAGTGCATATGCAGTGGCTGTGAAAAAATTGTCCACCTGCTCAATTGCGTAATCCCACGACGCCATACGCTTGTCAAATGGAACAAAATGCTGATAATGATGATGGTTGGTGAAGAGGATGTTATGTTTCGTATTCCCCTGTGCCCAGAGAGGGGTCGAAGTCCCGTGGCTACATCGTAGACACGCTGGTTCTCATAAGGGTAGAGATAGTCGACCGTTTAAATCGTCATGGCCGTTGTACGCTGGCCCGTAAGCACGAGACGAGATCGTGGGACGGGAAGAGCAGAGCTGGGACTTGGGCGGTAGATAGAGAGGCGGATCGGTGGCCTTACACACCCCGGATGACTTGTGTCCTCTCGGCCTCGAGTTGTGCGGCGTTGCGCTCGTGTGACTCCTTCTTGCACTGGAAAAGTGACGAAACAAGCCAATGTTAGCAAAGAAAGTGTAATATGTCATGACTCGCATAACTCAGTGCAACAAACCGCTCTCGGAGAGATACTCAGCGAGCCCAACGAGCCACCACTGCGTGGAGGATTGGAGTGACTCGCCGGTACTACTACTCTCGAGCGAGGACGGAGAACCGCAGCGGAGGGTGTTGTCAGGGGCATCTGCAGCAGACTGCGTGAGACTTACGTCTTCGAGACCCGTGCACTTGTGATCCTCCAAGAGTCGGTGCTTCGCGCAGAAGTGACCGTCGCAGAACCCGCAGTCCCCAACGATCCGTTGCGCGGCAGTCTTGCACTCCTTGAAGGTACAACGAGGCTTCACAGGCATATTGGCGGCTGGTTGAGTTTGTAAGGTGATGTAGGCAAAGAGTCGAAATGCGGGCGACGTTTATTAATAGGCGTCTAAGTCAACTAATCGTTGAATACGGCGTTACGGTTTCGTGGTGAAAGAAGCACGTGGCAAAGGGCGAGATCAAAGAGCCACCGGGCTATTACTTGTCTTTGTGGTGGAACGTTTGGTTCGGATGTCGGTTTGGGTAGTGAGTAAAAGTGAAGTAACGGCAAGAGAAGAGGAAGGTCAACCCAGATCTGCTTCAAAGAAGAAATAGATGTCAGCAGGCCCGGTTCTTTTTATTAATTTTGGGACACGTTGTTAATGTGAGTCGAAATGGCAAATGACACGATGACTAAAGAGATCCTTGCTCGGTCGACAGGTGGTTCATACAATGTTGGCAAGCACAACATTAACCCAGCAGTGTGGGCAACAGATGGCAATGGAATGCGATCTAGATATGGGAGCAGAATGCACGGCACACTTGGGGCGTGGCGCAAGCGATGCGAGGTCGCGAGACAATGAGCTGTTGGGGGTGACTGACTTACACGAAGAATCTCGCTTTGTTGCAGGAACCAAGACGGGTAGGTAGTTTGTTGGTGAGACGAAATATGAAGGGGAGCAAAGGAAAGGAAAGAGAGTGCGGGATGAGGTCAAGTTAAGTAAGTGTATTTGAAGAGACGGGGAACGGCCGGGAAAGTAGTCGTACTATGTAATTGTTGGCCCTGTTCTGGTCCCTGGTTCTGCGTAAATGGGTCTGGCCCGGTCAACTGACTGTGTGACGTTAGATTCGGGCGGCAATGCGTGGAATGATGAAGAATCCCTTATCCTCTCTAGTCACCCAGCTATAAGTAGTATATCCGGGGTTGAGTCAGTCGTATCTGGTGAGTGAATGAATGAGAAGGGGCCAAGTAGTACTGTGTGGTAAGACTAGACGGGATACGCTAGATAGTAATTGGGTGCTGGCGCTCTTCTTACTAGTTGCTAATGCTACTGTACTTCGCAGTGTAAGTACGAGTAGGTATTTAGATTAGCGCTGGCTGTTTATAGGATGACAGACGAGGCGGGAAGTCGACAAGTCAATGTATCCCCCCCCGTCTGACGATCTACGTCTTGGTATGCACATTCAAATGCAAGTACAACGAATGGTCCAAGGAGCTCCAACGATGTTCCTTGTCCCGATATGGTTGGCGTCAATCTGCGATGAGAATGCGTAGCGATTTGGATCCAGGTTAACTTCCTTGTCGTACCAGCAATTGACCAAGTATGGCCAGGCTAATAATAAGTCACGATCTCGAAGTTATTGCCGGTTCCCCGAAGAATAAGCAGATCGTGTACAGTCCGTACTCAGCAGGAATTGCCCCAATGACGACGTTATGTCGCGAGGCTCCGAAAGCGGGAGGCGGGTTATATTTTTCGGATTTGGCCACTATCTTATTACGTTCGGTACTTATCACAATGCTCCCCCATCCAGGAGGTATCTACTTGGTGGCATGCACATGTGCAGTATACCTACAGTAGTCTACTTAGATCAGCTCCTACAGATGTGGAGACGATAAGCGCTGGTTCGCTGCAGCTTACAAAGAGATGGAGAGATACAGCAGTAGCGTATGTTGCGTACTGATATGTGGGTTGTACGAAGTGCTCCGTACAGTACTTCACTTCAATATACGACAGAGCAATCAAGCCAAAGCCCCAAGGCAGAAACGGCTTCCGTCAGCTAGTTAATTCCTCCGGGGGGCGTCAACTCAAGGCCCACAAGGGGTCCGTCGGCAATTCGGAGTAAAGCGCAAGATGGAAAGTGGATCGGGAATGAACCTGGCCGACCATGCCGTGTGCGTACGTGTACCAGGAGGTATATATTACATAGAAATGATGTGTCTGCGTTCGTTTTGGCAGCAAGGTATTCAGTGCCCAGCCACTCAATGGACCGCTTTCACCTGACAAAGCATTTCAAAGTCAAGGGTAATACAAGTGTAATGTCGCGAGATGCAGACAAATATGCTCTCACCAACTCCGGCCACATGAAGCGGTGTAAGTATGTGAAGCACATGCAACAGCTCGAGAGCATCCGGTCCAAGGGCGGTTGTAAACTGGGTGAACGAACCCCTGGATATCGATGCAAACGCGACTCAGTACGATCCTTTTATCGTTATTGTACATACATAGGTGGTCGTTGCCGTCCCCCGAACCGTCGGGCCCGAAGGTAGTCGTGCGTGGGTACTGGAACTTTGTTGTCCGTTGTTATTTGCAATCAATTGGCGCCATTAATATTGGCAGCTTGCAATACTACCGTTGCTATCACGTAAGCCATCCAATGTAGGGCACGAGAATGATAAAGAATCTACGCATTGTGTGGCGGACCTATGTACTGTACTACTGCATCTGAGAGTCGCACTACATATACTAACATCTCAGAGTGCTGGGTCAGATCGGCGACAATAAGGCTGTTAGCCTACGTTACAAGCAATATGGCTTGAAAAGTAGATGGCTTTAACAGGTTCGTTGATATTCTCTCACTACTGTCAGTAAAGCGAAATGACTTACTTGCAGTGGCCCTTACTCTGCTCCGCAGGGTAAATATACCCTTGCAGGTTGAACGGCTGAAATGGCAAGTGGCCAAAACCGAAAGATCATCTTTGAAATGAGAATTTGCAACGAATTGCATTCTTGCCGCCGAGAATCCGATCAGACCGAGCCGGATCGGACAGAAAGATTAATCACCCTGGATCAGTTAGCTGCAAGCATCTGCCCACAACCAGTGTTTGCTATCTGATACTATCTCGTGGCGACGTCTGACTTGCTGCATATTCGTTGGTAACATGCGTGTTCGAGTAAGACGTCAAGAATAAGCTGGTTCGAGTCAGGTTATAACGCCGATGAGGGGGGAATTTGGAGTCCGGGGCGTTGCCGTGTACAGGGTCCGCATCGTGGCTCGAATCATAACAGCCAGCCGAGCCTTTGGCCCAGTGACGATCATCAGACGCGGCCGCTTAGCACACGACCTGATATCTAGTGCATGTCATACTATGTAGACTAGATACATACCCGCACGTATCCAGCCGGGCAATTGACAAGAACCTATCAATATAGTTGCTCCAAATCACGTCGGCTGGAGGTAACAATTGATCTCGGGTCCCGTGTCTATATAGGATCGTTATCCCGGATTGTGTACAGACTGTATTGGACCAGAGATGCCTCTGGACGGTGGTGGAGGGCGACCGCATTTTGCATGCGTGTGTCTATCTATGGTAAGCGCCTCAATCTCTGCACGATGTAACGTCAAGTTTAGGAGAGGCTGATCGGTGAGCCAGCGGATCGCTCAGATGATCATTTCATTATCAATGAATACTTACTTTATATTGTATACTTAGAGCCTACCAGGTAGGCACCGTACTGATCGCTATTACAATTATACAATACCTAGTAGTTATACCATAAAAGTATCGTGTCGTTAGCGCGGCACCACGCAGGCCTGACTTATGAAGCGATGGAATAGTATCACAAGTACGAATCGTACAAGATGGGCAGTTTATAAGACACGAACCTTGTTTTCTATATGCTGGGAGGTACCTCGCTATTTGCCAAGTGGCTGGTAAGTTATCTCTCTTTCACCTAAGGAGGAACGCTTGGCCCAGACTTCAATATCTCCAACTAGGTACCTAGGTAGGTACCTAGGTAGTTCTTTCTGCATGCAAGCGCAAGCAGGGTCTTCAGGTCACCTCATGCCGTACCAGCGCTTAATTGAGTACCTACGTATCAGGTTAGGTGGAATTGCATGCACACGCGCATTATCCGAATTTGGCACTAAGACTAACTAGGCCGGAAGTTGTACAGCAGCCTGAGGTTTGAATTACATATACCAATCTTGGGACTTTTAAATCAGCCTCCTTCGGTAACAAAAATAGCCCCACACTAACCTCAACCATCCATGCTAGTAGTCATTGACTTCTTTCACTTTCCTGCCACAAGATACAGAAAATAAGAGTGTTCATTTTAGCTTTTTCTTTCGTTTTAATCTTTCATCGTCACAACGCAGCGAATGCAGTCTCCTGCCTTCATTTCCTCGAAAGCAGTGTTGATCTTGGACAGAGGCTCTCGGTGGGTAATGAATTCGTCCACCTTGAGCTTCTTATCCAAATAATCAGCCACAAGACCCTTCATTTGTGATCGGCCCTTAACACCACCAAAGGCGCAACCCTTCCATACACGGCCGGTGACTAATTGGAATGCTATTTCGCTTTGTCAGCTTTGAAAACATGATATAGTAGACAACAAGAACTACTTACGCCGAGTCGAGATCTCTTGGCCAGCAGCGGCCACACCAATGACGATACTTTGGCCCCAGCCTTTGTGACAGGCCTCCAGGGCTGCTCGCATCACGCCAACGTTACCAGTGCAGTCGAATGTGTAGTCACAACCACCGTCGGTCATCTCGATGAGCTTCTCAACAATGGTTTGGCCTTCCAATTTGGTGGGATTGACGAAGTCGGTTGCTCCAAACTTCTTAGCCCATTCTTCCTTTGCTGAGTTTACATCCACCACTATAATCTTTGCGCACTTTTGCATGACGGCACCCTGTACGACAGATAAGCCGACACAGCCAGCGCCAAAAATGGCGACATTCGAGCCCTCTTCGCAGTTGGCTGTGATTCTAGCAGCACCGTAACCAGTGGTGATACCGCATCCTAATAGACATGTCCGGTCCATAGGAGCATCTGGCTGAACGGCGACAACGGATATGTCGGCGACAACAGTGTATTGCGAGAAGGTTGATGTCCCCATAAAGTGGAGAAGGTCTTTTCCCTTACACTTGAACCGCGATGTGCCATCGGGCATGACACCTTTGCCCTGAGTTGCTCGAATCTTCCCGCAGAGGTTGGTTTTGCCTGACTTGCAGAACTTACACTCTCCGCATTCTGGTGTGCTATCATATAATATTAGTGGGAAACAGGGGTTATTGTGCTGGGATATGCCTACTAGAGGGCAACGACATGGTCTCCAGGCTTCACATTGGTGACGCCCTCTCCTACGGACTCGACGATACCGGCTCCCTCATGTCCGAGGACGACGGGAAAAGCACCCTCCGGATCCTTCCCCGACAACGTGTAGGCATCTGCGCAAATTCTTAGTATGATTCGGACTTGGTTCGGGATCTGGGCTTGGCGAGATTATACCGGTATGGCAAACACCAGTGTAGTAGATCTGGATGCGGACCTCGTGCGCTCTTGGGGGTAGGACCTCGATATCCTCGAGTGATAGCTCTTTGCCGGCTTCCCAGGCGACAGCGGCCTTGCAAGTAATTGTCTACAACAGGTAAGCATCCAACCGGTCCAGTGGAGAGAAGGAATGTAGATAAAACTACTGTGATGCGTCATTGCGCGGGGTCAAAATGGGTAGGACGGCGGGGGAGCCAAACCTTGCCAACAGTGTCAGCCATATTGCGTGATGTATATGCACGGGTGTAAGTTGTAGGAACGAGAGAATGTTACAATCCGTTACAGCTAGAGACGACGGGTGAGAAGGATGGATTAACTCTGTCTCTTGTTGCGCAATGAGAGCTGTAAGTTATATATAAATTCACGTTTGTTAGTAGAGGAGGCACCAAGAGAACCCCGCCTGGATATTTGCATGCATCGAGCTGCGCGCGGTCGCGCGAAGGTGGGGGAGCCGGCAAATCACCCACCACACTTCCCCAACTACATATGTATTTTTGATGTCATCTCGACTGCCCACCTAAGTGTCTGAGCGTCGTCTATTGTAGGCGTTGCAATGGCCTAGGTAGCTCTCTGCTAAGCTTGGAGGTTTATTACGTAAGTATCGTATCCAACGATACGTCTAAAGCTTCTCCAACTCTGTGCGCATCATCATGATGGCTCGCGCATAGGTACTTAGGTAACTGCGAAGCCTCGTCCAGATGTTGGACGGATGGGTCCCCATGTTGGATTACCGGTTACCGGACACTAGATAGGTGTTATCCCGTTAGTTATAGGCGACGATGGAAACTGATAGAGGGTGTAACTAGATAGCTGGACGAATCTCGGGATCTTCCTACAGACTGATAGGCAACTCCACGATATTATAAACGGCGTGACTCAAAAAAGATCAACCTTGACTTAAAGCTGTTACGTTAATGCTTGGGAAGATGGCGCTTGGAAATGGTGCTATGTCACATGGACGGCATAAACGCCGTTTATGCCGATGTTGACCTGATAGGTGCTCTTAGAGGCTAATTGCCGTGGGCCAATAGAAGCGCCGAGTGTTGCTCAAATTGGTCGGTCCACTGCAAATGGTGTCAGATCCAGATTGTGCATCATGGTAGAGATAGTGAAAACACGAAGATGGTAAAGGAAGCTGTAGGGCACGGCGATGGGGGTTATATATAAGTTGCGGAATATACACCTAAGAAAGGACCTTGAGGGCTACCTACTCGTAATGCTTTGCTTCACTTACATGTGGATTGCTATCACATCACATCACCCATACTACCTATGTACCTACCTACATTGCACCTTACCTCGCTACCTGCCGAAGGAGTTCGTCAATTTAATATAGGTAGGTACTAAGCCTAGACGTCAACGGGGCTCTTATGTTATACTTGCATCATATAGTAGTAAGCCCATGGCTAAGAAGGATTATATCATTCTGCCCTACCTAGCTCGCCTGGGTTCAGGGCCGACTTTGTGAGTTAGTGGGGTCATTGCGACCTGGCCTGTGCACATGGCAATTTGCAGCGAGAGTGGGTCTAACCCGACCGCGTCTTCTGGGGTAGGTAGGTAGCTTCATTGATCGTGTAAATTTTGGAGCCATTCAGCAGAAGTCCTTAGGTAAAAACGACGAGCAAAACATCCCCCCCCTTCCACTCTGCACACTTGTAAGACTTGCGCTTGTTCAGCTACGTTTCGCACCCTATGGGAGCTGGGTTTTAGGCTTTGGGCCGTCTTTCGAACGCACGTCGCAGTCGCGCAGCCAGCTTGGTCCCGTCCTCAGGCGCCGCGCTCTCGAGGCGCCCTCGTCGTCATGTCTTTCAGCTGGTCCGAACTGGGCTCCTCCTCACCCGCCACCCCCGACCGGAGCACTAGAAAGAGTGCGAATGTCTTCGGCTATAGTGCAGACCATCCCTCCACCACCCCTGCCGGACCACCCCCTGGCTCGTCCGTCACGTCTGCCGCTTCTCTTACACCCGTCGGCGAACCCTCACCTTCATTCTTACAGAGCTCGATAGGCTACATGAGCAATAAGCCTAAGGCTCCAAATTTCGGTAAACCAAATTTGAGGAAAACCAGCTCCAAGGGAAATAATGTCCCACTTGGCAGATCTCTTCGGGGCTCTGTCAGACAGCCGTCGAGGCTGAGTAGGGAATATCGTGGCGAAGAGAACGAGGACGAGGACGAGGATGAGGAAGAAGATGAAGAACCATACGATCTTCCCCCAAGTCGCCCAGGGACCTTTGCGATGAGCTTTGACGATACTACTGAAGGCGAGGACACGGAGGTTAACGAGGAGTATGAAGATGACGACGGCGAACAAGAATCAGATGTTGAAGGCATGATGGAGGATGCGGTTGAATATGATGTCGAAGAAGATATGTTGAGAGAAATCGCTGAGACAGGCTCCTTTCAGGGCCCTGAAGACGGCTACTATGACGATACAGATCTCATGATGCTAGCAACGCCGGCTGCCGATGCACGTATCCAAAGGGAGGCCGATGACATATACCGCGCTTCGGCTATGCGCTCCACCATGATTCGGAAGAATGAACTCAAATATGCCGTCCTTGCGAAAGACTTGTATAGTCATACGGGCTTTGCCGCCACCACCGAACCTGACAATGTTCTCCTCCAGACTGAAGATATCGTGAACAGACTCTACGATGAAGGCGTAGGCACTGAAGATGATGAGGAGAAGTTGGACAGCACCTTGTCACAAGCTTGCATTAAACTCATTAACGATGTGTGGACGCCGCATGTGGAAAGCCTGCCTAGCTCCCGCGACGAGCACTCGGCCAAGGTTGGGCCCAGCGCTCATGCCCCGGCCTTTGAGAAAGCTATGTACCTAGCCAACCTCATCTTTCGCATTCATCACACACCACCAATTCGAACTGAATTTGGAGGCTCGAGGGTCCCACTTCTTCCTGAAGTCCTCTTCAAATGGCAAGAGGACGAGCATAACCTGGATATCAATCAAATCAACATCATTTTACGGCACAAGCCATCCCCAGCTGCTCATGGCTTGTTTTGGCAGGCCGTCTTTAACACCCTTGTCCGTGGTAATATCACTGGGACAGTTCGGTTGTTAAGGAATGCTGCTTGGGAATCAGTAAAGAAGACCCCCCGAAGTGAATCTGCATACATCGGCCAGGCCTTGGCAAATATCAGGCGCGCTGTTGAGGATCTCTGTCAAATTATGGAGGACTGTCCATCAGTCAGCAACAGTAATTGGGACATCAGAAGTAGTGACTGGACCTTGTTTCGCTTAAAAGCGAAGGCGGCCCAGGAGGCTCTTACCAATTTCGCAGAAGGCAAGGATCGATCTAATTTCACCTCTAGCCGATTCGCTGACTCTCAGGCCTCTATCTCATCGGGAGGCAACCCGTCCCTTACTGGACTCGCACGAAAGGCCGAAAGCCAGATTCCCTGGGATGTCTATGAGAATTTACAGTCTCTCTATGCTCTCCTTACAGGCGATCCTGAGGCTATTCTTACAGCTGCACAGGATTGGTGTGAGGCAACCATTGGACTGTTCGGTTGGTGGGACGATGGCCATAACAAACGAGGTCTGTCAAACTCCAGATCGGCTCACCCGGCCTATGCCGCCGCAGGTGATGAAGACTTGTTCGAGCGTCTGGCGTTAGCTCTGCATACTGCGACAGAGTCAGACTTCCATTTTAATTCAGCCGATGCTGTAGAAGTTGGCGTCGCGTCTGCTTTCGAGGGTAATGTCGAGGGTGTTATCGGGTTTCTTCGTCTTTGGTCACTTCCCATTGCAACATCAGTAGCCGAGATTGCTTCTCTTGGACGGTGGTTACCGCCTCCTAAGCCTCAAAATCTAATTAGCATGAGCGAGTTCGACATGGAAGAGTTGGAAGTATTGGGTATGAAACAGAGTGCGGGTCCGGACGATAAGGACGGTATCAAAGATTCTACTCTCATTCATTACGCCCGCGGCTTGAGAGACCGTAAACACATATCAGGGTTGACACATCGTGGCAAAGTCTCCCGAGATGGCTGGGAGATGGCTGTTCAAGTTGTAGGTCGGATGGACTCTCACGAACGCTCTGAACAAATGGTTCAAGAACTTCTACAGAATGTCCTTAGTACAGTCGACGAGAATTCACGCATCACAGTTGACAAGATGTGGAGGCTACTAAACGACCTTGGTATGATCAACTTCGCCGAAGACACAGCAGAGGTACGTCATAACACTCGTGGTTTGCGAAGTATACTGATAAATAATAGACCTTTGGAGACATATTAGCCAAGGACACTTTTCGCTTCGGGGAAGCCCTTTGGTATTATGCTTTAGCCCATCGCCCTGGGAAAGTTCGAGATGTCCTCAATACGATGATGTCAATTTCTCTCGTCGAATCTACCGTGTACCCTCCGAATAGCGAACTCGATGACACTCTGCGAGGCCTACTACAGGAACGCACAGCAACGCTTGAGGCTTTTGCCAAACAAGATCTCGAAGCTGCAGAGCTTCTTGCCAAAATGCTTAGTGGATACGCAACACTAAGACAATTTTATGAATGTCGTGATGGGGGCAACAAACCCCATCAGAAGTCATTATTGCGTCGCCAGCGTGCTGCAGCAACTTTATCAGCCGTGATTGCCAGTGCAGACGACAACATTCGAGGTGGCTTATACGATGACACTCGCGACGCCGTCGTAAGCGAAGACTTCTTGCTGGCATTACTCGGCGAATTTTCGGTCTTCGTCGGTCAATCACCCCCCGTGGTACGTCTTGAACAGATTGATACTCTGCTCAAGGCCATCGAAGACATCGAGACGGTTGGGACTAGAGTTTACGAGGTAGCAGATGAGTTCTTCAAGCTTGTCTTGACATCAGGGCACGGGAAAGGCTCCACACCAGCTAGCCTCTTGGACCAATCGACGCCATCATTGGGCGGCAGTTTTGTCATGACAGGCAGTTCTATCATTGCATCTCAGCTGCACAAGTCAGTAATGAAGAGTGGTATGGTCAAAGCAGGTATCAAAAGAGCTTGGGACTGGAGAACAGCCGTGTACACCACCGCCAGTTCCAAAGACGTGCTCAAACAGTTGAGATTAGGCCTTACGAAGGACCTAGCCAACCTTTGGCTTGAGCAGGCCGATAATGTCATTATGTAAACTTTTAACAGCTATCAAGGGAGATCAAAAGGCTCCGGCGGACATCATGGCGTTAGTGGCGGGAATCATGCACTGCGTTGCGTAATACTAGAATGATTGGTATTTGAGCATTTGTTCACTTGCAGTAATTACTAGATAACAATACCACTTAACACATCGTACATTAATTCACTATATATGGTCTATTTTCTCTCTCCGATTACCTCATCTCCAATCGAAATATTCAATCTACCCCATACAGCTAGTATCATGACTATAATCGGACACTGCTAATGAGAAGCATGATACTCGTGGGCCATTCAGGGAGTTACGCTCGCATGCATGCAGCCCAGCATGCAGCTCACAGTGAAACTACTGTTTTGCCCTAAGAATGCGGGACAGGTTAAGGGAGCGTCTCATGAAATGAGGACATTCAAAAGTCCAAGTGAATTCTCTTTGCTATCATAGAATCAGAAGTGCTGCCCCTTTGCTCTCCTCCAATTATAACCACGGAAATCACATGTGAAGGAGTCCAATCGTATAGTCGATTGCCCATTGTCTCCGTCACGTATTGAATATTAGACAATGATCTACTTAGTAGAACCAGATGAACAGTTCTCTTAGCAGTATTGATTTTGATTTTTATCCGGCGAAACCCATTTCATTAACTATCTTTCGTACACTCAAGACTGCCTGGCACTACCGCTAGGATTCCGCGGCCCATCGACCGCCCTTTCCACATGTCCTGCAATCCCGTTTTTACTAGCATCGAATTGCGAACCGACCATACCCTCTTTACTGAACGGTCCGCCAATCTTCTCGCCGATCTTGCCAATGGAGCCTTCAGGGTTGAATTGCTTGCCGATAGCACCCTCTGAGGAAATGATTGATGGGTTCTGTAGCACAATTGATTAATCCGAGTGTAATTGTTAAAAGGAGCAGCAGTCGTAGTTACCTCTTGCGGGATTGGGTTCGTGGACTTCTTGGCGCCCAACTTGTCAGCCATGGCAGTGGTCTTGTCCGTCATGCTGAAGTTATTTGAAGATTTGAATTTAGTTTGTGATTGAAATAATTGTGTACAAGATCAGTTTAATGGTTGAGATGTAAATGTCGGCTAAACTGTACGTAAAAATAAGTAAAATATGTGCTATTATATATACATATTCTGACGCGATCTGGAATCTGAGGTTGGTGATGTCATGATTCTGAGGTCCAGACAAGATATTGCGTCTTCGATAGCCCGCCACCCGTGATTTTACTAGGAACATGGCCTCAGCATCCATATTTAACTCTTTACATAAGCAGATGCTTTTATGCATGATCATCTAGTTTTAGGATCATCAATATTTATGGAACCGTGAGGGATCGTGATGACAAGATCACTATGACGACGACAATCCATATCTCGCATTCCTTGAGACTCCACCATTGAAAACTATATCTGAAGCAAAAAATTAAGTGGGTTTCTTCCATAATATCTTGTCGACGAGCTGGAGCTGAATACTGAAAATGATAGCAAGATATGTTTCCAAAGTCTAGCGCGTCGGGTCAACGCAACCGGAGGCTGTAGTAAAGTCTTATTTTATGCTAAGGCATGTGCAACTATGTATAGGTTCACGGTGTGTCCACCACCAGGCCTGCAAGCCAGCCATGTCCTATTGTCGGACAGCGGATGAATCGTGGTAAGACGTAAAGTTGTCTTGTCACCCACAGAACGCCGTTGTGTTTTATCGGCAGTCCATTTGATGACTGGGATAGGAGTATATAAATGCATAATTTCGAACATAACAGCGAGACAGCGTTTCAGACGAGGGAACTCGGTGCGATAATCCCATATCTCTCGATCTCCCAAAACAGCCTGAATCTCTTCGAAAAGCCAGTTCTGGTACTGTGGGTGTGCTGAAAGAAGTAGATGGCGAATGTAAAGGTATTAGCAGTCGTATCGTGACCAGCGAAGCTGAAGGCAAAATATTCCCGTAGATTTCGCTTTCCGTAAGACCTCCTGATGCTCCGGATTTGTGGACTTCATCTTGCGATGCACAGATGAGGAGAATCATGAGACTATGATCCGGGAGTTTATCCTCAGCACTATGTTGCGTCAGTCCGGGGTTCATTCAAAGAATATGTTGCTCCAATGACTTGCAACCTGCAGCTCTACCCATGAAATGTGAGTTGACTCACAAGGCCCGCTTCTCTGCTTCATACATGTTTATGAGATGTGATCAAAATGTCACCCATGCCTAGTATACTATTCTAAACTTTTGTGGTAGCTAAGGATATGATATAAATTCAGTGCCAAAAGCAAGAATGAAGACCAGATTGTTTAGAATTGTCCGCAGTGACTCCTTGGCTGTTGGTGTAGCTAGCAATCCCTTGTTGTTGCTCTAAAATTCGAAAGATTTCCCTAGAGAAGCTCTTGAAAAGGAGTATAGAGTTAGGGCACGCATGTTGTCAACAGCAGAGACAAGAGAAGGAATTTTTGTCCAACGATGAAGCACATCACCCGCCAATGCAATGGTCTCAACCTATAAAATTGTATTGGTTTGCTCATTAAAGCAGCGAATTGCTATTTTCCGTTGCCTCCTCCACGATTCCCCTTCAGACTATAGCAAGGATGGTTATTATAACTATGAAGTATAGCAAAGAAAGAAGAAAGATATGGGAAGCTCACAGCCCCTATTTTAGGCCCAAACAAGCAGCACAGTGGTTCCGTACATCTAGTCACGTCAAAAAAATCCTGTACATTTGCGAGCTGCCAGCGTTTGGATCCTCCATTTCCATATTGACAACCGCTCACCCACAAATCCAGCATCGTACAGCTCACTCACGCAAGATTATCACTACCACCACACTGGCCTTTATTCCGGGATACCAATCATGGACACGACGGCAAAGATTTTCCAGTCCAGCGGCATCGAGGTTCTATATATAACCGATCAGATCCAACATCTTGCTAAGGTACAGTTCAAGCTATTGTCTTACTTATTCCTCGCTAAAATGATCATCTAGAATCAGAAAGCGAGCGCAGAGTACTTCTGGGGCATATCGGCCTTGATCCAGTCTAGCCTGGGCCTTTGATTACTACCCACTGTTTGCATGCTCATCAGGTGTTTCACATACATCGTTTCTGGACTTCGATTTCAATAGCATTTGGCGACTCATCAAGAGTGCCAACAGTACCCTACTTTCTTCCTTATTCTATACACTGTCGCTACTAGACCCTGCTGGTTTCCTTATCTGTCTTAAGTAAGCAGACCACAACTAATCTTAGACAGTGCGGTATCAAACGAGCATGACGCGTGCTATTGGCTTCTGACCCATCTTCTATACGATGAGTCTCTCCTGGAAAATTTAAGGCTTGAGACAGAGGCTGCTTGGAAATCCGAACATCTTGATATTAAACACCTTTGTTCGAATTCCCCCAACATCGACTCTGTTTTCAACGAAGTACTCCGTCTCAATAACAGAGCAGCGGCTGTCAGAATCGGGTCGAAAGCCACTACTATAGGAGGGAAAGTGCTTCCATTGGGTTCTACGGTAGTGTTGCCGTTCCGACAACTCCATATTAACCAAGTGTGGGGTCCTAATGTGCATAACTTCAACCCAACAAGATTTCTCAAAAACGAATCTTTGACTAGAAACCCCTCCTTCCGACCCTTTGGGGACGGTGCCACTCTATGCCCAGGGCAGATTCTAGCAAGGCAGGAGATATTTGGGTTCATAGCGATCCTGGTCCGTCGTTTCGATCTTCGTCCCGTACGGAGCCACCCCCTTAAGAAGCCCCTGTTTCCTCGCTTGAATTCTAGGGTGCCCTTTTTTTGGACTGAACGGGGCGTGTGAAAGGTACAGATAGTCTCGTTGCAATTACTATTGTAGAGAATTAGGAATTTTCAACATAAAGCCCGATCTGCACATGTCACAGGGCTATGTCTCATGTTAGCGAGGGAGAAAATGTGGAAAGTCTCCTGCGATCCTAATTCAAGACAGTGATTCACGAGATAGCGGAATCAGGAGGCTTCTTTCTCCGTGAAGAGACCGCCTTTGTACTGAAACTTGTCCAAAACAAAGAAACGCGATGGAATTCAACGTATCTTATGATTGCTACACAGACTGTTAGGTAGGGGAATGCAACTACCCGTCTGCCAGGGTCAGGCCGGCAACATCACGTAACTAATCTGCAAGTCGGTATTTAAATATTCAGCTAACCGTGCTTGCTTAACGCCACGAGACGGAGCTGAATTATCTAGGCAAGCAAGCGCGAAGCTATTCGTATATATAGACCTAGGTTCGCCGCGAGGATTCGAAGGAGGAACGAAGACCTATATGGTCTCCTTGACGCCCAAGAAGATTATTGCAATATTGAATACCCTTCCAAGCCCTAGTACTCTAGCCCTTATCGCATATTTGGTCTAGCTACTATAAGTTCATGGCGTTTGCCGCAAAACAAAACCTGTTGAAAGATACTATGCTCTATCAACAGACAAAAGAATTTTATAGCTATACTGAGCATTCTATAGTTGAAGCTCTAGTATAGTGACAGCAGACTGTCTTCATGAATACTCTTCTATTTTCATAGCTTATGATTTTTCCTGCTCTTATTTCACCGGCAAGTACATACTGGACGGTATTTATGTACGAGTAGGTTAACCGACGAAGATGAGTTCAGAGGCCCTCGCGCAACAAGAAAATCTCCCACAAATTAAGAAATAGGACACGCGTGTGATTCTCCTCTAATCTATATTTAGGCTTTATCGGATCAGCTTGTGACTTAGTCGTTACGCGCCCAATTCTAGTTCTTTCTCCGCTGTCGCAAGTGCAGTCTCACCTCTCATGAGTTTTCCTTAAAGAACATTTAAGTCGCACAAGAAAATCTATGCTTCACTTCCTTTGTTCAATGTTTTAAGAACTAGACATGATTCTGTTGCCTTCCAAACAGATGTGAGAGTGAAGATCTCAGGGCGGTGACTCACATGCGCATCTACGTAATTGGTGGTGGTATGTCTTGGTGTGCAAACGGAATCTCTTGCCCGGACCTATGCTATACCAAGTTCTGCTCGATCATATGTTCCAGTAAAGTTTAAAATTGCATATTAAAGGGGTCATACCATCCGATTTCTACTCCGTCCGGGGTAGCTAGGAATCTCCACACAGTCATCTCCGTCAAAGACCTCAACATTGTTGATAGGCCTTGCCGATTGCTATTCGCCTGCCCACGAGATAGTATACATCTAGTGGCACGAACACTCCTGTCCACGGCAAAAACGCACATTAACAAACAACGAAGATGGCGCGCATCACCATTCAACCCCCTTCCGTCTCCTCTGCCGTTGTTGAGGCTGGACAACGGTTCCAACTTCCACTGAGAACAGAAAAGAGAACGCAAGGCTCAACCATGTTCAGCACCACGGCTAAGAACTTAACCTCAAGTGTCCCTTTCCGATGGCGGGCCGACCAAGTCAAGATTTTCGAAGATTGGGTCCTCTTCAAGGGACCAAACGTCATGTCGGCTGATCTGCTGCCTCTACTGAGAGCGCTAGACCTCGACGGATATGAAGACGTCAAGAACAATCGCGGAGAATGTGTTCATGACCTGATCGTCGTGAAGGTGCGTCGCAAGCTCACAAAGACCAAGAATGAAACGAAGACAGAGATGGAAACGAAGAGGGCATGCGATACATCCCAGTCGACTCAAGTGCGGTATAAAGAACCCGCAGTTGTGACGTTGCCACGTGCCAGCCTTCACGAGTCGGTCAGCGAGTCGGAATATGATGAACAAGACGCGACGGTCATAAAGCGCGAGAAAGGGGAAGCATCTGAAGCGTTTGAGCAAATCCCCAAAGTTCCATATCATGGTATGAGTGGTAGCTGGCGCCACCCTGCGCTTCGTGATAAATATCACGCGCCGCTACTAAAGTTCCAGACAAGTAATCACCCGAACATCTCGTCCGAGCACGTCTCAGGAAAAAGCATTGCCCCTATCGTGCCTACTCACCCCGCTACATTCCGGTATAGTCTACGGTCTCAGGGCACTACAAGTCGAGATACGGTCGACGAGGATCTCGTGGCGGACATGGATAGCCTGAACATCGCAATGAAGAAGTTCCTTTCGACGGTTGGACGGCTAGTAGCCAATAGCTCAGGCGCAAATTTGAAAATCGCAGCTCGCGACGCTGCCATCGAGATTGACTATCTAGACTCCTTGGTGGAAGAGTATCTTAAAGAAGAACAAGACTGAAAACATATGCAATGGTCTTCTACCGGCGGTCATGACATTAGGAGTTATGTGTAAGGGTTGTTTTCATCACGGTGGTCTAAGTGGGTTAGATTTATTTAAATTACGGCGATAATAGGAATAGACAAAATCTCTGGTTTATGGTGATGTTTCGTACGTTATCCCTTCGAGTGATCATCATAACCATAGTATGGTATGGGCAGTGCCAGCATTAATTAAAGTTAGCTAATGAACCTAGGAGGTCTCAAACTTAGATGCTAACCAAGAAAGAAAAATAAAATGCTATCAGTTCTCGCCGAAAGCGGCGGTTGATCACAGGGGTTCGTCAAGATTAAATCGGAAGCATAGGCACCTAAACTCTAAACCTGGTCTTTGGTAGTCTAGAAGAGTGCGAACTGCCATCGACATGTTCAACTGTCCCGTAGTCCTTCATACAGGGGACCCTCTAGTAGTATAAGTAGATAAAGCTAGAAACACCGCTCTTAGAACATTTGTCACGTCTGGGACCTATTATACTAACATGAACCGGTAACACTAGATTTCTAGAAATAACTTTTCCTTGTATAGCCTCATCCTCTCGTTTTATCAAGGATCCTGAAACCTCCTAAAGCCTAAGAGACAACAACGTAAGTCTAGAGCATAGACAACCAACCAATGCACCAAACAGAAAAAGAAAACCCTAAACCCTATCTAAATGACTGACTTATTGCGTCATGATCGCTCATTATATCTCACCCACTAGGTCTATCTCTACTTGCTTCTTCACGATATCCCCAACTTTTTGCCAGGAATTCTCCACAAATGTGACTCGCTTCTCTTTGTGCAGGAGATCCTTGAACTCGGCAGGAAGCACCTGTTCGTTAAAGTTGAAATCAGACTTGCCCTTGAGCGCAGACTCTACGGCTCCTGAGAATTTTGCCGGGTGGGCAGTTGACAGAGAGATATGTTTCACGTCAGCGCTAGGTCCAGCGATTGATCTGATTGCCGCCGCGACGCCAACCGCGGAGTGTGGGTCGAGGACATATTTTGTGCGCTCGTAGCATGATCGAATGGTCTCAAGTGTCTCTGGATCGCTCACGCGCTCGCTTTCGAAGGTCTGTCGACCAGCCTCCAAGATATCTTGGTGTACTGGTCCAAAACCGCCAGACTTCTTCAGTGACTGATACCAAGTCGTTACCTCCTGCCCCGCTTGCTTCTTGTTGAATTGATCATCCATTCCAACGGTCGAGGCGAAACCTAGGTAAAATCAGTATCAGCATATTATATAAACGAAAGTATGCGAGAAACGTACCTTCAGCTAGGAACCACATCAGCCTCTCAAAGTTGCTAGAAACCAATATGTCCATAGCAGGGCTTAGGGTTTCTTTGCAGCCATCCTTATGTACATGTTCTTCATCCACATTTCCATTTGCGGCAGGTTGTTTCTCATAGCGACCTGTCTTCCAGAATCGGTATAGGATATCGTTCCTACATCGTATATTGTCAGCGAAGGTAGGAGACTGCGTAAGTTTAGATCAAGTGCTAGAGTATACAGAAAATGGAATCGCCCTTCTAGAACTTACTCGTTTGTTGCCACTAGCAATGCATTAGCACAGTGATATACCAAAATAAAAAAAGGGACAACATACCGACTAATTTGTCCACAGGCAACCCCATTCTAGTCGCAAGGTACCCTGCAAGAATATTGCCAAAATTCCCGGTAGGCGTAACAAACCGGACCTTATCCCCTATTTTAAACGTTGTAGAAGTTCTCGCGAGGGAGAAATAAGCGTAAAAATAATAGACAATTTGTGCGAGTATCCTAGAAAAGTTGATAGAGTTCACAGCGCCAAGTTTGAGTACTTCATTGGTATCTGGGTCGCTGAAGAGGGCCTTGACAATATCCTGTTTGTGCTGTTGTTAGTCTATTAGACACACATCTCATTGCTTCTATCTTACCTGACAATCGTCAAATGTCCCGGTGACAGCGATGTTGTGCACATTGGCGTCGAGACA
The DNA here is from genome assembly GCA_022495235.1 of Xylaria curta. Taxonomy (NCBI): domain Eukaryota; kingdom Fungi; phylum Ascomycota; class Sordariomycetes; order Xylariales; family Xylariaceae; genus Xylaria; species Xylaria curta. Next base: position 114,099 of record MU375907.1, on the reverse strand, counting down.
TGTCGTCATCTGAGCTTCTTGGATCTATGAAGAATGAATTAGTTCTTGATGGCTCTAGCAAAGTTTTCCGTGTCATCCAGCGATGAAAACTTTGGTGGTTACAACTTTGTATCATACCGCCTTCGAGATATTAGATAGTAGCGGGTCTACTTACAGGGCTGACGCGGTCTTTTGGATGCAGTATGAATACAGACACATCCTTTTTGCCTCTAAGTCCATAAATAGCTGCCGAGCCAGTCTGATATTCCGTTAGAACTACGAGTGAATGGAAGGGCTGTGTTTTGGGTTAGGTACATCACCGCTTGTCGCGCCAACAACTGTCAAGTGATGCCGATCTATTTATTTACCGGTCAACTCTCATTCATCTCGATATGTCTTGAACAGGACTCGCAGCATCGAAAAGGCCTGTGGCACAAATGATATTACCTTTGCCTTCCTTTCCCTGATTTCTTCGGACGAGAAAGTACTCGAACAGGTTTCCGAGGAATTGTAAGGCACAGTCTTTGAAGGAGTAGCTGGGGCCGTGGAACAGCTCAAGAAGATACAGGTTATTGTCTTGTAGGTGAACTAGGGGCGCAACATTGTCGGCTCGGAAGGTGGAATAGCTTCTCTCAATGATGGCTTTCAGGTCGTCGGCAGGAATCTCGTCGGGCGATATGTACAAACTGAAGATGCGAAAGGCCAATTCGGTGTACGAGAGGTCTTTCCACTCTTGCTAACGGCTGACAGTCAGCTATCGAGCTTCGTCCGAGTGGGTGCAATTGCTGGCCAAATACCCAATTTGTAGCTGAAGGGATCTGGTGAGGCAAGAATAGGCCACCGTCTGCCGCAAGACCTTTGAGGACGACGGTCTCGAAGGAAAGCTTGAGACACAAGGAATTAATTAGTAGGAGGACTGAGATTGATTCTGGTGGACAAATGCACTGCGTACTCCGTAATCCCCACCTCTTGTTGAAAGGTAGGTCTGAGAGGTTGTGTGATTCTGGCTTGCTGTTTCCTGGTACATGTTGGCGTCGCTCGTAGCCGTTATGGCTTCTAGTCGAAGGTCGAGTATAGATGTATCAAAGAATTATGCGTAAATTCTGCCCCTCCAATGACAGGAGATTAGAGCTTAACTGAATGCTGGGTTCATACCAAGCTCCTACATCGGGCTGCCCCTCCGGAAGATGAATCACCCGGGTCCGAAGAACAGCTCTTTATAGCCGCCCCTTCCCGAATAGGGAATTCCCTTTTGGGCTAGATATATTAATCTACCCTAACCTGGTGGGTACGAAACAGTACCTGCGCAATGCAAACCCCGCGGACCCCACGCCGATAGATGACTGACTTACACCGCGATCGGACACAACCCAAAAAAAGTTTCGTCATGGCGTTTCCCTGTAATGCTAGTAAATATATTATACCTAAGCTAGTTCTGTCAGCCGCCGGGCCCCGAAGGCCTGACTAGACGACCAATTCACCACTGTAATCGCTCGCGTGCACCATGGCTCAAGCTGAATTGCCTGATCCAACGGCCGACCTCGACTGGTCAGGCTACGTCGGCGCAATCCACGAGGTGTTCCGCCGCCAGGCCGAAGCGCACCCGGACCGCGTCTGCATCGTCGAGACGGCCTCGTCGACCACTCCCGAACGCCGCTTCACCTACCGTGAGGTCTACGAGGCAACCAACACTCTCGCCCACTACCTGCACGATGCCGGCATCACCAATGGCGACGTGGTCATGATCTGGGCCCATCGTTCCGTCGACCTCGTCGTCAGCTTGATGGGCACTCTGGTAACTCTCGCCGCCCGTTTCTTTGCTTTCTGTTGATACAGTGCTCATACTCTTCCTGCCAGACTGCCGGCGCCACTATGACCGTCCTAGATCCGGCCTACCCTCCAGCTCGCCAGCAAATCTACCTCGAAGTATCGCAGCCCCGTGCTTTGATAAGGATAGGGCGGGCCACAGATGAGAACGGCCCTCTGGCTCCTCTGGTCCAGAAGTATATCGATGAACAACTGCAGCTAAAGGCAGAAGTGCCTGAGCTTCGTCTTCACGATGGCGGCTTTCTTTCCGGCAGCAGCGACCATGACATCTTTGAGAAAGCCAGACAGTCGGCCGCTATGCCGCCTCCCGTAGTCGTTGGTCCTGATTCCAACCCCACGCTGTCCTTCACCTCGGGGAGCGAGGGGCGACCCAAGGGAGTTCTTGGCCGCCACTACAGCTTGACGCGCTATTTCCCCTGGATGGCCAAGCGATTCAATCTCTCGGCTGACAGCAGGTTCACCATGCTCTCCGGTTTAGCACATGATCCCATTCAGCGTGATATCTTCACGCCTCTATTCCTCGGCGCCCAGTTGCTCGTCCCCGCTAAGGAGGATATCCAACACGAGAAGCTTGCCGAGTGGTTCCGCGAACATAAACCTACCGTCACTCACTTGACGCCCGCTATGGGGCAGATTTTAGTTGGGGGTGCTGTCGCCGAATTCCCTAGCCTCGAGCAGGTCTTCTTCGTTGGCGACGTCTTGACAACAAGAGATTGCCGATCCCTTAGGCGTCTGGCTATCAATGCTACGATTCAGAATATGTTCGGCTCTACAGAGACTCAGAGAGCAGTTAGCTACTACGAAGTTCCTAGTAGAGCTAATGACCCCGACTTCCTGGATAAGCTCAAGGACACCGTCCCGGCAGGCCGGGGTATGGAGAACGTACAGCTTCTGATTCTCAACGCTGAAGACCACACCAAACAATGTGGCGTCGGCGAAGTAGGAGAAATTTTCGTAAGGGCCGCGGGGCTCGCCGAAGGCTACCTTGGCGACCCGGCTCTGAACGAGAAAAAGTTCGTACCAAACTGCTTCGTCGACAACCAGAAGTGGATTGAGCAGGACAAGAAAGACACCAAAGAGGAACCCTGGAGGCGCTACTACAAGGGACCACGTGATAGGATGTATCGGACAGGTGATCTTGGTCGATACTTGGAGTCGGGAGACGTCGAGTGTATCGGCCGTGCTGATGATCAAGTCAAGATTCGGGGTTTCAGAATCGAACTGAATGAGATTGACAACAACTTGAGCCAGAACCCTCTAATTCGTGACTGCAAGACGCTCGTCCGGAGAGATCGTAATGAAGAACAAACCCTGGTTAGCTATATTGTTCCTGAGGCAGCAGAATGGCGCCGCTTCCTGACCGCTAGGGCCATGGACGATATCGAAGACGAGGGCATAGAGATGGGTTCTGTCACTGTATTCCAGAAGAAGTACAGAATAATGCAGAAAGAAGTACGAGATCATCTGAAGTCGCGTCTACCGGCATATGCTGTTCCAACAATCTACATCGTGCTTAACAAGCTTCCCCTGAACCCCAACGGCAAAGTCGATAAACCCAACCTACCTTTCCCTGATGTCGCCGAGCGTGTCGAAGACGCTTCCGAGGAGGACTTGAGGAATTGGGAGTCGCTCACCGAGATGCAACGTACTGTGGCAGAAAAGTGGGCTGACCTCGTCCGTGGTCTGAATCCCAAATCCATCCGGCTAGAGGATAGCTTCTTCGATCTCGGCGGGCACAGTCTTTTAGCGCAACAGTTACTCCTGAACTGCAGAAGAGAGTTGAAAGCTGATCTAACAATCAACACTCTTTATGGGGCATCAACTTTGGCCGGGTTCGCTGCCGAGGTAGAGAAGCAGCTGAAGAAAGCCAGCGGTATTGTCACTGATGAAATTGAGGAAGGTGACCCAGTCTATGCGCAGTCACTAGATGAACTATTAGCTAAATTACCTGCAAAGTACCGGAGTGCGGACTTGCAATCACTGGGCAGTCCAGGGCAGCTTACCGTCTTCCTCACTGGAGCAACCGGGTTCCTGGGCTCGTATCTTGTGAAAGACATACTCGAGCGCACACGCCGGGATGTTAAGCTTGTCGCTCACGTTCGTGGAGTCAAAGATGCCTCTGCAGGGCTAGATCGCCTCAAACGCTCCCTTGGAGCTTACGGACTGTGGAACGATGAATGGCTGCCTAGACTGAGCTGCGTGATAGGCGATCTCTCGCAGCCCAAGTTGGGCATGAGCGAGCTAGATTGGCAGAGGATAGCGGGGGAGGCGGACGTGGTCATTCACAATGGTGCCATAGTTCATTGGGTGAAGACGTACCAGGATATGATGACTGCAAACGTCCTCTCTACGCTAGATGCTATGGCTTTGTGTAACGAAGGGAAGCCCAAGACCTTCACATTTGTTAGTTCGACAAGTGTTCTCGATACGGATCATTATATCAAGCTATCAGAAGAACAGGTCAGGACGGGACAGGGTGCTATCTACGAAAGTGATGACATGCAAGGAAGCCGCCGCGGGCTTGGGACCGGATACGGCCAGACCAAATGGGTTTCAGAACAGCTCGTCCGTGAGGCTGGAAACCGTGGTCTGGTAGGATCTGTAATACGCGCAGGTTACGTCTTGGGCGACATGCTGACGGGAGTCTGCAATACCGACGACTTCCTGGTTCGCATGCTGAAGGGCTGCGTGCAGCTTGCTGCGCGCCCTCGAATTGTCAATACTGTGAACGCCGTTCCCGTAAATCACGTTGCCCGGCTGGTTGTTGCATCGGCTCTAAATCCCATCGCTGACGGCGTGAACGTCATCCACGTCACCGCCCATCCGAGGTTACGGATGAACGAATACCTATCCATTATCGAATACTACGGCTACAAAGCGCCAGAAGTGAGTTACGACGCCTGGAAGTCCGAGTTGGAGAAATTCGTCTCTGCTGGTGCCTTAGAGAAGGATCAAGAGCAGCACGCCCTCATGCCGCTGTTCCACTTCTGCATGAACGATCTTCCGGCGAACACGCGCGCCCCCGAGTTAGATGACCGCAACGCGGCAGCGGTGCTCAAAGCGGATGCGGAGAGCTGGACTGGACTGGATGAGAGCTTCGGTCATGGTATTGGTAGGGACGACGTCGGGAGATACCTCGGATATCTCGCGAAGATCGGATTTATCGGTCTACCGTCTGAGAAGGGAAGGCCTTTGCCTGAGATCCTAGTAGATGCGCAAGCCGTGGGAGGACGTGGTGGTGCTGCGTAGTCTAACTATAGAACATCTGCTTTCGCACGAGACATGATTCGTGTAGCGCGGTATCATGGGGGCTGGTGGTATATAAGTCGCTCATTTGCCTAGAAAATGTGCGGCGCATTTCGAACTCAAATAAAAGAGGATAAGAAAACAGGTCTAGATGGCATCTAGAAAGGAAGTGCGAAGGTTACGCAAGGATTCATCTTACAAGGGTTATAGGGTTGGAAAAATCATCATTCGTATATAAGATATTATCAGTTGGAGCTTCCACTGACGCGTAAAATTGGTCTTGTGTACATTGTAAGAATTTAGGAGCACTACTGCTGCTAGGAGAATTGTGAGAGTCCAACTCCAAGTATCCTATTCCATTCTATAATTCCACGGACTCGATTGGCGCCTGATACCCGGCATAGGTGTAACTAATATGTTGATGCAAGTAGAGTCGCGAGGACCGAGGTCCCTTCTAGAAAGAGAAAAAGAAAGCCTCACCGCCTTTTACCCCTGATACTCTACCGGCAGAATTAAACCCCTGAAGCCCAATTGCAACCCAACACTATCTAGTATTCATTCACAGTAATTCATTTCACTCCGTATGGCTCTAATTTATTTATTCTAAAAATCCTCAGCTTTCGATCTTTCAATTTAATATGCCATCCTACGAAAAAGCTACGCGCGCGCAAGCCCTAGCGCTAAAAATCAGCGGGCGCTTCTCCAACGAGGAGATCGAGCGCGTAACCGGCATGACGGCCGCTTCCGTAAACCGCATGGTCGACCGAGCTATCGAGCGAGGGCTAGATCTGAATAAACCAGTTATCCGAGATATTCATGTGGCGAATGGTCCTCGGCCAGGCCGGCCATCAAAACAAGCCGAAGCCAAAGATCAGATCCTGGAGAAGGTACGGCGCGATGGCGGCCGGCAGAAAAGCTGTGCTCGGATAGCGGCAGAGCTAGATGGCCAGGTCTCTGCTATGACTGTGTGGCGGATTCTTCGGGGTGCGGGCATTGAAAGATCAAAGCCGACGCTTAAGCCAAGGCCAACCAAGGAAGGAAAGAAATGAAAGCTGAACGGCTGGCCTAGTGTAACAGACGAGGTGTTACACGGGCAGACCTAAGGCACTGGGACTGTATTGCGTATACGACACCACGGGTCGGAGCCGCTGATATCTCATGAATAACCATATGAGCAGCAAGTCGCAGACTCAACTACCTGTGTTTTCTAGATCACAAGAACAGGCCGACGGAATGAGATGGGCAAGACCAAGCAAACGAAAGCAAAGCTTTCGTATGTATGGACCTAGATCGCCGCTAGGGCTGAAAGAGAAGACTAGGCTTGAAGCCTAGTCCTTGTTACATAAGGCTTGTAAGATTAAAAACCAGTAGAAATGTTCTCTTGTAATACATCTGTATTCTTGTGTATCCATTGGATGCTGAATGGGAGATGAAGGCAGCTCTAAAACAACGTGGTTATTTATATATGTATATACATGTTCGATCGTTTTGCGTGCCCTTTTTTTTTTAACAAGAGCTGTAAAATGCACTCCCTAATAGTTTTGTATCGTGCGTCAACTGCCATCAATCCCGAGACTTCCACCTGTCCACTCCACCCATTTCCAGTTCGCCATTTCGCGGCAAAGTCGACTAGAATGCTGCAATAGACTAATTTCGTTGCAAATATACAGTTCCTTCGCTATCTGAAACGCCTGTTAATGCTAACGGGTATGTGTGAATCGAATGCTTCGGCCCAGTCAGATAAAACCAATATAGGGGATACAATGTCGCCCGCAGGCCAGTCACCACCTAATGACAACAGAAGAAAGAAATCCGTTACCAGATCAGCGGGTCTTTTGTAGTCGATGTGCCTGACAAAATCGACGACGTCATCGTCAAATGATGAAAATTCCATCAAATCGTTAGACGAGCAGGTTTCGCAGGTACCATCTCGAAATATGCATGCGAAGAAAATAAGAAATGCCTAGGTAGAGTCCCAGCTGTAGATATTGAATAAAAGTCGTGTCATATCCTTGATAGACCGACACCTCATGCGCATAAGACGGGTATGTCCGCCCTACAAGCAATACATGAGTAGAGCCAAGTCGCATAAAACAGTGGCGAAACCGAAGATAACCGAAAACACTATGTGGTACCAAACCTGCCCAGCGCAAATCATGCTAAAAGAATGAGCATGAGTTAGGCGCAAGAGGCGGTTCGTTATAGACCATTCGCCCTAAAAGCCCATACGCTGAATAGGCAATCGAAGAGAAGAAGAGTGTGTTTGTTACCACGACACAATTCAATTCCAGGATGCCATGTGGCTGATTCTTTGTTACAGATCCAGCCTAATTCAATTTTTGGACTCAGGCCAGTGAAGGACGGAGATCCGCGTTGAGCTCGTCGAGGAAATCGTCTAGGTAAATGATACGGAAGCGTTTCCCATGCTTGCTTCTAAAAGCAGGGTTCATCCAGGCCGAGGAAATAGTCGCCTTCCAAGTCACCAACTCCACATTCCAGCCCTGAGACAGAGCACGGTTGGCGTATTCTAGAAAGCCTTCTGAAAACTCAGCCTGTGCGGCGTCTCCAGTCGCGAGGATCATGCTGCTAGGCTCTTGCATTTTGTCCACGATACTATTCATCATATTCAAATGCAGGATCTCGTCAACGCCCTGTTCACCATTTCTGGTTTCATAGCTGACTCCAGCTGTATCCTCGGCTGACTCATCGCCACTGGTCATCAAATTAATGGGGTAAGCAACACCGGGTCCCTGCGCAGATATCCTGCGTCTCCGCCCAGCCTTGACAGGCGAAACTTTCTGTACCCGATTGAGAATACTTGTTTTGTACCCATGCTTTTCCGCATCAACGAAATGCTGAGGCCATTGCGTCTTGCTGACGATATGGCTAGCGACGGAGCTAGCAAGAACTTTCTTCTCGGCTGCTCTATTACGCTCCATAATAGAAGCCAAGACTTTGAAATTGAAGGACGGAGCGCGGATGCGACGCTCGACTGGAATATTCTGCGATATCTTCCAAGAATTACAGAATCCAATATGGATGTTGGACATATCGACAAAGATATGTAATGGTTTCGCTGACCCGGCTGAATTATCCTCGGCGCTGTACGTGGCCAACTTTAGCAGAAAATCATGATGTACGGTGTCGTGTTGATCTTGAGATGTCGTTGCCGTTTCTGTTGGCTGGTCTAGGACGCCAAAGTGACCCTCGTTACCGGCTGTAGTGATGATGTCAGAGATGTCAAGTGAAGGATTCTTCTTCTTCAACACCTCAGCTTCGTCAATGATAGGTATTACATCTAGGTAACCATGCCGCTTAGCTGTTTCTTTGGCCTTTGCCGGTGTAATCGCTCCTTTGATGTAAAATGCGAAAAGCCGCTCGGGGTTCCAGAATGGTTTCGCCTTATCGACTGCCTCTAAGTCAGGAGAGAGAGATGGTAGAGTCTCCGCAATGAAGGGAGAGGCACTCTTCACTTTCGTCTCTGTGGCCAAAAAGCCTCTAACTATACCATGCAGAGATTCGGCGTCTGGAATTATCTCGGTAGACGGGACGGTCTCGACAACTGTATCGACAGACACGGTCTTGAACAAGTCCGCTGATTTGTGAGCAGGACGGTATATCCTAGGATACGGACCATGGGCATTGCCGTCTTTCTCAGAAAATGAGAATGCGATAGGTGACAGGAGCTTAGTTCTCGGAGCAAAGCCATTGGATTTGTATGTGGGAGGAAGATTAAATCTAGTGCTGGAGACTGTCTTGCTATTGACAGGGGTAGATGATGATGAGCCGAGAGTGATTTCATCGTCGGAACAAAAGGAAGAATCATCACCAGTCAGCGTCGTAGGGGGTGTATCGGCTCCCCAGGGGGTACCGGACCCAGAGGAAAGACGAGAAGATGAATTGGAGTTGATTGATTGGTTGGGTGTCCCAATCAAAACAATGTCCTCATCGGAACACATAGAAGGTGTGCCATTGAAGACAAAGTCGCCATCAGGATGTGTAGATTTGGCGAGTTGGCTGAGGTTGTTGCTTGTGAGTGTTGCAGAGATATCAGGCTCAGTATATACGGCGCTGCTACACTGTTAGAAAAAACGTATTAAGCTGACATGGGGCGTTTAATAGATTGTGTCGGACAAGACTAACCTCTTGGCAGGAGTAACGTTGGAACTAAAGACTGTGAGCAACCCATCACCCAGATGTGGAATGGAAGATCGCTTCCTAATGACTCGAGAGCCGCCGGGGCCAGGTCGTTGAGGAAGAGCCTTCATTTTAGTTGTCGGTGACGGCGGTGATACAGTAATGGAACCATCAGGCATTAGACATGGTTTCGTGGTGTCTAACTGGCTGCGGATGCAGGGCCGTGTGGATGATGAAAATTCCTCTATAAGACATGCATCGCCGGGTGCGTAAGCCTCCTGAATGGAATGCATCTCAATGGCCATAACAGCAAAAAGGAGAAAAGAACAGGAATAGAGCCGCCAGTAATACGTGACAGAGATGTGCTACCAGCCAATTCTGACCAATAATAGCCGTGGGAAAAAGGCAGACGAAAGTAGCTACAAAGAAGTCAGCTGGGATGCCAAGATACACACCACATGTTGAATGTTGGGTAGTTGATTGTGGGGTGCTGCGAAGACGGGAGGAGCTTGGCAGCAAGGACGTGTAAGGAAGTGGTAGGAGATGATGAGATGAGACCTACTGGATAATTAATGAAAGGGCTAGGTGCGAGAGGTGGTGGGTAGGAAACGTATGTGGTGGCGGATGGGATTCATATTCAGATCGGGTGCACCTCCTTCGATGTGATCGGCGCTACAGCCCAACTAATGCTCAGCCAGTACGGCTGGACCGAACAAAAGAGACGTGGTAGTGGTAAAAGATGCGGTGTATATGTGATGTATGAGTCAGAATGGAACAGAGATGAAAGTCTATCAAGCTGCGGATGATAGGTAGGTTTGCCAACAAGATTGAAGTTGTAACCATTAAAGGACACACGGAAGCCAAGCCACGGGCCGGATGAAACAAGCGTGTCCGAATTCGACAATGACGACAACGACAACAGTGAACAGAGGCGGGAGAGGGGAGAGGGGAGAAGGTGAGGAATTGCGGGTACGGCGGACGGTGTTGAGCGTGGGAAGTAATGGATCAAGGTATCGAGTTTTGGTATGGGCGACTCGCAAAGAGAGATGGGCAATGGGCAATGGTCAATATGAACAATTATTGAAAGATTATAGACAGAAGCGAGTTGGAGGTTGTGAGAGTCCTTGAGGTTGCGCTGGTTGTTGGAGTCTCAAATAATTAGTCAACCCACGCCACACTTGTCGTCGATTCATTCGGTCTTGGGGAATTAGGTTGCCGCATGTGCAGCTAGGTAGACTAAAGTACGAAGCTAGGACCCTCCTATGGAAGGTTTAGTGTGGAGCTACCGATCCGTACAGACGCTAATGAACTCCCAAAGGTAAGTGGGGCAGAGTAACCTTGCCACCAGCGCATGCTGTAGGTACAGAAAGCGCTTCCAGTTTTGGGCAGCCTTTAGGCTTCTCTCCATACAACAATATTCTGTACAAAATCAGCTGGGAAAAGTAAGAAAAAAAAGAGCATTATAATTTGAATCTGAATATTCGGTGATACTATAATGTCCGAACTCCTAGTTCAATGTGTAATCTTTGTGTCTATATGATTTTTGTCATTGATAAAGTTTGGTCACTCTGGTTTCAATCTACCTGGTTTTGATTGTCTAAAATGTTTGAAAACTACCAACCTATATACGTAGGTGTGCCTGATGCCCAAGAATGAACTGGATACAACTGTCCAACTGGGAACTGCATATGCAAGCAATAGCTACCTTGCATTACCCAAGTAGACAGCTGTCGAGCTGTCTCGGATGTCCACAATATATAGCAATGGAGAATGTCGATATGTACCGTGGTGCCATTAGTTTCCCCACATGGTTCTCGACGAGCCCGTGATGCGCCGGTGCTGTAACACGTCAATCTGTCTGCACCCTTAGCCTCCAATACTATCCCGTCACTCGGCAGCAGCGGCAAACCAATCATTCCCGAGGTCTTAATCCTCCAGATTTATTGAATACCTACCATGTTGCTAGTAGTACATTGACTCTTCGGGAAATCCGTTTTGGTATTTCAAACTCACTCCATATTATTGAAACCGCGAAACCGCAGCACCTTGAATTAAGCATAGGCTCTTCGCCCAAGCCATAGCTGTGTGCAAACTCCGTACTTGTCCAGCCCACCTATAAACGCCGTGAGCCTAATCCGTAGCTACCATGGTACAGCCTAGTTATCGTCTTTTTTGATCCCTTTTATCCGTCCTAAGTCTGCTACTATACACCACGCTAATTCTTGACGGCATCGATATCCTTATCCTTGACACTCCATCCGTCATAGTTTGCCTTGAGCACGTCTGCCTCGTCTTGAATGCTCTGCGCCCAGCCCAAGAGAATTTTTGCTGCCGAGTCTATCTGCTTTTGATTTTCGATTTGTGCAGCTTCTTGCTCTAAAGAGTATCGTTTCTTATCTTCTTCCTTGCGCATCTCATCTCGTGCCTTGCGCTTTGCTCGGCGATCTTGCACCTCGCGCGCCCGGTCAGCGAGATACCGGACGCTGTGTCCGAGGTCCGCATTTTCCTTGGACACGCCACGGTGCGTTCGCTCGAGAGGCGGCTGTGTAAAGAAGAGGACATTGCCTGCCTCATCTCGTAGGAATTGCTCGCGGACATCGGCGGGAATATTTGCATTCGTCGCATCGTCTAATCTGTACACTTCGATAGGACGCGGCGGATTGTATGCGTTGGCTTGTACGTGTCCGCCAGGACTCGGTACCGGCGCGACAGAGCCGCGGGCGGGTGAAGGCGCTAAACGCTGTGATGGATCATAGGGTATGATAGGGTTGGCCATCTGGTGTGGAGGGGGATGATGAGGTTGAGGAGGCATGGGAACGGGTGTGGGATTGTACTGTGCTGCAAATCCATTAAACGCTGGGGTATGGTGAGTCTGATGTGGTGGATGCGGTTGGTATTGCGGAGCCTGTGGTGTCATCTGTGGCGGCGGCACATGTTGTTGGAATGTGTGAGTCCCATATTGTGGAACAGGGACCGGGGTAGCACTGGCGCGCGGCGCATAGTGAGCTGAATAGGCTGGCGTCGTATGACCGTTCGTGGGTGCTGGCTGAGCTGGAATGGTTGAGAAATGACCAGTGTTGCCCATGCTGATGTCCCCTTGGCCATCTACAGGACGAGTGGTCTGCATCATGGAAGGACGGCGGATTGGTTCGATGTGTGCTGGAACAGGTGTTGGTTCAGGTGGCGGAGACTCCTACGAAACAGATCATGTGTCAGTTGTCGATGTTCAACGGAAGTAATCGATAAGGACTGCTTGTTCTGTAGATGAAATCAAAACAAGTGTCGAAACAAAGTGTGGAATGAGGAGGGATGGAAATCAAGATACCAACGCTGTTCTTGCTTATCGTAGAGATAAGCACGAACTTTCAGTAGGTATCTACTAACGACAAAGACCTGATCCGGGTGGACCAGAACTATTTTTTTTTCTTTTCTTTTTTTTTGGGTTGTTTCCTCCAAAAAAAGAAAGAAAGAAAGACAGGAGAGAGAAAATACATTTGACTATGGAATATGTACTTACGTTGGATTCCCTTTCCCGGCAGTGCACGGCTCCAACGAGGGGCGGCGCATTCGGAGCTCCCCATGTCGGTTTAGGGAGAGCATCTGTCGGTTTGGCATCATAGCGAAGGAGATGTTTGATGGGACTTGGAATCTTCTTAAGTTGCCGGGGGACGTCAAACAAGTCCATCTCGTAATCCCTTTCGCGGACCTCATCTGGCAAACAGCTCGTCCACGTTTTGATCTTATTGAGCCTGTGGTTCTCCTCGTTGTACCGCGATTTGCAGACATAAACTTCTTTATCCCTTGGAAATCCACGAGGTCTGCCTTTGTCGAATCGCGTCACAAACATGACAAAGCACCGATCTACAACCTCATCGATGCGGTGGTCTCGGTATTGCCCAGTCTTGACCACCTCGTTCTCCAAGAAATACTTATCATGACGATGGACAGTCTGCTCTGGCCGATAGTACCAGCAAGCATTTACCCATTGCTGCCCCTGGCGATCTTGCCAAGTCCGGTAGATCTGGGCGATGATGGGCTTTGTCAGATCATTCACATTGGTTATATGAACCCAATCGCCTAAAATTGCCCAGGTTAGTCGTTCATTAGGCACGCATCAGAGGGTTACAAGGGGTAGATTGCCTACCAACTCGCCAGATCTCGCCCCTATGGTGGATCTCTGATACGGGCCGTCGACCGTTCTCATCCTCGAAATCATTGTCTGGCCTCGTCTTCCCTTGCTCTACAAGCTCGCGGGCATGGGTCTGCAACTGCACAGCGTCCTTGTATATTTGGCTTGTCTCGATATTATATTCCTTGGCATTTTCAAACATCAGATCGATATCCTGCAGGGCCTGATCCACGCTTTGGTACTTCTTTCTCTTGTACTTCCTCTTAATAATGTCAAGAGCTATCGGGTTGGCAATGGTGGTATAATAGTCGGGGTTACTTGTCTTGTCGGGTAGCTTCTCAAAGGGGAAAATTAAAAGATCGCCCTCAGGATGCTTCAGCTTGCGAAGGCCCTGGAGCAGACTATAGATTCGGGCCTCGACTGGTGTGAAGACTTTGGGTGGGCGGCCGCGGAGTTTTTGAGACTCGCCAGCGCGTGAACCGAATTTTCGACCACCGCGACCTCTGCGTCTTCGACCGTCCCTGCTGTCGTCATCGTCATCAGAAGACTCCTCGTCGTCCTCGTCGTCTTCATCGTCTTCATCTTCGTCCTCGTCCATATCTACATCCTCTTCCTCGTCCGGGGATTCATCCGCCTCGGGTATCTCGCCCAGATCAGGAAGGGCTGCTTCCTCAGCGGTGATAGTCTCATCATCAATCAACTTCTGCAGCTCTTCCTGGAAGACCTCACGCAAGCGAAGCGCGTCCTTAAACACTTGAGAGGAAGGTCTGTTGTAGACTTGGGCATTGTGACTGATCAGAGCAACATCTCTGACGAATTCGGAAAAAGTAGTGTACTGCTTTTTAAGCTTCTTGGTCTGTTGGATGTTGATGTAACGGTTAGCCAACTTGCTGCGGACTTGGCACAACTCACGATAGGCTTTTTAGACTTACGCGGATTGTGCTAAATGCAGTGGGTTCCTTGATGACATCGTGGTAATCTGGTATGAGACGGCGGTTGGGGATGCGCTGAAATTGAGAGGCAATATAGTAACCACTACCATACATGGAGACATTAGCGGGCTGCGGCTGAGACAACGAGGGTTTAAATTGATTTACTTACTCTGCATCCTTGTAGGTGGTAAGGTAGTTGGCAACATTTTCAATAACTGTTAACATATCATTGTCCAGCCGGCTTGGTGTTGGTCTGTCCTGGCTGTCCCGGGGCTCGCCGTCGGCCTGCTCATCTGCATCTGCCTCCGCGTCCGCGTCCGCATCTGCCTCTGCCTCTGCCTCTGCATCTGCCTCCGCATCTACTTCTGCTTCTGTTTGTGCGTCGGTGTTCGCATTGGCGACAATTTCATCCTTCGAGTCGCGCTCGGGTTGCGCGTTTGCGTCGGGGGCTCGTGTGGTTGCGCCGTCTGGGGTAGCAGTCGCGGCAGCAACAGGCTCGATAGTTTTGCTCACGCCCTCGGCCTGCTTCACTTCCGCGTCCGCATCCATATCAACATCCACGTCCATGGCATCTTGGGATGATGGCTTGGCCTCGATTGAATCTTGTTCCATCATGGGTGCTGCAGCAACGGCAGCCGTGGGCTTGTCGCCGGGCGCGAGATCGGCCATGTCGCCTTCGGCAAAGCGCAGAAATGTCTACGGAAATCTACTCTTGCTATGTAGATTCACGAGTAAAAAGGCATTGCCAATGGCGGACTTGGGCGCATAGAAATGCCGACGCGAGCTTCCAACGCGATTTGGAAGTTCAAATGCGGTTGGGGCAGTTTCGGGGAATAACTCCTCCCAGGTAGGACTCCTCGCGGGTAGCTTCTTGCTGTGACACCTACCTACCCACATCTGGTGGCCCATGCACTCTTTTTTCCCAATATGGGTTGAAGCTTGTATTTACACTAGGTACCTAAGGTACTTGACATCATCCTTCTACCTGGTATTTACCAGTATGCATCAACTCCAGACTACATCTGTATAAATTCAGCAGTTACGCTGTAGCATGCAACTTAGTGACGGCTAGATCAAACAATCCCGTAAGACCTTTTACTCCAGGCTTTCCAATAATCTTCAAAGACAATGTAACGCAATAATATGCTGGCGCTTAGTCCGGCCTAAACAGGGTAACAACTTATAACTACTTAATAGGTAGTGCACTATACTCATACCCCGCGACAGACGGTGCCAGAGATCTCCAGACATGTGACTAAGTATTTAGATGTTTTGGAAATTCATGATTCCTTAACGCAAAATCCTTGTCCACAAAGAATACGTGTACCTAACAGCAAGCACATGTAGGTAACATCAAAAACGTGTACGTTATTAAAGCTACCACACTAGAAATGTCTATCTTAGCTCTCATTTAACAGGAACAGACAAAATATGACATGTGGGTTGCGTGATCTTCAGAAGGAGCAACATCAAATAATTCCGCGAACGAGTCGCAAATAAGATGCACATACCCAAAAACGTGTTTGTGACACGTCTATATTTATATACCCTCCCTTAGGTACTTCAAGGATATGGAACGTGACCACTTTGTCTGTCATGGCATTCATTACCTATGAGGCAACTTAGTAGCGGCAATATCGCTTTCCAGAATGCGCCTGCAGACAAACCACCATCCAACCGAGGAGGTACAGCTTAGGGAGTTTCAGTAAACCATTCTGTAACATGCAATCAAACCCCATACAAAGTACAGAGAAAAAAAGACGCCAACGCATCTCGCCATCGTGGGCGCATATCCCAATTCTCCATCCAGCCTCCCACGGAAGCTTCCGGAAGGTCCAACCGGGCCCGTATAATAATCTACATGGGAGGAGTAGCTGTATACCCGGCGATGCGAAACGAACCGGCCAGCCGCAAGCGTCGTTTGCCACAGTCGCCTCCACGGTCGTATTCTACTGCCCATCTAAATGCTTTAATCTGCATTAAATGATTGATTGATCGATTGACTGGCACTTCAAACCATCCCGAGAGTAATCTCTTTATCCCTTTCTGTTTCTCATATTCAGGCTGCTCGCACGCATTGCTTTACGTTATTCAGCAGCTTTCACATTGCTTTCCGTGCACAGATTAATTCTCCATATCCATCATTAAACGAGCGGTCCTTGATATAACCGCAATAAACTAGACAGCCAGGATCGGGGACAAAGATGAGGATACGCTTCCGCGGTCCTTCGGGCGGGGGATTTCTCGAGCTCGCCGAGGACGCCACCGTCGCCGATCTCCTGGTTGCTTTGAGGACCGAGACCGGCTCCGGAGCCATCGACGTCAAGTTCGGATGGCCGCTGCAGACCCTGGCCGCCGATCAGGCGGATCTTAAAGTCCGAGACCTCGGACTTCAGAGAGAGAACCTCACTATCGTTCCGGTCGAGAACACCGAGCAACGACAGCAGCAGCAGCAGCAGCAAGCCTCCGCCCCCACCTCCACCCCTGCTCCCGCTGCTGCTGCAGGCTCGGGTGCCACAGATGTAGATGCGCAATTGGCTGCGAGCATGTCGTATGGTTCCGCGGAGGATGTCAAGGTGGAAATGCCTGAGTCTCGCACAGATCTCGGTACGTACCAAAGAGCATCGACTTTATTTCTTCAACTCACGCACTAGGACATGCTGTAACTATCTAATACTGATATAATAACAGTTCTTCGTGTTATGCCCGATGATGGAGATTGTATGTTCACCGCCGTGGGTGGTGCTCTGGGCGGACTGGTGGCAATCGGCGCATCCTCCGGTACGCAACAGTGGACCCCGGCTGCCCTACGACGCATCGTGGTCGATGCCATTCGGAGGGAACCGGTCAGGTTCGACGCCAATTTCTTAGGAGCCAAGCCCGACAGGTACTGCGACCGTTTGTTGAGCGGCATGTGGGGAGGAGGCATTGAGCTCAGCATCATGTCCGAGATCTTCGGCATCGAAATCTGCAGCGTAGACGTCCAGACTGGTAAGGCGTATCACTTCGGCGAGGGGCAAGATTACGAGGAGTTCTGCGTTGTCATCTACTCCGGCGTACATGTAAGTCAGGTTTTAAAAAGCGTGCAAACTAGAAATCATCTTCTAAATTTCAGGACAGTACGATCGCGTCGCGGAGGCTACCGAGGGAGCTACGGGCATGGTAGAATTCGACGTAACGCGATGGAACACCGTGGGTAACGAACACATACTCCGACGTACTCAGGACATATGCAAGATCCTGCGAGACCGCCACTACTACACCAGCGTCAGCGACTTCGTCGTGAGGTGCAACCAGTGTGGAGATATTCTTCAGGGCGAGAAGGCGGTTACGCAGCACGCACGCCTGACGGGTCATACAGGGGTTACAGAAATTGCCGATACAACATAACATTTGTATTTGTATATTGCTCTATCATTGATTTGACGAAACTTATTAACCCATCCCTACCTAGCATGATAGAATACAATAGATTAATCGATATCCCTATGTAACATCAAACCGAGAATGATAGAAGCTTAAATTAAATTTCTGTCTAAGCGGTGATGTCGACTCGTCGTTCGAGGTACAGAGATAACCGACATTACTATCAATGGTTCGGTTGTCTAATGTTACAACTTGGAGGAAACCAGAGATAGACAATATGGATAACGTTAACTAAGAGATGAACATCCTCAGCTCTTTCATACACCTAAATAAGCTAATCTAGTCTAAACTAACCCAAAGCAAGATCCCATACCTAAACTTTATGCCGGACGCCATCAGCCATTTGAAGCATGTCCGGCTATGTATACAAGTAATACAAGCCTCGGTCTTGGATAAATCATTCATTTCTGTCGTATAATGTAACGCGCTAAGACACCACTACTCAGACAGCCAGTTTTATGGGACAATGGTTGCGATAGGAGCATCTACCTTATATAACCAAGAACAACCAGTGCCGACGCCGTGTGTATCATTCCCGCACCTCCCTCCCGCAATGCCCAACTTAGGAAATAGGTATCTCGAACAAGAGCCATCATATGCCATTTTATCAGAACCATGAAAGTAAAAAAATGTTGAAGCCCGACGATGTACGGTAAGCTTCGAAGTTACGACCAGTGGGAGGAGCTACATATCTTGCGTAGCTCTCGAATATAGAGGTGTAATGAGACATTAATCAGAATGGAAATAGCCGAAGGGATGGGGAGTGCACCGAGCTGGGTTCGATGCTTTATAAGACTTCCCGCTCTTCTTGAATAGCGGTCATGTCATTGCTATTAGTACCGCCTGTTAGTAGGGGTTGGCTAGGTGGAGGCATTGATGATCCTTTTGTGCCAATGGGAGTTGCGCTAGCACTGCCAGTGTTACTCGTCTGCATGCTTGAGTTCGTGGAGGAGCGGGTGAGATTTGGAGTGGTTTTGGGTTCAGAAGAGCGCTCGAGACCCTCATCCATTGAAACCTCCCGATGGAGCGGAGACGCATGGAGAGGCGAAGTGGACTTTTTACTTGACGCATCACCACCTCCACGAGAATTCCGTGGAGAGACTCTGCCCATCTATGACATGATTGTCAATACCTATCATCTAGTGAGGATTCAATATGGAGCACTTACTTGTTTCGCCCACCTAAGGCCGCAGCTATTACACAAATCCCTTTGTCCGCTTGGACCCCTTCGCCACTCCGGCGTGTTGCGAGTATGGCAATTGGCGCAGTCTCGTATTACGTTGCCAACACCCTTTCTTCTCTTGCGCTTCTTCTTGTTTGACAAAAGCCCGTGAAGCTCCTCGGCAAGAACACGGTTCACTTTCTCCATCTGGCGTAGTTCGTATTGCCAGCTTGTGCACCGTGTCGTTTTGAGTTCGTCAAATATGTTATCATCGGAGGCAAGAGCTCGATCCTGGTTGCTAGTACCCATGCCACCGCCGGCAGGGGCGGAGACCACACCGTGATTTTGAGCCTCAGGTGTTTGGCCTCCCTGCATCATGGTAAAGTTGACCGGCCTAGTCTCACCTAAAGATTGACTAGTCATTGGATTCACTCGAGTTGAGAGGGATGCACTTCGGGAAGAGGCTTTAAGTAGCTTCGTCTGGGCTAACAGAAAACTTGGCTTCTGCCCCCCCGACGCATCACCTGGATACAAGACCGTCTGCGCCTGGAGCACCTGGCCGCGTCGGTTCTGTACTTCGTGCTTGCATGTGACCGTTCGTCCTTTGCGAGCTTTCTCGATAGATCGACCGAACTCAGCACGCGATTCTTTGCGCATCAGCTCCTGTATGCTCGTCCCCACCAGATTTTCAGGCTGTAAATCTAGTAATGATCGAACGTTGGCGGAAACGAAGAGAAACATGCCAGACGTAGATAATTTTGTCCACAGTTCCCCATCTCCGATTCCACCTTTCGATTCGAGTTCTCGTCGACTTAGAGCAAAAACAGGCCGTTTGCGACCTATCAAGATGATGCATTTTCGACCTTTGCCTTGTTCCACAAAGAGAGACCCATGGCTCTCGAACCATGTGTATCCACTCTGCTTCCTGCGTATACGGAAAACAATGTTGACTGGGTTTCCAGACGTGGTGTCTTTAAGTTCTCGCGTCAGGGGGACGATATCTGATGGGTGGCAGATTGATGAGATAGAGGTCCCTACGAGCTCGGCGGCATCGTACTCGAGGATCCGCTTGGAGGAAGGCGAAAGATAGAGAAATAACCCTTTGAGGGATAGCACGTGGACCACGTCATCGGCATTTTCCAAGAGCATTTTATCCCATGATTGTTTATGCCAGTCCGAGACGACACCTTTAGGGTTGTATTGCTGCAGGAGAGTGGATACATCATCAACTCCAAGTGTCTGACCATTTTCTGGCTCCCACTGGCTGGAAGGAGGGGGATTCCATATGTATTGAGCCATACTCTCGCCTTGCGTATAATCAACAGACATTCCACCGACACCTTTAGCTGAGGCGATGGCATCGGGACATTCAACTAAGTCAATTTGGAAACCGATAATGTATCTGAACTCCTGGCTCTCATTTCCCCAGGGGATGGGGATCATGGTTAATAAATTTAGGAATGGCTTGCCGCCCTTTCGGTAGTTGATCAAGCTTTGCTGTACCTCCTTGCACTCGGCTATTTTGACCTTCAAGTTGTATACTGCACCGTTGTCGACAAATTCTCTCTTGGTCCCTGCTTCAACTCTGCCATCTGGAGCTTGCAGAAATCGGCAGTTCTGGCCAACAATGTCATGTCTGCTGTAGCCTGTGAGGTTTTGGAAGTTGTCCGAAACATATATAATTGGGCAGTCGTTCTGTGTGATGTCGCAGACAACGAAGGCACAGGACATATCGACAGCTCCTAAGTTGACCTGAGGGTTCTTCCTCGTAGCAACCATCCATAACGCCTTCAACATATCGAACCCGCTCTTCGAATAGGTGGTCTTTTGTTGTTGGGGAGGCTGGGGTCCCATAGGTGGTTGATGCTGCTGCTGCGGAATCGATCCATCTGTCGCTGTTCCGATCAAATTGGTTTGAGGCGGATAGTTAGATGCTGTCGATACCAGAGCCTGGTTCGGTATCTGAGCGGTTGACTGGGGGGAAATGGCAGATGAATAACCACTAATCTCATCAACGCCGACAGAACCCGGGTGCGCTGGGGAGTGGCTAGATTGGGGAAGTTGCGGCGGTAGATTCATCATGTTTGTGTCAACATTCGCCGTGGGTATAGGTACACTGTCGTTAGAAGAGTCCATAGCATTGCTGTTCTGTATACCCATGGTGAAGTCTGTAGGCATATTATCGACAGCGGCAAAGGCATTAGGCATTGAAGATGGCGGATACATGGCCATGGATGGATCAGGGGCCGCCATCTGGCCCATATCCATTTGGTCCATATTCATGTTAGACAAGGCGATCATATTGCCCATCATCTCCGGCGACAAGTTCGAATAGTCATCCGCAAGCATGGGTTGCGGAACAAAAGAGGCAGTCTCATTGGGCATGGACATGTTTACGGGAAGAGACGGAAAACCAGCGCTCATAGGATCGGCGGGGGAATGAGGCATCACGCCAAATTGATAATCGCGGTACAGATCTTCGCTATCCCCAAATTCCAGCATGGACATTCTCCGGTCGGCATCGGATTGCACCGTGTGAGACGAGAACTGCCGTTGTGGCAGACTCCGGCGGCGAAGCTCGGCCGAGTTATTTCGCACAATATCGTCAAGGGAATCGGCGCCACCCATGGCCGCGTCCGTGGCTGCGGAAGGCACCCCAGCCACTGTGTCATACTGAGCTAGCTGTTGTCTTTGAAGACGCTGCTGGGAATGCCGGTGCTGCAGCTCCTCCTGGGAGAGTTGGCCGTTGAGGAAGTTATCCATTCTCACGGCATAGGACTACGGTATCGTAGTGGTGAGAGGCGGAGGCGGCGATTAAGAGCATAAAAGATGTAGTTCTAGTAGCTCATCGATCTCGTATTGATCTCTCCAGGCCACAGATACGGTAATGAGCGTCGTCGGCGTCGTAAGTTGTGAAGAGGGTGAGAGTATAATAGCATATATAGGATCCAGGGTGAACTGTGAACGGCGGCAGACGGGCGGTACCGAAGAAAAACACGAGTGGGCCAGCAGTGGAACGGTTTTGGCTACGTATGGCGACACAACCCGCGTACAACAGTTGACGCAAACGGGAGACGAGGCGCTGGGAGGACGACGGGACCACAGGTTGGACAATCGTGGTACTTGCAATATAGAACGGGCAGGCGGCGGCGATAAGAGATGCTAGAACGAGGACGGATGGTCGGCAGCCATCGAAGCAGCTTAAAAGCCTCGCAAGCGGCAAATAACCAGTAGAGACAGAGAAAGATAGAGCTACAGTTAGTATGTCCAAAAACAGAATGCCATGCACGACGGGCCACTTGCTGAGCAGTGGCAGACACGATATCGGCAGAACGGCGCAAATGAAGGTGGGATGAAGGTTGAGATGAAGTTGGTTACGGGATGCAGTTCCCGTCCAGCCTGTCCCAGTATGTCGCACCAGAATCCCACAGTATCCCACAGTGGTGGGAGCAGGCGTCCCGGCAAGTGGAAAGAGGCGATATGTCATAGGCAGGAAGCAGAGGTTTAATGTGGGTCTGCTGGCGGTGACTTCTAGAGAGTGCCTCATTCCGCCCGCTGTACGTTTCCGCTGCATGTAAGTACCTACCCGTATGTACTTAGTTCCATCTAACTACAATCTGCTACATAGAGTGGGACCATCAAATGCGGGGGCTCCCAATTGTTTCTCGACCCAATCATGTGTCCGTACCAGCTCTTTGGTCTCGGTGCATTATGTCCCTTCCCTGTCTTTGTGTCGCCCGAGATGTACAGATGTATACCACCTGCGACATACATACATTTAGTTTGCTCATTCATCGCGCGGCTTGCGCCAGAGGGCTTGCTGTGCTGTAACTTCCAGGTTGATACGAGGCAGCAGCTTCTAATACTGTAATTGTGTGGTGTGGAGGCGCGTTCATAAAGGAGCGCTATGCCACGAATATTCTAGCCCGAAGAATATTACGGCGAATTCTCATGTCTTTGTATGCAAAGAGCCTAGTGCGGACGCATTTCGAGGATTTCACCAGATTCCCACTGGACAAGATGGGGAATCTATTTAACCATGTTTCCGTGTACGGCTTGGTGCCATTGTCGAGAGCTCGTGGCGTCACCATTGCCACCATTAGGTTTTCTGATACTAGCCTTCACAGCAATAATAAGTAGGTAGGTAATGTAAGAAGCCTTCTGGGGGTTGGCATAAGTCTGTTGCAGAGTTAGGTAGTGTTTGATGCTTAGGTAAAGGGTTGAACAGATTGAGTTATCACAATGCTCTTTTCTCATTTCTCATTTCTCAGCTCCTTAATCGCACTCACAGTCTAGGAGATAAGATACTCTCTTCCGCCGCTACCACGAGTCCGACTCTACACTGCAACCGATAGGTTGACTAGTCTACGCGGCATTTATTGCGACCCCGAGTCGGTGCATATTCGCTACTTTACCAGTTAGGTATGCACTTGTTCCCATTGGCTGGCCGTCTATTTTAGAGCGGTGGTAAGAGGACACTAAGGGCACAGTACCATAATGCACTTGGAATGGGTTGATAAGCAATGAATGGATAGGTACGGTACAGTACGCCGGCAAACTCTGTTATTACCAAATTAGTAGGTCGGCAGACACGTGGTGGGCTACCTAGTCATCTCAGCCGGCCAGCCGATGTAGGCGTGAAGATTTCAAATCTCAGGTAGTTTCGTCCTTATACGTGACTCCTCCGCCGAAGCTATGTTGGCTATTCTTGCCACCAGAAGTGACCTTGCCTTCTGTCACTCCGTCCTCGAATGCGCAGGAGCCCATGTCGAGCGCCTTGGCTGGTCCCGAAGGCGAGATGTCAAAGTCGAAAATATCCATCGGTAGCCCTAGCGTCGTGCATGCGTTGGGTATATCGACGATGCCGGCTACGTGGCCCTGGATCGGAGCACACGACATCAACAAATATGACTGATAATCACTGTACCCGAACCGACGAAGATATTCGATGCAGCCTGTCGACGGAACCTTGGTCAACACCCACTCACCACTCACCACTTACATACGACCACATCTTCTTATAGTTGGTTATAGGGTACTTACGTAGACTAGTTTGTCGGTATGCCACGGTTACATCCACTGTCACACCAACAGTCAGCCTTCATGCATAGAAACAAGACACTGTGCTTCTGGACATCCTGCTGTAGTAATGCCATCTTGTTGGATGGGCGGTCTGGGGCGGCGGTCCTTATGACTTACTATAGTGTTGTTTCCCATGCTCATCGACAGAGAATCCTTCGAAATAAATATATCGGCCAGCTCCAAACTGTGGTTCGACGGGTCCAGGGATATAGATGGGCGACTTCAGTCCCAGATCCGCCATGCCGTTCTTGATGACTTTGAAGTTCATGGTGATGACGCCCGCCATTTCGATGGCGCCACAAAACGAGATCTCACCATCGCCCTCTATTCTCGGGATGTGTGAGTTTCTCATACTGATACCGCAATCAGATATATAGGGCGTGGAGAGAATACTTACGCGAGAAATGCAAGTCACCGACGCTGAACTTAGCCCCAGGAACATAAATAGGGAGATATACTCGGCTGCCACGGCTCAGATTCTTGATATCGCAATTACCGCCATGTTCGGGTCGACCCGGGACTATCATAAGCCAAAATGAGTAACGTCTCTCGTACAGGCGAAACCAGTCAGACCCTCAAAATTCTATATATGTGCCCGTAAAGGAGGTCTCCAATACACATTGGACAAAAACTTGGGGAAGATGAACGAATGTAGGCATCACTCACCCGTCCGCGCCCCCTCCTTCCCAATCTTTTCTCTCAGCGCGGTATCCGCCGTCCCGGCATGGGCATTCGCAGGTTCCGGTGGTAGCGCGACCTGTCTCTCGAGCTTATTCGCCGCGATGAGATCTCCCTCACGTTTATTCCAGGTCTCAAGGACCTCGGCGGAAGGCGCACAGCCGAGGATGCCCGGGTGGATGAGACCGGCGAACTTGACGTGCGGGATGTGCCGCGAGGTGCAGAATATACCTTCAAAATCCCAGATTGCTTTTGCGGCTGATGGATATATCTCGTCAAGGAACCCGCCGCCGTTCGACTTATCGAAGATCCCGGTGAAGCCCCAGGGTTGATCTTGGAATGGCTAGGCAGTTTGTCAGTGCATGGATTGACGCATATCTCTTTCCATCGCGCATTGATTTCTTATTGCCCATTCATACAAGGAGGCCGCACAAATCGCTCATGCATGACGCGATTCAAGGTGCTCTCCTCCCAAGATCCTCACGTAGAACAAGAACAAATGATTATTCCCTTTAGAAAAAACGCACCTGGACATCCATGATTTCCACAAGAAGGAGATCTCCAGGCTGTGCCCCTTCAATCTCGAACGGCCCAGTGAGGTAGTGTATGCGCGTGAGGTCGACATTCCGAACATCATCCGCACTATCGTTATTGCCGATCTGGCCACCGGTCCTGAATACGCAAGAGACATGTCATGAGCATCGCAAGTTCCGCGATGGGGATACTCAAGAAAGGCTTACCAATCTAGACACTCGATCTTAACAGTCTCGCCATCCTTAATGGTTCCAGCAAAGGGGACTACCTCCTTTATTCAGAAAGCGATTTCACGGAACGATAAGGGGAACATACTATCCGGATGCCATCGGTTCTTATTGTATATCGATTAGTTCATAGGCCATTGTGACAACGACTATAACATAGACACGGGTACGAGTGAGTGGCCGGGTAATGACTTACATGCAAGACCGCCTGCTCTGAAGCAGGCTTGTTGAAGTCTACTTTACCCACTGTACGAATCTCAGATTTCCCCATGGTTTCTTGAGGTAATACACGGAGGGACTGGGCGAGTTTAATCTGATAATATATTCAACGTCATTCAAAGACTGGTTAAAGTTCTATCAATAAACTGAATCACTGAGTCAACGTGACTTTAGTACTGCTCGGCATATCTCTCTGTCTTAAACTACCCCGCATCCTACGTAAGTCATCATATCAAACAAGTGACGTGCAGAGCACATACAGCTACCTACCTATAACAGGCTTGATGTGCCGATTACTTGACCGATCGTAGCAGAGCAGTCGTAGCAAATCGCATGACTTCCCCATGGCTCTTATCGGTCTTCCTGGCTACACTCCCACTACGCACGTGGGAGGTGGGGACGCGACCTGCAGCGTTATCTAACGATGGACTCAGACTTCCAGATTTGTTATTGGATAGGGCAAGGACGATTAGACATGTTATTCAGTCAATTATACATGAGCGGCTATAAATGGATGCCAACATCAAGATTGGAGGCGTTCAATCAGATGATAGATAATGACCCGCGATGCATACTATGAGGTCTTGGCGAGGGGAGGTAATGCCTGAAGTTGGAAAGTGACCTTCATTTAAGGCTTCGTGAAGCAGTATAACATGGATTCTTTATATACTACCCAGATAGTTGAAATTCTGCAGGTACTTACATGAAAGTCTGCTGCAAGTCAGGTTCGACCCGGTTGCTTTTACTTAAAGTTCCTTTCGTCTGGCATCGTCCCTCGGACGCGTGGCATCCAAGTTAGCAAGCGAAAGATCAAGGAACTCATGCTTATTTCTCCACACTTGCTGACTTTGCACGAACTGTTGCTGCTGCTGTACAGTCGCACTCGGCGGAGGCGGGGGGTCTGTGATCTTGGTGATCAGATAAGCCGTCGAGGCCTCCGCAATTCCGTATATCAACACTCCAAGTAACGGCACTCGCAAGAGGGTATAAAAGCCTATACCGAAGCCAAACAGAAGTCCCTCTCGGCTACGGAACCAGTTCCTTTTCTGTTCTTTGTCCATGTGAATGCGCGCGAAGTACGGCTCCAACAGCTCGCGCATAAGGCTTCTAGAAGCGAAGTAAGTCTGCAGGAAAATGACAAGGTAACGCTTAGGAAGGAAGATTCCAGTGCCGAAAATGACTGCCGCAGGGCCCAGACCAACAGCCTTGTTGAAGGTATAGAAACTAGCAGCAGGCAGAACCAGCTGGCCGATATAGGGGACATAGGACAAGGCAAAGACGGCCAATGATATGAACGCCTTGCGAGCAAATCGCCACAAGAACATGGTGATCGCTTCGGCAGAGCTCTTGGAGTGTGTGCTTCCGTCCTTCTGCTTGTATTGGCGGAGATTGGGATAGTACATATCCCGAAGGTCGTCGGGGTTTTCATGTTTGTGTTTTGAAATATAGGTCATATCCACCCAGCGGAGGGAATCCATAAACCTGCGAGTATTAGATTCGATACTGAACAACACATGATGTTGACATGGGCACTGATACACACATTTCATCTAGTGTAGGCGTCACATATCTCATCAAGGTCATGAGAAACAACGGGATTTGCAGAACATGGTTGGCGATTAGGTCGAGGCCGTTGACGAGGCTATCATCCCAACTTGCTTTATCAAGGTCGGTGATATAAGATAATATGCTGACAAAGACCTTGATGCCTATGATCTAGAAGCATGTGAAGGTACAGGTTAGCGGAGAGAATATGGAGTGCGAGCATAAGCACAACATACCGGAACAGCAATGGCCAGTCGAATGGCAATCCCAGCCCCGACAGCGATGGCGGCCTGTTTGTAATGAGAATTGGTGAATATGGCAGGGTTTTGTAAGGCCCTGTGAGCTATTGTGTGCCATGTAAGTCCCGGCTCACCAGCAGTTTAGATACCATCTTAGCCTTGGTAGCGAAGGCGGTGGCAGAACGGGAAGAGACATACCGCCGACAAGCGTAAGTTGGGCTCCCCTCAAAACGGCGTTTATATCGAAATTGGAAAGATCAAAAGCCTCCTTGACCTTGTCTTTATCAAGCTTGAGATTATTGGTTTCAGCCATGACAACTCCCAGGCCAATGCGGGGCCTAAGAAAGTTATTGTTCGTGATGGTCCCAGCGGTAGATCTATAGGAGCAGCGAAGGGGCCTATGGAATTATTCTAGATTCTCGACAAATCTTATATAGTATTATTGTAGTTCGTATTGTTGACACTACGGAGTGAGTGGTAGGTACTAGTATCCGTCAAGCATGACGACATTCGCGCAAGGCAAGGTGGGCTGTCAATGGATTAGGTACGTACCTATTTGACAAGACCCTTGTTAAGCGCCGGTGATAGACTAGTTACAGTGCTTACATCAGCCCGGGCTGGCCCGGCACGGTGGTCTTAGACAAGGGGCTTCACGATGAACCCGCGCGTAGTCCTCCCTCACCGTCGTTCCACTGCACCTTTGATTTATCACGTTTTGCTAATTGATTGGGACGAATCTGGCGACAGTCCGAGAATATCGGCGCTTTTTACCATTGATATGGCCTGTTCAAGGTGTTGTATATAACAGACGATTTGTCAAGCGCATCAACAGCAACGCAAGGCGATCGACTTACCTAGGTACTCTTGGTACTTATATATATTCGCCGTCTTAAGCACCAATTCACCCGTCGCATGCCACATCCCGCCTCGGCACTCGGATTCGCCCAGCACTGAGCATCGTCCGCTGGACTCCGACGTCGCAACGAATTCTTGTCGCCGGCTAGCTACGTCGGCTACCTTGCAGCAATTCGTCATGCTATGCACACGCGCATAGATGGTGCCTATGCTCCCTTGGGAACCGTCACGACCTCTTCTTCATCATGGAGTCTCTCAGATTCGCCGCCAATGCGCCAGAGACTCCTCGGCCTCGTCGAGTTATGACCGCTCCCGTATCCGCCTCCACCTCCGCCTCCGCCTCGACGTCGCCGCAGCAGCAGCAGCAGCAGCCCGGGCCCTCCTCCCCGTCGCAACCCGCCCCCTCCGAATCCGAAGACCTTGTCGAAACCCTGTACAGTCACCCCTCAGTCCGCATCATCTCCTTCACCTCGAGCCGACGTGGTTTCACCACATCCCTCCCCGCGCCCTCGGATAACGATGTCCCTCCTGGCTCTCTGCCGCCCTCCTCGCGGCTGGAGAGGACGATTGCTGTTGGTAGGTGTTAATTGTTCAATTCGCCTGACATCCAATCACCATGTCAAGCTCTAACAACCCTCAAGGCGCCTTTCGAATCTACCGTGCGCCGGGCTCGGTCGCTTTCCTCAGTTGTGGCTCTGCGCTACAACCTATTCTTCCCAGGAGTCAATGTTGGTGTATCAATGAGGACAACAGCCGTTTCGTGCTGCAGATACGCCGTCCCCAATACTGGAGAATCGAAGTCCCTGTTGCGGATCCCGACGATGCACATCGTGCTGTGCTATTGCGAGACGTGTTCGATAAGATTCTTCTCTTTGAAAAGACCGAGTGCCCCTTCGAAAGAAGCTTCACTATCGAGCTTCCCGACCACCCAGAGACACCCGTTAGGAAAAAGGCGTGGACGGCTGAAGGGAAGAACTTGATATCCTCTCCCTTCGACTCCGATCTGTCCCCTCCTGCGGATACTCCCACGGCCATAAGTAGGGGCAAACGGGTAACCCGCGACATGTCACCAGCGAGTATTAGATTAATGGCCCTTGATGAAGGACAGGATGAAGTTCGTTTCCGGGCGAGAAACCAGTCTTTCGGTGATGTTTTATCATATTTTAAGACGCAGCAGCATACCGATGTCCCCATCGATACTACTTCAACGCGCTCTGACACACATTCAAGTCGTGATGGCTATCATCTTGGAGCCTTGGCACAGACAGTAACAGATCCTCTGACTTTGACGGATAACTTTGCAGGAGACTCGGCAGCCCCTCCTTCAGTGCACAATCCTCCGACTGCTAGGTCGCCTTACTTCAGGGAACAGGAAGAAAATAGTAATGCGGACATTTCGCGGGTGGAAAGCGAACTGGAAGCAGTGGTTCATCGCGCTGGTCGAATCCGGGAATCTGCAGAAGTATCAGTTGATACTACGGCACACCTACAAGATGCTGTAGTTGCCGGGACCCTACAGCAAGGCTCTATACCTGACCGAAAGGATGATCATGTTCTTAACTCCGTCCACTCAGATGATGAAGATAGCCCGGCGTCATTTGAAGGATCAGGTGGTGTTGCGCCTGTCAACCTCGCACGGAAACGCGTAACTCGTATGCTTGCCGGGCGTTCCTTTACAACTGCTCCCCCACCGTCCACATTGGCGGCTTCTCCTGCGAAGTCACATAAACTCGTCACAGCGAGGGGAGAGTCTCGATCACCGCCCCTTTCGAGCGAAGTTCAGTCTCGTAATGCATCCACCGATTCTTTCCATAGTATACAGTCATGGCACTCATCCATCACACCACCTCTGGCATCGCCAGGCTCAGGGGAGTCCTCATCCAAAGTTGTTGGCTTACCGCGGTCACCATCACCGACCTCCTGTTCCCCAACCCATATTACCACGCCAAGGAACACTATAAACGTTGTTCCAAGTTCGTCAGTTTTAGATAGTTGCGGTAACGGAGAACCCACTCCGCGACCCGTACGATTTATTATAGACGAAAAGTCCAAGGATTCTATTTACAGCGAGAGCGAGCCAAGGGTGTCTCGAGAACGGTTTCCTCGTCGCCGGTCACACGCTGGTAGCGTCTCCGGCCGCCGGGCTCTTTCTCCTCTACCATCAGCCGCCAATCTCTTCACTCCTCCGCCTCGACAGACACCGCAAAGCCGCCTGGCAGCCGTTCGTCGACTTCCAGCAGCTATTATACACAAGACTATAGAGATCCTCTTAAGCCCGCCCAGCCACCTCATCAAATTAATGCTCAAGGTAGCTGCCATGATTATGGCGGGCGAATGGAGGGGTCTTGGTAAGTCTATCCGAGTCGTTTATTGCCCCTTTTGGCATGTCTCGGAGGCACGAATTGCCTTGATGGGCATATTCTGCACTCACCACTCCTGAAAGCTCCCGAAACCCAAGTGATTCTTACTATAGGTAGACATTACTAATTCAAGTGTTTATAGTGTACGGCCTCAGCGAAGAAGGCGAACAAATCCCAGTGCAATGGGACTACTACTCAGACGGCGAATTCAGCGACTTTAGTGATAGTGACGACTACACTCTTACAACCCGCAGCTCGAATTACAGTAGTAGCGTTCCTCGCGGAGGCGTACGGCGTAGAACCAAGTGGACAAATGATGATGATCGTTATGGCTCTTCAGTGGACTAGCCAAAGGGATACCCCCCTTTTTGTATGATTTCGTGTAATGAAGCATGGCGAATATGAGGAGTTGCATTGGATTCTGGAGTTAGGTGGCCGTCAGAGAGACGGTCGTTATTGCGTATCTGGTTGTAATAGGATGTCAGGATTGTAATATGTATTCACTTTTTCCAGTGGGCGTCTGAAGCCCCAGCCGCATAGCCTAGCGCCTTTGGTTAAAGACCACCAGTTGGCTGTTGGCATGTACAAAATCTCAACAGTTGTACCATACTTGAAGGACGGAACGTGCCTGTCCTTGCAGCATTTGGCTCCCCTGGGCATTGGAGTGATTTAGATTGACTTTTGCATGATCTGTAACTGGTCCTTACTTAAGGGGTTTGTATTTATCATCTCTCTCAGCTAACTCAGATTCGAGGAGACCATTCCTCAAGTGGAGTTCGAAGTGTTTTTGTGAGCACTAGAGAAATTCTGGCACGGCGATCTCGCTGTTGATACTATTATCAGCCATTGCCACCAACAATGCGTCCAAAACTTGGTATGGAAAAAGAGCCGCTGCCAAAACAGGTTCTAGGCTAATCATCATAGTGATAATAATGGAAACAGCGAGAGCAGCTTTACCCATTTCTTCCTAGAAAGATATCTCAAGGATTCGGAATTATCACTCTGAATCATTTATTACCGACTGTACGCGACTTGTTGAACCACACGTCATTATTGCATACCATGTGCTTAAAAAGGTTCATGTTTGGGGTAATTGGATTCTGGACTTAGCCACATACATAGTTAGCGTCCCAGTCTAGTCTTCAAGAAAAAGCGAGGAATACGGCCAAGGTGAGGCTTCAGCCGCTCCAAGAAACCATTCGCCCAATTAAGAAACAAAAGCGAAATACGTTGAATTATGTACCGTAATTCGCTTTGCACCGAGCTCCGCACTGCCACGAACCTCTGTCGATCTATCCCAAAAAGACAAGTATATGGCCAAGAAATGATCTACCACACGTTTATAGGCGGGAGTGGCCGGCCTAGGCTTACGTAGTATTGCATAGTAGGTATAAGATCGTGGCTTTTAATATCCCTGATCAACACGCCGTATTCATACACACAATACGATTGGCTGTTGATTGACTATACCGACCATTTTGCAGAACGCCTAACATCAGAAGTTGTACTTCTATAGACGTGCTTCGGCAGTCCTTAGAATGATGGGTTATTATAAAGAGTGCCCCGGAGGCATTCATCAGCTTCACTGCATCAGCGATTTCTTTTCAAGGCTTCATCTACGATTTATATCACGTAGTGTGACTGCATCAACGTCATACTATCAAAGTTTTGCTGTACCGACACATACAAATTCAACTCGAAAATAACCAGGAAGAATATCGATCTCTATCGAATACGTTATAACGAATCATCAGCCTTTCGGGCGTAAGCTATCGAATCCTCAGCATAGAAACACCATGTCGGACGAAGTTGGTGTTAACGTGTGGCTCTACGAGCCCAATAAAGGAGCTGCCATATTTTTCGCTGTAGCTTTCTTCATCAGTGGTGCTGTTCATTTCTGGCAGACAGTGTACGTGATTCCCTACCCTCCAATTTAGAATTTTGACTAATAGTCATATCACCTTCAGACACTATCATAGCTGGAGGTTAACAGGATTGTACATATTTTGCTCACTTCTCTTCACTGGCGGTTTCGTCGCAAGGGTGCTGGGGGCTTTCGACACTGGAAATATCATAAAGTATATCGTCAGCATCGTTCTGAGCTACGCTGCACCGTACGTTACCCCCTTGAGTTTAACACTTATCTCACTTATCAGCGAATCATGAGAAGGGAAAGCTGACTAGCTACTGTAGTCCGTTGTACGAATTAGCCAATTACTATGTCCTCGGCCGTATACTGTACTTCGTTCCGTACTGCTCGCCCATTCATCCTGGTCGAGTATTGACTACCTTTGCCGCCATCTCGTTCATCATTGAGGTAAGATCTAACTCGAATCCCCCTTCAGGTTATTCTAGAAAAGACGCACGCTCTACTCAGGGATACTTTCCTATCATCTTTACTCTTATCCATATTCGAACTCAAAAGACCCTTAAACTGATCAGAGCGAACAGGCGTTAAACGGCGTCGCTGCCGCCTACGTGGCAAACCGAACTCTCCCAGACCGTCTCCAAGATGTCGGACACACCCTCTTCAAAGTCGCCCTGATCCTGCAGCTGGTCGTCATTATCTCGTTTGTCGCGCTAGCAACGACATTCTACTTGCGGTGTCGCAAGAACGGCATCAACCACAACAAGGTGAACCAGCCGCTACTCACCCTCTATATCAGCACCTG
The DNA here is from genome assembly GCA_022495235.1 of Xylaria curta. NCBI lineage: Eukaryota > Fungi > Ascomycota > Sordariomycetes > Xylariales > Xylariaceae > Xylaria > Xylaria curta. The sequence goes on along the minus strand of MU375907.1, from coordinate 80,850 downwards.
CATCATCTTCGCGCGTACCGTCTATCGAACGGTCGAATACTTCGAGATGGAGATTATTAACTACTTCGCTGCCGACTTCGACCTCAGCAAACAGAACCCGATAGTTCGCTTCGAATGGTATTTTTACGTCTTCGAAGCAGCGCTCATGCTGATCAATAGCTCACTGATCAACGCTCGCCATCCTCGTCGGTGGTTGCCACAGACTACCAAGCTATACCTTGCTAAGGGTATGTATTTGATTTTCTCGAAGCTTACCACCGCGTACCCTTCTTTGAAACCGGGGCAGTTGGACATAGTAAAATATGATCCTAGTTACTTCCCCGACGTAACACAGCATGATTGAAAAAGCTCTCTGTGAAGTGTCAATTGACTAACTCTTGTACAGATGGTGTCACCGAGATCATGGGCCCCGGCTACAAGGAAGACCGCGGCTTTGTAGCGACGCTCCTCGACCCCTTTGACGTCTACGGAATGATCAAGGGTAGGGACCAATCTACCCGGTTCTGGGACGAAGACGGCCATAAGCTGGACACAGTTCGCGGGTCGTCGAGGGAGCCATTACACGTATAAGCATAGCAGATACTGTGAGGTCCTACGAGGATACTGCACCTAGGGTTGTTGATCGAGGCATGGACCGACAAAGAAGTCTGTTTGGCGTGGAATCTTACCCTTAATGTTGCAGTGGTAAATGCATTCGGGCTCCGGCACCGTTTCTAAGCTTGAGCTTTTTGTGGTAATATGTTGGACGGTTGATACCCAAGTTTGTTTTTAACAATATAATATATTTATACGTGGTTTTTATTTTTATTTTTTTAATCTTATTTCGTACTCATAAAGATGGTATTTGTATCAGTCGTGATCGCAGCTGGTATTGCTTCCGTTCGTCTACATCATCTTTCATAGTCTCTCTTCATATCGAGAGGAACCGGCTCAAGTGACTGTTGTATATAGCCAAATAGCGTCCGCAAAGGTGTTTCAGAATGCTTCGCGCAACTATGCCTATTATCTACTTCAAGCAATAAGCTACATGCTCCGCCTGGGGGGGTTGTTTCAAGGAAACGGCGTAAGGCGTCTTAATTATGGGTTTGTCTCGGAAGAAAGCGGTTTATCAGTGCCTTAGCCTAAGCAACTAGTAGGGCTAAATAGAAAGGCCGGAGCGTACATGTTCTGCATGTCTGGTTTCTTTGCGCCTTGGTAAGGCACAAAATAGTTTCTTGTATGGCAATACGACATCGCATAACCGCGATTGCCGAGATTAGGGATATGTTGTTCGAGGCAGTGCACCACACTCCATCAGGTTAACAGGAACCTGCTCAATGTCTTTGATTTATACTTGTATAGATTGTGTGAAAAGTCTGAAGCATCTCCCACCCTCTCAGGATTCCCAATGTTCTGTTTCGTAGGCTGTGCTGGCCGACATGATCCATACGTTGGAGACGGTTCTCGCTTTGACAGCGCAACGCCTAGCTATGTAGTTGGTATACGACAGGGGAATCCATCCTAGTAGCATTCGTCGCCGTTATGTTTTCCTCGCCAAATTCTACTGATTTTCCAGTTACCCCTAAGTTCTTCACTCTGGCTCGTATCCTTAGACATTTTCAGCGCATGATTTCAGCCCTGCGCCCAAGGCTTCAATCTTTCCTCTAAAAACGCCCATTAACACGTCTCTAGCTTGTCACTCTAATTAGCTTGCCGTCCCCGGCTTTCGACTTTATCTGTAGTTTCAATATTAGTGATTCTAGTATAGCTTAGTCCGATTCCCCTGCTGTCAGAGTAATTACTTATTTACTGTCACGAATACGGAGCTTGGAGCTTAGCAAGTAGATTTTTTTTTAGCTGCTATTGTCTTGACATAATCCTTCGCTAAACGCAGAATCTAGAGCCTGAGCACATTCCCACTACCGGCCTTCGTCCCATAGACCCCTAATTATTATTTAATCTCATCTATATCTAGTTTCCTATTGTATTGGCAAGCCTGCCGAGGCTATAACGAAGATAGTACGATGTAATACGGATCCAAGGGACTGCGCCCATGCCGCATCCGAGATCTGTCGAGTTAGGACCTCGGATATTGTGTGTGCGTATATTGGATCGATCAGGTGTATTTACCTGCACTTGAGCCCTGGTTAATAAGGTAATTTTGCCTTGACAGATTTGAGAAATATTCGTAGATTCAACGGGGAAAACGCTTGATCAAATGGAACGCTACTCAATTGAGTAGACATCGAAGAGAAAATTTAAATGATCGTCCCCCGACGCAACCCCCCTCTACTCATTATTTGTTTTATACATAATAATTGGCCTCCTGTTAACTAAGTCTACAGTACCAGCACTGCTTCAATATTATCATATAAGCGGATAAACGTACCACCTAGCTGCCTATATACTTAATCGAATGAGACAGGCTATACCAGAGCGAGACTAAGTAGCTTTCATATGTATAGACCTTTACTCGCCGCCTGGCTGAAAGGGTCCTACGGCTCACTGGAAGCTATAGAAGATCATTGCAATTTGAACACTCTTTCAAGCCCTTGACCTAAGCCCTCATTAAGTACAATGCGGTTCTATGGCGACAAGAGAGGATTGGGGCGCTGGCTGCATACTGAACCGGCACAGTATCATAAATAGCGTATTCGGTCACTGTCTCACGGTAGTTGTAGGGCAAGGGTATTGCCGTTAGATTGAGGCCCAGCTACTATTTCGCAATTCTGCCTTGTCAGAGTGCGGCTTCGCGTCTAGTTATCTGCCTGCTCATGGCCGATTCGCAGCTAAAACATGCATGCCCCAACGGGGCGTTGTCACTATCAATGTCGTAGCGAATCCCACACGAAATGCGCATTCGGTGGTAATCATGTTCTAATCTCTTAGAGTGCGTATAGGTAACGGGCTAAAAGGTAGAAATTGAATGTCAGAGACACTTTGTAGCACTGATTGTCTATTATCTGACATTTAAGCAAAAGGTAATTGCCTAGACCAATATCGTCTCGTAGGGAGGGAGGCACTGTGACTTTAGGAATCAACTCTACCTTATAAATTGAACCGCTTGAAAACTGATCTAGGCCTTTGTAGTTAGAGAGCTTGAAGGCCGTCGTTCGCTCTAAGTTATTAACTAATATCCAAGTAGGTTAGTCAGTCTGGTTTACGCCGTTTCTTTAAGATGAACTAGCCTAGCCATATTAGTAGGTTGTCCTAATTTCACCATACTATTCGTCCCCTTGACCGTGCCCTTGATAATCTATCCTTGTTTCATGCTTAACGCAGAGTTCCCTCTATCATTTCTTATGCTTAAAATACCAAGATCCATAGATTGATGAATTGCTATTTTTCACAGGGAACCAAATTCTTTGAGAGTCAGAAGCTAATGCCTACTGCAATAGAAATCAAAGGGACTAATAAAAAATCAAGATATTGTGAAACTAACACATAGGACAAATACGCCTACCACAAATAACATATGAATTTCTTAACAGCTCGTTCACCCCGAGGTGAGTCGTCTATAAAAAAATTAGGAGTTCTGAGACGGATTTCATACAACAATGGCATAAAAATAACAATCGTCACTGTAGAGCAAGTGTAGCGAAAATCAGCTAGAATGACAAACTTATAAATCAGTATCGGTAGTCATCCGAGGGTCCCACTTCGCGGCTTTGACAAGCACAAAAATACATTCATGGGTGGGACATGACATATTTTTATGTTGAGCAATTCCTTCGGATCACTTTGAAATCCTAGAGGGATGTATTACATAAAAAAAAGTGAGGCTGATGTTATAACTCTTATGTGGCTATGCATAGTCATAAGTGCTCGTAGTAAGAAAATAATACACATCCGATGAAATGTAGTCTGTACATGGCCTCCATACGTTGAGATACGAAAGCAACAATACCAATTAGTTAGATATCCGCGAACGTTTAACTGTCAATTTAAATTGACCCCGGCTAATTAGCCAGCGTTTCTTGGAAACTGTGGGTAAAAGGCACAAGCTCCTCTTGGCGTTGTGACTCAAACAAGTACCCGGATCAGTTGTATGCTAGTATGAACCTAAAGAATTTAGTTTTTAAAGAATAACTAGAGATCCCAATCACCACATACACTAACTAAAGTTCGTATAATTTGGTAGTTTCGGCCTCAATGTTCTATTATATACGCCAGTGGGCGCGATCGATATTGTTATGAGTAGAATATCAGTTGTCTCTACAGATTGGTAGCGCGCGACTAAAGAAACTTAGTTTAACAATTTAACCCGCGTTAGTCCATGCGCGGTATTAATTTCCGTGGGGTGTCCTATGTTCCCTCCGCTAAAGGGACCCGAGGTTTGATCCGTATGCACGATCAACTGTAAACTAACTTAGTGTCTTTACGATCCGTGGTTTATGATGTGACGTGCAAGAGAATACAACAATGCCTAATGAGGCAATCGAGTAGCAGGGTACTCCTTGCATGACAACTGGGCGGCAGAACGAGGCTTAACGAAGTGCACATTGTAAGCGCTCTCGATGATAATGTACGTGAAACATACAGCGAAGAGGTTGAAACATGTCTTCGTGATGAGATTCGTAAAGATGAGGAGTTTGAAGAAACTATGACAGCGAGAGAGGAAGAGCAAATATTTCTGCCAGTTCGACTGGTAAGGCAACTTTTTATTCTTTCATTTCTGAACCATTTCGCTCATCCTTATTCGGACCGAGACTCGGCGCCTGGCGAGACAGCCGGACCTGGCCTGCCTTTGTGACCAACGAGTTTAGATGCATTCCCGTAGTCTTCATCTTGCAGGTCTGCAGTACGTACTGTATGTAGTAGTTTGTAGAGCGTTTGACTGCCACCACACAGCCTGCTGGATGCTCACTTGATTGGAGACCGACCGGACATCCTTCATCCTGATGTGGGTAGACTTCTTTTATGCTGAGGTATCGTTAGATTCCTGACAGGAAGAAGACATTAACTAAGCCGAGGCAGTGCTATCTGAGTACATAGTAGGCTAGTTACCACATTTAGCTCCCTGGAAATTGGTGCATGATTTACGCCGCATACGTAGGCTCAAACGGCCGGGTACAGATTTACACTAGAGAAATGCGCAGCACCTCAAAGTATTTGCGTTTTCGTTCTTGGTATTGCAAGCAGCCCTGGTATTGGTCAGCTTGAGGCTTCACATGATTTTTTACACAGTACTACATAGTAGGTTGCTGAAAGATACCTTTTTGCAAGTAGGATACTTCGTCGGCCAAAATACAAACAGAGGTCGTTTCAGTATACTTGTGCCATTCGAGGCTTGCAGTAGTATTGCGGCGGCGGTAGGACGGACGAGACCAACGCCGCTCGCCACCTGCATAGTTATCTGTAGTGGCGTTTCTCGTTTCTGGTCCACATCGCGCCATACTTCCCCGCAGGCTCAGCTCAAGGTTCCGCTCAGGGGGTTCTATGCTCTGACGGGGGCGGTCTTAGACTCAGTTTGGCGCCGATCGAGTAGCCTTTTCAGTAGGTCCGTTCCAACAGGGTCCATTCCAGTACCATAATTAAACCTGGAAGTATTCTTGCTTATTGGCTGAGCATTATCACATATAAGCTCTTATAACAACCACTTCATGTAGTAGTGGCCTGCCCGCGTTGTCTGACTGCTCACGACCCTTGAGTTCTCGAACCACCAATACATTCTATATCTAGACATCGTAGGGAGGAGCAAGTAACATCATGTCTGGGTATCAACAGTCTCATTCACGGCAGAAGCCGATAGAGAATGAGCGGAATTCTCTAGGCAAACCGCAATTATTTGTACAACTGAGCTGGGGAGTCTCTTGGTCCGACCGCTATATCCCGCGAACCCACACTATCAGCTATACATCCGAACATTTGAAGGACGCGAGGAATTCAGGCCTTTTCCCTCGTCAAGAACCGCACCACCACAAACATCGGCGCCAGGACTCTCCGTCACGGCAGCACCGCCGTGATCATGAGCGCCCGCGCGGCCGGGCCAGTAATACACGCCCCCATCAGCCCGGGACACTATCACCACCCAGAGAATCAAGGTCGGACTCACGGCGTGCAGCTAATGAGCGTGGAAGTTCAGCGCCGCCTGTTATTCACGATGGTCCTTGGAATGACGAAGAAGGTGGCCCTTCCGCGACTCTATTCCCCCGCCCAGCGCGGGCGACAAAAAACCCACCTCACGTTTGGAAAGATTTGCCAACGAACCCGGCACGTTTTCGACTAGGCGAGGATGGTCTTCCATGGTCTGACCCAGATGGTGACGAAGAAGAAGAAGAAGAAGACGAGCCGCCTTTTGCCAACCGCCCGACGACACTGCCCCTTTCTCCGCCAAACCGACGCCATAGCGATGATCCGCAGAGAGTAAAGGACCTAGAGTCATTGTCGTCGGCCATGGTGACAGTAGACAACGGTTTCGAGAACCAGTGGTGGTACCAAGGCACACGAGAGCCTACCGCCTATTTCCCACCAGTCTCTGCCGAGGAAGATGTGCACCCCTTGAGCCCATCCGATGCAGTCTTGCTCTCTGCTGCCGAGCCGCCGTCGGGCGTGGAAACGTACAGTCCTGTGAGCGGAAGTTTTCGGGACTTGGTCTCGCCTATGTCCGACTCCAGCCCCGTGTTCAACATGTCAAGTCCTCTTCAGGGGTCAAGCTCAATCCGATCAGATGAACTCTGGATGGATAGGTGACAAAACATTCACTCTCTTACCACAGGTTCGACTAAACGCGTTGGCATCGATTATTCGGCGTTGTGGTATGGTATTTTACTGGGACTGGCTAAGATTACAATACGGGAAATCGTGGTATATAGCGATTAATTCAGGGGCACTGGGTAGAGGGAACCTAATAGATGGATATCATTTATCCTATCGAACAATCACCCCTTATGGCACTTGATCTATTTCTTTTAGAGCAATGCTAAAAAACTGAACAATAGCAGTATAGTCGTAATACAACAGTGCCTTTTTGACACGATTGACTACCCGTGCTTTCGCGTGCTTCTTCGTCCGATCTGATGCAGTATACTGGATTACCAAGTCGGAAAATATACATGGATAAGTTGCTCCGTATCGGCGTTGCCGGTTACATAACCTTTTGTGTTCTTCAACTATTCCCACAACGTATAAGCACCAACTTTCTCCCTTGTTAAGACAGGCCCGTGTATTAGTGCAGATCCACAGCGAAACGGCCATCTGAAATATCAAATCCTCCGATGATCCTTCTTTTAATCGTATCATAAAATTTATTATTTGTCGACCACAGCTGTTCTAACAAGACTATATCGGGGCGTTCGAAGTTTAAAGATCAGACGTTTCATCCCACCATTGTTCAGATCATAAATTCGCCTAACAACTCCAGAAACGTCATGGGGGCCTGCCCCTCATCCCATTTTTCGTTGGGGTTGTTTCAAGGATCTTGTTGAAACGTTGCCAGACATGAACAAAGCTGAAATTGCTCCGGGTATTTCGCTTACATGCATTTGTCCCATGTTAGCGGCTGCTGATACAACATCAAGCCGAGCGCGCTAACCGCTCCGGATGCCGGCAATGGATCATTAGCGATCGGCACCGAGGTCCGCTAACAGCAATACTGCATAACAATTTGTTACCAACGCAGCGTGTCAGTGAATAACACTCTCCGGTGGCAGTGTCTTAACATCCAGTTAAACCGAGTCCGTGGTGTTTCCCCACGCCTAGCTGGTGTCTCCATACTCCTAATTTAGCATCATGCCGTCATGGCAGTGTCCATCTGCATGTCAGACAGATAGTTACAGTGTGACCAACACTCACAGGACTTGGTATAAGGTTTTGGTTGTCCTTCGTATACTTACTTTGCTGGCGTTGCTTATTTATTACCCTCATTCTAAAGCTCTATTGTTTGATTCAACTTGCTATATTCATTGTTATCTTGCAAGATAGACACTATCCAAGCTAAGTAGAAAGGTATTCACCACAATTGTCTTCGTGAACCCACAGATAGTTTTTGTGATCCCTCTGTTAGAGTGGTAATCCCACTGCCCCTTGCGCCACTTAGCTGGTTGTCCTCTGCAATTCATAGGGGCATATTCGATGGCAGTCCGGTTACTTGTCTATCCAGTATTCGGTGTAGACAATACATTGGGACGTGACCATCTCCGCCTCCACCCCATAACTGGGACCTTGCGAAAGGGAGTTAAGGGGTACTAATATGCAAGTGAATGCAACTTCTTATCAACCTGGCTACTAGACCCGCAGTGCTCGTAGTGCGTGGTAGGGAATACTATAGATCGTAACCACAAGGCACATTTGAGCACAACACCCGACTATTCCCATAGCGCCGACATAATTTTGTTTCGCCTCGAGGCGATCAGATTTGAGAATCACCATAGCCTGCACCCCAACTTGAGTCCTCGATAGTTAGCTATATGAAATTGATCTTAACGGACAAATAAGAAAGCAGGGTTTACAACAACTTGCCAAATTACTCACCCAAGAGAGACCGATGTGGAAAGTGTTAAGGGCTAATTATCAGCTACCCTGTGCGGTAGCTGTGGTATTGTTGCGTAGTTATATACAGGGTGGCTGAAACCCCCTGGAACTAGGAGGTTCAGAATCAATTAATCACTCTATTAAGCCCCAACTACCATTCCCTAGCTTTAGACAAGTGTCTACCTATTCACTCTAGACTAGCTTGCATTGTGTTGCTATCACCATTTACTCTCTTCGCTCACCCTTGTATGTATATGTTTCATGTCTTTATTAGGCTGGACTGTAAGAGATATGAGGACTACGCAGGCTCAAGTTATCAGATGTACAGAAACTTGCCCCCTACATCAGGTCAAGGTAATCCGTGTTCTACTAGTCTACCACCTTACTATCTGAGCTAGTACTCAACTTGACTCGCAGCCGGAGACAAGTCTGAAATTCTGTGAGATTTTAGGTCATCAATATCTACAACTGCGAGGAAGTCAAGTCATGCCCCAGCAGCCTCAGGAGAACATCGTCTTCGTCCAAAGCAGGGCTCCCTCTCAATATGGGTACTCCAAAGCCTGAAACTTGTCGCCTCTGTTCTTAGCCTCCTGAGTCAAGCTGAGGACTATGATGGAACCCCTATGTTCCGTCTCCGAATTAAATTCAAAGCCTCGGAGCTCGTCGAATTCAACTTCATGTAAAGAGGCTATTCGAAATTTAGTATCTCCATGCTACCCCCATAGCTCCCATCTTCTAGGCTGTCACGACCTCTGAATACTGATAGGAACGTAGGGGTAAGTCTTGAATACTTGTTGTCGTACAAGGGGCTCCAACTACTACATCTTACAGGCTAGAGATCTATATACAAAATGCCCTCTTCGTTCTGTCACTCTAGGTAAGCGGTATGCGGCTTGTATGTATCGCGAGAGTCTGACATAGGCAATGTAAAGGGAGAGACAAAGTCGTAGATCATATGAGCCTGTCTTCTCAATCTTGAGTACATGCCCGAACAATAAGCGTGAACGAGGCATTATTCAGACAGTTCGGACCCCAATTACATTGAATATTACGTGCCTGGCGTTACGCGAATGCTAGCTAATCATTATTTGTTGCATCGTAATGAGAGAATACCGGCTGAGGAAACTTAATGTCCTTCATATGAACCGAGTATGGCCGCTTGGTTAGAAAGATCGTCCTCCCAAATATCTCGGTTATGCTGGATCTTTCATAACCACAGAGCTCGTGACAGTAGCTCTATTTAAGTGATGATTCATTAGTTGTGGAAATGTTGTCTATCTAGGACATTAACCGAGACTTCGTCCTCGTAAAGCCCGGCGACTTCTGAGAGGTGGTGTCAGGATCTCGAACATGGGGGTACGTATAAGCTCTGTTGCTGCGCAAAGAGGTCTATCCACCTTCGCGGGCCAAGTCTTTGGCTGTATACATACATATTCTTTGTTTAGGGTAATTATCATAGGTGGTGCTGCGACACTTTCTCAATTGAAGCACGGAATGAAGCGCAGACATAAGTAACTTGAAGACAGGAAAATTTCGATTCTCATTGCGTCTTAGTCGCATTATAAGTTGCTAAGTTCAGGTATGTTGGAATAACAGATAATTAGAAGAATGCTACCGATTCTGAGTGAGCAAGAGTACAGCATAGATATATTGGACACATCACTGAATAATGAACTATAGGCATCATATATACTCGTTTACACGCCTCTGAACTCATGTGCCCAGCCCGACTGTTTCTTTGGGGGTGTTTCGTCAAGATTTTTCGCATTCCTCTTCTTCTAAGATATCGGAAGCATTCAACGTTGAAGTTTCGATAGATAACAGAGTGTGAAAGCCTCGGTGTTTATTTGTGCTCGAACATATGATATAGTATCGAACTTCATGCAGCTATGAGGGCGTAGTGATTCGCTTCCCATATTCAGAGCCATTTGGGACGTTTGTGAAGAGAACGGGATCCATATCATCTCTTGAGTTGGTATGTAGAATTTGCACCATTGTCTCGTGTATCTTGACTCCTAAGCATCCTTGACCATATTCTGTCTCCCAGATCGCCTGTATGGTCTCACACAGGGCAATTATTCCAGCACGAAGGCAAAATAGTCTTCTCATGACTTATCCACTAACCATGATTCGCCTCTAGATTGCCTAGAACCAGACAGTCTGGAGTGGTTAGCAGCCGAACATGAGCGGGGCAAATGACCACCAAAACACACAATGATCGATTCGAAGCAGGCATTCATGCGCCATTGCGGCGGCAGAAACGCTAGCGAAAGCCGGTGATATGGCACAAGTTCTGGTTCTTGTAGCCTTTGGACGACGTTGGTGCTTAGGAGGTAGCGTATTGCCTCCCCTCACGTAGACTCCTCTTCGCTATCAGTACTCCTATCAGCTGCACTAGCTTGTCGCGCGCCGATAATCCTCCGTTGATCTGCGGCCGAGAACATCGAGGTTCCCTGTTGCAGCGACCTGATGAGCATGGGGAGCGCGTCAGTTTTGAAATCGTCTGCGCTACGAATCTTATCCAGATCTTCGGCAAATTCTTTTGTCGACTGTTGTAGATAGTAGGATGTGAAATCCGCCGTGGTGCCTTTTTGGTCTTTGCCTGCCATCTTGATGTTGTGATTTGTTTGGTCTTGTCGTTCTGCTCAAGGAGTTCAGTTGTTTATTAAACATGCTGCTTGAGATTTTACATGACAATTTATGAGGGGACCCATTCAAATTCCCCACAGCATTTGCTTTAGGAGTAATAGGCCCCAAATAGCAGCCGCTTGCCACATCAAGGCATGTTGCCAGAGTGGTTAATGGGTGAGACTTGAATTCCACTGCGAATTAAGCCATCTCATGACTTCGGTCGCGTAGGTTCAAATCCTGCACATGTCGAAAAAATTACTTTTTAGTTTCATTCTCGCATCAGAATGTAGGAACATTTTTCTGGTTATGCTCCAATTGTTTTACTAAACTGGACTGTTGATGACGCAAGCCAAGTTGGTCGGTATAGACTACGGAGCTGTGCCTTTGAGCATATCGCACTGGCCCAGAAGGGAATCCTTTGTTCGCAAACAAGGGCATTGTTTACTTACAGTAACTGTTGCTGCTTCAAGATGTTGTAGTATACGGACGGGACCTTCTGTTTAGCAACAGGTGGACTGTTTCGAAGATTAATATCTATATATATAAATACCGAGCAACAGCGAAGCTCAATTTATTGTTCTTTACTATTGCTGCAGCTAACAGGAATACACAACAACGAAGCCTTAACAAGCCTACAGCAGCAAAATGAGTCAACCACGAACAGGCAACTCGCTGGTTTTTGGCGTTCAGGCCAGGCTCACAACAAGCAGAATGCCTAGGTTCGACTGGACTAGCGCACATATCACCGCTTTCGTGAATTATATACAAGCTAACCCTCAAGGCTATTTTAACCTGCAGAGTCTATTACAGGCGCTCGACCTAGACGGCTACACTGACAACATCCGCAACGCTAATGGTGAGAGCCTGAGAGAGATGATCGTATCGAAGGTGAGACGGAAGATTCGCTCACTTCGGAGTCAACTTGCAGCCGCCTAAGTCCCTCCTCCTCCGAAGCCTTAACGCATCTGTTCATGGCCGAAAGATCAATTACCATTCACAGAACTAGGTTATAGTTAACTACTCGATGACTGTAACATAGGAAAAAAGTCAGGGTATTTTCTTACCTCCGTATTAAATAAATAAGCATGGTGCGACACGAGGGTTGTAGTAGTATTGAGTTTGAGATAATTCCTGGTATACTCTTAGAGAGTACAGATGGATACGTAGCTACGATAACCTGACCTACCCTCCTATAAAGGGGAGGAAAAAATAATAAAGAACAAATTCCCAGAAAGCAGGACCATGTAGTTATTTGTAGAATTATACACCATATGAGTTAACTGAATCAGATTGCCTATATTTGGGCCGGATGGCATGTATCAGGGAACAGAACTTCACGTCGAAGTCTGTAGGCAAAACAAATACTGGAAGCAATGGCGCCCTGAGACTTTATAACCTAAATTCGTCCATAACCATACTATATACCTAACTTCCTGTTCCCGTCATCGTCGTCACTATTATCATAATCCTTCCTCTTCCGTCATGCGCATTCCACATCCCCAGCCAGCCAAAAACAACCAACGCGATGCATTTATCCAAGACCGCAGAAATAATTGGCCAAAAAACCGGTTTGCAAGGGGTATCATTCGAAAGTAAATAAAAGGTCCCGGAACGTTGAATAACAACGAGACTGGTTTTGGGTCCTAAACACGCAATGGTCTATAGGTATATCCGTTCAGTAACCGTGTTGTCATCAGTACACCGGTGGACGAAACAGGTCTCGTGTGCTGAGCTGTTCGTCTTATGCAAAGACCGCACATCTGCACATGGGCACAGTTGGCAGTATATTTCAATTCTTCCTTCGGCGTTTTTTCTTCTTTTTTTCAGTTTCGTGATTGGCGCTTCCACATTTGGGTGCGGTTTGATTCTCTGCGAACAGCCCACCCTTTGAAGGCTAGGAGCAGGACAATCCACGCCATGAGGAGTCCGACTAGCCCCATAGTCACCGTGTAGAAGAACATGGCATCTAAGTCGTAATGAATCATGCCTGCGATCGTGTCGCCACTCTGTTAAATTTGTTAGCAATGCTGGCTTGGCCTGTAGTTATGCAGAGCGGGGCTTAACTTACGCTTGCCATGAAGATAGTGCCGCCAGAGATTAAACCGAAGGCTGTTAGTAACTCTGTGGGAGGTCGGGACGGCAACACAGACCGTGGGGGCTTCAGGTAGAGTAACACGTATGTGAATCCTCGCGCGAAGGAAGCTCCCGTCAGCAAGTTGCCCCATTGCTTGTGAACCATGCTCGATATCATAGTCTGCTGTGTATGCGAGCTCATCATGATACCAAGCAAAAGGATCACGAGAGCTGGAATCGGGTTAATCGAAAATTCATACTGCCGAGGAGGCTCGAGCGCGGCACGTTCCTCATCATTATAAGCATGACTAGGATGCGATAGTGCGGCTTCTGTCGTTGTGGTATTTAGGAGCTCTCGGATACGAGTTGACTCAATAAGCATAGCAAGCTGTCATTCTGTTAGTCTCTGATACAAGATGCGCTCTATTCCATGCCAACATACCAAACCACCTCCGATGAAGAGGACAGTAATCGAGACATGCTCAAGATCTTGGGAGCTGAACTTGGAATCAGTGCTACCTAAATGCTCGAGGAAAATGTTTGTTGCACCGTATGTGAATATAAGCGCGCCCTCGACGAATTCGGCACTCGGTCTCCATTTTTGTGATTGCTGCTTGGGGCGGATGTTCCACGCCTAGATGTTGGTTAGAATTAAGTCTATTTCGCGGTTAAGTAACGAGGCGTCGTAACTCACCCAGCCTAGCTCTCCGAAGCTGCCTGACCATCGGCCCAAAGTCAGAATACCATACCAGAAGAATATCCCACCCTTGATCCAATGCGCTAGTCCACTGAAAATCTCGTGCCCCTCCTATCACGATGATTAGAAAAATCCAAAACAGGTAACATACGGTCAATGGCTTACGAAGAAACGCGCGTAAGTAATAAGCCCCGTGCACAGCGTTATGTACCCAAGAATGAGAATCGTACGATCCACAAAATCATAACCAAACATGATAACTCTCCACGCCTTACCGGAAATTTTGCTAGCGATCTTGGCGATGAATGACTGCGAAGTACTCGAAGAATGCATCTCGGCTGGCTTAAAGACTAAATCTTCTTCGTCCTCTTCGTAGTGATGTCGTCGATCGCTAAGCTCGATTGGCGATTCGTGACCAACCATCGTGGAGAGCGACGCACTTCGAAGCGACTCTGTGTTTCGTTCCGTACCCTGGCCACTGTCGTTTGATTCCCGGTACGGAGAAGAAAACATATCCTGGTTCATACGGTGATGTTCGGCCATAGCTTCCGTCGAGACTGGTATAAATGATTGCTCCTCTTCTTTCCTATGACCCGAGCGAGATGATTGGCTCATCATACCAGCAACTCGGCCAACAAGGCCAACGAGAACCTGAGCACCCACAACCCAAGTAACAAGCCATCCCAGCTTATGGTGCGCATTGTTCGGATACAAGTCGGGCGTATTCGCATTGTAGACAATTCCTACTAAAACACCGATCGCGTTCGTGAGGAGGAATAGGAACTGAGCGGCAAGAGTGTATCGCGATCGCGCAATCGAAAGCATAACGGCTACAAACCCTTGGTTAGTCCCAATGATTCGAGGATAGCAACAATTCGCATACCTGTCGGAAGCATGAAAACCCAACCGACGACCATAATTCCAATGTGCGCATAGATGGCAGTGACGTGCTCGGGATGCGCAAAGTAAGTCGGAGGATACGAGTCGGCGTCGGGTTTGGGATCTTCGCCGCCCATTCCCCCGTGACCGCCCATATCACTATCATCGCCCATATTCATTGTGTCTTCGTCGCCGTGTGCGAAAACTGTAGGTAGAGTGCTGGCGATAGCTAACAAGGCTAGCAACCTTAAGGCTTTCGTGGTGGTTGACCGCATGGTGCCTCACCGCAAACTTGGTTGACCGAGAAGCGCAGAAAGGCCCCAAACCCCTACCTAGACAGTCGTATTTGTATAACAATGACAAAGACACTGACTGAAAGCGAACAAAGCTTGAGCGCGTTAACACATTCCTGTCCAGATTTGGAATACCCCGCTAGCCAGGTGCTATCCACTGTCTTAGAGCTATATGTGTACCAGAGACGGGACTGGGTGAAGAACTTGTCTTCAAGTGTACTTAAAAGGTTTTCAGGTGCAGAGCACGAGTTGTGTTGACGAGGAAGTCGTGAGAGGTCTTGGGTGGTCTCTATTAAACTTATAGATTAATAATATTAGAATAGGGTAGTAATAAGTGAATAGGTTTAGTGATGGAGGGAAGGCGAGGGCCGGCCTCCACATATACATAAGTAAGAACCTTGGAAGTTTTGATTTACATATTGGCATGATACAGTAACATTTCGCTATGCTGGCGATGCATATCGGCATCGGAGTTTCTTGGGCCTGGCCATCTGGGTCGCGAGCGCGAGGCTCCAACCCAGCCTAGTGTGCCAAGGGTGTCTGACAAGAGCTCCAACAAGCTGTCATACTAAGCCAAGGTGAGCTGTGCTCTGGGCAAGCTTGGGCTTGGTTGGCGGCACCTGGGTTTAGTGTAGCTATTGGGGTCATGATAGCTTCACCTAGTAGCGGATTGTATCCTTAGTATGATGAGGGACTGAGTCAACGGAGGCTTCACCGATCCGAAGGTTCCGAGCGAGCTGTGCCAACGGTCGGAGGTTGTCACCAGACAAGTGGTCAAGCAAATAGCCCTGCGCACTGGGAGCAATGACAGCATCGAACCACATCACACCGACCCACGACTGCATACGGTAGATAGTGACCATGCCCTGCAGACCCTTGGCGGCCGCATCCGTCTACACCCACGGCCAATGACAATCGCCGCAGCTCGCCGGCGTTAACAGTTGTGCATGCTGACCTGCAAGCTAGGCCTTGCTAGCAGCCCAGGAAGTTAGCCTGGGTTTGGTATGGGAAGGAATCGAATATAGTGGAATTGACAGAACCGCGAGCTCCCCTCGCTCCCGGCAGCAAGATCTGGTCACACACACACTCGCAGGCAGGGTAGCTTGGTTTCGCTTATTAAGGGAACAAGGATGATTTTATGACGAGCTGATCCACATACTGTAGGCCAATTGGCCCCATAGCCTGCCGGGCGGACCGGAGTTAGAGAGCGAGGGTCCTTGGGGACTGGCGGTAACTATATGTATACTCTGAATATTATAGTAATCCGATCATCGGAACTGTATGGACGAGTGTTGCGAGATGTAGAGGACCATTTACGACTTGTCTGCGTGCTCGCGTGCTGTTTGTTTATTGTACTTGCTTCCTGAATTACTTACTGCCTCCAAGAATTCTGTAAGCAGTGCAAATTGGGTGACACAGAAAAAAGACCCATTTTTAAGCTCACCGGAATTCCGCTATGACCGGTGGTTTGGCATGCAATGACACCCAACATTAAATTTCTTTAGGGCACTTCATACAACCCACCCGTTACCACTTTCGTACCCTTCCGAGCGAGGACGGTTTCGCTGAATAGGTACCGATCTGTTTTATCCATGATTATTTTCCACGTCAACCATGGTACGTAGAGACTTGGCCTTCTTGAGAAGTACCATACAGTTGCTCGGTACGGTTACAGCATACCAGGACCCCATCCTGCATGCAATACACTCCTACGTACCTAACACTTACCCACTGCCTTTTTACACAAACGACAAATTCCATTTTCATGGGTTAGGTAGCAGTAACATATTGTAGTAATGTGCCTACTTCGTACATGTTTTATGATATTGAAATACTCGGCCCTAGACATCAATTCAAATTTGCTGCAGTTCATCAATACGGTAGCAACAGCACAGAGTAGTAAGACTCATCCAACCACCTTCATAGTGAGTGAGTAACGTGGAAGATGTCCTTTATTAACATCCCTAGTTACAGTGTTACCACATGACTGCTTACAGTCACTACTGGGTATCTCAAGTAGCACAGCACACATCATATCTCTGTCACCGAGGGTCGGAAATATAATAGTTTGAAGCAGTGCAATAAAACGCGAGAAGCTATTCCAGTTCTATCGTTTCGAGTCGATTAACAACTCTAAAAGCTATGATGAATCATCTTTGCACAGATGAGACCGCCCTCAGATTCACTCGTAACAATTTCTATAATTGGCTATAATGATAAACTTTATACTATACCTAACTCCAGGTACCTAGATGTTAATCCACAGCACTGCTAGGCGGTTAGTTAGCCGAGCTAACGCAGCAACAACGCTCGAAGGATTCTAGCGGTTCCTTCGGCCAGCCGAAGAGGATTCTTTATAAGGAAGGGTACCCATCGGGATGACGCACAAGGCCCTTTTTGTTTTCTGGCCTTACTCATCCCGTCTCTCGTCAACCGGGCGATGCTCAATATAAATTCTCTGCACAAGTCTTGGCATTCTAATCCAAAAGTTTCTTGGCGACTTTGTTTGAATTCCGACAGACAAAGCAACTCCGCGCTGCTTCCCGCTGACAAATGCGTGACCATAATTACAGTACCTATTCAACCCATTTTTTGACGAAACGATTCCCGATGTATTGACAAGTTGTCATATCCACCACAACAAGCTCACGTTGCACAACAAGAAACAATCATGGCGAAATCAAGAAAGAAGAACGTCCTTGTCTCGGTCAACTCCTCGTGCAACTTCATGATCGGGCTCCGAAACATCGCGGGCCGGAGTTTTGCAACGTCCCGACTGTCGATCTTTCTGCAAGGACTCGATCTAGGGAGTCACCTGCCTCTCCATCACGTGGAGGTCGTACAAGTATCATCTGAGTGTACAAGCTTTTCAAGGCGTAGTGGAACAAAAACCGAGAGCAAGAAAAAAAAAAAAAAAAGTCCCGCGCTTTTTCTCCGTTAGTTTCCGCCAGTGCCGTGGTTGGGTAGCATGCCAAGTGCCAAGACTTTGGCTTCAATGGATACTACTGTAGGTAAGTGGCACTAGCGGGATGATTCTGCGAATTGCGCTACTGGGCAAATATCTCTATTTTTTCCTTCAGGGTCTAACTGGGCAGTCCTATCTGCATAATACTTGCCGGCACATGATGTGCATTGAATGATGCGCAGCTACACGTGTTGCTGTGTATCTACGCACGACTTTTTTGCCTGTGGCTTTTCCCCTCACTTATTGTCCAGACCTACCTCTACATAGTACTGCATTTTGTGTGTGTGTGTGTGTGTGTGTGTGTGTGTGTGTGTGTGTGTGTGTGTAAACGACTTCTTTGTCCGAATCTCGTAGACACGCGATCTTGTTCAGCCTTGAGGATCAGCCTCAGCCCTAACAAAAGCAGGGGTAGTACCAGGCATCTACGGACTACGGTAGAGTACGCATTTGACACGTAATTTCAGCGTCACGACGCTGTAATATACCATCTTATCCCACGTGATTCGACTCCAAGTTGACATGAATAGGCATGCGTGCTCTTATCCGTTTTAACGTCTCGCAACAGCAGGACATGTAAAGAAATAATCAAAATCCCAAATCAAGGCCAGAGCTAAAAAGATATGATCTCAGTTCTTTTTCCTTGGCGCTAGAGGAACCCTCCAATATAATAGTTACATGCAGTATCCGTGCGATTGAATCTGTACATTTTAGCCACGAGTATCCCTTTGAATGTAATTTCGGCTAGGTAAAATACTGTAGTAGGCTGCACAAACGGCTGGACACACCCAATGATAATACTGTCTGAACATCATTTATTAATTGGGTGCATCTAGCTAATTATGCTGCCCTCCTAGTTTATAATTAAGTCACCTATCTACGAAGTAAACAATATTTAAAAGATGGTTGTCGAACAAACTTTCGGCAGAGATAATATCGGGTTGGATAAGTCCGATATTCTAATGCCGCCTGTGATTATTTCGATCCCTCTTATATAATATCCGTGAACTTTACGTAACTTTAGCCCGATGAAAGTGCTTCTGAACCCCGAGGCTGCCGGGAGACCCAGACAAGGTCAAGGTTCAGTCAACGGAACATAGCATGGGGGTTTGGTCATCCTGGTCAACCCATTCGAACTCTACGTAGTGCGCGTCCGTAGTTATGACATCATAAAACGTGTACAGGGTCTGAATTTCTATCGCAATCCATAAATTACCTACGAGACATCCTTCCGAACCTCCTATAGCCGATTACACGTACGTTATGAAACTGCTGAACAATGGAAGCTAGTCGTGTCAAGTAGTCTCGATTGAACGATACCCAATGTCTTAACCGGAAACATCGTGAGATGCAGAACATTCGATCTCGTGTGACCTCGTGCGATGAAGGATTGAACACGTGGAGTACCCGCCAGATCCTGAAATGGAAGACCAGGTTTGAGATCCGGGACTCGATTTCGTCCGCGAGCCGCGAGTGCGAATACAGTAATTGCCTATTTGTATCGTACTGAGACGCCGCAAGGCTTGCAGAGATATGTAGCAAATGATTTTATTCTTGTCTAACGCCATAAGTTCAATTAGCATCGTGGCTACGGCATCATGTAAGAAACTGCCAAGCAGCCTACAAATTTGGCTTGTCCTTGAGACGCCACCTATCTCCATCCTCACGGACAACCTTATCCTCTGCCAGGAGCTTGTTCAGGATTAGAATGATACCGTGTGATGCGGGCAGGTGGAGTTCCTCGGGAACATCACGATATATGACCTTGACGAGTTCCATGGGACCCCACGCGGCCGTAGCCGCTGCCTCGCCGGAAGCCGACGAGGATTCTTTGGCGGAACCCAGCGTTTCAATGACCTGAAGTTCTCTCTGATGCCTGTGGGAAATATACTCGGCGATCTTGGCCCGTGCTTCGGGCAGGACGGCGCCGTGTCCCGGGTATGCGCGACCGGAGACGAGGTTCTCCATCTTGGCAAGACTCGAAAGATAGATGCCAAGATTCTCAAAGACGGCGGTGCCGTGGCCTAGAACATTGTCGCCGGTGAACAGGGCGTCCTCCTCCTTGAGCACGAAGGCCATATGATCAGTAGTATGGCCCGGGGTATGTACGGCAGTCAGAGTGGCGCCATCGACTTGGAAGACCTGGCCGTCCGCGATGCCCAGTTGTCCTGTAAACGGGTCGTACTTATACACAGTGACATCCGGCACGAGCTGCAATAGTTGGGGAACGCCTTGAGTGTGGTCGTGATGCCAATGGGTCAGCAGAGCGGCCTGTACGGTGGTCTTCTCTTCCGCCAAGACCCGCTTTAAAGCGGCCTGCCATGAGGGTTTCCCTTCGCCGGTGTCAATGAGTAGACGCCGCGGACCGGTACCGACGAGGTATGTGTTGGTGCCTTGGAGCTGGAACTTGCCGGGATTACCACCTAGTATCCGGATGCAAGTGGGACTCAGACGCTCGACTTCGGGCAGATGTACCAGTTGAGAAGCCATCCTTTTGATGATTGAGAGGTTGTGGTAATGCAGTAGTCGAGACGAGCTCATCCCAAGGATGATTGGCTGTGTTTCAATATGGGCACTTACAGGCAGATATCTGATCAGAGCTTATAAGTAAATCTTACAACAGGTCTGCTTGGCGGCTTAGTAGGCTCCTGGACATGTTGTATGATAGGCCGAGGTATAAAAGCGAAAGCGGGCGTTGACGCAAGAGGGTACCTGTCTTTCGTCTTCTATCCCTCCTTTTTCCGTATCTTACTTACACTGATATTCTCCTAATTAACAAGCAAACATCACAATATTTGGTAAGAATGGCTATTATCAAGAAAGTTCCAAGACAACATGCGTCTGTACCGTAAATGAGCTGTCTAGACAAGATTGCCGAGGCTCGCCGTCACGATCATCAAAGGGTGTTGAAGCCTGCCCTACAGCATACGTAGGTAGTACTTTAAACCCCTGTAGGTACGAGACCCCTGGAAACTATCCGCTAGCGTCCTCCGATAAGCGGGTGGGCCAAACTTCGATAAGGAATTTCAGCATCCTGAGTTGCTGCGTCGCGGATGCGCTTCAATGGGACCGGCTTTGGATCGCACCTTGGATGCTTCGCGTCGATAGAAAGATGACGATAGTTTCGATTCAATTTACAGCGCAACTGCCTCCACACATGAGCCGAACCCGTCTTCACCACCACCTACCTAAGCAATAAGCTATAATTAGCCTTGATACATGCTCAGCTATCGGCGTTGGCCAGGACCCTTTGACCCACCTGAAGGTACCAGAAGTAACCGACTTATACAAAAGTGGTAACTTGCTGACGGATGGATGGCTTTTGATTTGCCTGTGATTTAGATAGAAGCTCAACACATATGAAACAATCTGTCTATCTTCTTCGACACGACGCGCCGACACATCAAATCCTTGCTCCCGACGTTGTAAATCCATCATCAACTCGCTTTCTGTCCCTCCCCTGCCTTGTGCCACCTGGGGTCCGCCTCTCGTCACCGCCGCCGCCGCCGCCGCCACATCGCCGTCAACAACCGTCCCATCCCGCCCTTGCTCCCCCCGATTATCGACACAAGCCTCACGACAACTGCGGCACCCCGAGCTTGATTATATACCCATCTCTCCACCGAGGGAGAGCGCACCCCTATCCCACACAAGCACCATGGCTGCCCGACCTACCACGCCCGCTTCGCCCAAGAATGTCAAGGTCAATTCCCCCGTGCCCGGCACTCCCCTGTTTGGCTGTGGTCAGTTTCGCCTCCCCTCCCCCGATGATCGGCTGTATACCCTGTGTTCTCCTCCACTGACGCCTGGGTAGAGCATGTACAGCTCCTCCTATCCAATAGCCAGGATACCATGAACAGCTCCATTCAATATTACAAGATGTTGCTGAGAGTCATCTTCGACAAGGACGCCCTCATCGCACAAACCTCCAAGGCTTTAGACGGCCAGATCACCACGTCCCTGACCTCCAACTACCTCTGCTTACAATGCTCCGCCATCCTCCCCGAAGAGGAGCGGGTGAAACATGGGAACAAGAAGAGCCACCGTTTCTGTACGTGTTGTTGATCTGGGCCCCTTACTGTTACTGAGCTACGCTGACGTAACTTGACATCCAGATGTCGATTCGAGGAACGGCTCGCTCTTCTGTCAATTCTGCGAGGACTTTGTGTGGGATCCCACACTTGAAGAGCTCAGGATTAGGAAGATGGGCACCGGTTCATTCTCAAGTATGTTTCGGCCACCCTCGATCTTCTCTTACGTGCCGCATAACCAAGAGTTTCCGATGGTTTCAGTTACTAATTGCATTTTCAAGACCGTAAGAGGAAGCACGAAGACATGTTCTCCGACTCTATGAAAGAGACTATGAAAGAAGAGCAGAGGTATATCAGCGCCAACACGACTCCGGCATCATGTCGTGCGGATGGCCTCCGGGGCATCTACAACGCTGGCGCCACATGCTACCAAAATGTCGTGCTCCAGAGCTTTCTGCACAACCCTATTCTCCGCAACTTTTATCTCGGAGATGGACATCAGAGTGGTGATTGCCAGGTGTCACACTGCCTCAGCTGCGCCATGGATGACATGTTCCAAGACTTTTATGCTTTAGAAAATACGAACGGCTACACTGCAGCTAACATACTGTCTGGATTCTGGATATCCGAGAAGAAGGCATTTGAGAATCTTGTTACAACGAAAGAACAAGATGCTCATGAATTCTTCCAATTCCTCGCCGAGGAGCTGCATGAGAGGAACGGGGACGGAAAGAAACCCGAAACCGGCAGTGAGCACAGCTGTAACTGCATCATTCACCAGACCTTCTATGGCAAGCTTCAGAATCAGACGACTTGCCAGAACTGTGGCGGCGTTACGAACGCAGTCGAGTCGTTCCTCGACCTGAGCCTGGGTCTTGAGAACCTGGCACGGAAGAAGAGCAAGAAAGAGCCCAAGGTAGAGCCTTCGCTAACCCTCCAAGACTGTTTAGACGAAGAGTATATCAAGTCCGACAAATGTGAATATCGATGCCGGAACTGCAACTCGTCCCAACAGGCCCGGAGAGACCATAGCATTAAGCTTTTACCCAATGTCCTTTCAGTACAGCTCAAAGTAGGTCTGCTCTCTCTCTTGTACCACTACATGCGTATCATTTGAGCCATAATGCTTACCGGGTCCGCTGTTGCAGAGATTTGAATTTAAGCAAGGCAGTCGCGATCGAGCTGCGTCTAAAATTCGCACCAAGGTGCAGTTTCCCCTGCAATTGAACATGCTCCCCTATACAACAAGAGGTCAGATGGAGAACGGGGGAGGCAGCCAGGAGCTGAGTCGATCGTGCATATATGACCTCTTGAGCGTTGTAGAACACGTCGGTGAGATTGATACGGGTAGGTCACACTTGACCATACAGACCGGTAACTACGAGAAACTGAACAGACTAAATAGGACACTACGTATCCTATTGTAGGGTCGGAGACCAGGTAAGTGACACATAATTCTCTAACCCGGCACCATGTTTTTCATATGTGCTAATAGTTCATCCCAAGTGGTTTTCCTTCAATGACCATCGGGTCGAATTGGCAAAGAAATCAGACGTACTAGGCAGTCAAGCCTATCTTCTGTTTTACATAATTCGATCTCTCACATAACTCCATACTGTTACCAGTCGGTGGAGAAAACGGGAAAGTCTGCGATGCATTTGCACGGTGCACGGTGCCTGGAGTCTGGCGGATGGCATTGCATTTCATGGAAATAGAGGAGCATCACACGGTGAAGGTGATCAATGGCTATTACAAACTACATCGGCGTTGCGGCGTCCTTGAGCTTGCTTAACTTGTGCGCTTTACAGAGGCCAATTTATTTACTACCTCGTTGCTTTTGGCCTCAGGTAGTTGAAAACAAGAACTCAAATTCTATCTTCACGTATTGCCCATCTAGATAGTTTTTGTGCCCCTATGAATAGCCTATTAATAGCTGGATACACTTCTAGGAGTCAGGGTAAGCTCTTTTCACTCCCTCTTCATCTCATTCATATCTCATTTCCGTCTCCCTGCTTCCACGACCAGGCATCGCACTCGAAGTTAGCGTAGCAGAGGAACTCGTTCTTAAGCCCGCTATGCGCGGGCTCGTAGGTCGTCGTGCGCACGCCTAGGGGCCGGTATAGGCGGTTGACGAGCGCTTCCATGCGCTCGCCCGTGCAGATCAGGACGCGCAACCCGATGGTACTGCTACTGGGTTTTGTGGTGTTGGAGTGTGCGAGCCAACGGAGTGTCATTGCCACTAAGATAAGAAAAGGGGTAAGTATTGCAGGATAGTGATATAGGGAGAAATGCATGAACTTACTCTTCGTCTGGCAGTCGTCGCTTAGGAAGGGCGGGTCGCAAATCATTCTGTCTACGGTGCCTTTAAGGTGTGCTGTAAGTAGGTGGATGGCGTTAGTTTATTTTCCACATCGTCCGTGCCTTCTTTAAGTTCGGTAGCGAGTCTATCTAGATACAGGAATAGTGGTGGGAATGTTCATGTGTGTGTTCAACCAGGCCACATCCATGAAGTGCTAAATATGAGATATGAAATATCTAGTTGTAGGTAATTTAAATCCGGGTTCATTTGTTTATACTCGAGGAACAGGAATGGAATACGTACTGGGAAGCTTAAAGGGATGCGCGAAGTCGTAAAAAACGAACTCTGGAAACACGGCGAACCGATAGTCGTGCTCGAGGAGATATGTCTTCGGTTTTGGACCCGTGTATCCTGATGCTGCCTGTGTGTTGAAAGCGAGCGTTAGAATTCGTATGCTTCATACTGAGACTATGCGATACTGTCGATATATGCGCTCTATCTCATAACATAGCTGTAGGCGATCATCGCCTGGCCTCTTCGCGTCTTATTAATTCGGTTATCTGTCCCAGGAAAACAGTTCAGGGTATGGTTTTTAGGACCTCTGGGCGTCGCATCATAACTGGCCGGGTATCTATCCAATACGAAATGTAAAATCTTTCCAAGCGATCTCGAATTCGGGAAAGATGTGATGTGTTTCATGTAAACTTGCACCGGCCCTCTCCCCCTCTCTTGTGCTAGAGCAGTCATAACACCAGGAATCATTTTTGGGATAACGATGATAGCGCGAAAAACTTACCATGATCTTCTTTAGCGCCACGAAGACACTCGGTGTAGAAACCACGGCAACAACCGAGTCATCGTTTGTGCCGTCGAGTAACTGATTCGCGAGGAGGTTTGCCGTTTCATCAGAATACTATTCCCAAGAGAATGCGATTAGCTTAAATGTCCCGATTTCTAAAATATCTGATCATTGTTAAGTAATGAGTAGGTGATCCGTAAAGGCTCGCCGCTTGCGAATATCACCCGCACACTCGTATTCCTCAACACTCTGGAGTTGGCACTGGCGATTTCTCTCAGATGTCTGCGGTTCCTCCTCCTGCCCAAACGAGTATCGACCTGAAGACGAAATAACCATAAGAATGGAAACGATAGAAAAGAAACTCACCCAAAACTGCGACTCATTCCAGTCCTCAGTAAAAGTATGTATAGAGAGTTCGGACGTCGGGCCCTTCCCGACTCCTGCTCCTTCATTCTCTTCATCTGCGCATTTGTCTCTATCATCATGAGTCTCCACGACAAGAGCCTTGAGTTTCTCGAGCTTCTCAGTCTGAGCGTCGCGTTCGGTGTAGAACTCTTGGAGCGCCGCAAGCGCACCCGCCGAGAGCGTCCTGTGATGCGATTTCTCCGTCAGTCAACACGAGAAGCCCGTATTCAGTATCCCATATTCCAAGTTTCTCACGACATAGGTAAGCCATTTGGAAAATACTTAGGTAAGTGTAGCGCCGGATCACCAAGATAGAGTGAGGGAGTGAGCCCCCCACCTTAGCCTAGTCGTAGATATCCGGTATGAATTCGAAATAGAACGAGCAAGCACAAAGTACAACTAGGTATCGTTTCATTGATTGCTGGTAAAGAACTTACAAAGAATCTTCAGTATCGTCGGCCATATCATAAAGTAGTACTGCGCGATAGGTAGTACACCCGTTACTGGTAGATTGGTTTCGGTGGTTAGGTAGTTTTGGCGCCGCTCAGTGTTGCCCGATAAGGATAAAGAGCTTCTGTCGCGGTAGTCATGAACTTTACCACAACATCGTCTCAAGAAATTTCCCGCAATAGACAAAATTATAGAGAGAAACAATAACTGCTTCATATACTACTTTAATCATCGAATATGGAGCTTTTATGTTCAGTTTTCAAAGGCATCGATCATACAAGTGCTAGTTAGTAGCTTTCAGTCAACTTCGAATCGACCTGAACGAAATTGTCAGAGATTTCTAAGAGCCAGATAAGAATTGTGTCAACTTAGCGAACGAACCGAGCCCGCTGCATCCAAGAGAGAGTAAGTTGCATCTTGCAAAAATCAAAATGTTCAAGTCAAGGAAACTATTTGTCTAGAGTATATATATGTACATTTGTTACACTCGGGTTTCCTGTAAGTACCTATATAGAAAAGCCTCTTGTGAGCTCTTCCTCTATAATTCGTCTGTGACGTGAATATACTTCCGATCTTCTCTCTTCTCCTTCTCTGTCGCTGGCGGGAGATCATAGTATGCTGAGCTACGGTATCCTTGCTGTTGGGCTGTTAGTCATCTCCGTACCGTCCGGGTGTTGGATGCTTGATGAAGAGTAATACATACCAAATAGTGATAAGTGTAGTTGCTGATATCGCCAGGTGTGATACCGAGGTCGGCAAAGGTCTTGGCCGTCTCATCAATCTTCTGATCGATAAATTCCTTTTGTACATCCTCAGCAGAAAGCATAGGCCACCAAAGCAGGCGGTTCAGGAGGCCGGCAGCAGGCTCCAGGATGGCCTTAGGAACGTTTATGTGTCTCCGCTTCTTGAAAATCTCACGATCTACCATCTCTGCGATCTCTTCCGTTGAGTAATTCTTGGGTCCGTAAAGCTCGAACGTCTGACCAGCCGTGTTGTCATCGTATAGCATGAGCTCAAGAGCATGGCCAACGTCAATAGACTGATGATGCGGGTTAGCTTGCCATAGTCGAACCGCGTCTCTCCGAGGTATAACATACGTGAACAGGCCAATATCTCTCTTGCATGTTGTTCGATGTGAAAAGGTTGGTGACGCCGGCCAATCGAATCAGGAGGTTATCCTCAAAGCCGAACAGGGGTGCGGGTCGCACGATAGTGGTCTCGGGAAAGATACTCCGGGCAACTTGCTCTCCCCTTCCCTTGGTCGCAAAGAAGGTCGCGGGTGAGTTGGGATCGGCATTGTAGGAAGAGACGTGGATGTACCGGTCGACATCGTACTTGGCGACGGCCTCGGCGATTCTTTCGGTTCCCTCGACGTGGACGTCCTCCAGGCTGAAGTTCTTAGTAGGGTAGTTGCGGCCGATGAGGTTATAGACGACGTCGGAGTGTCTGACGCTCGCTTCTATTGACTCGGTATTGTGTAGGTCGTATTCGATAAAGACAACACGACCGAGATCGCCGGTCACCTTGAGATGGCGCTTGGCCATCTCCTCACGATAGGGAACAATAACCTGGCATCCCTGACGTGCTGCAGAAAAACAGCGGATCAGCCCCAAGACATAACTGGCAAACCAAACAACGGATCCTATCCATACCTAAGCGGTTCACGATATATCGGCCAAGTTGTCCTGTTGCGCCAAATACGGTTGCAACATGACCTAGTTGAACGGCACAGTTAGTGACGAAAACGGCGCAGGGTCGAGCAGACGTCGTAGTATACCTCCGAGAGATGATCTGCGAAACATGGAGTGTCAGCACAGAGCGCATTGGCATGAGATAAGACAGGACGGGCGCAGGGACTTACCGGCCGCCCTGGACACGGAGAATGGGCTTGCCGGTGCGAGAGATGGCGAGGTCGGAAACATGGCGGGCCTGGCTGCTGAGGCCGAATGCCAGCTTTCGACTGGACCGCACAGCGGCCGGAAAGGACGCCATTCTTGTGTTCGGACGCAAGAACGACTTTGCCTTTCCAATTGCGATGTGTAGACTTCACCTCGACGTGATGAAGCTGTGCCGTGGCTGCTACTGCGCTGGTGCTTGGTGGGTTGAAGCTCTCCAATTGAATGTTTGATGGCCTGGCTGACAAGCTACAGCTTGTCATTGGCTGGAAGAGAACGTCAAGCCGGCACGGGACATTCTGTTCGAGCCACATGTGGCGTCAGGTAGGTGTACCTTTTATCTTGTAGAAGCTTGGCACAAATAGGTAGTGTGGGAAGGTACGACGGACAGTGCTTATAAGGAACCACGCACGGGTGGCAGTTACCTCCATTACCTCTACAACATCAATAATCCGCTTCGCTTAATTACAATAACTAGCGGGCCAAATGCTTACCTCACTCCACTAGAACAGGTAAGGTACTTTAGGTACCTAGTAGGCGGGGCAGGCAGGCTGCACACCAGCCGCGTAGTAGGTACCTACCTAAGTGTATCGAACTTGCCATCATCATAATCCAGCTCCTCCAACGGAGCTCTCATGTAGCAGCAACAAATCTACGAACAATTCAACCCTCACAACCACTTTGCCTCTCCCCCACGCATACTTGATTCGATACCCGGCCCATAACATCACATATCACATATCACACAACCTCGGCCAACCAGATCATGAACGTCGACACAATCGCCGACTTCCTCGCTGACCAGCGGGACCAGGCTCCCGAGGAGCTCCAGGGCCTCATCATCCAGTTCGAAGACTTCTGGGAGCGCAAACTATGGCACCAACTTACCGACCTTCTCATCGAATTCTTCGCCAACCCCAAGAGCGAGCCCCAACGCCTGCAGTTCTTCAAGGTCTTCATATTGAAGTTCGCCGATAAGATCAACCAACTAAAATTGGTCGACCTGGGTCTGAAGGCCGCTACACAATGTCGAGGTAAGATTCTGCTCCGACTCCAACACCAGCACTGTCTAGCTAGTCCTCGGGTGTTAATTCCATCATAGATGACCGAGAGCGTTTGACGTTCCTCTCCGATCTTGCGAAGAAAGTCGACCACGAGAACTCTCAGGATGCCTTCGTCTACGCTACAGTCGCCGCCGCCCGCGTTGAGCTGTTGTTACGGGATGCCGCGGCGTCCCGGAGAGATTTGGACAAGGCCGAGAAGATTCTCGACTCATTCGACTCGGTGGAGACCAAGGTACACGCCGCCTTCTACCAGGTCAACGCCGACTACTACAAGGCAAACGCCGACTTCGCTTCCTACTACCGCAATGCACTCCTCTACCTGGCATGCATCGACCTGTCTACTCTCTCCCCCAATGAGCGCAAGGCCCGCGCTTACGACCTGGGTATCGCCGCCCTGGTGTCAGATTCCATCTACAACTTCGGCGAACTACTTCTACATCCTATTCTAGACGCCCTAACAGGTGACTTGGATTGGCTTCGTGACTTGTTACTCGCCTTCAATCGAGGAGATTTAGGAGCCTACGACATGCTGTCAGGTCATATTTCCTCCAACCGGTTACTTCAAGACCATGAAGACGAGATCCGGGAAAAGATCTACCTAGCCGCCCTGACCGAGAGCGTATTCCGGCGGCCTCCCCACGAGCGTGCCATGACGTTCAGCACAATATCAGCCGATACCAAGGTGCGGCCCAATCAGATCGAACATCTGGTCATGAGAGCTCTGAGCTTAGGTCTTGTCCGCGGCACCATTGATCAGGTCGATGAGATCGTCAACTTCACTTGGGTCCAACCCCGCATTCTAGATATGAGCCAGATCGCCAGCATGAGCCAGCGACTTGGTGAGTGGGGTGAGAATGTCAATAAACTCGGTAACTGGATTGAGTCTACGGGACAGGATATTTGGGCGCCTTGAAGTGCTCTTCGTTTATAGTGTCCATTTAATCAAGCGGTAGACGAGAATCACAACGCCAACAGTGCTGAGAAGGGACCCATGCTACTGGCGTCCGGGTCATTGATTTATGAAGATGGAAGATGAAAGTAAGGAATACGGCCCTCAAAACTGCCCGGCGATTTGTATGATAGTCAACTAATAGACGCCCGCTTCATGAGTAGCGGGGGCTAGAAATGCAAGGAAATAAAAACACTTGTAAACCCCCTTTCACTATCAACTTTGTCCCCACTATGTGCTGCTGTAGTTAGGACAACCCTCTCCTGCGACGTTGATGTGGGTATGTTGTAGAAGAGATGGAGGTGATTGACATGCGTCGCCCGTACAAGGTCCTTTGTAACACTTTCCCTCGTACCTTCTTCCTACGAATTTAACATGGAGTTTAGTCATGTAGCACTTTTGAGTTTCTCGTAAATCTATAAGATGAACATGCTGTTGTAACTTGAGTCCTCCCTTTCAGAAAACTGACACGTTGGTCCTGTAAGCCGGGATAAGCCATCGACCACTGCTTTATGACTTTGTCGGTATTGGGATGATACCGAATCACAAAGTGGTATTCCTTCAACCTTTCCGCCTATGTAGCTATTTTACCCCTGTTATTATTGTCAATGCTGAACATCTTCAACAGATTGCGGTAGTCATAATATAGTATTATCGGATGGGGAGTATCTTAGTGAAATAATAAAACCGCATAAAAAGCTAGATACATCTAATTAAACAACTAGTAATGATTAAATAATATTATTATTAGGTGTGCTAATCGCTAAAGCATTGCCCCTACATACCTGTTAGACAGATAGGAGAGATAGGACTAGATGAAAGAGATTAGGTTCCAATTATTATTACCTTGCCATTTCCGAGTAATCATAGAGTACATAAATTGTGACTGACAAAGTGATACATTGATTTCGCAAGCAAGGAGCGATTTCGAGGAAAGCACCCCACCCTAGACGGCGCATGTATCATCAACTCCATTCTCGAGGCGGCGGGCGCGACAGCAGCAGCACGTAGTCGGGGCGACCCGAAGGAATCCCCTCATTGAAGAAGCTGGATATTAGAGCCAGACTCTACAGAGCTTTCTAGATTTCTCGAACGCATGGCGAGAATCCGGCCGCGGACGATGTTAAGACAAGTTGCAGAACCGTTCAAGACTCCTATCAACGCGCTCTCCTTACGGTAGGAGACGAAACTTCTTCAAATCTTCCTGTTGCAGTAGATCTCACCGACCCGGGCAGTAAGAGCTTAGCGTCCTTAGTAACAGGGATGTCCTGATTAACGTCCTCGCGCAGAGCCTGTTGTGTAGTATAGGATGCGATATCAATCTGGGTTGAGTGTTGAACTGATGCCTGCAGGACCCGAAGCATTTGGAAATTGAGGTTGACCATTTGAGTCTTTCCTTTAAGGTTGTTCTTCAAGTATCGATGTACATCTGCCAGGAAGGGGATAAGGATATCGTTTAGTTAATTAATCGCTTCTCCTTGGCTTGTTGTCCATTGCATAGCTACAAAGTCAGAGCCTCGATAAACAACGTTATCCCGAACCCATCCATTGAGGCGCATCGCGCGTTTTAGCAAAGACTAAGGCCATAGAGTGGTAGTTGAGGCGACCTTTACCTCCCGAGATACGCAGAGGTTACAGAGTGTGATCGGACCGTCGAAACTGCTAACGCGCAAAAGAGTATTCCTCCTAGATCGTTTACTATAGCGAGCAAGCCTCAAGCTCCACCATAAGGCACTTCGCAGAGACGGGAGAGTTTAACGAAGCGCAAGAAGCTACAGAGGATTTGGTGCGAATACTAAATCTCAAGTGTGATGCCATAGTTTCGGAGGTTCTTCATTTCGTGCAATAAGTGCGGCAACCTTTCCGACGACAAGAGGAACCCAGAGCATAGCCTTCTCGGTAACATGAGGAGCCGGCTATTTGACCACAGAAGCAGGTATGACCGAAATCTTCTTCTAAATAGCGGCGGCAGCGTGGAAAGCTCTTAAAGATAAATGTACTTGTTGCAAAAAAAGGGGGGAAACAAAAAGCGCCCAGAGGGCCCTGAGCAGCAGCTTGCACCGCGCAGGATCCGTTTTACGAGGGGGGCCATGCTTTTTCGGTATTGTTTTTTGCCTTCCTTTGCTCAGTAAGTTGGCTGGGCAGTCAGATTTTTGGGTTTTGGCGAATGGTCATGACGTCCACGTCGGCCATGTTTGTTTCGAGCTTGAACTGGACAAGCTGGGTCAGTGACTGCGGTGACCTGAAAGCTATTGGTACTATTTCTCAAACATCTATTGCAGCCTTAGTAAGTTCGACTATCATTTTTTGTAGATTGAAAAGATTGGCAACGTTATTGTCTGCAGCTTGAACAAATAAGTTTTGGCGATAAAAGCAGAAACTCGTGAAATAAGAACTCCTCTAACAAATAATAGTCGCTACTAAGATCGAGTAGTTAAGTTGTTCATTGTTCTTAGTCATGATAATACCTGTGTTAACTTAACGTCCAGGCAAATCTATTCTTCGTTAAAATCTTTGTCTTTATTATCGGAACTAAGCACGTTGGAGTCAACGGGAGCCTCTTCGTTGTATGTTTCGGGGTTAGGTTCTTCGGACT
Organism: Xylaria curta; assembly: GCA_022495235.1. Classification (NCBI taxonomy): domain Eukaryota; kingdom Fungi; phylum Ascomycota; class Sordariomycetes; order Xylariales; family Xylariaceae; genus Xylaria; species Xylaria curta. The sequence continues at coordinate 48,376 of MU375907.1, read as the reverse complement.
AAGGCTCATCGGACTGCTTCGTCATCCTCGTCGGTGTTCTGGACAGTGTAGACTGGGAATGAGAGGCCCTACATTTGTGATCAACATAGATGGTGACCATGAGCGAAAGGTGGGTACCAGTTATGCTAACGATCAGAACGCGAACATGTCCCTCAAGATTATGTTATATATGTTCAAGTCAGATCTATACGCCGAGCCACCAAACAAGGACAAGCCCGCCAGAAGAGTCTCGATGGTTAGCAACTACACGGACCTTGTTCTTTCTGAGCTGCGTCCCAAAGTGCCCAAGCAAAAAGGACTGCGCAGGTATGGGATTTCCCACTGCCGGGATATCCTGAAACGATCTTGAATCTTTGCACCAGCGAGGAGTCGTGCTCAAGAATGAAAGAACGCTGTTCCACATCAAGTGTCGCGATATGGCTGTAGATATGTTAGATTTAGCGCGGGTTATGCCTTGAATCGGTCGAGAAAGGGAGGCGTAATAATCGCTTGCAAACTAGATATACCTAATAATAATGTTATCCAAGCATTATTTATTGTTTAATTGGGTGTATTTAATCGTTCATGCGGCCCCGATATTATACTCTTAAGTCTTCTATATTCTTAACTTTAGCTGGCTTTTTTTATCGAAAATATATTTGGCCAAGAACTATCCCTGGCTGGCTGTATAAAATTTAGTAGCAGGTTTATTGGATGAATTATGATATTCTGTATGAAGAATCGAACATTATAATATGGTCATGCTATTAGTAGGTATGCCTTCCTCGTGACTAATTCTGATGGCTTCACCAAACATGATACCATGTGTATAGCATTCGCAGATAAACCGGAACCCATCCTCGACGGCTCGAAGAACAACTGGCATTCGACCGCCGAGGAAGACGTACAATCGGTCTCCTTGTTGTACACTATTATTTGCGAGACCTAGATACCCGCGCTTGGTTGTGAAGATCCTTCTTCCGCCCACACTACTTCTAAACCTACGCTCGAATTGATAATCCAGATTACGGTCAGAATCTTCCTCATTGTCATCTGACACGTTATCATCCGTGTCGATTACCCACTCCGCAATACTCCTTTGACCGAATTGCAAATGCTGGTTCCAGAAGAACCAATCGCCGACATTCAAGGCTTGTGATACTCTGTTCAAATTAGTCATGGGCCGTATTCAAAGATAACATGGAGTTGTCCCTATACCTTATTTCTCGCGAGTCTCCTTGCCTCAAAATAGCTGATACCTGTCTTTGGAACGCCACTCCGAACGACGGCGGGGCTCTCCAAGATTCAATTGTCCCTTCGAATCCTTGATCTGCTACCACTGTTTTCCAAATGGCTCTGTATACCTCTTGATATGTGCCGTATACATTGGCATTTGAAGCCGGCTGAATTATTGTATCCGAAGGAAATGCGTGTCCGTAATCTGCACCAAGCCCATCAATCTCGTCAACAAGAATACCTTGCAAAGAGCAAGTGAGAGCACGAGCATCGATTTCAAGGTTAGGGACTGTGGGACCACATGCTTTAAAGCCAAACCTGCTAGCACCGAACATAGATCTTGAGGTGTTCATGGATACCATAGACGACTTCTTGCACAAGTTTAGAAGCCAAGAAGGCTTATCCTTAGAGCCATCATAGCCGTGAACTAGGGTAAGCCAATCCAGATCGCCACGGACGGCAGTCATACTAATCAGGAGTGAGAGGTTAATTTGCGTAAGCGAGGCTGCGTAGTCTGGTTGTGGTACAATACTCTCCGAGTCCGAGGCTAACCCGAGAACACCATATATCTTATCTTTCGGGTCTGAAACTTGGAATGGACGAAGATGGTACAGGGCCTGTAGAAGATCAAAAGTGCTCTGTTTTTGACGCATCCACAAAATTGTCCTCGCCGGAGCTGAAGTGAGGAGAAGGGTACCGCCGTTAGGGATGACCCGCGTTGTCCAGTCGGAGTGCGCCCAGAGATTCTCAAGTAGCACCCATATACTCCACCAATCAATAGTTTCGTTTCCGCATGTGAAGACGATGTCATTGGCAACTGTGGCCTCTTGAACTACCCATGTTCGATTCCACCAGGCTCTCTCGAACAAGTGAGAAACTGCTAGCCACATTGTTCTTGTGTCGTTGTTGTCTAAGTCATGTTCCATTTGTTCCATGTCTGTCGACCTCATCCATCTGAAACTCGTAGACGTAGACTGGGAATGAACTACTCCATAGTCAAAAGATGGGAATTGATTGATGAGTTTTAGTGCCAGCTCGCTGTCGTTCTTCTCGGGGCCAAGCCAAATCTGGACCGAACGCGCCATCTGATAGATCTTGCGCATGTGCAACACCTCAGCGCTACGCTCTGATAGGTTTTCCTGATCAATACAGACAGCATCGATCCACATATTGTCGGTTTCCTTATCCATGAGGCGAGCCTGCCGTAGGAAAGAGGATATGTTCGTTCCTACGGGAATGAACGAGATGTCGTCAACGACTAGTCTATCAAGCTCTCGGTTGTTATCCGCGTAGGAGAACAGGCTTTCGTCTTTCCACGCATATGATATTGCAATATAATTGAGATTAGAGTTTAAATATCTGTGGACAATGGTACCACGAAGCTCATCATCTGCCTCTCCGGGGAGAATACGTAGCAGACGCAACTCGAGGCGTGAGCTATCAAGCGACCGGTACTTGTACTTGCTCATTTTTAGCGCACACTTATTGGTCTAAAGGACGTGAGGAGCACCGTAAACGACATATAGGAAAGACGATTATAGCTGCCTTCCATAGTTTATAGTTTGAACTGCACTGTTAGAACGAAGACCTAACATATGAGCTGCGAGTGCTCCATGAAACTGAAGAAGATAAGTGAGCGTATTTCGATTGAATTCTGTATTCGATGCCCTTAGCCACGGCCTTGAGAACTATTGATACGATTGGGAACGATAGGCGCTGGGGCTGGGTTAATTATTCTTTTTGTTAGCCTTCCCATCAATGACTAATAAAAGACACACACATATTTTTATCCATACCATCCCAGCAAAGCTTACCCAGTGCCCAACCGCTGCAGGAGTAACAGGGTAATGTATACAAATCAGAACCATGGACGACATCTATCAAATAGCGCGCGGCATGATAGTTCAATCCCCTGCTAGTATCTGACACATTCCTACAGCTGACACAAGGGAGGGAACCTCTTGACGTTAGTGGCGTCGTAAACAAGCAGGCTGGTCCTGGGTTTGTAGCCGCTGGAAACGATTTTCCCCGCATCTCTTGGAGAAGGATGATCCATGATGTTCTTCTGTTTCAATTCACTCTGCTAGGAATATATAATATGGTATAGAAGCAATGACAGTCAGGCCAATAGTACTCAAGGGTAGATAGGTAATATAACCAAGGAGTAGTTAACAAAGGACTCATTCTGAATAGGTGTGAAGTATAAATATTAAACAGTCTATGATACTTGTTTAGCGATAATCTAGAAAAGCATCTCGACAAGCTAGTGCTTTTAAAGCAAGTCTGATACTACCTAAGAAATGGGTGGCTTATGCTACACTCTGTGACTTAAACAAGGAAAGCGGGACCTTGATAAGGCTTCAGCTGCTTAGGACAAAAGCCTTCTATGCAATCACCTTAGGCAGCGATAGCTCCTTATGACAGTTGCCAGTCAACTAATCTTCAGCTCGTCCTATCTCGAAGCCCAACAAGTAACTAGGTGCAGAATTGTAATTAAGGGTATGATCGTGTACTATTGACAGCCACGGCCACAGGCAACTTCCGGTAGCTGAAATCGGCAACATTGTGTAACTGATGCACGATTCGGCGATAGAACTGTTCGAACTTTAAAATATTCAGAATGATTGTGTTTGTTTGATGCTGTAGAACAGGACCTCAAATTACTAAAACAAGCAAACGCGAAACTGTTCGTGTATATAAACTTAAAGTTTGCCACGAAAGCTAAAAAAAGAAAGTCAAACTCGTATGGCCTTTTTAACGCTCAAAAAGATTATTGCAAATTAAAGACTCTTTTCTAAGCCCTAGATCTCTAGCCCTTGTTACACCTGGTCACACATAGTAGCCCGATATAAGAGTTATATTATGACTTAATTCGCTCAACGGGCAGAACATGACGATGGATACTTACCTGACAAATGGCTTTCTTTGTAGGCTTGGTTAATAATATTGTACTAGTTCTAATACTTATGTTAATATGTGACCGACAGCAACATATTATTAGTAAGCAATGGTTTAAACGACCAGATTTGGGAGCTGTTATGACTTCTCGTGCCAAACGTGGCAGTATCACCGTTGGTAATACTATTTACATGGGCTAAATCTGGCGGAGCTGACCTTAGTTGTAGATGGTTGGTTCACCACAAAACACATCACCTCGATCGCACGGTCATTCAGTCTTTCCCGAAAGACATCTAGGGAAATTCATGTTCCACCTGTTATCGCATTCACAACAAGAATCAGCGTGACTGCCTCTTTGTCCCATAGATGGATAGTTATATGAAGTTCACACTAAGATCCCGAGTTTCGCTCCCGGGGACCGGATTTAAACCGCTCTCCTATCAAGTAATTGCCGTGCTTTTGAAGTAGCCCAAAGAATGATCTAGGAATAGTCAAATGATTAATCTAGAAGTAAGCATAGTAGGTGAGACGTTAAAGTAAGGACTGGCTCTTTTGTATTAATGGTTCTTTACCTGTTCGTTAGAAAGGGCCTGTCAAAGAAGGTGTTTAAGGCACCCAGTAATCTTCGCATTCTTCCTTTTCTCTAGTCTCCGGTGCTTTCTTCTCTTCTGTTCAGATTTAATCTAATGATGCTTCTTCTGGACGTGGTTCTGGTTGGCCAAGGGTAAGATTTCGACGCCAACCAGCATCTTCCGGGACAGCACGGGCTGTTGTTGCTGAGGGACCTCTTCTAGATAATTTCTTGCACTTTTGGTACTTGTTATTCTCAATCTTTAGCTTTGCTGAACTATACCTATAGCAAATTGTTTCCTAGCAATAGTCAAACCTTTTCTCCTAATTCGGGTTTTGGATAAGAAGCTCGTGCAGCTTTGACTCCTAAATCGCATATTTAAGTTAGTAGAATACTGGTAGAAGTGAACTGGGAACTTACTCCGCCAATCCCTCCTCCGGTTTTGCTCTAGTGCATTTCTGGTCTTCTTTCCTCGTGCTTTAAATTCGTCTCTGGATTAACCATTGAACAAGAACGCTCGGAAACCTATTGGGTAATTCATGATTGGTATTATGCGCGGACATAAGAGCAGCTACCTACCTTACTTAACAAAGACTGGATTATCAAATCAATAATGTTTTCTCACAAATAGTCAACATTAAAAGTCATGAGATCTCGAAATTGTGTGCATGTTCTAGTATTTTATATACCCTATCTACCGCCTAAAGCACGTCAAAAGAACACAGACCCCAATACGTACTGGATTTATTACGCACTCTTGACTTTCGTCCTCGGTTGTCCGAGCACGACAACAGAACCGACAAGCCAGGCTGGCCACCAAACACACCAGACTACAACAGGGATGTACAGACCCCATACGTCCCACCCGAAGGCGGCTTCGCGAAGCACGTGCTCGAGGGCGCCCAGCAATGTGGTTCCACTCGCCCCGTAATGAGCATAAGCCGCAACTCCAGCGAGAACTATGGCCGGGGGACTTAGAATATTAAGTAATGTCGCATAGGCGTAGCGCACAGCTGAACTACTAGGCCAGGGGCTGGTGAAAGAGAGGGGGGTAGAGACTAGGCCTACCAGGAAGGCAAGACTGAAGTTAAGCGTGGCGAGGGAGCTGAGGAACATGCCGAGGAGAAGGAGAGAGAAGCATTTAAGGACATAAAAATGCTGGAGCGTAAGGCCGTGGGCGGGAGTTAAATTAGCCAAATTGGAGATGAGGGGGGGTAGGGTGACATTGAAGATGCTGAAGACGAGGAAGATGGGAGCCAGGAGCTATCAGGCGCGTTAGTATGATTTATCCTTTGCGTGAAAGGGAATCAAGTATATCGGAGAGAAACGTATCGGGGCAAGGATAGTACTATGAGAAAGTATTCGTGATTTTAACAAGAGCAAATTACTCACATGAGAGGGTGTATGATTGAAAATGAATAGCGGGAGGGCTCCAAGGAAGTGACATGCTATTACAATTCCCAGCGGGAGATATATGTCTCTCTCGGGAGCTGTGGGTGCAGATGGTGTTGCTGTCACAACCTCTTTCTTGTCCTCTACAGTCTCTTTGCCCGTGACGACCGTGGACACAGTAGGTTGAGAAGTCCCCTCTCCGGAGCCGCTCTTGACCCACATCAGGATGGCCATAATGGTAAAGTTGACAGCGATCAGCATGGCGCTGGGTAAATAAGTTCCAATGCTGACGAATCGGTCTTTATGCATGAGGAGGTAGAAGAAGAAACTTTGATGTAGGTGCTCGAGCAAATTGTTCAAACTCCGGAACGTGCTCTCGACAAGGCGACCAAAACCCATCTCGTCATGCCAGCCGTTGCCGACAGGTTGCAATGTAACGGCGTCGACATGATAGGGGATGAAGCTGCTATGAGCGCCAACGGCGTGGCCGAGACCCTGGTTCATCATGCCTCGCAGCATCGTCCTCAAACGATCATCGTACTTGTCTGAGTGCTGGAACCTTTCCTGGATGAAAGAGTGTAAGCCCATCTGCCCATTGGCAATATAGCTAACCGAATTGATGAGATCCAAGTTAGGTAGCTGTCCATTCACACCGTCATAAACGATATGTACGCCATCGAAGCCTCCTTCACGATGCGGGTAGTCAATGGCAACGGCGCCCTGAAGGAGCCCCGACTTTATGGGCAGAGATGCGACCCTAGACGAGTCATGGGTGTCATGGTAGGCGTCTACCCAGGCTTGGATACCCGCCCTGCTATCGGGGGTCACAACGAGTATGATATCCTTGGACCACAACGACCAACGTTTGAAGTATCGAGCCAGTGCCAAGCCAAGAGCGACCCCGTTGCGATTGAACTCATTTTTGACATTCCTCCACGCCGTTACAAGCACGATAGCCTCAGTCGCATCACCGCGTGGGGCATGCAGGATGGCATATGCGTTCTCGCCAGCATATGTATGACCGGCGGAGTGGTATGTATAGTTCTGGCGGCCGACCTTGAGGCCGATGCCCCTCAAGATATTTTCGAGCTCGTCGTTGATCCTATTGAAACGAATCATGCGTCAGATCCCGAGCGTATGATAGCCACCACTAGACCATACTCACTCCAAATTGCTCTTCTCCGTCAATGCGTCGATCTCGTGCCTATACGCTTGGAAGACATTCCTATCACTTCCACCAAAGTACGTATTGACCTGGCCCGGCAAGAGGGCGTTTTCAGAGATATATGTCCGTCGGGAGAATTCGTTGAGGGGGAGGAGTAACAGCCAGACCACGCCGACCACGATGCATGTTAGAGAAAGGTAAGGTGGGAGCTTTAATAATCGCGGATCGCCGCGCAACGTCGCGAGCGTGGCTGTTGAACACGTTGCATTAGCAAAGGATCAGGGCAACGACTTGAATACACTGGGCATTCCCAACTTACCGAGTAGACGCGGCATGACTCCTCTATTCCGAGGCCGTCAGTTGGCGGCTGCTAAGCTTAGTAAAGTTGTGTTCTCAGGGTGGTCGTGTGGTATCCATGAATTTCGCATGACTTTGATGTCAGAAAGCATGCATGGTAGCTTCAACGAGCTCTGGCAGCAGCCGAGCGCCGACTTTCAGGGGTCCTCCAGATTTCTAGCGGGTCTATCCTTGCAGCGGGTGCCTGCCGTGCCCCGCTATAACTAAGCACACCAAAAATGGCGGGATTGGGAATCGAACTGGTTGCCTTTCATGCGCTTACTTCTCTATAATGGAATCGGACTAAGCACATTCATTATATGCTACATAGATGAGAGGAACTGAAAAGAACGGAAGAAAAAGAAAAAGAAAATGGAAACAACCTCAAAAATCGAACTCTTGGTTCGCAAGATATTTCCAAAGATTACGGAGTGGAGTTAGTTGGGTTGAACACGGGCTGGAAAGGTAAAAGGCATTTACAGCGTACGATATTCAATCCCACTCCGCCAAATTATAGTTTTAAAATTACTTATATATCATACAGGGCTGGGTTGGTTGGGGGAGTTAGAAGTGTGGGGCCGAGACTTTAACAGCCGTACACAGATGGCACTTAACCCCTCCATCTTAGTACAAAGTACCTCAGATTCCGAAAGCCGCCCACTTACATCACCCCCCTCCTTGTAAGACCTCATATTGATAGACACCAAACTTCTACAATACTGCAACACACACCGAAGTACTACACGACTCAAAATAACGTGAAATGGCGACTTGCATCTTCTGCAAAATCATTAAGGGTAAGTCAAGATTTGAAGCGAGAAAGAAAAAGAACTTAACACTCTTTATCATATTCACAATTATTTCAAGCTTTCTGTTAAACTTTATAAACTCAGTTGTTTGAATTCCCATCGAATTAGACTTTTAACGTAATGCAACTCTCTGCTGACAAAAACATAGGAGAAATTCCCGCCTTCAAGATTTTCGAGAGTGACAAAACGCTTGCGTTCCTGGACATCGGACCCCTAAGCAAGGGCCACGCCGTATGTAGCATATCTGCGCATATGGGATGCGAAACAAATTAACGAATCCTTCCGAATATAGCTCGTGATCCCTAAGTTCCACGGCGCGAAGCTCACGGATATCCCTGATGACCACCTGAGCGAGATCCTGGTATGTTTATTCGTTACTCTGGCGCCCCCTCTCGTGAATCCGCAAAACGGGTGAAGGGGTTTGATACAGCTGGCTAACGAGCTCGTGTCTCCTTTTTCACCGACAGCCTGTGGCTAAGAAACTCGTCCATGCTACGGGTGCCGTCGACTACAACATCCTGCAGAACAACGGCCGGATTGCGCATCAGGTCGTTGACCATGTGAGTCTCGCCTCTTTTACTCGGTAAAAGCTCAGATGACACGACTCCCAATCATCCTTACAAGGCTAACGTAATGGATGATTTCCTCGCATAACAGGTTCATTTCCATATGGTAAGTGTAAATTTTCATTATGGGCTCTACGTCCTTTATTTTGGGGAAAGTTATTACATGAACTAACAGGCGTATAGATCCCCAAGCCCAACGAGCAGGAAGGACTTGGCATCGGCTGGCCAACGAAGCCAGCGGATATGGAGGCCCTGAAAAAGTACTTTGAGGAGGTCAAGTCTAAGATGTGAAGATATTTGGGTCATGAGTTATCTTCGGTAAAAGTCGCCATGAGTTGTTGAATTGATGAGCGAATATGTGCCTGTTGATGTTAGATGAGGTAACGTAGTGCGATGCGTTCTAGAATTCTGAAAAGACAAACAACCGTGTGAGTGCTTAGGGCCTTAAAAACGATTTACAATACATAGGTCTCTATTTAATCCGTTAAGCACCTACTTATTGGTGAGGTTGCGCGTGATCTATGCGAGTTGTATGACCGTTATATGCACCCTGATGCTATTTTCTGACCTCCAATTCTATGCTCCCTTAGGTCTTTTTTCTTGTTAGCCCTCTCGAAATATGTTAATCCAGATCATCTGTAGATGTCTCTACTACCGCAGCGGCTGCGGCTGGAGCGCCGTTTGTAGTCGCCACAGCTTCCCAGGGAGGATAAAAGTCCAGCTTGCCACCAGGTTTAATGACACCTATTCTGTCATAGAGCGTTCTTGATCGGATATATGGGTCCAGCCGCCAATACTGTTCTCTCAACTTCTGGGCAATGGCACTCCGTTCCGACTTGATAGCTGTGCGCTTCGTCGCATCTTCTTCATGAATCCATTCGATCGTCTTGCTTTCGTACTCTTCATAGAGCGCCTCCCGTTCTTTGATGAGCTTGTCTCTGGTTTCCGTGTCGCTCATCTTGGCGTTCTCGCCAGGCACTGGCTCGATGTATTTGTAGCTCCAACCTGATGTACCATCCATCTCGTCGGGTATCTTGTCTTTGTCGATGAACTCCTCTAGATCCTTTACATTGTTTGTGAAATGTACCTTGCTCGCAACGACGGGATCTAACCACCCGCGAATGATCCTCCATATCCCTAAGAAGAAAAGTTTTAGCAGAATTCTAAAATCGAAACGGGTCGACTTCACCTACCTTGGAACACCCATGGGGCTTTGTGGACAAGTACAACTCCTAAGCTCTCCGGGTAATTTGCCTCGAAGCATTTAATCATAAATTTAACCGGTGTATAGTCCTAGGGCGTATTAGAACCACCAGCACATCAATTCATAACCCCAAAACTTACCATGTTAGCTAGTGAAAACCCAGTCAGGTCGAAAACAATGCACTGCATGCAAGTTAGTTCAGAAGACAAAAATGTATGTTGATGAATGAGGGACGTACACCTGTGTCAACTGGCGGAGTTAGGAGGAATCGAGTTGTTTCGATGAGATAAACAGTATACCGCTCAAGAGAAGTTTCTGACTGTTCGCCGGCTTTATGCAACCGAGCCCTACAGACGCAGATGGGCCGCCCGGTCTTGTCAACACCATAACAGTAACTCTTTCCAAGACGCATCTGTGCTAGGAAATCTTCTTCCTCTTTCTTGACGGACTCATCGCCACTCTTTTCATTGATTGATGCATACTCTTCTCCGTTCACCATGATTTCACTGTCAACCCGCATTTCCGAAGCTCTCCAGTTCATCGTCGAGACCATCATGACAAGAGCCCTCTGCAGATCCCACTTCCGAGCCCGCAGGAAGCGCAGCAGCAAAGCATCGGGGTTGTCGTGCTTCATCATGGACCATATAGTGGCGCGAATCTCTTCGGGCGGATGTTTAGCCAAGGTCTCGTGGTATGCCTTGGTCTCCCCCCATTTATCTTCGGGGTCATTCTCCTTCGCGACAGGTGCCGCTGCATCCTTGTCAGCGCTCTTGTTCTCTTTGCCCTTGTCCTTCCTTTTCTTAAAAGGGTTCAGATGCTTCTTCTTGGGCTTTTCCGAACCGATAGTTGCTGTCTTCCCCTGCTCTGCGAGCGGCGCTTGCGAATCTCCCTCAGCACCATCTTCCTCAAAGACACCACAAATTTGCAAGAACATTTCCCAGAACTTGCGCAACTTCTCTTCCTCCTCAGGGGTCAGATTCCCCGGTCTACCAGGAAGTGCCTCCATTTCTTCGTCGGTTTCTTCCGTGTAAGACCTTGAGTACGTTTCTTCTACTGTCAAGATGTTGGGCGATGTGCCGAAGGTGACGCTATAGGCCAAGTACGCGCATGCAATTAATGGGATAAGATACAATGAGTAAGAAATGGAACTACGAAGCGGGCTGTGGCTGGAAAAGCCGTTGGGCGCGCAAACGTAGACAACAGGGCTCTGGCGGACAATTCGACGTCGAGCGGAATTCTTGAGCAGGTTAGCAGCGCTGCAGCGAGCGCGAGAAGTATTGCTGGTAAACGATCGAAGCGATGCGACGGCAGTATTTTGGACGGAGTGCAAAATCCGAATGCGATTGACTCGAGCCCAAGCGGGGTTGAGTTTTGCGGGTTGAGGAACGGCCCGGTTTGGCGGTGAACGAAGAAGAATACGAGAACGCGAAGGAAGAGACGCAGAGCAATTGGGGGAGTGCAATAGGCCGAAGACACGGCGAGAAGGCCTCATGGAGTTGGGGGGGCAGACGAGTGAAGATGTCGAGGTGACGTCCGGCTGAGCCGAGCCACGCGCCAGGACACAAGCTCACGAGCGCGAAGCGAAGGAGGCGCAGTCGACTCAAGCAATTAAAGCATTAAAAGTACTATGTAGCCAAGCTATTAGTTAGGGGTTGCAGTGCGCGTCAGGCCTGCGCAGCATTCAGGTAACGACAGCGGGACACCGGTACTGTGCAGTAGTGGGGTTGAGCGAGGAGATACCAATTAGTAGCGAATCTATAAAGTCCTACCTACCACTTCACGGTATATGGTAACTAACTATTAAGGTAGGTAGAGAATAATTGTAGTAGGAAAGTTGGATCAACAGGATTGAACTGAACAATTGGACTGGCACAAGGGTGTTAACTGTGCTTATAAGCCGTTAACCTAATTAGTTGACAAGATTTAGCTGTTGATTTGATACCTGTTCAATGTGTGTAGAGCTGGAGGTAAAGTTACGTCACCAAACATGAGAAAACGTAGCTAATTCCAGTACTTGTTCTCAAAAGGCAATTAGTAGGTTGTAGAGCACGTGTTGCTAAATCTCAGAGCTCTTTGGGGATGTCCTAACGAATCATTCTCAGTCCGTAATCCCATGGTGCATCGAACAAGCAAAGAATGGCTGGACAATAACTAAAACAATCTCATACGTAAAAGTCTAGGTCATATGCTAGAATCGTTTGATTGTTTTGCAAGTATTACTTATTGCTGGAGGGAGAAAAGATCATATTTGCATGTGCTTTTCTGTGATACATGGGATTCATTTTCGAGCCCACTTGTACCCCGCCAATACTGCACTTTCTGGAGCCCAAGTCACGGAGCTCAAGAGCTAGACTCTTCCTGGTGACAAGTGGTATATTCACTATAATCGCCAATTCTAAGAAGAGAAGACACAACGAGAGCCAGCTTTCCATCGACGCTATTTGCACAGAAGAGCACCATGTCTACGAGCGAAGGCCATGACGGCACTAAGCGAGCGCGCTCCAATTCGCGATCGCGTCCCACGACACCCCTCCGCCCCTCGTCCCGATCCTCCTTCCGCGAGTCCGCCCAACGAAGCGTCGATGGCCATGAACCCTTTCCCCTGAACGAATTTGAGCCCGCATTTGCCGAGTTATCGGACGCTGTAGCCGACCTCGAGGCCAACATGATGCACTTCCAACTGATGCATGAAAGCCTGGCTCGTTTTGGCGAGAGCTTTGCGAGCTTCTTATACGGACTGAATATGAATGCATTTTGTGTCGATTTCCCCGAGGTGAGCCAGCTACTCACCTAGCTAGGTAGTTGCCTATCGTCAATATTCGTGAGCTGATATGTTGGGCCAGGGGCCAATTCCTGAGTCGTTTCGTAGAGCGAGACAGAACGAAGAGCAGCCAAGTATGTTTTTATGCAATGCTCTACATTGTGGACCATGGGCTTAACTAGATCATTTACAGCTCGGTCTCGAAGTACGGAACGCGGCGAGGTGGATGGAGAAACAACATTCATGTACGAGTCAACCTTGACCCAACAGCTCAATTCTGACCTCATCTAATCATCTATCTAGGACTACTGATATGTCCTTTGTGGAAAACCCGTCAAATGCCTCCAAGCCGACCCCTAAAAAGTTCGCTACCTCCGATACTCGACAGTCACGTGTGCCGTCTTCATCACGAGGCGGCACTCAGTCAAGAGGACGGAGTGCATCAGGTCGAGGTCGACCGAGTGGCCTTGTCCGGCCTCGAGCTCGCGGATTAAGATGAAGCCAGAAAGCCACCTTGACTTGTACACCAAACCCTACCGCTCATACCTCCCCGCTTGGGCTTCGCCCAGATAGATCGCACTGATGCGCTCTGATGTTATAATAACACATCTAGCTCAAATCCTCGTCTGCGTGAGGTGAGAAGCACGAAGTCCGGCGAGTCGCAAGCATTGGTGGAGGATAGATAATATCAAGAGCAACCCAAAGCATCTGGGCACATCTCTGAGTTGTTCAAAGTTCAAGTAGCCATCTCGACCTCGTTCTCGGCGGTCTTGTGGGGGTCTTCGATGTTGGTTCCTAAACCGACGGCGGCCTCGGCTTCTTTCTGTGTGTATGGCTCCTCACGAAGCTGTTTCACTCTTCGTGCAAAAAGACGAGTTAGTTCATACACCCAATACACCTCTCAATGCACTACGTGCTACACGGAGACATCGTTTAAGCATACCTTCTCTTGTGTGGTTTTCCCTTCCGATGCATAACCAAATTGACTTCAGTATCGTACCACTTCGCGCATTCGACGCAGTACCATCTGCCTAGCCCTGGTAGGTCCTCCTTCGACTTCGTGTCCTTGTACTGGGATAGATGTTTAGGTACAAGGAGATCGGCCTTAATTTGGTCGAGATCTCTTGTCTTCCGACGGGTCTTTGTGAGCGTGCGCTTGTTTCCAACGCCCATGGTGGATAATGAATCTTCGCGTATGGAGTTGGGTTATTATTGAAGATGTCACTCGTCGATAGCCTGGACGGTCTTCAATTGAAGAGAAATTTTGGTGGGGTTCCCCCAATCGCTTGTGGCTCAATTCGGCGGCAGCCTGCTGTGCCACGTCTTGAGATAGCGGGGCTTATACAAAGTTACATGACTACCTTACCTAATAATATTCCGAATTAACAAGAAGTTAGAACTACAGTATCGATATAAGCACTCAGTAAATCAGCTCGTTCTTGGAGTCTTGGAGTTTTATTCAAATTATGCAACAAGGATAAGAATATAAATACTACGTTCTACATCAACACGACTTGAGGGAAATAAAAACCTGCCCGCGGTACATCCGACGGCAGTGTCGGACGCCTCCGATCGGATGCTCCTATGGTAAACCGCCATTGCGCCGAGGCAGATAGAACTGACAAGCTTGCCCCTCCCCCGATTGGACAATTACTTCAAGGACCCCACAAGCACTTGGGTCTCCAGACCCTACAAAATTTGTCTTAGTGCCAAAAAAGGTTGACCTGCAGACTTAAAATGGTTTCACATGGCAACAGAGCAGCTAGACGCAAGGTACATTTCGATTAGGCTACCTAGTAGGCGGGGGTCATGATGTTGCTCCTGCTAGCCTAAGACGTCGAATTTATCGAGTTTGGCCGAGGGTAAGTCCTTTGGGCGATTCAGTCATAAATCAATACCCGTGAAAAAGAGTCCAAAACCTTGACCATCCCTGTTCGGAAATCATTCAAACAGCCCCAATGCGTGCAACGTTGTTCGTACTAAGCAGCCGCTTTTATCCCTCCCGAATCCACATTCCCGGGGAGCCATTGTATAAGGACCAATCATGTTTGACAAGTATAATCATGCCAGAGAAAATGCTTAAGACGTTTCGTAGTGTGTGAATGAAACGGAACAACAGGACTGGCCGAATATTCCAATCGGGACACATGCTGTCTGTTAGGCAAGGAGAATTCGAGATCGATGCCAATGACTTGGGCTGGAGTGATAGACCTACGTAATAGTACTGATTATTACCAGGAAGGTGAGGTCACATACCATACCCTGCACACTACCAGCCCGCCAAAACAAGTGCCTGGAAGTAATTAGGCCCGTGCTGATTCGCCCGTTCAACCGACCATAGCCAGTCCGAAGAGTGGGCCCGAGATACCTTTGCATAGTGGTGCAAGTACCATCCACTACACGGCCCCGCTGCGCGATACATGGTTGCTACATGCAAAGCCGACAAGCCCTGCTAGCCACCGAAGTGGGAGAGAACAGTTTCGCTACTTCGGCTCCATTTACCCATCCCATCGCTTCTTTTATCGCGAAACCAGGTTCTCTCCACACCTTTTCTTCCTCTTTTCTCATCACTCCAACTCCTCCTCTCCTACTTCAGTTCTCTTATCAGTCAGAGACTGTTCATGCAATTGTCCTTCCCTCCCCGCTCTTGTGATACCCCGGGGAAGCTCAATTGTTAAGATCGTGTGCTCTCGTCACTCTACCCCACGCATTGCAGGATCTCAGCCTTCAACATGTTGGCCACACGACAGGTCCTGGGCAACGTAGCCCGTTCGCGGGTTGCCGCCAACCTGGGCCTGCGCAGAACCATGGCCACTGTCTCCGACTCCCCTCTTGACAAGAAGGTAAGCCGTTCTGCGCAGCCACGAAGGGCCGGGTTCGAGTTCCATTCCTCAGGATGCTAAATTTACCGCAATGTACAGGTCAAGCAGAACAACTGGGAGGAGGGCAACTTCATAAACTACAAGAAAATGTCGGAAAACCTGGCGGTCGTCCGCTCGCGTCTGAACCGACCTCTCACTTTCGCAGAGAAGATCTTGTACTCTCACCTTGACGACCCTCATGGCCAAGACATTCAGCGAGGCGTCTCCTACCTCAAGCTGCGACCCGATCGCGTAGCTTGCCAGGATGCCACCGCCCAGATGGCTATCCTTCAGTTCATGTCCGCTGGCATGCCCCAGGTTGCCAACCCCACTACTGTCCACTGCGACCACTTGATCGAGGCCCAAATTGGTGGCGAGAAGGATCTTGCGCGCGCTGTTAGCATCAACAAGGAGGTTTACGACTTTTTGTCCTCGGCTTGCGCCAAGTACAACATTGGTTTCTGGCGCCCTGGCTCTGGTATCATCCACCAGATCCTTCTTGAGAACTACGCTTTCCCCGGTGGTCTCCTGATCGGTACTGACTCGCACACTCCCAACGCTGGCGGTCTGGGAATGTGCGCTATTGGTGTTGGCGGCGCTGACGCTGTCGATGTTATGGGTGAGTATCTATCAGACCTATCCCTTCTTTTTCCAGGCCTTTGGAGGTTACAGAGGCTCCGTTAGCTAAAATCATGCTCCGCGGACCTCCTATACGTCCGGGATTTTCATACACGAGGCTCAAATTCCTTTACTAACTGGAAATAATTAGCTAACTTGCCGTGGGAATTAAAATGCCCAAAGTTTATTGGTGTTAAGCTTACTGGACAAATGTCTGGCTGGACAGCACCAAAGGGTGAGATTTTCTCTGTTGTGACCTGCGAGGATACAGAAAGTGCTAATGGATTCCATAGACATCATTCTTAAGGTTGCCGGTATCCTCACTGTCAAGGGCGGCACTGGTGCTATCGTTGAGTACCACGGACCAGGTGTTGACAGCATCTCCGCCACAGGAATGGGAACAATTTGTAAGTCTACCTATTTATCCGCGGCTTATACGCCATTTATCTATTTGTAGGATAACTCACTAACTCATTGTTATGCAGGCAACATGGGGTCAGTTTTTTCTGTTCAGTCCATTTTAACCCTGTTTCAGTCCGCCCTTTATTCACCTTTAGCTTGAGATATGTTAGCCAGACGCTACATCATACTTACATGCTTCCCCAAGATATGTGCATAGGATATGTCAACAGATTACTGACTGAAGCAAATATAGTGCGGAAATTGGTGCCACCACGTCTCTCTTCCCCTTCAACGACCGCATGCACGACTACCTAGCCGCCACCAAGAGAACCGCCATCGGAGATTTTGCCCGCAACTATGCTAAGGAGCTCCGTCAAGATGAGGGTGCCGAGTATGACCAGCTCATCGAGATCAACCTTTCCGAGCTCGAGCCTCATATCAACGGCCCTTTCACTCCCGATCTAGCTACTCCCATCTCGAAGTTCAGCCAAGCTGTGAAGGACAACAACTGGCCTGAGGATCTCAAGGTCGGTCTGATCGGATCTTGCACCAACTCGTCATACGAGGACATGGATCGTGCCGCCTCTATTGCTCGTGACGCTCTTGACCACGGCATTAAGGCTAAGGCCGCTTTCGTCGTCACTCCTGGCTCTGAGCAGATCCGTGCTACTATCGCACGTGACGGTCAACTCCAGACGTTCGAGGAGTTCGGTGGTGTGGTTCTCGCTAACGCTTGCGGTCCATGCATTGGTCAATGGGACCGAAAGGACGTCAAGAAGGGCACTCCCAACTCGATTCTTTCATCCTACAACCGAAACTTCACTGGGCGCAACGACGGCAACCCAGCCACTCACTCTTTCGTCACCTCTCCTGACCTAGTTGTCGCTCTATCGATTGCCGGCTCTCTCCACTTCAACCCCTTGACTGACAAGCTCAAGGACAAGGATGGCAACGAATTCATGCTAGCTGCTCCTGGCGGCGAGAGTCTCCCGAGCCGTGGCTACGACCCTGGTAATGACACTTACCAAGCACCTCCTGCCGACCGAGCTGCTGTCAATGTCCAGGTCGCCCCCACTTCTGACCGTCTCCAGGTCCTACAGCCATTCCAGCCTTGGGACGGCAAGGACGCGCTCGACATGCCCATCCTAATCAAGGCTCAGGGCAAGACCACTACTGATCACATCTCGATGGCTGGTCCCTGGCTCAAGTACCGTGGCCATCTGGACAACATCTCCAACAACATGTTGATTGGTGCTATCAACGAGGCCAACGGCGAGGCGAACAAGATCAGGAACTTCACTACCGACGAATGGGATGCTGTCCCAGCCGTTGCCCGTGACTACAAGGCTAAGGGCATCAAGTGGGTTGTCATTGGTGACTGGAACTACGGCGAGGGTAGCTCTCGTGAGCACGCCGCTCTAGAACCCCGACATCTTGGCGGCCTTGCTATCATCACTCGCAGCTTTGCCCGTATCCATGAGACCAACCTGAAGAAGCAGGGTATGCTTCCTCTCACATTTGCTGATCCCGCCGACTACGACAAGATCAAGCCAAATGACAAGGTACGTTTTGAATCCCCTAAACCAGATTGCTTTGAACTTTGTACTCACATATGCGTCTAGGTTGACCTTCTCTGCACCGAGCTGGCTGTTGGCAAGCCTATGACCTTGAGAGTGCATCCCAAGGACGGCGAGACCTTTGATATCAAGCTTAACCACACCTTCAACGAGCCCCAGATCGAGTGGTTCAAGAACGGCAGCGCGCTAAACACGATGGCCAAGCAAAACGCATAAAAATGATACCAAAAAGGGAATTGTTATTGGTTGGAACATAATATAAGGGGCTGCATACTGGTGCATTGTGGGGATGTTTTCTAGAATCAGCACCAACGGTGTACAGGGTCTTTTTTTTTGGGGTCACGGGTATCATGCTTTTCTGGGATGATTATATTTTTAGCCCGCCATGATGCTACCTTTGACCATTTTCTCACGATGTACAAATTCAAACGTTCAGAAAGATAAGACCTTATGATACCAATGTGCTATGTTCAAGTTATTTGCTCTCTTGTTATTTTGAAAGAAATAGATCAACCATGCTTAAGTCCTAAATCAAGATAATCGTAGGGTTATTCATGATAGGAAGTCTAGTTACTAACGCTGTACAACAACAAATAAAGGACGAAGATTCTACAATTATGTACCTAGCTAATAGCCACGCCCAAAGTTGTGGATTTTAACAGAATTCCAGTAAACTGCAAGAGCACTTATTATGCATCAAACAGAAATCTATATAGATGACGTATGTCTGTAAGGGACACTGCCTATAAAGGCTCAATCTAAGGGGGTGGATCGGCCCACGCTAAAATTTAGCGCGCCAATGCAACTCAGAAAGCTGCACTCGACCTCGTTCGGGAGTCAAGTTGCATTGCATTCATTGCGGCGTGGCATCTTTTTGGCGACGACCTCCCGACTGCTTGTGGATGTGTTGTCCTTTCTCACGCCGGGGGAGCACACGACACGACCCCATCTGCTGCACTTCCCACAACCGGCACGGCCATTATTGGTGACGCTGATTGTCTAGCACGAATTGCGCCCTCGCAAAGTCCAACTGCGCCTCTCAATATCTTCAAGTCGTAGTAGCATTGGTGGTGCGCATTATTGGACACGACAATCGGGGAGTCGTCCCTTTCCCGCGGCCTACGTCGGAGTGGTTCGCTGTTCAAAGCGAGTATCCACGCTCAATCTCTGCTGCATACCAGACCAGGACCTACCAGACGTGCCTTCACTACAGCCGAAATGCCGAATATACAGTCTTTCAATGCGCAGCGGGCGCGCTCATACCTGTTCCGCCTCCCTCTCTTTACGCGCGCCATGCTTGTCATCATGATCGCTTTCGGGCTCGTTGGTCTACAGGCTGCTTGGGATATTCGACAATGGGGGGCTCTAATACCGGATGAGCTGAGCATCACTACGAGTACGTGGGTCTCGTTCGCGAATACTGCCGAGTTATATGAAGGTTTTGCTAATCAATGCTTTTCTACTCCTCTCTAGTGTATCGTGTCAATACTTTCCCCTTGATACACAAAAACCTGCTCCATACCATATTCAACATTCTCGCCTTAGCTCCCTTGCTAGAAAGATTCGAAACTGAGTTCGGCACCTTGACTTCGCTAGCCTTATTTTTCGGTCGTCAGTATACCCACACAACATACGGATTTGCTATTAGTGAGGAGAGACGGTAGCTGACGGTTCACTCCAGCCTTGACCACAATACCTGCGGTAGTATATGTTCTCCTGGAGCGATTTCTGTTAAAGGGTAATGTTGCCGTTATGGGAGCCAGGTAAGCAAGCCCTGTTACTTGCCTGCGAGAGTAGAATTGCTGACTCATGTATCCAGTCTTTGGGTGTTTCTCTTGCTAGGGATGGAAGGAGTCCGAACATATAAGACGAACCCCTACCTGGTTATTGGGACACACCATGTCCCAACATGGACGACACCTCTCTTCATGGTTCTGGTTGTGGAAGCTCTTATCCCGGGCACAAGCTTCCTGGGACACCTATGCGGCGTCGGCACTGGATATCTCTGTATGTAGAAACCGCCCCCCACGCAGCCGTCACTATATGCTAATCAAAACCTTTGTAGTCGGTCTCGGCTATTTGAAATTCCTTGCCCCACCAGAATGGATTCTGCGAGCGATAGAAAGCCGCTTGAATCTCCTGGGTCGACTACCTCACTATGTTAGCGTGGACCAGAAGACATATGGCCGGTTCGGTGTGTTGCCGACAAATGCCTCGAGCAGCAACGCGACACCAATGAGTATAATAGGGAGCACGCAACGTCTAGGCCCCTAACGAAGGCGATAATATAGAGAACTTGTGAGAAATGTATACATTGTATCTATATAAGAAGTTATTTATGGGACCGGCGGTATCGTGGCTGCCGCCTCTTGCATGACACTGGCGTTCTCGGTTATGTGGGTAATCGATGTCTTGTTAGGTAGACCCTCGGCAGCCCGGGGGCTTAGTAATACTCTTCAATTCCTACCTCGGCGTTATGAATTCTTTCATCTGCGGAATAGGTCGTAAGCTTCGGCGGAATATACGTGGCTAGGATTGATTTACACCCAGTACATCAACATTTGATCTATGTTCGAACACTGTCTACTTAAGCTCAGCTCAGCCACGAATTCCATCAACATAATTCTACTCCGAATTAAAGGAAACTAGCTGACAAAAGTTGAAAGTACCTTGAGTTAATACTTAGTGGGAAATATTTTTATAGACACCTATAGTATTTTGCATTCATCCGATCTATTAGCTCACCTGCTCTTGCCACCCGTTAAACAATTATATATACATTTCTTTGTAACCCTTGCTTATCCAGCCACTAAGCAGCTAAGCTTCTAGCTTTATGGCTATGTTGTAAACATGCTTATTTGTTTTTGATCCAACTAATAAGTCAAGCCTTATATACCCGTTATAACTCGGTCATTACGAAATTTAAACACGAAGCTTCAACTTACAAGGTTCAGACTTAAAGGCTTAGCTATACATGAGGAGCGAAAGAATTAGGAGCAGCATAGGCTTGTCCAGTTTAAGGGCAACACGACTTATTTCTACATCGCCTCTTTGGTCTGGGTTAATAGCCTTGTACCAGACCTTCATCTCTTCTACAGCATTAGTACTATTCTAATTCAATCCGCTTGCTGTTAAACGGCTGGGCTCTACATAGAATATTTAAATAGCCACCTCTACACTGTTGTTAGCAAGCAGCACGAGACTTCAGGCGAATCTACTTATACAACAGATAGTTCAGTAGGTAGTCGAACACGGGTTGGGGGCGCATCAGGGAAGCATGAGTAGAAGCCACCCGTCAACTCTCGCTTCGTAAACATGTGTCCTTGATGGTCACAAGGCTATACTGTTCTGATTAAGTAGCTAGAGGTGAAGTGTGTACACCATTCAAAGCGCACTGATATTAATCGACTTACATTCCTGCCTTGGATTATCCAATATTGTAGGCAACCTAAAGAGCCGAAGGCTGAGATAATAATTTAGAAATATTTGCAAGTATTATATATATACTACAACTTACCTGTGATTTCTTCTAGTCTCTGGATATAATAAATGCAAGGCCCTTTCTGTTATATATTCACTTTAGAGAATAATTAGATATTATCTTTAGTTTTATAAGTCGTATGCTTAAAGAGATATGATCAAAATTTATCAACTACTTAACCTTAGGTGTTATAATAATATTTGTTCAAAGTTTGGTTTCACTATGTTGACTGGAATGATGCGGATATCGGCGGGGTGTAGTGTTGCTCCTGAAACAGTTTGTTTAGTTTTCCCCGCCTTTTCTAAGGGGTGCTTCCCCCTGAGCCTCATTACGTCAACCCTAATGAAAAGACGTCCGTCATACCAAAAGACGCGTCGTCTCGATAGGGTTGAAGAAGCTCAGCGGCTAGATCTTCTCAGCGAGCATTTCCACACAAAAAGGCGATACTCCGCGCATGCGCAGTGCCCTAACGCAATGGCACCACACCAAGATCTAGTGCACCTAACGGTGGACGACTGGAGAGATAGTAACGTCGAGTTCATTAATAGCGAGATTGACCACAAGGTCAAGTACAACTCGGCGGCCACCGAGCCAGCTTGGCAGGGCGTAGGAGAGGCGCCCGGCCTCCACATCTGGCGAATTGAAGAGTTCCAGGTCGTCCCATGGCCCCAACACCGATATGGAGATTTCCACGAGGGAGACAGCTATATTATTCTGCACTCATACAAGGCGGGGGGCGGGGATGATGAGGAAAAGTTGGGTCATGATATCTTCTTCTGGCTTGGTAGTAAGAGTACCCAGGATGAGGTGGGCACGGCAGCTTACAAGACGGTCGAGCTGGACGAGTACCTACATGGCATCGCCACGCAGCATCGCGAGCTCCAGAAACAGCCCTCAGATGACTTTGTGGATCTTTTCCCCCGTATCAGGATACTATCAGGCGGCGTACGTTCTGGGTTTACGCATGTTGAGACGGAGGAAGAACCCAAGGAGACTTTGACGCTCCTCCGGGTCTTTAAGCATCCCATGGCTAAGCGTGCCGACTCGGTTGTTGTCTATGAAGTCGAACCACAGTGGCAGAGTCTCGATGAAAACGATGTCTTTATCCTGGAGCATAACGATAAGATCTGGGTCTGGCAGGGTAAAAATTGCAGTCCGATGGAAAAGGCCAAGGCAGCGCAAGTCGTGCATGATATGACGATTGCGAAACACGTCGATGTCGAGGTGCTGTCACAATCTGAGTCACGGTCCCGGATGGTAGTCAGCTGTAAGTCACCATTCGGCTCCTTTTCCCCCTTCAGACAGATCGTTCTCCGAATTCAAAGCACGCATGGCAATTGCTAACAGTGGGTATTGCAGTGCTTGGAGGTGAAGATGTTGAAGGGCCCTTCAGAGCTGCGAGACCGATCACGTCTCAAGAAGATCGGAGACCGCGAAAGCTATGGCGCTTATCAGATGCTTCGGGGGCACTTGAATTCGATGTCATCAAGGAAGGAAATAATATGGCCAAGTCTGATTTGGAAAGTAACGACATCTTTCTCCTTGACACCGGCAATAGTGTTTGGGTCTGGCAAGGCTCTGAGGCAAGCAAAGCGGAAAAGGCGGTATGGATCAAGGTGGCAGAGGCGTATGTTCGCCATACCAATGGTGCAGCGGCGACTGGCAAAGCTCATGTCTCGCCAATTGCCAAAGTTGTCGATGGTAGTGAGAGTGCAGCCTTTTGGAGAGCATTTTTGGGGACATAATATTCTGGATTCTATTCTAGAGACGGTATAAGAAATCAATAATTGTTTCGTAGTTAATCAGCAGCTATACGGGCACTTATCACATGATTAGAGGGTTGTTAGACCCAAGCTATCTAAAACATGATCCAATTAAATTATTGCTAGAGGAGTTAAAGCATGTTGTAGACATCGTCCTTGTTAAAGAGGCTATAAAGATTAGCTACGGTGTCCGTCAGCTTAAAGACAACTATCCCTGATCTCAAGACCTTGACCGGCAGTACCATCACTATAAGTACCCTTAATATTAGTAACAGTAGTAGAACGGGCAATCAAGATGATAGAGTTGGCTTACTTATAATTAAACGCGCGTAGATGATATATATGACCTACTGGTCTTTTTGGTTATTATGGGCATCGCTGATGGAATCCTCATTTTAGATGCCGTGTCCTTGATGAGTCGACTGGTTGGGAGTTCGGACGGATTGTGTGGAAGTCGAGGTCGACTTTCTAGCGAGGACAAGGCAAATACACTTAGTAGGCTGAGTTGCACCGACATATCTCCTCTTGAGCGGGAAAATAAGTAGATTGAACAAGGCAAGAGCAAGCAAAGCAATATCAGTGCTCGTGCTTAAGGGAATATTATAGGGCTAAACAAATATGGCGAAAATAAAAGTAGGAAACAAATAGACCAAGTGACTGCGACTGAGCTAATGATGCGTCGTTATACCGCATTTTAGGCTTGCCGGCCGTGTTAGTCTTAGAGATACCAATCTTCAACACTTTTCAGGAGTGCGAACTTTCCGCTTGATGGTTTTGCGGGCGTAGATGGGGATCGTAGAAGAAGAGCTGTCGCGCGTCAAGGAAACTTGTTTATCCTTAGCTTTTTGCTTGGCTACTTGGACAATCTAAAATTAGTGTTGTTTAAAGCAAAACACTCTTTACGAAAAGGATTCCTCGTTCTTAAAAAAAACCTCCCGTCTTTTGATACTAGTTAAATATAAACTTACTTGTGATGTTGATAAAGAAAGTTTGATCTGTAACTTGTTTCATCCTTTATGTATAATTGCGTGGTTTTTGATGTAGTTTGATACAGTTTGGGCCGGTAAAATTAATACAGGCCCGGGTCCTCGGACTACCAGCCACAATCATGCCCACCATCTTCTCATAGCCATCTATTCTCGCAAACGCCCAGCTTCACAATCTCCAGGACGTAATGATGCTGATAATCAGGCCAGATAGAGCTTCTGGAAGCCAAAAGTTCCATACTGAGCGTGGAAGGCTGTGGTAGAAAGGCGGCCAGCTACTGAGGCCTTGCAAAGCAATCTAACGACAATGTCTATATTATCATCATCTAATATATCGGTACCGTTAGCAAATACTGATAGGTTTACCATACCAGCTTGAAACGACTTCTTCGAGTTAATGTCTACCGCAAATAACATCACATCTACATCGCTAGATGTGTGCATGATGGCTGCAATCCCTTCACAGTAATCAAGGTTGTCGCATTGGACCGGCTGTTCTGTAATCTCAAAGTCCAACCCGTCACTCTGGGTTGCGAGTAACGTCTCCTCAATTTGCGAGTCACTTACGAGCACAGGTTTATCAGTATCGGACTCAAAGTTCTCCGGTGAATCATCATCGTAATCAGACCTTTCATCGGGAAGGCTTTTGCTTTCCTCACTCGTCACGGAGCAGAGTTCCAGGTCACTATCATCGTCCAGATCATCCATCGCAGTAGTTTCAAAGTCTGGCGAGTCGGGTGAACTCCTGGTAAAACCCTAGTCTAATTTGGATGATTTGAAAGGTACGGCATAGTCGGCTAACATATGCGCGACTGTCACGCCGTAAGCAGTTCCATCTTGAAGAAGGAGGCCCCCGATGGTTGCTCGGGATCCATTGAGAACACCGCTGGCATGATCGTGTACGAGAAGAGGGCCGTTATGTGTGTCAGATAAGCATACATATACCCCACAGTCCGTGCTCGGGCTATGATGCTGTCGCTGGGCCATAACTTTCCTTCTAGCCATTTGCTGGAGGTCTTCAAATTTGGCGGTAAGACGGCAGTGGGCGACTTGAAACCCAGGATACTGTTCAAGAATCCCGCTAGATTTGATTGCTTCGAAGGCAGCCTTTCGTCTTGGTTTATCATCAGATACAAGCAAGACCGTTGGGCTGGTCCGAAGCCGGGACCTCCTGACCATAAACAACGAGAACCCTATGAAGCTACTCGATTCTGGGAGATTGTTCACGATATAGTCTTTGATCTTTGTATCGAGCTTGTTGTTGAAGATTGCGCGGGCTGAACCGTTCGCATCCCAACATTCCAACTTCCCCTCCAGCCGTCCGAGGTAGCGGCCGGTCGATTCAGCTGCATAGGGCCATCGTTTGACTAGTTTCGGCATCGTGGCAGGCAACTTAGTGTGTTCTGCCGTATATAGCGATTTACTTGTAACGTCGGCGGTGTTGAGTAGATATCTACCATTGGGCAATTAGAAGCTCGGAACAAGAGCATTTTTCTCTCTTCTTACGCGGGGTTAAAAATGATGGTCGGCGGTCAGAGTGTCGGGATTTGGAGTACTGCACCTTTTACCTTCTAGGTACCCTATTAGAACAATAGCTGTCTCTGGCTATTCTACAACCCGAAGCCACGATACAAGCATGCAGTTTTATAGCTGAGTTTTAAGTATGGGCTTCGTTCTTGAGCTTTCAGATCTGAACTTTTAAGTTTGAGCCACGGTCTTAGGTATCTGCTAACCGGACAGCTGGAATGGAAGGCTACACTGAACGTTTTGGGCAACTATCATGGAGCATCAACTGATGTCGGAAAAACAATGTAGCCAGTTATTAAGGCTGGCTTATGCTTGGAGTGGCCTCGGCAGGTAGACAGAACGAAACGCGCTTTAGAGTCAGATTCTCAGGCTTGCTCGATTCTAAGTGATGCGTAACTTACACGCCCTTTACACCTGGTGTAAGTAAAGTGCTTGCTATATTGTATAACTACCTAGTATTATAAGAGGAGGGTATATACTTGGGTCAGCTCATATGTTCATTGATTGCAAATTATAGATGCGAACAACACTAGTTAACTTAGCGATGCTAAGTTTCATGCATTTATATAAAGAGAGAACGATCATTGATTATAAAGCCAGCCCAGAGAGGTACTTTCTTAAGAGAGGACTGGCTTATTGTTATAAAGCGTGAGACTATGTAATACTTGGCCGCTTTAAGCAGAACTTTAAGAGATAATAGCTACTCTTCTTCGTTGTATATGATGGATAACATCACTCTCAGATAAGAGCTTATTATACGCGTGTACCTTGTTATCTGTAGTAATCAGTTTCCTGTAATATTATAAAGCGTCCAAGTTTCCACTCGGCTATAATTCTGCCTATATTTACTTAAGTTGATTTAAGTCACCATGTTTTTTAAAAGGTGTTAACGTGTGTGGTCTGGTATATATATCTGTACTACTTAGCAGCAGAACATTAAACCGGTGCGCATCGGCTTTTTGTTTTTAAAAGGTTTATATTATGCTTGCCCAGGTGCGGTTCTTTAAAGATTAACTAAGTTTTCATCAGGTTTCTCTAGCTAAGGTAATGCGACAATTACTTCTCAGATTTAAAGAACTCTTGTGGCTCCACTGTACGTAATAAATGGCGGTTGTCTTCACTACCTACGATGCAGGGCCCTACTGTAACTGTATGTGTAAGTACATAGCTTTGCCGACAATGGCACTGGTCCTGGACCTTCACTTAATCAACCACCATATTAGTATTTGATCTTACCGTTTGAACCGCAATAGTGGCAGCACTAGATTGAGTACTAAAGTGACAAGTAGAAAGCACACTCTGAACTAAAACTTCGAAAGTGGAATGACCGGGTCTTAAATGACTGTATACACTATATGAAATGCATATAATAGACTCGGATAATAGCTTAATTGGTCTTATACAGTTATTCTAGACACCGTTATTATATTTTTAGAGTATTCAGGTAAAGGGGAAGCGGCGGCCTCCCGCGCGCTAATAACGCGCAATTCATTGCGTTAGGGTGATTCCACTTACATATAGTTGCAGCCTGTAGCATTATGTCGAACGACCCTTAATTTGCGAAAAATGGTTATTGGCTTCGACGGATTGATTCTCAACACTCAACACTAGGTAGTGACCGTGCGATCTCTGCGACCTCTTCTTTGCCCCAACTCGATTCTAGACTCAATTGCCCATGCATTGTCTCCTATAATCAATTTATACCGAGAACCATGGATTTGAACGAAGCTCAGGCCTATGTACAGAACATGCTACATGGCTTGTTCGAGGCCTTCCAACGAGTCCCCGGCAGTGCCGTTCTGATCCGGTACATCCAATCGAGCTACCAGAATGACCCTATACGGTCTGCCATCGAGCTTGTGCTCGTACTATTCTTCGTGCGCTACTTGCTGTCGCCTTCCTATCCTACCCACGGCTCTAACTACATCAAGCTGCGAGAGGACGAGATCGACGAGCTTGTCAGGGATTGGGAACCCGAACCCCTGGTTGCCGAACAGACAAGCTTCGAGGAGAGCGAGGCTGAGAAGATACCTGTAGTTGTCGGGTAAGAATTTAACTACTGCTTGTTTATTTGGTTGCTTGTGCGCTAACAGAAGCCAGACCGACAGGTCCCAAGGTCAAACTTGGGAATGGTAGGACGGTGACCAACCTTGCCTCATACAACTTCTACAACTTCAACGCAAGCGAATCTATAAAGGAGAAGGCTATCCAGACCCTGCGCACCTATGGCGTCGGCCCCTGCGGCCCGCCACAATTCTACGGCACACAGGATGTTCACATGCAGACCGAAGCCGACATTGCCTCGTTTCTCGGCACCCAGAGCGCCATTGTCTACGCCCACGCCTTCTCGACCATCACAAGTGTCATCCCGTGCTTCTGTAAGCGTGGCGACGTTATCGTAGCCGACAAGATGGTGAACTACTCTATCCGCAAGGGTCTGGAAGCTTCACGAAGCTCTATTCGGTGGTACAACCATAACGACATGGCAGATCTGGAGCGCGTTGTGAAGAAGGTAGCCGAAGAACAAGCAAAGAAGAAGATTTTGACAAGAAGGTTTATCGTTACGGAGGGAGTTTTTGAGATGGTTGGCGACTGCTCTGACTTGCCTAAACTTGTAAGCAACCCACTGCTTGAATCATTCCGAGCGTGTAGCATCTCTATCATACTGATGACCAGCCTAGATTGAACTTAAAGAGAAGTACAAGTTCCGTCTGGCCCTAGACGAGACAAATTCTTTTGGTGTTCTTGGCCGCAATGGCCGTGGGTTGACGGAAGCACAGAATGTTGATGCGGAGGCCGTAGATATCATCGTTGGCTCTCTCTCTGGACCCCTCTGTGCCGCAGGTGGCTTCTGCGCCGGATCTACGGACGTGGTTAGGCACCAGCGCATCAATGCTCTCGCTTACACATACTCGGCCGCACTGCCTGCCATGTCTGCTGTGACAGCGAGCGAGACACTAAACGTGCTACAGTGCAACCCCGACATATTGATCCAGTGCCGTGAGAACATCCGCGCGATGCGAGCGCAGCTAGATCCACGTAGCGACTGGGTGACGTGCACAAGTGACCCCGAAAACCCCGTTATGATTCTTGTTTTCAAGCCGGATATCATTCAGGCCCGGCGGTTGAGCATTGATGACCAGGAGCGGCTCTTCTCGGATTGTGTGGAGGAGGTAGGTTGCCAGTCCGCAATTGAAGCTTTTCCTTTTTGCTTTTAGTCAAACGACAAGTAACTGATAAGTCCGACTGCAGTCACTTGCCAATGGTGTCCTCATCACACGGTTGAAGACGATGCCGCTGATTAGCAGCCTCGGACCCAAAGACACAGATGTCAACATCCAGCCTGCGCTTAAAGTGTGCATTACGTCTGGATTGTCAAAGAAGGAGATAGAGAAGGCGGGTGTGACAATTCGCCACGCCATCACGAAGGTTATGACTCGGAAGACAAACCGACTGTCGGGGTCGGCCAGTTAAGCAGATACCATTTTACCTGCGTTGACTTTATATTTCACGACCTTTAACTCCCAATAGAGCAGGAAGAGCGTTACTGTATATTTGGCCATGAATCATCCAACCGGCACATGGATCCGGCCTGGTCATGCATACTGGGGATGAATAAGGCGAGAAGCAAGCCCACAATATAGACTACATATTAATTGCTAATACATGACGAGTTTTAAAGAGTTTCCAGGACCACCGCCAGCTGACATTATTGCAATCTCCTTCGCTGAACACAATGCGGGAAGGCCATGTGGTCTGAGGGGATTCTGTACCCTCTTGTGGAATGTTAGGCACTCTGACAACGCAATATGAAGTGCTCAGTCGATTTAAAAGGTTCTTTTGCCTTTGGTCTTGATAGACTGATTGTCGAAATAGGTAATGATAAGAAGCCTTATTGTGAAAATACTTATCATTTGGGTTGTTTATTTCTATCCCGGAATCAACTCGGTTGGGTAGTCACGATGTTCATAATGAGGTGGGCAAACAAGGCAGTCACGAACGGGATGAATAGGAGCAGGCACAATACGTATTTTGGGCAGCGACGTGTTAAAGAAAGCCTTCGTTCTATGTGCACGAGTATACAAGTACCTACCGCCACCATCACCAAGTGCACCGTGACGCTGCCACATACCTACCAGGTACACTGGCATGTGCAGATTCCTTCTTGTTGATTTCCACCTCTTCATCTACCTACTCTGTCTCTTTCTCTTTCTCTCTATCTTACTGATTAATACGTACCCGATCTAACTTTTCAAGGCACTCGAAGCACTTACACAACACAACACCTATAAATCAATATTTTTGCCGTTGGTTTTGTCTTGTTTCATCGTTCACCTACAAATAGTCACTCCTACAGACTGCATCTCTGCATCTCTGCATCATCACACAAGTGATCTCTATCATTCCCAATTTGTGAGACCTGTTGCGGCTACAACTAAAACATCCAGCTTGCGGCTTGAGTTGCGCATTCACTCCTTTCCCACTGCTGGTCATCGTCAAGTCAGAGCCGGGGATACAACAACGCACCAAAGCCACGCAACATACAACCAACCTACAATCTCGCCTGCGCTGCAGCCTTCGCTGATTCGAGATATATATCACCACAATCGAGGTAAGTGAGCTCAATCAAGGCTTGGTTCTGTCGCATCCCTTTTGTCTTGAGATGTATTGTCTCAGTCCATTCTCTCTCACAATCTCCTCCCTCGAGCGACGCCATTCCTTCGCGCTAAATATTTTCCCGAGACCTCTGAGGTACGCGCATTCCACCTCTTGTCGTTCATCTCCCACTTCATTCATTCATGCTCGCGAACTTCGCTGCTGGGGCAACTGCTGCCACCTCAACCTCCCGCGTCTCTTGATCTTGCTCTCACCTTCACTCGTTTTCTGTCTTGTCGCCATTGTCGTCGATGGACATTGGCCAAGGGTTCAATCCTGCCAACTATCACTCTGCCTGTCTTTGCGTTGCTCTCACAGTCTACAGTTACTCACATGCTTGATTTGGTAATTGATAGCACGCTGACCCTCTAGCCACTCGTTATTTTCCCCTTTGATCCTGCGCGATACCCTGATCTTGAAGTGCGCCAATCTCGGTAACTTTGGTCTATCATTGCGCAATCATGAGATTCCTCCTTGCGATCTCTCTTGCCCTTCTTGCCCTTCTTCACCAGTCGCTCGGACAGCCTGGTAGGTCCCTCATTCCATACCAATGGCCGTTATTAAGCATCAGTAAGGGGTAACTGACTTGCCACAAGGACACCACCATGGCGGATACCGACATCGAGCCAACCGCGCCTTCGTTCAGAAGAGAGACAGAATCACTATCAGTGATGCCCCGCTCTCTCAAGCTACCGAATTCCCAGAAGTTGTTGTCTATGTCGACCAGTATGGAAATCCCATTCGCACCGCTACCGAGACAGTTGTCTACATACCCAAGGAAACCCCATCACCCGAAACCGTCCCCCCAGTAGTAGCTTCTTCAGTCGCGGCGCCACCCCCTCCGCCACCGGCTGCCGAATCCACGCCGGAGCCGAGCTCTAAGCAGCAGTCCAGCTCGGTGGCTCCAGCAGCTGGGTCGGCCTCCTCTCCACCAGTTGATTCATCTGTCCAACCAAATACATCGTCATCAGACAATAGTCTCCACGGTGTTACCTATTCACCGTACAAGGGAAATGGTAATTGCAAAACGGCAGCTGAAGTCGACAGAGATTTTTCTCTCTTCTCAAAGGATTATGGAGTTATCCGTCTATACGGTGTTGACTGTAATCAGGTTTCTACGGTGTCTCAGGCAGCTAAGAAGTATGGCAACAAGCTCTTCTTGGGTATTTATGATATCAATAACGTGGATTCAGCCGTAAACACCATGGCCGCTAGCCTTAACGGCGACTGGAGCATGGTTGATACTGTGTCTGTTGGGAATGAACTGGTCAACAACGGTGGCGCGACGGTAGGACAGTCACTTGCAGCACTTAGCAAAGCCCGCTCTTGTCTGAGGGCAGTGGGATACCAAGGCCCCGTTGTTGTTGTGGATACGTTTGTCGCGGTTCTTGCTCATCCTGAGCTATGCGATCAATCCGATTACTGCGCTGTCAATGTTCATCCTTTCTTTGATCCCAACACGGGAGCACCGGAAGCCGGCCAATTCGTGGATTCTATAACGAAGAATATCCGAAATAAGCTAGCCGATACGAATAAGCGCATCGTGGTCACCGAGACTGGATGGCCTTGGCAAGGCGAGCCCAATGGCGCTGCCATTCCAGGCCTCGATCACCAATCTACCGCCATTTCGTCCATTAAGGCTGCATTTAGCAGCAATTCGGCCGACGTTTTTCTGTTCACTGCCTTCAACGACCTGTGGAAGAAGGCCGAAGCGGGAACGTTTATGGCTGAGCAGTTTTGGGGCATGGGAGGAAGATACTCGCCCTGTGATCAGTAAGGCAAGGAAATAAGAGATTCGAATGATATTCAAACGCACGATACAGGAATATGACGAATGAATTGGCTGAAGAAGAACTACGAACTAGGTTGGTTGGAAGGTATTATGAACTGGAGACGTGATACGATTTTGCGAGCATCCTTCCTTTTCTCCTTTAGAAATAAATGCTTGATGCTATATCTTACTTAAGACTCCATTCCAGAATTTTCACGGAATATTTCGTACATGTGAATCCATCTCTTCTGCCCCCCACGTACTAACCCCTATTAAAGTAGTTGTGTCGGAAAGGAGCAAGCTTGATCACTTCACATGCAAATCTTTCCTCTTTCCTTTATATGCAAAAGAGTGAATCTGAGCTATACTTCAACTTCAACAAGCCGGCCAATGGTACGGCTAGTTCTCAAGACCGTTGTGTGGACATCTTGGTGTCTTTACGAAACACCGCGGCCAAATTGTCCGAGTTAAAAATGACATCTTGACGCTACCCAACCGACTGTCACACCAATAATGGAATGCAACATGGACAACAATCTACTACATGCTAGAGCGAAAGAGGATAAGTAGAAAGACGCGACCTTGAACTTCCAATTACACATAACATTTTTGGGTGCTGTCCAGATAGGACAATGATTAGGACAATGATTAGGATAGCTCTGATCTTCCTGCTCGCATTGACTTATGCGCAGCCCTGGGAGAACTGGGCACTGACGCCTCAATGTTCCGACGTGCACTTCAAACTCACCACTACGGCCGCCAACCGCGTGGCGAACAACGCGCCAAAAGATCTGTTCTCTGATCCTGAGGCCATCGACGCGTTCCTCGGGCAGCCCGTAGCTTACCGTAACATGTCGGGCACCTTCACTATCTACGGCCAGCTCTGCCGCCCGATGCATCATTCTCGGATTCCGAAGCTGCAGCTCCTTGTTCATGGCTCAACGTACAACCACACGTACTGGTCCTCTCTTCAAGAACCGTCTGGCTCATCTTGGGCGTCATTGCCGCCGGATCATGAGGAGCTCTCATGGATTCATACCGCTACGCGCCGCGGTTACTGGACCCTGGCTATCGACCGGTTGGGTCAGGGACTGTCGTCCCGGCCAGACCCCGTGATAGTCGTCCAGAGCCCGCTACAAACGCAGCTGCTCCACTTGATAGCCCAGGACATTCGCGAGCACGACCTACTGGGAATCCGATCTACGCGAGGAGGGTGCGATGACGGCGTCGACAGGCTGAAGTTGATCTACGTAGGCCACTCGTTCGGATCCGGGCTCGGCGTGCGCCTCGCCGCGGCGCACTCAGAGGATTTTGACGCGCTCATCCTCACAGGCATCGCGACGGTGCGCGGAAATCCTCAGCCGGGATCGCTGCTCGCTCGCTGGGCCCCCACGGCGCAGTTCGGATCCAGGTTTCCCCGTAACACGCCGGCGGGCTATCTTGTGAGCACGAATAAGACGGGTCGTCAGGCCCTGTACTGGGGCGCGCTCTCTGACTTCGACGCCGAGATGTTCGAGAAGGACTGGGCGGGCCAAGGCACGCTTCCGCTCGGCGAGGTCCTGACCGCGGGCGAGTACCTCGCGGACCTGCCCGAGACGTTCGATAAACCAGTACTGGTAGCAACTGGCACAGAGGACGCTATTTTCTGTAGCGATTTTGGGAGCCGCGCCCTGGGACCCGTGAGATGTCGGGTAGGCGACGATGGTGAGATTGGCGAGACGATGAAGTGGTTTCCTGGCGTGCCGGACGAGTTATTTGCGACGTATCTACAGCCTGATGCCGGTCACGATCATCTCTTGCACAGAACTGGTGATCAGCTGATTGAGTACGCCCATACCTGGCTGGCGTCCGTGGGTTTGTGAATCATTTCGTGCCCGTATTCAGGCAGCCACATTTATATTTGGTCAGCGCTGTCATTCTCTAATTGGTCGTGGAAGTAGTACAGGCTCCCACCTGGCTTGTTTCTGAGTGAGGCGCAGCATAAGCAAAATTATTGTAGGAAGAAGGATTCCTGAAGCCGAATTTGATGGAATGCATCACGTATTGCCTGCATCAGAGAAAAATGGAAGTCCTTAGCACGGAGGCACATGCATCGAATTCACCGCATTCACATAGGAACATATACGTATACAGACCTTTACCTAACGGCTACATCCGAGTCGCCGAGCTTTATCCTGGCCATTTCGATGACGTTATAATCATCAAAATTCATCATGAGCCATTCTATTCTCATAAGGTCCCTGTCTATGAGGCTCTTTCCTACGTCTGGGGTTCAAAGATGTCACCGGGCTGGGTGCGGGTTGCGGAAGCAATAGAGAGCGAACTCCAAGTGACAAGAAACCTGGACGTCGCCCTCAGGCACCTTCGATATACAGATCGTCCGCGTTTCATATGGGTCGATGCTCTCTGCATCGACCAGCTGAATAATGTCGAAAAGGGCCCACAAGTTGCCATGATGGGCGAGATATATCGTTTGGCCGCACGTGTCGTGGTGTGGCTAGGGCCCGAGGAGAATGATAGCGATCGAGCTCTGTCCTGGCTGAAGTTGATGGGCTCTCAAGTTGAATTTGAACACAGCATTGAAACCTTACCTAGTGTTGACAAGTCCATAAGCGACGTCAATGTTATTCCATTGGAAGCGCTTGACCCTTCGTGTTTATATCATTTGCTTTGCCGTCCGTGGTTCGAAAGACTGTGGGTTCGACAAGAGATTATCCGGGCGAACAGAGATGCCATAGTCCTATGCGGCACCACTATTGTTGAATGGCAGCTATTCCGACGCGGGTGTGCGTGTGTCTACCTCAAACCCCAGCACCTTTCCGAGTATACCAAGAAACTATTCGCGCGTTCTGGGCTATTAATGGGCCTAGTTGTCTGGCGCCCAAGGGGCTTCACACTAAATGAAATACGGTCCTGGTTTGGCGACTTGAATTGCGAAGATCCAAGGGATAGGGTCTATGCAGTATTGGGACTCCTACATGAAAACATATGCTTAAACATTCAACCTGATTACACCAAATCAGCAGCCCAGGTTTACGAAGAGCTATACACGCAGTATATCAAAATCACACTTGATCTGGACTTTTTGTCTACATGCCAGCTTTCAGATCCGCCGAGCGGGCCAAGCTGGCAGCCCAAATGGTCGTTTGATACCTCAGTTGTACGAGAGGGTTTCGTTGAGACGGGTATGTTTTTATCGGGTCATTTCCACGCACCTCCATATACTCCCGTCGATGGAAAACTGAAAGTGATGGGCGTATCAGTCGGCAGAATACAACGACTGCGAAAGAATCGTACGAGAGAGATTCTTACATACCATGACGTAATTGCACATATCCGCGATGTTCTGTTTTTCCCACCCAGAGTAATCTCTAGTGATTATATATCTGGTGGGACTCTACTGGATGCCTTTACCCGCGCTCTTTCTCTAGATCTGTTCGAGGAGAACTTCTCGCCCACTCGGAAAGAATTACCCGGACTGTCTAATAGCTCAGAGCTGCTTAGGGAGATTCTTGGGGAAACAGATCTGCTCAGTGAAACTCTCGAGGATCCTGACACGTTTTCGATTCTCAATCCCAGAAACTTCTCGAATTTCCTGTCACAGGCTCGTGATGTCCTCCAAGGCAGGTGTATATATGACACAGAAGAGGGTTTCGTCGGGCTTGCCCCTCTAAAAGCAGAGAGCGGCGATGAGGTGTGTGTCATTGTTGGCTGTAATAGTGCGCCTGTGGTTTTAAGACCTGTAGGTGGAGATGAGTACATTCTAGTTGGAGGTTGTTACATATCTGGCATTGAGGGAGGCGAAGCTCTACTTGGTCCCCTCCCAAAGCAAATTCGAATTATGCGTGTTTGGGATGATGCCGAACAAACGTATCGAAACACATTTATCGACGACGAGACGGGTGCTCAGTCACTAGCCGACCCCAGAGTCAAGGACTGGCCCATTGATCACGAGAAGTAGTGAGTGATTCCCGAAGCCATTCTCTTCCTATCACACTTTTCGGGGGCAAAAATAGCGCCTCAACTCCTAAAAACCCTCACAGATTATGCTCGTATTGCTAAGAACTAACCCCGAGAGTTCTAGTCATGAGCAGTTGAAACGGACCCCCATTCCTTTGAGTATAGATCCTGAGTTCTTACGGGGAAAAGGGGTCAACATTCGATCATTTACTTTAATCTAGGGATGTTATATCTCAGCCAATTCAAGATTTGATTACGAGCCTGATCATTAGATTCTAACTCCACATAGCTAAGCAATGGCGAAGATCGTATCGGGACACCCAAAAGAGGGGATAGAGTTGTAAGACTTAATAAACAAGCGACGTAACTACTTCCTGAGGTGTCAACAAAGGCAGTAGATAATTAGCCTATAAGGATATTGATGCACAGAACGTAGGAATTGTAAAAGAGCAAAAAGAGAAAAATAAGAACAACTCAAGGTTGCGCTGCAGAAGTCTCAAACGGGCAATCAACAACCTAAGCATTCGAATTGTTTGGTTTAACTTCAGTCACTGTAGTGCGGCCTCAACTTCCCCAAGAAATACCGACCTATCAAAGTAACACCATTCGTCTCCAAGTTTCTATGGAAGATGAACTGTAACCGGAGGCCCAAGACGCAGAGAATACAGACGAGCCGGCGTAGTCCCCTCAAGGGCACAGGAGCGTATGTGAGTATGCTTCCTTATAACTCAGACTTAGGTTGAAAGTCCCAGAGTGCTGGTCAACTGATGATGGCACTTTGTAAAGAATTCGTTACAGTAGCGGGCGACCTTGCGCATGCATGTATACGTGACAATATATTGGAGGCTGGAGACTTTAGCCGTCTCGCGAGCAAGCCCAGCGTACGCTACGCGGTTCAAGGGCGTAGTAGGTTAGATATCTACAAAGCAAATGCTTGACCTTGTGCATTAGGCTATTGTATCCTATGTTGATACGGAGCAACGCTGGCGTTATAACAATCATGACGATGTAAATGTAACAATTAAGACAACCTTATTTATCATTTGCTGAAAAAGAAACCCAGTATTTATGCCTGCAAGTCTAACGAAAACGGAACAGAATCGTGAAGAAAATGTGTACTATGCCGCCCTCGCAGATAGGTACAAGACCGCCACGGATTGTTGATAAACTTCATCATGAAATGTCTCTGACCCGGGCGTAACCATTATTTATTGGCACCCAACCATTCGCCTATAATACAGGAGCCCATTGAACAATCTATAGGAAACGGAACTTGTTGTCACTAGACGAGTCGGTCTGTTGGGCACCAGTATCCATTGTCCACGAAGCTGTTCCAGGCCCAGAATAACCAGGAGACTTTGTACCCGTCTGGTTATGACCCCGTGTATCATCCCTGAGTTTCCAATTGTTGGGCTGAACCAAGGGGAATGGCAGCGCACCGTTCAGGTCTGATACCAGCTTGTCGGTGACAATCAACTTACCACCCACGCCGGGTCCGACAAGGAGAGCGACGAAAACAACCAAGAGGGTGAAGTATAATATCGCATAGCGTATCACGCGTCTCCTGCGAAGCTTAGACTGCTTCATCGAGTAGATAGGGGGTCGAATTTGACGACTAGACATGTTAGTTATGGTGCGTAATAGAGCAGTGTGAAGAAGGGGACATACCTTGGACGCAGCCAGAAGAGCATGATGGAATGCAGCTTATCAATCTGAGGAATGAGGATCACGGGAAGCATGATGAAAAGGAGAACATGGCCAAGGATAAAGTCGGCAGCAAACATGCTAAGCTCCGTGATCTTACATAGGAATTCACGAGCCGGTTGGGAAACGGTGTGCCAACCCATAGAGTACCACTTGCCCGTCCAGAACGCGATGTTGGCCTGATCCGTTTTGAGCTCACGGGTCAGGGCTGTTGAGATAATAAGCTTGAGGATGAAACGCTGGATGGCAATAACCGTAATCATTCCTAAGAGCGTCTTGGTAAAATCAAAGCCCTCCAAGAAGAACATAACTTCGAAGAAAATGATAAGAGCAATGACCGCAATAGCGTGGGCAATAGCTGCTAGAACGCTACCGAACTTCTTGCAGCACATGCTCAAGAGAGGACCAGCGCAACACGCCAATGCGAAGAAGAACGCGAGCACACCGGCGTTGACGGCAATTGGTGCTAGTGCAACAATACCAACGCGAATAAGGGCCGATGTCGGCTTGGCATCAGGGTCATTGGGCGTATGACCAGGGGAAGTGTTGTTAACGCCGGTTTGAGCATTGATGAAGAGATACGGAATAAGCGTCGAGGCGACAAGTAGGAGGGGGGAAATAATCTCGCCAAAGAAGACATTGGTGATAGCTGCACGCGGAACATCGGCGGATAGTTTGGCGGACGGATCACCCAAGGCTTTGCGCTTGTAACCAGTGATTCTTGTACGCGATAGCCGACAGTACGCAATCCACGAGGAAGAGTGTGATCGGGAGTTTCCGCGAGATAACCATCGGAGGAAATCACGGTAATCGATGAAGAAATCGTTCCAGGCGAACTGATGGGGGTTGTAAAGGAACGGGCAAATAACCAGAGCAAGGAGCGAAATCCAGAAATAGATGAGTGCAGCCTGCCAGACTGTCAAGCACGCGAAGAGCAACGACAACAGGAGCCGCGATCCCATATAGATACAGGGCCCAGCGAAACGTGAGTACAAGACTCCGAACGGAATACGCGCAGTCGCAAAACCACGACCAGTTCCGATATACCGGGCACCACCGAATGAGAGATCCTGTGTGACCGAGTTCGCATAAATTTGGGTCACAAAGACTTCAAACAAGGGAGAGCCTGAGAAAAACTGCTTGCTGAAACGAGTTGCGGCGCGAAGAACACCACGCTCCGTAAGCTCTTGAACGATCAAGGGGATATAAGCCAGGAAGAAGACGACGAAGATGGAAATGACGCAACGATACATCCAATCCATAAGAGCGTCCGTGTTATTGCAACCGGTGGGAAATAGTGGATCGGTGATGGGTACATTAGAGTTATAGTCGCAATGGATTGTCTCGTGTCGGATAACACCAATATTGATAGAGACGAGCATGAAGATCTGGACAGAGAGCAGAATGAAGATGTTTTGAACGTGGAAACCAGCGTGGGCATAATAAAATGACAGGAAACGATCCAAGGGGAGCTGTGTGCCAAGGTAGTAGTATTCACGAGAAAGCAACTGTTCACCCATGCCTGTGCCGATCTTGGTGGTGAAGTTGAGAATCGATCCGAAACCTAAATCACGACCCTTTCCACACTGGTAGTATTCGCAGTGCTTGATACGGCCACCGCGCAAAATTGCAGTCATACCGGCATAGATATCTTCGTTCAAATGTAAACCTTTTTGAGCCTTGGAGACACCACCACGTGTAGTCATGAAGATACCATTCAGGAAATCGGGATGACCATAGTGAAGTTTACCACCGATTTGGGCTAGTGTTCTGGCGAACAACGTACCAAACGTTTGTTCCTTACCAGCAGCGACATCACCAAGGATACCAATGTTCTCTGAGAAAATGTACTCGCGAGCACCGAGGATGGCGACCGGGGTGTGAACCTCATTCTTAACGCCGGGGGTATATGGTGACACATTGTCGGTCTTCATTTCCTCGAATTCAGCCAAGACAGAACGAATCTTTAAGCATTCTTCCAGGTAGTTGTCTTGATTGGCATCAATAAGCTGGATGTACTCGCCGCGGTAGAAAATGATAGAGTGATTTTGGTTATCAGATTTGCCGTCTCCCAAGACGGGGTTACCGGAGAGTTGAATGCGGAACTTGGGTTTCCTCAAACCGTTCTCCATGATTTCGGAGTGACCATCGATCAGTGCAGAGTAGATACGGGGCTCTTCGCCTTCGGCGAGAGGAGCTTCCTCATCCAAATAGGCGATTTGCAGATCAGGATAGGCTCGGAGGAGGAACTCGGCATTCTCCATTTCCTCCTTCTTGAATTTGGCGTATCGCTGCATTGAAACGACGAGCTTGAACTTGCGGCGCGCCATTCTCTCGAGCTCACGCTCTAGCTTATCAGAATTGCCACCGAACATCTGAACGACTTCGGGATTCTCGACACGGTAGAGAAGCTTGATCGCACGGCTGTAGTTCATGAAACCAGAAATCGTACGGTAAAGAGTCTGTGATCTGAGCGAGGCCCAGATCCTAGTTCTCAAAGTGTACTCAGGGGCCGAGGATTTGAATCCAATGCAGTAGAACGGCAGGTCATCAATCTTGCTCTTGGCATCGTCCTTCTCGTTCTTCTCGAGGTCTCCATTAAATTGTGAAGTCTCATCAGCGAGGATCTTGGTGTCTTTAACGAAGCAGTCCCATTCATGGGGATGGAGCTGTTTGAGATACTCAAGCATAGTAACACGCGAGTAGGGTTCATCCTCACGAATGATCTCCCTGAGCGAAAGCAGAATCTTCTCACTGTAATGAGGAATCAATACACAGAAAGTAGGCATGTTGTCAACAGGTAGAGGCTCTGGAATGGGCATCGAGAGCGACTGAGCGAAGAACGATAAACGTCGCTCCGCTTCACTGTGTGTTGGGAAGAACTCTGTCTTGAACGAATGATCCTCTTGTGAGACGAAGAATGTGGGTGCCCGGAGCGTACGCTTGCCTTCTTGCTCAGAAGGCACTTGATGGTACAAAAGTTTCTGGACGTGATCAATAGCCAAAAGATGCTCTCGGTACATAGAAATAACAATAGCATTCCATATTTGCGAAATCAAGACCTTCGGCTTGTACTTGATCTCCATGTCAGTTGTGGCGAGGATCTTGGAGTAGATTCGCTTGGGGAGTCTGGAGAAAACGTTTCGCCAGGGAGTCAAGATCGAAGAACCAAGATAGAACGACCGTGCGATGGAGAAAACCGTGTTGATCAGAACATACCAGAGGTACGTGTCGAGGAAGAAGAAGAACAAGTCCGTTAGTACCATCAGGATGATCAGGACAATAGGCTGATTCTGACAAAGTATGTTTCCAATCTCATGGTCTCCCAAACAAGACTTAACGTCGATAAGCGCAGCATAACGTAGCGCATCTCGGAATGAGAGGGTCAGATACTTGTAGGATTCACCAAACTTTGCACCGAAGACCGCAACCCACAGGAAGTACGACAATGCGCGATCGTTGCCCTTGAGGTGCGGCCAACTTGCGGTAAATGTTTGACTCGCCACATATTGCCGGGAATTCTTCGTCAGGTAACTTCCAAAGAGAGCCCCAAGAGGCATAATCGAGAAGAAGATGTAGGTTATGATGGCGATGATGAACTGGACAATAGCGATTGGCTTTCCTGCCGGACTCTCCTGCGCTCCTGGGATACCGAAGATATAGACACTTGGACCGACATTAAGAGCGAACACCACAATGAGGAAAAGAAGACGCTTGGTTAGATGCTGAGCACCGGCCCAACGCCTCGGCACGTATGCCCACTCAGCCAGAGTCGCAAGAATTTGAATCAAGGACGCGATACCACCGCCAATAGCGACAATCGAAAACTGTGCAGCGGCTGTGGGCTGCTGATTGACTTGCTGCTCGTATGAAGGGCCTACCAGAAGAGTGGGAGCGTTGTATGCAGTGTAGAACCAGAAGATGGTCAAATGGATAATCCAGATACGGTTGAAGTTAGTGATTAGATGGAACCACGACCGCGTTTCCTTGTATGTCTTGAAGAAGCATTTCTTCCAGTTGACATCCTTAAGCTTTAGATATCGCTCCTGAGGAGGGACATCAATAAGCTTGCTCTTATCACCAAGAACGATACGCTCAATGCCTTCGGGATACCAGAATAGCTGATTGCAGTCATCGTACCCGATGATTTGGTTGTGGTCGCGTTCACGTCGGACGTAGACTCCATTAGAAATCTCGTATCCTTGGTCTCGGCAGTATTGGTAGAGAGGAGTGATAACATTATTGAGGAATGTGCCTTCCTCAACTGGCTCAACCGAATTCTGGCATGCAGGAGAATTCAGGTAGTCATCTGCGCACTTGAAGATGAACGCGAGACATTCAGGCATAAAACGGACCTGGTTGGCCTCTCCCCAGCACATGAGGTACAGAGCGATCTGGCGAACACGATCATGCTGAGACATTCGGTTCATGCGAGTCTTCCATCGGTACTCAGCGGCTTCGAGACTGTCGTCGCCTTCTAGATCTTCGAGAACTTGCTCTTCGCTCTGATCACCCTTCTTGTTCTTCTTGGCCTTCTTTTTCTTAGCCTTTTTGCCGCTCATATTGGCAAAGCCAACAGCATCATCTAAGTCCAGGTGAGCAGCGAAGTACCATCTGCGATAGTTGGCGTTGTCGCCACCAATGTAATCGGCATGTAGAGACAAGAGGGCCTGATTTGGTGTCATGCGAGATGCTCGCGAATCCAGTAAAACCATTAGATGATCGTACATGTTTCGCATGCTGTCACGCTGGAAGCCAAACTTAGCGGCCAAATCCATAAAAATATCCTCAATCTCTTCCTTTGACAACGGAATTTGAGCATCTGATGTCCAGGCAGGATACGGCTCTCTGGATCGATTGTCATTAGGAATTGCACCGCCGTAATCCATACCGTAATTCGGAGTCGAGGCTCCAGATGAGCGGTTGCCGCCGTAGGAAATTTGCGATGAAGGCGGGCGGTATCCTCGACCCTCACCATCATTGTAGCTGTTGTAATGCTCATCTCCACGACCGTAATAGTCCATGTCGGTAGCACGAGCCATATCTGATCTCATGGTGAAGT
The DNA here is from genome assembly GCA_022495235.1 of Xylaria curta. Taxonomy (NCBI): domain Eukaryota; kingdom Fungi; phylum Ascomycota; class Sordariomycetes; order Xylariales; family Xylariaceae; genus Xylaria; species Xylaria curta. The sequence continues at coordinate 5,091 of MU375907.1, read as the reverse complement.
CGCTGAAAGTTTCAGATTCCTCTTCGGAGCCGCCACGACGACGACCCTGGCCCCCATTCTGAGCATACTGGTCATAATATCCGCCGTTACCATCGTCGTAGTACTCGTTCTGATAGCGGTCGTGACCGTCGTAATAGCCGCCGTCTTGGTGATAAGGGTTGTTGGCATCGGCATTATAGTACCCGCTGTGCGTTCGGTTAGTGTTTTCTGTCCTTGTCATGTTCTTCTTTGCCAGCTTACGATTCATCATAATAACCATCGTTATGTTGTTGCTGGCCGTGGGCATCGTAACCATTTTGGTGCTGGTCGTGGTGCTGATCATAGTACTGGCCATTGTGATCATCCTGATAGTACGAGTCTGTGTTTTGACCGTACCCATCGCGGTAGTCATGCTGACCACCGCCTCCTCCTGGGTAGCCCGACATCTTGGTGGTTGTCGAGCTTAGGAACGGGAGAGTTGGAGATCCTTCAAGCAGGAATCGTTAGCGGATTAACCAATAACCCACGATCTCTTATGCAAGGTTATTATTCACGTACAAATCCGAATCATTTACAATTTTCGCGTTGTTTCGAGGTTGGTCGTCGATTAAGAATTATTTGATTGATAAAATGTGGCCGGCCACAAGTGTATTTGGTGACAGGATGCGATGATACAGTCAATCACCTCGAGTGAGGCGGTTGAGCCAAGTAGCGATTGATAGTTGACAAATCGTCGACACAGTTTGTTCGTGATACGCTGCTAGAGACAAACAAGTTTTAGGGATCCGTGTTGTTGGCCTAGCGATATGGTTAGTCTAAGCAAGCGTGCATGGGAGCAACGGCACTGGATTGGAGGCTTGGGTGCTGTTGAACGTTGTTGGGTGGTCGCTCGCTCGATAGTGGATCGCCTTGGAGGGAAGGGGGGTTATGATAGGGCAGTGCAGGCCAAGACAGCCAGGGATGGGCAGCCACGCTCATGCCAACCTAATGACAGGATGCCATACTATGACAGGTTCCTGAGGTACCCTCGGACAAGGCGCGATGAACGGCGGAATGGGCGTCGACTTGGACAGATTGTACTACAAGCTGCTTGCTCACCTATTCGAGATCAATCCCTCCGCGTTGACCAACGTCGGACTCTTCGATTATCTTTGGACGACGAACGATCGGTTGGCTTTGTTTGCACGTTTCGGCTTCCTGGGCGCGAGACAGCAGGTATCGGGCGGTCGCGAGCAGATTGTCTACAACGAGCGTAGCGGTTGGAATTAACGAACGAACAAGATACAGCCCACTATGGTCTGTCTCTACTAATAAAATTTTGTCCTCCGGTGCGGTCCCTCGATCGTCCAGAACAGATAGGAAGGAGAGAGAGTGAGTTGGAGGTCTGGAGGAGGAAAGGTTAAAAAAAGAGACGAAAAAGCGAGTGTAAATCGGTTTCCACCTGGATCGAGGCACTCAACTGCAGGAAGGGGGAAAGGGGACGGCCCACTTAGTTAGGATCTGGGATCAGGATGTGGGAAAATCAAGAAAATTGTCAAAAGGAGAGGGAATGGGGGGACGGAAGAGCGCCAGAAGCATTGACTGCCTATTACATAGTGGGCCAGGTACCTATCAGGGGGCTGCGGTAGGAGCATGCATTGAGATGTATACAGTTCCTATTACTGTATCAGCCTATGGGTGCTTCTACGAATTCTGCTACGCAGCCGAATAGGAGCAATTACATATTACCGTATACTTACAGAGCGGGTGTGTACTGTACTGTAGCCAGCATTAGGTGACATAGCACACTGTGAAACTAACAAGAAGTGGGAAAGTGGCAAAGAGACGAAGGGGGCTGTGTGGCTGTATATTATCGTGTTTGAGCAAGCATCCACTTCTATTGACAGAAAGGCAATCTTCATCGTCAAATAGCCTGCAGCGGATTCGTTAGAAGTTACCTACAGTATAATACTTCTCGCCTCGCATTGTGCTCCGGGTCGACCCAAACGAGCCAAATTGCCACGGCTGCACCAACAACTCTTTCCCTCTTCTGGTCTCACGCAACGGTATAAGCAATGGCATGTGAACAGAATATCCAGAGCCATAACTGCAACTACACACTACCTCACACAAGAGAAGAATGCACGGTTTATCCTCCTCGTTTATCCTTCTCCACATATACATAACATTCCAATACCTACCTACTGCGTCTATCGGGTATGCTGCCTAGGCATCTGATATTAGATACCGTAGCATAGTCAGTTTGAGAGGGAGCATGATGGTCCAGCGAGTGAGCCTACCTGAGTCTCGTCTGTTGGACATGTTAGCTATTAGTAGCTACACGTATATGTACAATGCTGAGGACAGATAAACACATAGTATTACCCTATCATTGAGCAGAAATGATGGCAATCTTCTTGCATTGATGGCCTTCAAGAAGCTGCGCCACTTGGTAATACCGGTATCTGCACCAATGTTGCGTCACTTTCGCTCCTTGCATGATACAGTATATACGCAGAATATCATACGGACCGCAGCATCTCTGGGCAACTGAACGTTTATATGTAAGTAAATCACCCGATGCCACGCACCTAGTGTGCTGCTGCCAACTGGAAGACGAGAATGATCAATGGCATTCTCTCTCGTAGGACGGGATTTATACATCGGAATTCACAGCCAACCCTGCGAACCAAGGAACACTTGGTTCCTATCTCTCGAAGGCGAAATCCAGCACGAATTATCGTTTCTTATCTAGCCGGAGCCGAGTCATATTACAGCTTGGGACCACCGAGGAGTACTCGAATTGCTGATCTTATCAGTGCTAACCGAACGCCTACAAGATATTGCTTTTTCGCGTCGTGGAATCGAATTGGTTCCGTCCAACTCGGCCAATTTCACCTGTGCCACACTGCATTTGGAGGCGAAGTGACTCTTGTCGGTTTACATCATGTGTCCCGCAAATACGATCTGGATGGCAAATCAGATTCTCTACCACGTGCAAGGCACTGGACCAAGTACGAAGATTTGTGCAGATAAATCTATATTGAGTACCACATTTATTCCCATGCTGAAAAGAACAATACTTGCATAGTATGGAACACGGTGCTAAGTTATCATTCCATGATTCGATGTCCCTTATTAACATAGACTCGACAAAGGCCTGGCTCCAGCGGTCGGAACTGGCGGGAATTGCCAGGTGGGGGCGCTACTGCATTACTATAGAGGTATTTGGATGTTGGATCTAGGTTAGTGACAGTGCTAGGCACTAACCACTTACCTTATTAGACCACCACGGGCAGACGGGTGGTCGCTTGACAAATCGCAGTGTGAGCGACAGCAGCTGAACAGTGCCGGGACACGCCTACACTCCACTACCGTTTAGTTAATGGAGAATAACACAGTACTGAAGGCTGAGGTACAGCTCTGATAAGGACCGAGAGATCCACCCCTCCTGTCCACGTCACGTCGCTATGCCAAGTCAACGCCGAACGGGCTAGCTTCAAAGGAGCTTCCAATCAGCACCTCCAGTGGCCCGGCCATATGCAGGTACCAGCCGCCGCTTAGTGGCTTCGGATCCGCCCTGAGTCCGTGCCTTGGTGGCGACCATGTTCAAAACGGTTGGCCGTGATCACGATGACGCTTCCATTTTAAATGGCGGCCGACTATTCGTCCGTTTTCTTCGCAATCTGGCTGCGTAACAATTCGTAGCCCACCTGCGTCTGCCACCCTTTTTGGCTAGGGATGCCACTAATTTCTACAACCATATAGATCAGCTTTACTACTTATACAAATTAAGTATAAATTAAAGCAAAGGTTTATAACTACAAAAGTACCTGCTATTACTTTAAAATAGCAATATTTATAATAATTAAATATTTTTATTGCAACAAAATTATTAGCGTTTTATATAATAATACGTTTAATTAAAAATAACTAAAAATTATTTATAGCTTTTTTTTAATGTTATAACTGCTACTTTTTTTTTTTTGCTTTTATATTTTATTTTGTAAAATAATAACTATAAAGCTTTTGTTAATGTTTTAAATTATATTTAAAATTATATTATAAAAGCATAAAAAGTTTTAAATATAATAATAATAATAAAAGTATTATTTTTAATACTAGCAATAACATATTTATTAATAAAAGCAAAAATATTACTTTTAGTGCTAGCAGCAGCATATTTATTAATATAAGCATTATTATTTTTATTTATAATAGCATACTTATTAATAAGTTTAATAAAACTATTGCTAATAGCAATAAAAAGTTAAATAAAATTATTACAAACTTTTAATATAGCTTAATTAATATAAGCAATATTTTTTATAGCTATAGCTTTAATATTAATATTATAAGTTATAATATTAATATATTATTTATTGCTATATAAATTTTGTTTATATTTTGTTATTTTTTAATAAAGCTAGTTTTAAAAGCTTTTGTTTATTAAATTAATATAATATTAAGTTAGCAAACAGTTATAAACTAAAATATTTTTTAAAGCTAAATTTTTTTATAATAAAAAGCTTGCTTGCTTTTATTTTATATTATTTATAAATGTTTATATATTTAGTTATTATTAATATAAGTTTTTATATAATTTTTATTATTTTAAAACTAATAATAATATAGTTTTAAAATTAAATTTTATATAAAAAATAAAAAATTAATATTTTATATATTAATAATTAGCTATTAATAAATATTAAAATTATTTATTTTTAGCTTTTTATTTATAATTATTTTAAAATATTTAATATTTTTTAAGCTATATGCTTTAATAATTATATATATATATATTTAATGCTAACATAAAATTTTTTTTTAGTTAATAAAATTATTTGTATAGTTAGTTAAATTAATTGTTTTATTATTTTTATAATATTTTGCTGCAATAAAGTATTATTAATAAGCATTTTTTAAAATAATTTAGCTAATTTTAAATTATAGCTTTTTATTTAAAAATATTATTTTATTAAATATATTTGCTTTTATATATTATTATTATTTATTTATTTTTTTTAAATATATAACTTTTTTTTGCTTATTAAGCTAATTAATTATTTTTATAAATAAAATTATATTTAAATTAAGTTATTAAAAATAAAACTTAATTTTATTATATAATAA